>CM045730.1:50498028-50593028 GCA_024760905.1 Plotosus lineatus | reverse complement strand
CGAAACAAGACATGGAGCATCTAATCAACAATCTGAACATGTAGAATGAATACATTTCTAGAACAAAGCTATGTTGTCAGAAAAGCTTTAAGTAAATCAGCACTTAGCAAAGCAAACCTTCAAGATGTACTTTTCAGAAAATATCGGCATAAGGCTTAGGGTACATCCACATATCCCTTTGAAAGCATGATCACATGTGTGCTATGCCTCTTTACAGTTATATACTCCACATAGGATTACAACAGACGGATATTGCTTTGCTGTGTTGAGAATATCAGACTGCACAAGATTGATATATGAAAGTAACTAACACATCATAGTGAATTGTAGACTGTTCTATTCTTCTGGAGAACATTTTGAGAGCCAAGAAAAGATGAGCAAAATAAATACTGTCCACTGTGAAATTGTAACATGGATAACTTAGGCTAACTGTTTACTATGCAAGTCAGACACTGTGTTTATATCAGGTGCTGATCAGGATATGGATAAGCACTTCATTTTCTTATAGATTTGTCTGATTATGAGAAAGGATGGGTTTGAATTCAGAGTTGAACATTATGTATTTTCTAAATGAAAATAGTCAGTAGGCTAGGGCAAGCCCTGGTGAAGAAAGCTGGAAAACGGCCAAGACCAGAGTGACATTACGAAATATGTTTTAATCCATTGTTCTTTAAAATCCTTCATGAAGATTTATTCATGAACATCTTAATGTTATCCCTCCAACTGAGATTGTGTATTACTTGCAGTAAACTGTAAATAGTGTTAGATACTGTGAATGGTAACACTGTTAAGATCTGGCACTTCCTATCAATCTGGCACGTCGAAGCATCAGTATATAGCACATAATTTTTTGCCAAGTGTAGTGAAATTCTGTAAATTGTATAAATATGTAACTCCACCCCATTGTCCTGTAAAAACAAACAAACAAAAAAAAAGTCAGAGACATAATGACATGATCAGACCTCTGAGTTTTTTCTTTAAAAAAACATATTAGGAGTTGTTAATTTTTGTTAGAGTGGACACTTTAATCAATATCCAGTAACATGCCTGTTTGAAGGTCTGAAACTTCAAAACTTTTCAATGATCAAAATATAGCGGCATTGATGGAAGTAGGCATAAGTGCCTTGAAGGTGCCTACTACAAATGATCAGTGTGGCCACAGTCTGTATTTTCATAAGGCCCAGAAAAAAATGGAAGTCTGTATTGGATTAGAATTTATACTGGTCAAATTAATCAGAATTAGATTCACCCATCATGTAATGCTGTATTTATTGCAATATCATCATCATCTACCTCCGCTTAAGCCAGAGTCAGGTCGCAGGGGTAGCAGCCTAAGCAATGAGGTCCGGATGCCCCTCTGCCCAGCCACTTCATCCAGCTCTTCCGGGGGACACCGTGGAGTTCTGAGACCACCCACTTAGAACAATAATCAGGTAATCCATCCAGCCTGTTCTAAGTCAACCCCAGGGTCTCTTTCTGATCGGACATGCCCAAAACACCATACCAGGGAATCATTTGGGAGGCATTCTATCCAGATGCTCAAGCCACCTCAACTGCCTCCTCTCAATGCTGAAGAGCAGCAGTTCTACTCCCAGCTTCTCCCGGACGGCTGAGCTTCTCACTCTATCTCTAAGGGAGAATCTCTAAGGAAGCTCATTTCAGCCGCTTGTATATGTGATCTTGTTCTTTCGGTCACTACCAAAATCTTGTGAATATGTGAAGGATGGAACATAGATTGATCTTTGCAGCTCAGCTCCCTCTTCACCACGACGGACTGGTACAAACTCCACTTTACAGCAGAGGCTGCAGCGATCTGCTTGACAATCTCCCGCCCCATCCTTCCCTCACTCTTGAACAAGACCACAAGATACTTCAATTCCTCCACTTGGGGCAGGACCTCATTCCAGACCCAGAGGGTGCATTCCACTCTTTTCCGGGTGAGGACCATGGCATTGGACATGGAGGTGCTAATTCTCATCCTGGTCACTTCGTACTCGGTTGCAAATTGCTTCAATGAGAGCTGGAGGTCCTGGGTTGATGAAGCCAAAAGACAACGTCATCCACAAAAAGCAGAGAGGAGATCCAATGGCCACCAAACCAGAACTCCTCAACACCTTGGCTGCACCTAGAAATTCTATCCATAAAAATTATGAACAGAATCGGTGACAAAGGACAGCCATGGTGGACTCCAACCCACACCAGAAATGAATTCAACTTGTTGTTACCAATGTGGACCACGCTCTGGCTCTGGTGATACAGCGACCGAATGATCCATAGCAACTGGTTTGGTACGCCATACTCTCAAAGCATGCCTCACAAGGTAGCTCGAGGGACACAGTTGAAAGCCCTCTCTGAATAAAAAAAACCCAAATGTGTAGAGATTGGGAAAACTCCCATGCCCCCTCCAGGAACCTGGAGTATGTATAGAGTTGGTCGTGAGTGCCACGGCCTGGACGAAAACCATATTGTTCTCTTGAATCCGAGGACCAACTATTGGTCGGATCCGTCTCCCCAGCACGAATGCATAGACTTTCCCGGGTAGGCTGAGGAGTTTGATTAGATAATACACACCCTCCGGTCCCACTTTTTATAAAGCAGGACTATCTCTCCGGTTTGCCAATCCAGAGGTACGGCTCCAATGACCACGTGATGTTGCAGAGATTTGTCAACCAAGACAGTCCTACAACATCCAGAGTAAGGCAGATCTCATCCACTCCCTGGAGCCTGACCACCGACGAGCTTTTTGACTACCTCAGTAACTTCAGCTCCAGTGATGGGTGGACCCTCACCCAAATCCCAAGGTCTTACTCCTCCATGGAGTGCGTGTTAGTGGGATTGAGGAGGCCCTCAAAGTATTCCCTCCACCTCCTGACAACACCCTCTGTCAAGGTGAGCAGCTCCCCACTTCCACTGTGAACAGTATTTGTGGAGAACTGCTTCTCCTTGAGGTGTTGGATGGTGGTCTAGAACTCTTTTGAGGCCAACCGATAATTGTTTTTCAGGTCTTCACCAAACTCCTTCCATCAGCGACAGATCGGGCTGCAGCACATTTGGCCTGCCAGTACCTGCCGGTTGCCTCGGGAGTCCCACAGGGTACTAAGACCCAATAGGCCTCCTTTGTGAGCTGAAAGGCCATCTATACAACTATGACAGCAGGATTGTTGAGCTGCTGCCTCAACAATGCTAGCACAAAACATGGCCAATTTGGATTCAATTTCACCTGCCTCCTTCGAGACGTGGTTGCAGCTTTGCCGGAGGTGGAAGTTAAAGGCCCCTCTGACAGGAGACTATGTCAAATATTCCCAGGTCTGGAGGCTGGCCAGATGGTGATCAGTTCACAGCTCAGCTCCCCTCTTCACCCGATTGTCCAGTACATGCAGCCGCTAGTCCAGTGACATGACTACAAAGTCGATCATCAAACTGCAGCCGAGGCTGTTCTGGTTCCAGGTGCACTTAAGGACACCCTTATGTTTGAAAATGGTGTTTGTCATGGACAAACAGTGACAAGCACAGAAGTCCAACAAAGAAACAACATTCGGTTCAGGCTGGACAGGCCATACCTACCAATTACACCCCTCCAGGTCACATTATCCTTGCCCACATAGGCGTTGAAGTCTCCCAGGACAACAATTGAGTGCCCTGGGGAAGCATTCTCCAAAACACTCCCAAAGACTCCAAGAAGGGTTGTTACTCTGAACTGCCATTTAGTGCATAAGCACAAACAACAATCAGGCCCCATCCCCCCACCTGAAGGTAGAGAGAAGCTACCCTTTTGTCAACCAGAGAGAACCCCAACATGTGGGCGCCGAGATGGGAGGCAACAAGGATGTCCACATCAGCTTTCCAACTCTCCCCATGAGCAACTCTAGACTAACTCTAGAATAAGCTCCAGCCCCTCTCAGGATGGGTGATTTAAGAGCCCAAGCTATGTGTTGAGGTGAGTCTTACCATATCTAATCAGTATCTCTCCACCTCATGCATCAGCTCAGGCTCCTTCCACACCAGAGAGGTGACATTCCATGTCCCAAGAGACAATAGCCGAGAATCGGTCTGACAAAACCCAAGCCTTCAGCTACCACCGAACTCATACTGCAGCCGATCTTTATAGCCCCTCCCACAGGTGGTGGGTCCATGGGAGGACAGACCCATGTCTTCTTTTCGGACTGGGCCCGGCTGAGCTCCATAGGCAGAAGCCCAACCACCAGACACTCGCTTTTGAACCCCTTCCTCGGGCCTGGCTCCGGTGTGGGGGGGATGGGGGGGTTGTGCCCAGGAAGTGCACACGTGTCCTTTTAGTTTTGTCCATAGGGGTTTTTAAACTGCACTTCATCTGGACCTTCACCTTTACAATATTGCAATAGCTTTAGTCTTTTTTATTTAGATTTTTTGTAAAACGAATAAGGAGTAAAGGGGAAGAATGATCTAAGTCCATTTTTGCATGCATGAGCAAAACATACAAGGTTAATTATGTTGTGCATGTCATTATAGTTCCTAATAAAAATACATCGAGATTTGTAATTAACCCCATTTGTTTTTCTGTTCACGTCAAACACTCTTGTCCATCATGTTTCAAACTTTGACGTTTTTCTTCGTGAAAAGACAAAAAAGTGTCATGGATTGTCCTTCCCCTGTTCTATTTGAATTCATTTTAGTTGTGAAACTGAGTTTATCCTTCTGACTCTAGTGGGTTCTGTGTTAGCTTGTTTGCCGCGGGATCAGACAGACCCATGGAGTGGGCCACAGGGTGGGTCCATGATGTTGTCTGAGTCACATGACTGTGGAAAAAACGAAATACATCAAATACTATACAGTATACACCAGCAAGTCACTCTGAGAATTTATGTTCATAAATGAGAATAAATCAAAGTTTGATTCCATTAACAGCTCAATTCTGATCACATTTACTCCAATGAAAAGTTTTTATGTGTTGAAAATAAAAGAAATGTGAAGGCTGCTCATGGAGAGAACAATAAACAGCAATCTTGTATGCAACTCACTTGATGTAGTATTTGCCTTCATTTGCAGTATATGCTTCATCCCAATCATAGGGTAAACCTGACACAAAATAAATAACAAAATGATGTCCTTATTATTCAATTTGTATTAAAACACATTTTGTTTGTATGCTTTTACAATGCACCTTTACTAAATTGCAAGAGTTAATTTTTCCGACAAAGAATGAGCTCAAAACAAGCAACTGAAGTGTGTGACGTGTGTAGGGATGAATAAGAGGGAACTTGAATTACAATGTTATCTCAAGAATAAAAAGGTTGAAATGTAGAGCACTATTAAAAGCCAATAAGAGGATGACAGACAAATATTTTTCTTCAAGGGTGGAAAAAACTGACAGGTGGATTATAATGGCCTCTATACGTGCGAGCAAAACACAACTGATGTCGAGAATGCCTGAGTAGTCAGATATAGGTGAATTCCTCTATAGTCATTAGCTTCTGTTACTTCTGGTTTCATGGCACTGGACTAGGTGTGGACTTGAATTCCAGATAATTACAAGCAGACATGTCTGACTGCTGACTCACATTACTTATATGCTATACCTACTGCACGACACACTCACTTTGCGAAGTCTCGGTCTTGCGCATGTTGACATTCTTATTAGATTTCTATGTATGTTCAGGTCTGGGATGAGGCTATGAGTTTCAAACTTCAGGCAGAACTTTTTGATGTTAGCACACATTTCCTCAGGGGGTGTGTCATCATAAGATAAGATAAGAGTTCTTTATTGTCAACTATTGCATGACCAATGACAGTCATTAAACAATGAAAACCAGTAGCAGTGAAAATCAGTGAATAAATTGCGTGTATCTCGTCATCTGTGAGTCTGTAGACAAACCCTTCTCCATTATGGCCACAGTATATGAATAGAATCAGAAAGTGATTTCAATAAATGCATCACCTAAGCTCTGTTTTCCCCTGTCAGTCTAAGTTGTTATTCTTTATTTTGTTATTTTAGACTCAACAATCCAGAGCAATGGAGAGTGTGGAAAAGAGGTGAAGAAGTGAGTGCAAGCAGGTTGGAATGGTTGGAGAAAAGTATCTGGTGTGATGTGCGATAGAAAGGTATCGGCAAGAATGAAAGGAAAAGTGTACAAGACGGTGATGAGGCCAGCGATGTTGTATGGTTTAGAAACAGTGGCGTTGAGGAAAAGACAGGAGGCTGAGCTGGAGGTAGCGGAGATGAAAATGTTGAGGTTCTCTTTGGGAGTAACGAGGATGGATAGGATCAGGAATGAGCACATCAGAGGGACAGTACATGTAAAATGTTTTGGAGACAAAGTCAGGGAGGCTAGATTGAGATGGTTTGGACATGTACAGAGGAGGGATAGTGAGTATATTGGTAGTAGGATGCTGAGGTTGGGACTGCCAGGCAGAAGGCCTAGAGGAAGACCAAAGAGAAGATTTATGGATGTGGTGAAGGAAGACATGAAGGTCGTTGGAGTAAGAATAGAAGATGCAGAGGATAGGGTGAGATGGAGTCAGATCATTCGCTGTGGCGACCCCTGAAGGGAAAAGCTGAAAGGAAAAGAAGAAGAGTCTAAGTTGTTATTCTACCTGTCACCTCGACTTTAATTTTGTATTTTGATTCTGAATTGTGGTTTGCTGATCAGATGAACGTTCTTCCTGATTTGAGCACACCATTGATTCCTCCATATTGTGTGAATTAAATGTTTCTCTTTACAGACCTACTCAAATTCCATTCAATTTCCAAAAAGCATTGTCCATGACGTGTTTAAAGCTTAGCACGCTAGTGTTAATGGGGCTGAAACAAGTTAATTTAGCTCATGTACATTTGCACACTCAATGACTGCGTTTTGGCCATGCAAACAACTGTTATGTTGAAAGTGAACAACACATAAGGACACGGCCTCATTTCAAGGTGAAAGGAAGAAAATGTGAACAGGATAATAGCAATAATCATTGGTAATACACACAATGGCATTTCTGAATGTTTTTTTTTTTTTTTGAAAATTCTGAAAATGACGCTGACACTGCGACTGAAGACTAAGCTGAAGATTTTCTTTTTGGTTACTAAGGGCATTGAATACAACCATATCACAGAACTGGGTCTCCACTTGTTAAGTTTGACATCAATAAAAATTTTCAGGGCCAAACGCTTTTTCGAGACTTTGACGCTAATTGGCAACTTTTTAAACCACCTTTTACAAAAAGCTGGGTGACAAATTTAATGAAGTTTTTAGCATTCCCTAGTGACTGGTCAACTGCATATGGCTATTAAGCTCAGATGACAGGCCATATTATAAAAGTTAAGAAAACAGGTTTGCATGACTCATAGTATAACCCCTGAATGGAGCCTCCAAAATCCACATGCCATCCATCCAACCAATCACTAATCGCCACTGTTTGTCCCACCCTTTCACCTCTTTGTTTATTTTAAACATTCTTTTTACTTGAACATACTACAGGTAATATGTAATAAATATGAGTAAGCATTTTCCTTTGTGGCAGTGCATCTGTTTTTTGTTTGTTTGTTTTTTAAGACTTGAATTTATTCAAACGAAGAAGGACACAGCACTGCAGCATACTGAAAAGATTAGGCCTGGCCTTGGCGATACAGTCATTACATTTGATTGTAATAAGTGAATTTATGAAAAATTCACATGAAAATAATGCAGAGCTTTTTGTGTGTGTGTGTGTGTGTGTTTCAGATTTCACCATTAGTGAAAGATTATGTGCTACCTCATAGTACAACTATATTCCTGGGTGAAAAAAGAAAAGTAATAAAAAAAGATGGAAATAAGCGTATAAGGGAGCTAATATGAAAAAAATCACTGGTCAGAAAATGAGCACGAATGAAAATTATCACTCATGAGGAGTGTACCACCATTTGCTTGTAATAGTTTGTTGCTGTAGCAATGTTAGGGATGAAACGAAACGGGGACATTCACTTACTGTACATAATCTTCTTGTATGCAAAGATAAAGTTCAGTTCAGTTCATTTTCTGTAACTGCTTAATCCTAATTAGGGTAGCGGGGAGGCTGGTGCCCATCCCAGCCGACTCCGGGCGAGGGCATAGTACACCCGGGACAGCTCGCCAGGCCATCGCAGGGCAGAAACACACTGATGGCTTTGCAGCTACTCTTGTCGAAAGTCAGCAATGGTTCTTTTACTTGAACTTCACACCATAGACAGTGAGAGACATGGCCGGCCTTTGATAACCCAGTTAGCTGCACTGATGAGGGACAGTGACAACCTGTGGTGACTGGGGCTCAAACCCGCAAACCTTAGGATCAGTGATCCAGCACCTTTACCACTAGGCAACCACTGCCTCCAAAGATAAAGTCATGAAAGATTTATATATTTACTCTGAAATTTAGATCAACAATAAGTCTTGGTGAGCAACAATTTTCAAAATATCTTTTATCATTTCCCCTGTAAAACAAACTGAATGAGTGGAACAATTTCTGTTCCAGAAATGAATGTTTTGTGAGTTGGGATTTGCCAAAGGTGTTTAAACAAAATATTTAGAATATTTTTAAAGCAGGACTCCCAAAGCTTATGTGGTTTCGAGATCATCATAAAATGTAAAAGTCTTCTCAAGACATGGTAAGTTAGGGGATTTGATGTTGGTCCAAGTCATTCAGTAGCAGGAAATTTTATTTGTAGCATATTTAAATTTGAGTTCCCAAATTTAAACATGATTTAAATTGCAGTATTTTTCTTTTTCAGGTCATTTCGGTATGTGCAATAAGTGAAAATTTTCATGTAAACTCTGAATTAATCAATAAGAGTCACAAAGTGATTGTTTAAAATACAACTGAGTGACTTTTGTCTGCTCAGCCAAAAATCAGATTTTTTTTTTTTGCAAATGTCAGTGAAAGAGGCATTTGAACTTGAGTGGGTACCCTGTAGAAATATTCGAAAATATTTAAGCTGTAATAGGGAGAACCATAGGAAAAATGCAACCATCCACTATCTGTAATGCTTATCCATTAGAGTAGTGCTTCTCAAATAAGGGGGGGGGGCGCGGTATGATGCCATGGGGTGTGATACCGGGGGAGCGCGTATGACCCTGGGGAACATGCTTTTCTGGAATAATGTACGAGAATTAAGTGTAATTGCACCTCCACTCCACTAGTTGGCAGTGGTTCTCTCATTGTCACGCTATGGTGTCACGGTTTTTTGAACGAGCAAATGATATGAAGTGCAGTAAACAACCCCTCAAGAAACAACACAGAAAACTTTTTAACAGGAACGAAGAGAAAGGTGGAGAGAGACGGAGATATTAAGACATAAATAAGGTGAACCAGTTTAAATAAATATGTATTTTTTAAAATTTCAGGCCCATTGGTGAACTTTAAATCTTTTCTGTTACAGATTAAAAAACAATGTTAATGAAGTTTTTCTTTATTTTAAGTTGAACTATATTTCTTTTTTTGTTTGTTTTTAATGTTAATAAAGATACAATGTTATGCAGAGGTGTACTAATAACAATTTTTATATACAAATAATACTATTTATAGTCGCTCGCGGGGCGGTGTGTGTTGTTTTTTTCTTCCTAGAGGGGGCGTCACAGAAAATAATTGAGAAGCACTGCATTAGAGTCATGGGGGAACCTTAGCCAAACCCAGCTGACTTCAATCAAGAGGCGAGGTACACTCTGAACAGGTCTAACAGACATAACCAACTATATATCACATTCATATTCATATTCACACCTATGGGAAACTTTGAGAAGATATTTGATTGAATGTACATATCTTTGGACTGTGGGAGGAAACCAGATTTCCCAAAAGTGAATGTATAATGTAATGATATCTCCAAATTTCTAATTCTGTATGAATTTTAGAGAAGTATTTTTGTCTCTAGACATTATTTTAAAAAAACCCAAAACAGTAATAATAGGATACAAAGTGTGCTCCTAATGTCACCTTTTTTGTCAATCTGTTAAATTTAGAAATATATACCATTTGTCAGAATTTTATTAGTCGACACGCCACTCTCCGCCACAGACTGCATCAGCAAGTAGTCTACAGCCTGTCACATGTGAAAACACATGCATCATCCTTCTCGGGGTTAACATCATCCCCTTGGCTTTCAGGTAAGAGCTCAGTGGCACACCATGTGTGACTCAAACAACATCCCTGCCTGTGGAAAGCACTCAGCTGAAACGTGAGCGTTGTTCACTAAGAAGTCACATGCAGCCTAGTGTGTGAGACACATGCCCCTCCCATTTATTCCTTCTACAGTACTCTCTCTCTCTCTCTCTCTCTCTCTCTCACTCACACACACACACACACCCACACACACACACACACACACACACACACACACACACCCACACACACTGTCATTCTTTTCTGATCCTTCAGCTCCTGGCTGATTATTTTCTTCCCCCATTTCTTCTGCCTTATCAGATTAATTGATCTATTTTCTTTCGTCAATTTCTTTCTTGTCCCCTGTTTGTAAGTTAAAAAGTAAAGATTGTATGAGCAAGTAGTATTACTGTTATTAATCTGTTTCTCTGTATTAAATTACAGTGAAATAGCATACATTGGCATACTTACACTCATATTAAGGCCTAAGTAATGAAATATAGTTGATACATTATTTTATATGTATTTATCATTCATTCATTCATTTTCTAAAATACTTAATCCTAATGGGGGTGGAGCACCCATCTCAACCAACTATGGGTGAAGGGAGAGTCTATCCTGGACAGCTCACCAGGCCATCACAGGGCCGAACGATTTATTTATGATTTCAGTCTGCACTTACTCCAGCTTTTCTTTCACACTTGTGCTTTGCAGATATAAACATTGAACCTCTTTATCACTTTGGAAGTTAAAAGTTGATCTTTATGTATTTGATTAAAAGTACTGCTCAATATATTTGAATTTAATCGACAACACTAAAGTCAATTGATCCCTTGATGTATTTTTTTTTAAATTCTATTTATTTATTTTGGAGATTTCAATATTTTATATTGTATAAGCAGTTCATACAATTGAAGAACCCTTGGATGTGAAAACTATCTCTGAAATAAAATATGTGAATAAGTACAGTATTGCCACCAAACAGGTTCATCAAATTTATCATATCAATTTTGTCAGGTTTTTATATACAGTGATACCTCAGCTCACGAACATAATTGGTTCCCAGAAAAGTTCGTCTTCCGAACATTTATTTCCCATAAGAAACCAGAAAATGAGAATAATCCGTTCCCAGGTCCCCATAAAACATAATTTTCTACTAAATAAGCCTTAAAACTACACAAAAATATACCTTATTTTATGTATAATAAATGTCTATTGTATTGTAATTAAAGAAATAAACTGTACTGTATAATAAAGTGGTTTTATTTACCTTTGTGATGGTAGTTGATGGCTTGATGGAATGGAGTGGGAGGAGGAGGAGGGAGGGACTTACTGTTTGGAAGGAGTGTTTGGAAACGCCTACTGTTTGGAAACACCCTTAGCCACACACGCACCCTTAATAGCTTCCTTGTTCTTATGGATGGGAGCAATGGTAGACTTAGCGTACTGGGACTGGGACGCTAAGTCACACAAACGCACACCTCGTTCGTGTTTTTCAATGATCGCCACCTGTGGTGGGGTATTTTTCGGTCCCCATAATAGCAAAAGTACACTCAATATGGTCCAAAATGTCTATCAAACACAAACCACTTCCGCACTCAAAGAAAGGGGGTGACGAACTGGGACGCCGTGAGCGTGCTTCAGCTTCTCGTGGCCGCCACCGTGGCGCTGTTCGACCGCGTGGTTTGGTTCGTCCGCCGAAAACTAGTTCATCAGCAGAGACTATATGCTCACGAATTTAATGTTCTTGAGGCGAAAAGTTCGTGAGCTTAAGCGTTCGTCAGCGGAGGTTTTATTGTATATATTTCAGAAGTAACAAAAGTCTGTACCAATCTTACATTGTAGCACAGGTTTTGCTTTAATGAGTATTTTTACTTTTACTAGTGAATGCATATTTCCTCACTCTCTCATTTGCTAATCTTATTAATCCTATTTGGGCCGTAGGGAGACCCAGCTGACACTGGGCAATGGTGGAATATACTCTGAAAAGCTCACCAGCATCACAGGGCCAACACAAGCATACACACACACACACACACACTCACACACACACACACACACACACACACACACACACACACACACACACACACACACACACACACACACACACACACACACACACACACACACACAGGAGCAATTTGGAACAGACAATTAATTAACAACATGCATGTCTTTGGACTGTGGAAGGAAACCAGAGGACATAAAGGAAACCCATGTAAGCACAGGGAGAACATGCAAACTCCACACAGAATCACCAATGGCAAACCCAGGACTCAAACCCAAGACCTTCTTGCTGTCAGGCAAATGTGCTTACCACTACACTA
The DNA here is from genome assembly GCA_024760905.1 of Plotosus lineatus. Taxonomy (NCBI): domain Eukaryota; kingdom Metazoa; phylum Chordata; class Actinopteri; order Siluriformes; family Plotosidae; genus Plotosus; species Plotosus lineatus. The sequence goes on along the minus strand of CM045730.1, from coordinate 50,580,624 downwards.
CTGAGAACAGTCTATGACTATTTACCAATACACAATTTCCTTTGGTGTCAATAAAATATTCTGATTCTGAAATAGAGAAACTTCTGTTTGGGCAAGCATCTTTACAAGTGTGGCTCTGCTATCTCATCCAACAACACTGAAATGTTCTCAGCTCTATTCCTGGATATCAGCCACCCAACAGAGGTTCATGCCAGCACACCTGGCTATGATCTCTATATATCCCTGAAGGCTGTGATTAACTATATCAGGTGTGTTAGATTAAGCAGAAAATAAGCATGTCAATGGTGGTAGAGCTCCTGGATCAAATCCTGACCATCCAAGTATATCTGTATAGAAATTAAATTACCATTATTATCTATGGAAATAATGAGTTTACATATGAGCAAAAATTAGGTCATGATAACAACAATTAAGAAGAAGCTCCACAAAAAAGACACCTCCTCAAACATAGCAATGCTGCAATATACTGTATACTGTACAACGGACAAATACTTTTTCATTGGGCACTGAGATAAAAGTGAATAAATAATAAAATAGCCTACTGACTGATTTGTGAGGCGTTCCACCGAATGTAGGTGCTTGTTGCAAGTGATGTATGGAGCTTGTGAGACAAAGCGTGACTTATCCGGACTTCAGATCTTTCAAGTGAGCAAGTGCGTGTTGAATACTTGTTTAGTACTTAACCTTCACTTGCTCATTTGAAAGATCGGAAGTCCGGATGAGCCACGTTTTGTCTCAAAAGCACCATACATCACATGCAACAAGCGCCTACATTTGGTTGAGCGCCTCACATTTATTAAGTTTAACATGTCTTCTTCTACTTTTCCTTTCAGCTTTTCCCCTTTTTTCAGGGGTCACCACAGCACATCATTTGATTCGCATGTTTGATTTGGCATAGGTTTTTATGTCGGATGCCCCTCCTCACACAACCCTTTAACAAGGGACAGAAACACGCTGACGGCTTTGCAGCTACTCTTTACAAAAGTCAGCGGTGGTTCTTTTACATGAACCTCTCACCATAGACAGTGAGAGACATGGCCGGCCTTTGATAACCCAGTTAGCTGCACTGGGGAGGGGGCAGTGACAACCTTGAGGAGAGTGGGACTCAAACCCCTAACCTTAGGATCACGATCCAGCGCCATTTACCACCAGCCCACCACTGCCCCTTTATTAAGTTTAATATGTATAGTATATTTAATTTGTAGCTACAACAATTTTGTCATTGGTGCCTGTCGTGGCAGTAACACCTGAATTGAGTGGTGGATTCCTGCAGCGATTAGGCCATCTCGGCTGAAAGAGGAGGCCTATCGGGTCTTATTGGCCTGTGGGACTCCCGAGGCAGGAGACAGGTACCAACGTGGCAAACATGTTGCAGCCAGAGCTGCTGATACTGCAAAATCTCAGGCATGGGAGGAGTTCAGTGAGTGCCTGGAAATCAGTTGACCTCGAAAAGTTCTGGACCAGAATTTGATGCCTCAGGAGGTGGAAGCAGTTCTCCACAATTACTGAATACAGTGGAAGTGGGGAGCTGTTCACTTTGGGGATGTTGTCAGGAGGTGGAAGGAATACTTCAAGAAGCTTTTCAATCCCATCAACATGCCCTCAGTGGAGGAGGAAGACCCTCAGGGTTTGGTGGGATTCCACCTCTCACTGGTGCTGAGGGCATATCAAGGTAGTCAAAAGACTCTTTGCTGATCAGGTCCCAGGGGTGCATGAGAACCTCCTTGAATATCTCAGGGCTCTAGATGTTGTAGGACTATATTGGTTGAGATATCTCTGCAACATTATGTGGTTTTTGGGGGGCCATAGCTCTAAATTGGCATATTGAGAGTGAAACTGGGTCATGGCCCTCCTTATTTAAAACCCGTTGCTATGGGCCATTCAGTGCTCGTATCACTGACGCTAGAGCTTGGTCTGCAACAGGTTGAATTAATTTTCGGTGAGGGTTGGAGTCTGGAGGTGTTAAGGGCTTCTGGTTGGGTGGCCATCTTATCTTGTCACTGCTTTTTGTGGTTGACGTTGTCCTCTTGGCCTCATCAATCTGGGACCTCCAGCTCTCATTGGAGCGATTCACAACCGAGTGCGAAATGAGCAGGATGAGAATCAGCACCTCCAAGTCCAGTGTTATGGTCCTCAACCAGAAAAGAGTGGAATGCACTCTCTGGGTCAGGAATGAGGTCTTATCCCAAGTGGAGGAATTCAAGTATCTTGTGGTCTTGTTCACAAGTGAGGAAAGAATGGAGCAGGAGATCGACAGGTGTATTGGTGCAGCCTCTGCTGTAAAGCGAAGCTTGTACAGGTCTGCCATGGTGAAGAGGGAGCTGAGCCACAAAGCAAAGCTCTCAATTTACCAGTCAAACTATGTTCAAATTGTCACCTATACTCTGAAGCTTTGGGTAATTACCAAAAGAACAAGATCACGGATGCAAGCGGCTGAAATGAACTTCCTTCACAGGGTGGCGGGGTTCTCCCTTTGAGATAGGGTGAGAAGCTCAGCCATCTGGGAGGAGCTCAGAGTATAATCGCTGTTCCTCCGCATTGACATGAGCCAGGTGGATCGGGCATCTGGTTAGAATGCCTCCCGAACACCTTCCTGGTGTGGTGTTCCGGGAATGTCCAACCGGGAAGAGACCCTGGGGTTGACCCAGAACACACTGGAGGAATTATGTCTCTCAGCTCGTCTGGGAACGCCTCAGTGTCCCTTCCAAAGAGCTGGAGGAAGTGGCTGGGGAGATGGGCGTCTGGACCTCATTGCTTAGTCTACTGTACCCGCAATCCACCCAGGATTAAGCGGAGGAAGTTGATGATGATGATGATGACAATTTTGTCATTACACAGGCCTGCTTTGCATTAATTATTCCCCATCTATTTCAATTCGAAGCTGTTGTCTAGGTCTTTGTACAATGCCTGATCCCTACAGAGTGCTGCGTGACATCTAGTGTTTGTGAAGAACCTGACAATTGCCTTTTCAGAGATTTGTATCCAGGCAACGACTGCAGCTCTGAGGCAAATCAGACCTGATGGGCATATTGTACCAGGAAATGCACCTTAGATTGTGCTTCCTTATTGGATTGACCTAATTCTTTTCACACTCTATGCCAAAACCAGATTATGAGATTTTTCCTTGATTAGTTTATTCTGTACTCTGATATGTTCATTTACCATTGTAGAGTGAAAAGCAATTTCACTGATCCGTTCACTGTCCACAATATCATGATTATTGGTACAAATAAAAGAATAGGCCAAATGAAAGTAACACATTCTGAAGTCTGCTACATGTTAAAATCATTTCAATTTATTTTAAGGTTATTATTATGAAGATGGAGTGAAATATTCAAAGAAATATTTGATTCATTGAAATCAGTGATTGTGGCAAACATAATGATCAATCAGCAGCAGAATACATCCTCAGCACATACTACATACTACTTGTTTTGTACTGTCTGTATTCCTTGGCTTCAAACACTTTATTCCAAAAACATTCAAACACTTAATTACTTACAGTCCACCTCTATGATTGCTTGAACTGCATGAATGAGCTCCTGAGCTTCAAGAGCAAGTGTGGAGGCTGTTCCAGACACTGTCCTCCCACCTTGTGTAGCCAGAGACAGTGTAGCCAACCTTGGCTCAGTTTCAGAACTATAAAACACAAAAAAAAAAAATACATAACTTGTAACCAAAAATGATTTACTTATTCCCAAAGAGGTCAATTAATCATGCCAGACTGATCATTTGTACAGGTATCAGGTACTGGATATAGATACCAGCAACCAACTATCTTAATTTAGTAATAAAAAATAAATTATGTACACACATAGGAACTGACCTATGACCGGGTGGTATATTGATAATGAATATTGAAAATGTTTAACAGGCTGTAGGCTTTTGCTTTCAGGCATCTTTTATATTATTTTTCTTACTTAATTTATTAATTTTCACTCTTTCTGATGATGACTTCATGCATTTCTTGAAGAACTGGACACCACACAAATTTGATATCTCTGTCCAGAAATCAAGTTATTCTTGCTTACAAATTGTGTATAAAATTAAATAATACACAATACTTAATACATATCAGCATGACAGTGTTGAATTGATCTTACAATTCATTCTAGCATTCTACTCTTTATTTGAACGTGTTTGTTCAAACAGAGCGATCAAAGACTGATTAGATCCCGACCCTTACCTGGGAACACCAGGTGGGAGAAAGGAATAGACAATGACTATTGCAGGGCACTGTAAACACACATTTATTCATACCTGTGGACAATTTAGAATAGCCAGTTCCCTTACAAGAATGGTTTTGAAAGGTATGAACAAAAAATTGATTATCTGCAGGAAATTCATGTGGACATGTGGAGAAAATGTGAACCTCATTACATACAGTTGTCTACAATATGGTGCACAATTGTATCCTTGACTGAGTCATGGACACGGGGCTGCACAATCTGCACAAAAAAGTACAGATAAATATAAATCTCTTGGCTGCACAGCAAAGATCTGATATTAATAATAAAAAAGTACAAATATAAATAAATTGTGATTGTAAATTACTAACAGGTATCATGTTGGAAGTATCAGTTATTACAAAACTTTGAAAAAATGAAAATGTCTTGTATTTATATGCTGTGAACATCAGTTTTCTTTCAGTCATTGCTGCATCCAATCTTTTTTTCTGAGAGCTCTTCACCCTCAAACAGTAGCAGTGACAAAACTTTTTTTCCATTACAAAACCTATACAGAAATGACGTCCCTTTGACCTGAAAAGAACAAAAGCACGCAGACCAAGCAGCATGAATGGTACAACCCATTGTCCAGCATGACAGCTAACATAAAAAATGTTACTGGGAAAGGGGCTTTGTGCTCCCAGTCCCACTGACACAGATAGAGAGTTATGAAACATAAAAATATTGTACAATCATGATGATGACAACACAATCAAAATTATATATCACTTTATCAGCAGACTGTTACAAAAATGTTTGATGTTCTTGCGGAAGGTTGATCCATTTAGTATGAATAGACTGAGGTGGGGGGGCACTAACCAGTGTCTCTCCCCCTCATGCCGGTCCCAAGCCCGGAGAAATGCAGAGGGTTGTGTCAGGAAGGGCATCCGACGTAAAACCAATGCCAATTACTTATAATGCAAATCAAAAGTATTACCTCCATACCGGATCGGTCAAGGCCCGGGTTAACAACGACCGCCATCAGTGCTGTCAATCAACAGGGTGCTGATGGAAATTGGACTACTGTTGGTCGAAGACGTCGAAGAAGGAGAGGTGGGAGGCGTGTCCGTAGGCAGAGAGAGAAGAGGAAAGGCATGAGTCGAGGACTGAGAGTGGGGACTTTGAATGTTGGAACTATGCACAGAAAAGGTAGAGAGCTGGTTGACATGATGCAGAGGAGGAAGGTGGACATACTGTGTGTTCAGGAGACCAGGTGGAAAGGTAGCAAAGCTAAAAGCTTAGGAGCAGGGTTTAAGCTATTTTATCACGGTGTGGATGGGAAGAGAAATGGAATCGGAGTCATCTTGAAGGAGGAGTTTGTCAGGAATGTTCTAAAAGTGAAAAGAGTGTCAGACAGAGTGATGAGTCTCAAGTTAGAAATTGAAGGTGTAATGCTCAATGTTGTTAGTGCTTATGCCCCACATGCAGGATGTGAGCTAGAAGAGAAGGAGAGATTCTGGAGTGATTTAGATGAAGTGATGCAGAGTACCACCAGAGGTGAAAGAGTGGTCATTGGTGCAGACTTCAATGGACATGTTGGTGCAGGAAACAGAGGGGACGAGGAAGTGATGGGCAGGTTTGGTATCCAGGACAGGAACGCAGAAGGACAGATGTTGATAGATTTTGCAAAAGGATGGAAATGGCTGTGGTGAATACTTTCTTCGAGAAGAAACAGGAGCATAGGGTGACTTATAAAAGCGGAGGTAGGAGCACACAGGTAGACTACATCTTGTGTAGGCGATGTAATTTGAAGGATGTCAGTGACTGCAAAGTCATCGTGGGTGAGAGTGTTGCCAAACAGCATAGGATGGTGGTGTGCAGGATGACTCTGTTGGTGAGAAAGGTGAATAAGGCAAAGGCAGAGCAGAAGACAAGGTGGTGGAAGCTGAAAAAGGAAGAGTGTCGTGTTGTCTTCAAGGAGGAGTTGAAACAGGCTTTGGGTGGCCAGGAAGTGCTTCCAAATGACTGGACAACCACAGCAAATGTGATCAGGGACACAGGTAGGAGAGTACTTGGTGTGTCCTCTGGAAGGAAAGTAGATAAGGAGACTTGGTGGTGGAATGAGGAAGTGCAGGAGTGTGTACAAAGGAAGAGGTTAGCCAAGAAGAAGTGGGACATTGAGAGGACCGAAGAGAGTAAACAGGAGTACAGGGAGACACAGCGTAAGGCGAAAGTAGCAGTGGCTAAGGCCAAACAGAGGGCGTATGATGACTTGTATGATAGGTTGGATAGTAAAGATGGAGAAAATGATCTATACAGGTTGGCACAGCAGAGAAATAGAGATGGGAAGGACGTGCAGCAAGTTAGATTGATAAAGGACAGAGAGGGAACTCTATTGACAAATGACAGAAGTGTGCTGGGAAGATGGAAAGAGTACTTTGAAGAGCTGATGAATGAGGAAAATGAGAGAGAAAAAAGAGTAGAAGAGGTAACCATTGAGGAGCAGGATGTAGCAAAGATCAGTCAGGGTGAAGTGAGAAGGGCATTGAAGAGGATGAAGAATGGAAAGGCAGTTGGTCCTGATGATATACCTGTGGAGGTATGGAAGTGTCTAGGAGAGGTAGCAGTAGATTTTCTGACAAGAACATTCAACACGGTACTAGAGAGTGAGCAGATGCCGGATGAGTGGAGGAGAAGTGTGCTGGTGCCCATTTTTAAGAACAAGGGAGACGTGCAGAGTTGCGGTAACTACAGAGGGATAAAGTTGATGAGCCATACGATGAAGTTATGGGAAAGAATAGTGGAAGCTAGACTAAGGGCAGAGGTCAGCATTTGTGAACAACAGTTTGGTTTCATGCCAAGAAAGAGCACCACAGATGCAATGTTTGCCTTGAGGATGTTAATAGAGAAGTACAGAGAAGGTCAGAGGGAGCTACACTGTGCCTTTGTGGATCTGGAAAAAGCATATGACAGGGTGCCAAGAGAAGAACTGTGGTATTGCATGAGGAAGTCTGGAGTGGCAGAGAAGTATGTTAGAGTGGTGCAGGACATGTATGAGAGATGTAAGACAGTGGTGAGGTGTGCTGTCGGTGTGACCGATGAATTCAAGGTGGACGTGGGACTGCATCAAGGGTCAGCTCTGAGCCCCTTCTTGTTTGCTATGGTGATGGACAGGCTGACAGACGAGGTGAGACAAGAATCTCCATGGACTATGATGTTTGCAGATGACATCGTGATCTGTAGTGAGAGCAGAGAACAAGTGCAGGAAAATCTAGAGAGGTGGAGGTATGCCCTGGAAAGGAGAGGAATGAAGGTTAGCCTCAGAAAATCAGAATACATGTGTGTGAATGAGAAGGACCCAGGAGGAACGGTGATGTTACAGGGAGCAGAGATAACGAAGGTGGAGGATTTTAAGTACTTAGGCTCAACAATCCAGAGCAATGGAGAGTGTGGAAAAGAGGTGAAGAAGCGTGTGCAGGCAGGCTGGAATGGTTGGAGAAAAGTATCCGGTGTGATGTGCGATAGGAGAGTGTCAGCAAGAATGAAGGGAAAAGTGTACAAGATGGTTGTGAGGCCAGCGATGTTATATGGCTTAGAAACAGTGGCGCTGAGGAAAAGGCAGGAGGCAGAGCTGGAGGTAGCGGAGATGAAAATGTTGAGGTTCTCCCTGGGAGTAACGAGGATGGATAGGATCAGAAATGAGTATATCAGAGGGACAGCCCACGTAAGATGTTTTGGAGACAAAGTCAGAGAGGCTAGATTGAGATGGTTTGGACATGTACAGAGGAGGGATAGTGAGTATATTGGCAGTAGGATGCTGAGGTTGGAACTACCAGGCAGAAGGCCTCGAGAAAGACCGAAGAAGAGATTTATGGATGTGGTGAAGGAAGACATGAAGGTCGTTGGAGTCAGAAAAGAAGATGCGGAGGACAGGGTGAGGTGGAGGCGGATGATTTGCTGTGGCGACCCCTGAAGGGAGCAGCCGAAAGTAAAAGAAGAAGAAGAAGAAGACTTTAGCATCCATTCATACATTCATCTTGTTGCACTTAATCCATGGTCGGGTCACTGAAGCTGCAGCCTAAGCAATGAGGTCCAGATGCTCCTCTCCCCATACACTTCTTCCAGCTCTTCTGGGGTGAAACTGAAGCGTTTCCAGACCAGCCAAGGGACATAGTCCTTCCAGCGTGTTCTGGGTTGACCCCAGGCTCTCTTCCCGGTTGGACATGCTCGAAACCACACCAGGGAGGCATGCCTGAGCCACCTCAACTGGCTCCTGTCCATGCAGAGGAGCAGCGGTTCTACTCTGAGCTCTCCCTGGATGGCTGAGCTTCTCACCTCATCTCTAAGGGAGAGCCCCGCCACGCTGTGAAGGAAGCTCATTTCAGCTTCTTATATCTGTAATCTTGTTGTTTCAGTCACTATCCAAAGCTTGTGACCATAGGTGAGGGTTGAAACGTATATAAACTGGTAAATTGAGAGCTTTGCATTGCGGCTCAGCTCCCTCTTCACCACGATGGACCGGTGCAAGATCTGCTTTACAACAGAGGCTGCAGCGATCCGTCTATCAATCTCCCGCTCCATCTTTCCCTCACTCGTGAACAAGACCCTGAGATACTTGATCTCCTCCACTTGGAGCAGGAACTCATTCCTGACCCGTAGGGTGAATTCCACCCTTTTCCGGCTTTCAACCATTGCCTCGGACTAGGAAGTGCTGATTCTCATCCATGCCGCTTCGCACTCAACTGAGAATCACTCCAATGGAGGTCCCGGGTTGATGAAGCCAAAAAGACAACGTGATCCACAAAAAGTAGAGAAGAGATCCAATGGCCACCAAACCAGAACCCCTCAATGCCTCGGCTGTGCCAAGAAATTCTGTCCATAAACATTATGAACAGAATCTGTCACAAAGGACAGCCTTGGTGGACTCCAACCCTCATCAGAAATGAATTTGACCTGTTGTTCCTAATAGGAATCAAACTCAGGCTCCGGTGATACAGCAACCGAATGGCCCGTAGCAGCGGGTCCAGAACACTGTATTCCGGAACACTCCCCACATGATAACCCAAGGGAAATTGTCGAAAGCCAAGTCCACAAAACACATGTGGACGGTTTGGGCAAACTCCCTCGCCCTCACTAGGATCCTGTGAGGCGTATAGAGTTGGTCGGTCAAGAAATGGTTAAAAAGAGTGTAAAACATTCCAGTATTTTTTTGCCAAAAACATAGATGATTCCCAAACATACTTTCATAATGTATTATCATCTTTATTAATGCTCTGTCAGGATATTAATTATTAAAATTAGTTGCCAAAAAGTTTATATTGAAATATTATAACTATTATAGACTATCGTTATAATACTGTACTAAGATGGCTATTTATGCACATATTGTATTGTATTTCCTAATGCTCTAAATATTGTTTCTTGTGTTAATTTATAACTGTAAACGGGTCAAAAATATTAATATTTTGCTTATTTGTGAACCTTATACAACCCCAAAAGAGTAAAAAAGGATAGTATTGAAAATGTAAATTACAAAAAGCTGAATTTTGAAATTTACTTTCACTTGAATTTCAGTAGAGACTGAATGAACCCATGATATTTTTTGTTTTGCCAGATCATCTTAATTTTATTGGTTAGTATACATGTATATCTGTGTTCAAGGCCTACAACTCATTATGAAAAAGTTGGGAAGGATGTAATTCCAAGCTATGACAAATAAGAAAAAAACTGCTTAAAAAAAAAAAAAACGGCAGACAGTTACACAGGTAGAGAAAAATCTCATCCCAAGATCTTATACAAACTGAACCGAAGGCCAGGTCTATACAAAATAAATTACTTAGATTTCTCTGTACAAACCCAGCAAACAAGGTTACCAATCTGTTTATTACAAGCTATTTTAAAATGGTCACCAGTGTTTGAGGCGCTCTATATTTTTGCAAATTTTTGTCATTTAAACCTGTCTCCTTTTCACAAAATGCAGACATCATGTGAACTATAGTTTGCTGGAACTTCTGAAAAATTATCATTCAGTTTCGATTTTTCTAGAGAAATTGATATTTGGATTTCATTCGATAGTTTTCTGGATTATTGTATGGAGAGATTTTGAATCTGGCTTGGGCCCACTCACCAGCCAGGGACTTGCCTATTGTTGTGAAACAATGGGTTGTGTTGACACTGACTCTGACAGTTTACCTTACTACACTTATACATCTACAGAGTGCAAGAGTTTAAACCAAAATATCACTGGATATGTACAACCTAGGCTGTGGAGACATCTAAAACAACTTGGAATTACCAGTGCACCTTGTACTAAACGCGGATCAAGAGGAGGAAAACGTGAACGTTATCTTAAACTCGACGCTAACAAGAGGTCTGGATCACAAACCTTTAACATTTCTCTTTTGAATGCACAATCTGTACGAAATAAGGCATTGACTTTCCCTGACCAAATTGTGAATCATGATTGTGACATTTTTGTAATCACTGAGACATGGCTTAAAGACAGTGACCAATCAGTCGTAGCTGAGCTTCTCCCAGATGGCTATGGCATTTTTCAAGCAAACAGACCTCTTAGAAAATGGGGGGAGGGGTGTTGCTGCAATATTCAAGCAATATCGTAAATCTACTATTGTTGATATCAAGTTAAGAAAATCCTTTGACTTTTTTCATGGAACTTTTCATTTGAAAAATAGCATTTTGTGACTGGTTTGTGTATACCGGCCTCCTACATCGAAGAAATGTAAAGTCTCTTTTGATGATTTCATGAATGAGTTCTCTGATATTTTGGATAAAATTGTCAAAGAGCAAGGTCATTTTGTGATCCTCGGTGACTTTAACATTCATGTTGATGTTGCTTCAAATACCCAAGCACTGTGTTTCAATGAGTTGCTGTCAGTGTACAATCTTCAGCAGTTAGTCACAGAGCCTACGCACAGGTGTGGCCATAGTTTTGATCTCGTCATAACTCGCGACACTGACAACTTTCTTAAAATCTCTGATGTTAAAGACGACCTAATCTCTGATCATTTGACTGTGAACTGTGTTCGTTAATACTGTTAAACCTGGCCACCAACTAAAATCTGTTTCCTATAGGAAAACCAGGAACATTGATGTCTCTCAATTTGCCATGGACATAATGAATAATATTGATTACTGCATGGAAGGTAACGTTGAAGAAGATATCTCCGCTCAAAACTTGTCTGACTATGATAATTGGTAAGCATGTACCAAAGAAAAACAGAACTTTTTCATCCGACCAAATACTCAGTGGTATAATGATGATGTTAGGACAATGAAAACTTTCTTTCTTTATTTCTTTCGGCGGTTTCCCTTTTCTCGGGAGTCGCCACAGCAAATCATCTGATTCGCACATTTGATTTGGCATAGGTTTTTACGTCGGATGCCCTTCCTGTCACAACCCTTTAGCAAGGGAAAGAAACACGCTGACGGCTTCGCAGCCTACTCTTTACGAAAGTCAGCAATGGTTCTTTTGCATGCCTCTCACCACAGACAGTGAGAGACATGGCCCACTTTTGATGACCCAGTTAGCCACACTGTGGGGTTCGGAATATGAAAACTAAATGTCGAAAAGCTGAAAAATCCTGGAGGAAAAGTAAATTTGAGGTTCATCGGCAACTGTACAAATAAGCCCCGGACGAACTGAATTGTGCTCTTGCTTCAGCAAAGGCAACATTTGTCCAGAACAACATCGCTCAAAACAAACATAACTTCAAAGAGCTGCACAGTTTGTTGAATAAGCTTCTCCATGGTACCAAGGAACAGAAGCTTCCTTCTCACACAGACAAACATGAACTTGCCATCAGATTCACCACATTCTTCAGCGACAAGATCAAATTAGTCAGAACCAACATTCTGCCACCTGCAACAGCCTTGCAAGACGATGAAAAGCCATTCAGGGGCAGGTAGCTGAAACACCTCACACCTGCTACAGTAGGGGAGATTAAACAGATAGTTAAAGATTCTCCCTCAAAGTCATCCGCCCTGGATACAGTCCCTACATGGCTGGTGAAATCTTGCAGTGATGCATTGTCACCTTGTTTCCTTGACATCATCAACACATCACTTGAAACAGGCAGTGTCCCGTCCAATTTCAAGCACGCTCATATCATCCCTCTTTTGAAGAAGCCAAGTCTTGACTTTGAACTCCTCAAAAATTATTGACCAGTCTCTAATCTCCCCGTCTTGAAAAAGTAGTTGCTTCCAGGATCAAATCTTACCTTGCTGTCAACAACTTTCAGGAAACTTTTCAGTCTGCCTACAAGACCAACCACAGCACGGAGTCCATGTCTACAATGACAGTGTTGGTGCCATGGACAAAAAACACATCATACTCTGTTTTAACTGACCTCTCATCAGCATTCGACATAATCAACCATGGTATTCTGCTTCATAGACTTGAGAATAAGGGTATCTCTGGATCAGCTCTCTCATGGATCCAGTCTTACGTGTCTGACCGTACTCAGTCTGTGATGATTGGCGAGTCAGTTTCACAGATGCACAAGCTTGAATTTGGGGTCCCTAAAGGATCAGTTTTGGGACCATTGCTATTCAGTGTCTAGATTCTACCGCTTGGCAAAATAATCAGGACTCATTCAATTCACTTTCATCTACATGCAGACAACAACCAATTGTACGTGTCCATTTCCCCAGCCAAAGTTGGAATAGCCATACAAACCATCAACAACTGTCTGTCGGATAGCCGCTCCTGGATGAGTTCAAATTTCTTAATGCTCAACGATGAGAAAACTGAGTTTCTGACACTAGGCACTCATCATCAGCTGTCCAAATTAAACCCAAAGCCTGTGATGAGTGTTTGAGCATGCTCTGTCAACACCACTCAGAAGGCAAGAAACCTTGGAGTGGTTTTCCAATCAAACATGTCAATGGATGAGCACATCAACTCTTTGTGTAGAAGCTGCTACTTCCACATTCACAATATTGGCAAAATCAGATATCTGTTGACATTCGACACTATCAAACTTCTTGTTCAAAAGCTAATCATCAACCGCCTGGATTACTGCAACTCCCTTCTTGTCAATCTTCCACAAAAATCCATATCATGTCTCCAAAGAGTACAAAATTCAGCAGCCAGACTCATCACTCGTCAACGTCGCAATGACCGCATCACTCCAGTTCTACAGTCTCTGCATTGGTTACCAGTCCAACAGCGAATATCCTATAAAATTCTCCTACTAACCCATCGAGCACGATATCAGCCAAACAGCCCTCTTTACATTCAAGAACTAATCAGTGTCTCCAAGCCATCCAGAACCCTAAGATCTTCTGAACAGTCCTTCTTGTCCCAGCCTGTATGTGCCAATAAGATCGGTGAGAGACCTTTCTCCATTGCAACACCTCGACTATGGAACGATCTACCAGTAGACATTAAAACCAACATCTGTGAAACCTCCTTTAAAAACCAAATCAAAACTCATCTCTTCAGAACTGCTTATGACATTTGACAATTTTCTCAGCCCTTTTACAGCGCCAGTGAGCAACTAGCCAGATGGAGTCTAGGCACTATAGAAATTAATAATAATAATAATGATAATAATAATAATAATAATAATAATAATAATAATAATAATAATAATAATAATAATAATTTTGAATTCACTCCAGGTGTTGTTATTGCTTTCATTCATTCATTCATTTTCTGAACTGCTTAATCCTAATTAGGGTCATGGGGAGGCTGACCCCCATCTCAGCCAACTCTGTGCAAGGGCAGAGTACACCCTAGACCGCTTGCCGGGCCATCGCAGTACTGTATTTGCTTCATTCTGCTGCATATCAATGTGCACAATGCATCATCCTTGCAAAGTGAACCAAATAATTCACAACTTCAGAATTAGGTGATGGCATGTTTTATGTCTCATAATTTTCTCACACAAAGCTCTTCATTTAATGTTTATTTGAATCTGTGAGGAATAAGTAAACTCTTTATCCCTCAGGATATTTCCTGTATGCCTTATCTCATCAGTAAAATGCTGGATGCTTTTCTGAAAGGTGTTAAAGATGTTTATTTTGTAGTTCCGTTGCTTTTCTTTATGTCCATGAAAAAGTGGACCAGAACATGGTCAGGTTTGCTGGAAGATATTTCTATTTCTGTGTTTCAGGTTTTCTGGTAAGTATACTGTACATCAATTTCTGTGGATGGTTGATTTATTTTTTAGATTTAACTGTGGAGATTTTTTCAATATCGATTATTTTCTTGACTGTAGTTTTTGCTTTCTGGTTGGTTAAAAAACTACTCAATTTGCACTTGGCTGGTTGTAAACTTCTATTGTTAGTCTTCTAACGCATCAGGATAATAGAATTCACTGGAGAGGAGTTGCTTCTCGTCACTCATAGTGATTTAAAAGCTCTCAAGCTAACCGAGGCTGTGCGACCACTACACACAGCAACTCAAGCTGTAAACTGAGTTTATTGAGAAATAAAGACTGAAGTTGATTCATTATTATACACCAAATGTTATACAGTTACTACAATGTGCATCATCAAATGATGGAATTTGGCAATTTTAATCTCTATGGTGTAATATCAAGATATTCAGTGATTAAAGAGCAGTGGCACAAGACTATGTTTCATCTACAGCTGATATTGACACATTGGCTCACGATTACTCTGGCAAACCTTCGAAAGAATTTGTATATTTGCCCCTCTACAGTGCATTAATATCATTTTAATGATTCAAGGCATCTGGATTAATCTAATTGTATAAAAGTAAGGTAGATAGGTAAAGTCTGTTGGGCTTTGTACACCTGAGCCTAGTTGCTCATCAGGCCGGTGCTTATTCCTGGTTTCTGTAGGGTGAAGCAACCAGGAGTTCAACATCTCCTGGATGGGACGCTAGTCCATCGCAGGTTACCTTTCCAGTATATTTTTACTGGTACCCATTTATACTGCTGCGTGAACAGAGGCACACTTGTGGTTAAGACCTTGCCCAGGGGTCTTAGCACAGTGGAGGTCTAACTGGGATTTGAACAAACAACCACCCTAACCACTACGCCACCAGCCCTGTAATTGTATAAAGGGAAAGGGCACAAATCTAAGATGAAGAGAAATTGACAAATATATGAAAAAAGACCCTGTATCCTTCCGCATGCTATATCCAGTTCGCAGTGATGTGGGACCATTTAACATCTAAAACGTTTCATCACTAGGTCTCATTTTTTTTTAAAGAGTTACAGGCCTGAAATGCATGTATGTAAAATTAAATGACCAGAGAAAACATGAAATATCTTGAATTTATACGATCTGCAATGAAATATAGGTAAAATTAAATACATAAATTGCTGGGGGGCTTTTTTTATTCCCATATTTAATTTTGTCTCAAGGTTTTATTACGAAGGCTTGTAGTATTCTAAGTGTTCAAGTTGTTTGCATCAGGTATAAAATCTGCTAATTATTATGGATTTTGACTAAATTCAAATATCACAATAAAAATGGCTGATTGGATGCTGTCTATAAGATATTTGCTGTATAGTTTGGACTATAAGGCGCACTTAAAACCCCTTTGTCTTCACTAAAATTGCCAGTATGGTTTATAATCCGGTGTGGCCTTATGTGTTCACAGGGCCACGCCATTTGATGGATTGTTGGAGCATTATGGCTGCCATAGTCTGGTACCTTGCTGAGTAACATGTGAGTGGCTGAGAGAAGGTTACAGCACGAGACCAGAAGACTTTTTTCACAAATCTCCATCCTTATTGATCTGTGACTCCATTCGCGCCCATCTCACTGATATCGTTAAAACCCAAGTGAAGCAAACTAATTCAGTGCTTACCATTATTCCGGTGGATTAACCAAAGAACTCCAACTGCTAGAAATTGGTGTCAACAGGTCGCAAGTTAGAGGGATCCGGGCTTTATGTCCAACTCTCACAACTGTTAAACTCAGACACTGAAGATGCAGAATTTGATGGATTTGTGGAAGAGGAATGAACTGAAAAAGTGAGTTTATTGTTTTATATTGTTACAAATGAACAATGTTGAGAGTCATTGTGAATGAGTTGAATCAAGTTTGACTTATCTGACTTTTGTTTCACTTAATGAGCCTTATAATCCAGTGTGCCTTGTGTATGAAATTGGCCCGTTCGTTGATGTTGCGTCTTATAATCCAGTGCACCTTATGGTCCGTGGAATACAGTGATTTTTTTTTACTTTTATTTTATGTCAACATAATTATATTATGCAAATAGCTATACCCAAATTTTCATGATAAATCATAAATATAGATTTTTTTTCATCTTTCTTTGATTATTAATATAATAATATTTTACTGTTTCTCATTAGAGCTGTCCAAGGTGTACCCTGCCCTCGCCCAGAGTCTGCTAACATGGTCGTCAACTTACAAACGACCCTTATTAAGATTAAGCAATGAAAAAGAAAATGAATAAATGATTTTCATTAAAATAAGTAGAACAGTTTTATATTATATTTATTTTGGATTTACTTACCCACTGTGCCTGAAGTAAATGTTCCGACATTGAACTGATTTACCTAAAGTTTATTCTAGATTAAGGCATAGGTATATTTGATGACTTCTGATTTAAATTAAGATCCCTTCCCATTATAACTCACCCTATACTCACTCTATAGGGTTGTATATGCTAACCCAGTATCATATCTTAAAAACCAGTGCTAATTAACAATTTTAAACATTACTGGCATTCCCATCAGCTAAAATATGAAAGTTAAAATATATTTAAGATTTTTAGCTGTAGACCAGTGTCATCGTGACAAATTTTGGAAATGTCAGAAATGAAGGAAATTTAATCTTGGCTGTACACATTAATTTATAATCCGGCAAACAGTGTTATTATCGCTACTCTTGCAAATTTAATTTAAATCTAAACTCTTTTCTGAAAAATCAAGATAAAAATAGACATTCACTTACCCGTAAGTCGTAAAAAATCCTTGACTCTCCGTTAGGAATTTTTGAATGACCTGGCAAAAAGGCATATTTATTATTAATATCATTATTATATAGGTTTCTATACATGAAGTATTTTTTCATGGTGTATTAAGACAGTATAAGCCTCTAAGTCATATGAAGCATAAAACTTTACCTGACTTAAATCAGTAAACAGCAGCTATAAAAACCCACTCAGTAGTTGGTTTAAATCTCATATCTACTAAAAATGCACTCAATTTAGAACTCTTAAATATCCTCTGGCACACAGTCTTTAATTTCTGCAAGATGGGAATGGTCGGACTTGTTTTGTCCAGTACATCTGACAAATGGGGACTTTTGGAGGCCAATTTTTCTGAACAGTCTTTGCAGCATGACAGGGTGCTATAAACACGTGTACATGGTCTGCAACATTACTTTAGATACAGATCAAAGCCACATACAACAAAGTTTCCCAACGGAGCATTGCCCAGAACATCTCACTGTCTCTGATGGCTTACCATTTTCACGTAGTCCATTGTGTAGACATCTCTTTACTAACACACATGTGGTTCTCTTTATGATATTTTAAAAATGTGATTCATCACAGCAGTCTACCTCCTTCCATTGCTTCATGATCCATGTTTTATGCTCACATACCCATTGCAGGTACTTTCAGTGGTGGACAGGGGTAAAGCATGTGCACCCTGATTGCTCTGCAGCTACATGGCCTCATATGCAGAAATCTGCAATGCACTTTACTTTCTTATCATAGCCATAATTAACTTTTTCAGCAATTTGTGTTCTTCTGTGGGAAAAGACCAGAAGGGCTAGCCTCCACTCCCCATGTGTATCTGTAAGCTCTAGGTCCTTGTGTCATTCCTCATGTGAAACAGAGAGCCCTAGGTGCCTGTGAATCTGTTCCAAGTTTATAGCTTTTCCTCCCTCGTACCACTTTTGGTAGGTGAAACAGTGCCACAGTTGTCAAGTCACAATAATTTGGCCCTTTTCTATGTCCCTGAAAATGTTTACACTGATTTATTTTTCTTGATTCCAACACATAACTGAACTGGCTGTTCACTTGCTGCCTAATATACTAAACCCCATTAAAGATGTCACTCTAATAATTAGCCACTGAGATAATTAACAATTACTTGCCAAAGGCTGGATGCCACTGAATAATCCTGTCGGCAGCATGTCATTTCAGTGGCCTGAGGTGAATAAGTGCTTTAGAATGTGTACTTCATGGGAGCATAAAAGAAAGACTCTTCTTCTTTTCCTTTCGGCTGTTCCCTTCATGTGTTGCCACAGCAGATCATCTGCATCCATCTCACCCTACCCTCTGCATCTTCTTCTCTTACACCAAAAACCTTCATGTCCTCCTTCACCACATCCATTTAGTCTTCCTCTAGGCCAGGGGTCCCCAAACGGTTTCCTGCGGGGGCCACATAACTTCCCTACGCTGATGGGGAGCCGAGGGCAGTTTGTAACAGAAAAAGTATGACGATCATAGGGTTGATAGGGTTGACTAAACATAAAAATTATTGTTTTCCAGTAAGCCATGCATAACCAAATATTAGTAACCCTTTCCGGGAGTTTCACAGAAAAAAAGTCAGGAAATAAATAATAAAACAAACACTGCTTGCTATCAGTTGAGCAACCCGAAAGCTGCTCGAACAGACGACTGGTTCAGCCGAGCCTGGAGTATATTCTCCTGAGCTAACGGCCCACTTTTTAGCTATGAGAATTTGTCTACTTGCGTTTGGCTTTGCAAGCGACCAAACTCGTCTTTGTGACGAAATTCAGAGTGTCGGCACAGGTTGTATTCTTTGATTACCACCACCGCTTCTTAACAGATGATACAAACAACCTTTTGCTTGCATTGAACAAAAAATAATTGTTTGTCCACTGCAGGTTAAATACCCTGCATTCTGAATCAATTTTTCTCTTCCATAAACTTTTCACCATTATTCCATACTATTTGACAGGGGAGAGTCTAGGATTTTTGTTTTGGATGGGGGGGGCAGATAGGGGCATAATGTGTCTCTGGTATTGTTCAGTGGGCCGGGCCAAATGTGGAGACTGGCCGTAACCGGCCCATGGGCCGTAGTTTGTAGTTTGGGGACCACTGCTTTAGGACTTCTGACTGGTATTTCCAACCTCAGCATCCTACTACCAATATACTCACTATCCCTCCTCTGTGCATGTCCAAACCATCTCAATCTAGCCTATCTGACTTTGTCTCCAAAACCTCTTACATGTGCTGTCCCTCTGATGTGCTCATTCCTGATCCTATCCATCCTCGTTACTCCCAAAGAGAACCTCAACATTTTCTACCTACAGCGCTGCCTCCTGTCTTTTCCACAGCGCCACTGTTTCTAAACCATACAACATCGCAGGCCTCAACACCGTCTTGTACACTTTTCCTTTCATTCTTGCCAATACTCTCCTATCACACATCACACCGGACACTTTTCTCCAACCATTCCAACCTGCCTGCACACGCTTCTTCACCTCTTTTCCACACTCTCCATTGCTCTGGATTGTTGAGCCTAGGTACTTAAAATCCTCCACCTTCTTTATCTCTGCTCCCTGTAACCTCACCGTTCCTCTTGGGTCCTTGTCATTCACACACGTGTATTCTGTCTTACTGAGGCTAACCTTCATTCTTCTCCTTTCCAAGGCATACCTCCATCTCTCTATATTTTCCTGCACCTGTTCTCTGCTCTCACTACAGATCACAATGTCATCTTCAAACATCAGTCTTGTCTAACCTTGTCTGTCAGCCTGTCCATCACCATAGCAAACAAGAAGGGGCTCAGAGCTGACCCTTGATGCAGTCCCACCTCCACCTTGAACTCTTCTGTCACACCAACAGCACACTGTCTTGGCACTGTCTCGACACCCTGTCATATGCTTTCTCGAGATCCACAAAAGCACAATGCAGCTCCCTCTGACCTTCTCTATTAACATCCTCAAAGCAAGCACTGCATCTGTGATGCTCTTTCTTGGAAGGAAACCAAACTGTTGTTTCCCAGTGCTGACCTCTGCCCTTAGTCTAGTGTCCACTATTTTTTCCCATAACTTCATCATATGGCTCATCAACTTTATCCCTCTGTAGATGCCACAACTCTGCACAT
This sequence comes from Plotosus lineatus, assembly GCA_024760905.1. NCBI lineage: Eukaryota > Metazoa > Chordata > Actinopteri > Siluriformes > Plotosidae > Plotosus > Plotosus lineatus. The sequence goes on along the minus strand of CM045730.1, from coordinate 50,560,406 downwards.
CTCCCTTGTTCTTAAAATTGGGCACCAGCACACTTTTCCTCCATTCCTCCGGCATCCTATCACTCTATAAGACCTTGTTGAATGTTCTTGTCAGAAAATCTACTGCTACCTCTCCTAGACACTCCCATACCTCCACTGGTATGTGATCAGGACCAACTGCCTTTCTACTCTTCATCCTCTTCAATGCCCTCCTCATCTCACCCTGACTAATCTTTGCTACTTCCTGGTCCTCAGCAGTCACCTCTTCTACTTTTTTCTCTCTCTCATTTTCCTCATTAGTCAGTTCTTCAAAGTACTCTTTCCATCTTCCCAGCACACTTCTGTCATCAGTCAATACATTTCCCTCTCTGTCCTTAATCACTCTAACTTGCTGCACGTCCTTCCCATCTCTATTTCTCTGCTGTGCCAACCTGTATAAATCATTTTCTCCCTCCTTACTGTCCAACCTAGCATACAAGTCATCATGCACCCTCTGTTTGGTGCTTGACATGCTACCTTCACCTTACGCTGTATCTCCCTGTACTCCTGTTTACTCTGATAAAATGAAGACTAAATGAAAGTCTTATAGTTTATGTTTTACATATTTTAAGTATTCCCTGCAATGGCCTGGCGAGCTGTCCAGGGTGTACTCTGCCCTTGCCTGGAGTTGGCTGGGATGGGCGTCAGCCTTCCCGCGACCCTAATTAGGATTAAGCAGTTACAGAAAATGAACTGAACATATTTTAAGTATGAAGAGCAGATGAATTTTACCCACTGTGAGAGCATAGGAAAACCATGATTTTAAACTCATTCATAATTAGAGAATATACTATACAGAAACGCCCTGTCATGACCTGGCGAGCTGTCCAGGGTGTATCCTGCCCTCACCCAGAGTTGGCTGAGATGGACGCCAGCCTCCTCGTGACCCTAATTAGGATTAAGCAGTCCAGAAAATGAATGAATGAATGATTATACAGAAACATAAAAAAGCAAATTCAACACCCCCCCCCCCCCCCCCTCTCAAGTATGACAAGTATGTCAAAAAAGTGACCTTGATGAACATGGGTGTTCATCTTTTTTGTTTTATTCAAGCCCTAGGAAGTGAATTATTCAGTTTATGCTGGTCCTACATAGTACACTAACTTGAATTGGTTAAGTTGTGGCTGATCAGTACATTTTGGTATATTAATGACTTGCACATTCTACAATATACTGACTTTCACATGGCTACAGTCAAAATATAAAAATAAATATTTTATTGACTTACAAGTTATTTATGGCATATTATAGTAAATGGCGGTGGTGGCCTAGTGGTATAGGGTGCTGGATTGCTGATCCTAAGGTTGGGGGTTCGAGTCCCACTCTCCACAAGGCTGTCGCTGTCCCCCAGTGCATCTAACTGGGTTACCAAAGGCCGGCCATGTCTCTCACTGTCTATGGTGTGAGGTTCATGTAAAAAAAAAACATTGCTGACTTTTGACAAGAGTAGGCTACAAAGCTGTCAGCATGTTTCCACCCTGCGATGGCCTGGCGAGCTGTCCAGGGTGTACTCTGCCCTTGCCCAGAGTCAGCTGGGATGGGTGCCAGCCTCCCCGCGACCCTAATAGGATTAAGCGGTTACAGAAAATGATGATGATGATGATAATGATGATGTAAAACTAAACAATGATCTGTTATAAAGAAATACACAGAATAATGCGGTCAGTTAGAAGCAAGTATTCAAATGAACTTTGTAATAAATGTTATAATCATGATTTTATGGTTTGCTATAGAGCCAGGCTTGTTAATGTATTCCAGTACATTATCTTAGCTTTTAACCCCATAACTGAAAGAAGGCAAATCATTTTCTGATAAAGTTGAATATGATTGTACGGTTATATAATTATACATTACCTCCACAAAGTGCAGAAGTTTGCCAGTAGAAATTTCAAAGCCTTTCTTGGCAACTTCACTTTTCCGCAGATGACTCTCAAGCAAAGCAATCCTTTTCTTCAAGTCTTGATCCTCCTGTGTCAAATACTAAGGTTACTAGAAGGTACCATTGTTAGCATCCATTCTTTAAACAAATTTATAGCCCATACTATAACTATGAAAAAAAAATCTCTCCACTTTTTTAACATGCTATACACTTCTTTCTTTTGTTTCATTTGCACCAGTGAAAATACATGGCATAGAAATTCATTCATGTGCCCTGCAATACTTTGAACTGTTCTGACCTTATAATAACAGCAAAAAAAAGTTCACAGAAGTAACCCTTTTGCAAGCTGACTGAGTTACACTGGTGTCAATCATAGGTAATTATATAATGGCCATAGTATAAGTGAATAGAAGAGTCCAAATTAAATTAGCCAAATGGTCAAAATAGGGGCATGGAGAATCATCTCTAGATTTAAACACAGACTAAAAGCGGAGCTTCTGATAGACATCTTTATTGATACGTCTCCTAGGTTGATGTTACAAAAGTAGTGCGGCCTCCATATATATGTTTGGGGCTGTGGATCGCGGTCTTTTTGTTTTTTTTTGGGGGGGTGTGTCAGGTTTGTTATTAATATTTTTCATTTTCTGTAACCGCCTAATCCTAATTAGGGAGGCTGCTGCCCATTCCAGCCGACTCCGGCCAAGGGCAGAGTACACCCTGGGCAGCTCGCCAGGCCATCGCAGGGCGGAAACACGCTGACGGGTTTGCAGCCTACCCTTGTCGAAAGTCAGCAATGGTTCGTTTACATACCTCACACCATAGACAGTGAGAGACATGGCCGGCCGTTGATAACCCAGTTAGCTGCACTGGGGGGGTGTTGACAACCTGTGGTGAGTGGGGCTTGAACTCCCGACCTTAGGATGAGTGATCCAGCACCTCTACCACTAGGCCACCACTGCCCTCTGTTATTAATATATATATATATATATTATAAACAAAACATTGTAAAATAATATCATCATCATCAGTTCATTTTCTGTACCCGCTTAATCCTAATTTGGGTCGCGGGGAGGCTGGTGCCCATCCCAGCCAATTTCGGGCGAGGGCAGAGTACACCCTGGACAGCTCGCCAGGCCATTGCAGGGCAGAAACATGCTGACGGCTTTGCAGCCTACTCTTTTTGAAAGTCAGCAATGGTTCTTTTACATGCCTCACACCATAGACAGTGAGAGACATGGCCGGCCTTTGATATCCCAGTTAGCTCCACTGGGGGGACAGTGACAACCTTGTGGAGAGTGGGACTCGAACCCCCAACCTTTGGATCAGCGATCCAGCGCCCTATACCACTAGACCACCACTACCCCTAAAATAATATCAAATATATCAAATAATATCAACATTAATTTCAAATAAGACACTTATTTATACCGAGTCACTTTACATGAACCTTAAAACAGCCAATCAACGCTTGCGATATGTGAGGCGCTCAAAACCGAAAGTAGTGTGCTCGCGAAAGTAGTGTACTTGCTGTGGGTTATCCGGACTTCCGGTCTTTCAAGTGTGCAAGGGCGCCGTTGAACTCGTTTAGAACTCAGCCTGCACTGATACGAATCACCAGCACAGCGGAGAATTCTCTTTGGTTTCGGGTTTTCATTCATTTTACAACTCTCTTTGCTTAAGTGAGTATACATGGTAGATTGCGCCGATCCGAGTAGATAGTTAATTCATCTCTGTGTATGAGACGTGCACCCATGCTAGTAGGCTTACGCTTCTGACCAACCATATTTGCTTAGGGTTAGAAAAGTCCGCAAAACAGTGTAAACACAAAGATCACAGAGATGATGTCTTAGCACAAGGGTAACATGCTATATAACTGATATATATATATATATATATATATATATATATATATATATATATATATATATATATATATATATATATATAAATATACAGCAATGGATACACACACACACTCACACTCACACATACAGGTACTTCACCTTACGAAAGACCCAAGAAACAATAAATCCAAGTTACAAAACGCATTTACCTAAAATCTCCGTCTCTGGATATGGAAAAATTCACGTTACGAAATGCGCCATCTCAAAAATTCAAACAATGCGTGAGTTGCTCTCCCATTGGCTAAGAGGGAGCTGCATCTCCATAATACCCATTATTCTTTTCATATACCTTCGATCCATTGTTCGTCACGGAGTTCTAACATGCGTAAAGGACAGAGTTAGTGTTGTTTCGTGAGTTTTTCGAGTGTGCTCATTTCAACTTTATTTTTCGTCATTCATCGTGGGCCTCAAGAAAGTGATTCCCGGTGCGAGTGAGAAGAAGAAGTGGGATCGTGGCATGAGGTTGAGTGATATTGCAAAGGAATATAGCCGAAACCCGTCTACCATCGGTACGACATTGAAGAAGAAGAAGGCTTAAAAGGTATACTTGTGTAATTTTTAAAGGGTTTAGGGATAGTATTCGGGGCCTTGGAACGAATCAGGCCTTTTACATGTAAAATGCTACTCAACTTACGAAAAAAAATCAGGTTACGAAACACACACATATATATATATATATATATATATATATATATATATATATATATATATATATATATATATATATATATATATATATATATATATACAGTGATACCTCTGCTCACGAACATAATTGGTTCCCAGAAAGTGTGTGTGAGGCGAAAAGTTCGTCTTCCGAACATTTATTTCCCATAAGAAACCATTAAAATGAGAATAATCCGTTCCCAGGTCCCCATAAAACATAATTTTCGACTAAATAAGCCTTAAAACTACACAAAAATATACCTTATTTTATGTATAATAAATGTGCTATTGTATTGTAATTAAAGAAATAAACTGTACTGTATAATAAAGTCGTTTTATTTACCTTTGTGATGGTAGTTGATGGCTTGATGGAATGGAGTGGGAGGAGGAGGGAGTGGGAGGAGGAGGGAGGGAGGGAGGGACTTACTGTTTGGAAGGAGTGTTTGGAAACGCCCTTAGCCACACACGCACCCTTAATAGCTTCCTTGTTCTTAAGGATGGTGGTAGACTTAGCGTACTGGTACTGGGACGCTAAGTCACACAAACGCACACCTCGTTCGTGTTTTTCAATGATCTCCGCCTGTGGTGGGTCTTTTTCGGTCCCATAATAGCAAAAGTACACTCAATATGGTCCAAAATGTCTATCAAACACAAACCACGTCCGCACTCAAAGAAAGGGGTGATTTAACTGTGACGCCGTGAGCGTCGTCAGCTTCTCGTGGCCGCCACCGTGGCGCTGTTCGACCGCGTGGTTTGATTCGTCCGCCGAAAACTAGTTCGTCAGCAGAGACAATATGCTCGCAAATTTAATGTTCTTGAGGCGAAAAGTTCGTGAGCTTAAGCGTTCGTCAGCGGAGGTTTTACTGTATATATATATATATATATATATATATATATATATATATATATATATATATATATGTATATATATATATATATTGGTGACATTGCAGCCCCAGTTTCCTGCAAGGGTACAGATGCACTCATGTTCCATGCCCATGGGTTTCTGCTCAAGAGCTCTGCTATTATAGGTCTTTATACACAGCATTATTCAAAGAAAAGTGGTTACAGGAAGTTTTTATGGTGGTTTGTTTCATAGATTGTCATGTGCTGTGGCCTAGGCTTCATGCATAACCCAACAAGTTTCAATGCACATACATCTTTTCAAAAGAATAAAGCCTATTAAAGCCTATTAAAGTAAATTCTACAACGTCGTAACAAGCAAAATATTTAGCATGTTTCTAATTATGCTCCATCTTGTTGAATACATTTTTTTAATTCATTTTTTTAACACAGAAAATCACTCACAGTCACTCACACCTCAGAGCATTTGTTTTTATTCAGCCTCCTGTGCATGCTTTTGCCTTGTGGGGAAAAAAACTGGAGTAACCAGAGAAACCCAACACAAGCACAGGGAGAACATGCGAACTCCACACAGAAACGACCTGAGCCCAGATATCGAACTTGGACATTTTTGCTGTGAGGCGGATGTGCTAACCACTGCGCCACGGTGTTGCTGTAAATGTGTTTCTTTTAAAGATATTTTCTCTCATTATTTTTGTACTATTCATACATGTATAACAAGACAAATCTTTTGTTATATTTTACAGGTCTGAAAGGAAACCAGCTTTCTAGCAACATATGTATGTCATGTTTGTTTTACGGGTGTTTTTTTTTTTTTTTTTGGTCACTTTTCATTTTTCCCTTGCACTTTCCATTTGGTGAGCACAAATACAATAACATAAATTAGAGTTTTCTGTGACCTGTGAGGCTTCTAACCAGATTTTTTTTCATCAATCCACATCACGCAGCAAGATCAAGCTAAAAGCCTTTACTGCACTTCAGCCCAGTTGCTGAATAATACAAAGCAAACAGTGACCTACTTTTCACGGAACAGGAACGAGGGAAAACCTGGGCTGGATAAGAGCAGTGGAAATAGGATTTGGAGGAATGGGTTAATGAAATTTTTGTGGTGGATGGGAGACTTGCATTTCTCATTGACTATACAGTACCTTGGACTGGTTTGACATTTCTGCTTTCTGAGACTTCATTTCTGCTATTTCTTCCTCCAGAAGGTGGATGACTTCTTCATAGTCCATCTCCATCCCTCTTGCCTGCTTCTGTGCCGCTTCAGCCAACTGAACCTGTGTCTGCAGCGATCTTCTTTCCTCAACAGCTGCTTTTGCTTCCTGCAGTAGAAGAGTAAAAGTCAGAACGATGCTGATGGGAATGCATAAAGTACAGTGCTAAGGGATTCTCCACCCAACACAGCACACTCAGCATGCTGCCTCACTTTTTCAGACTCATTATCCCAGCATGATCAGGCACTGCTCTATTTCACTGAAAATTTCACATGTTTGTATGTAGACCCTAACTCTTTCACTTGAAAAAAAACGTTGTTGATTTTATTTCCAGTGAGTGGGTGCGGACAGCGATGAAATGGAAGGGAGTATATCAGAAAAATAAAAATGTATGCCAATGAAATGAATACATTTCCAAGCAACACTTAATCAACTGAAATAAAATTTAAATGAGATTAGGAAAAGAGAGAGCGAGAGAGAGAGAGACACACACAGAGAATATATATATATATATATATATATATATATATATATATATATATATATATATACACTCTCTCGATCTCTCTCTCTCTCTCTCTCTCTCTCTCTCTATATATATATATATATATATATATATATATATATATATATATAAAATGCGTGTGCGTGTGTGTGTGTGTATGTGTGTGTGTGTGTGTGTGTGTGTGTGTGTGTGTGTATTTACACACATGAAGAATCTGATATATGAAGAGTTTGGAAACAGAGCACCATAGTCTTTACGAGGAAAAACAACTTAAAATAAAGCGACCCAGAAAAGGTTTTCTAAATGTACTGGGATTTTTTTGTAAAGCTACGTAAATCATTTTGCTCATTTTTAGGTTTTGAATTTAAACTCTTTACACACATACACAGATTATTTCAGGTCAGAAACATGCTGAGGGCTTTGCAGCCTACTGTTGCTGAAAGCCACCAATGGTTCTTTTACATTCTTTCACCATAGACAGTGAGAGACATGGCAAGCCTTTGATAACCCAATTAGCTGCACTGGGGGACAGCAGGGACAACCCATTGATAGAGAGGCTTGAACTCCGGATCTTATACATTTCTTTTCCTTTTGGCTTTCTCCCCTTTTTCAGGGGTGGCCACAGCGACTCATCTGATTTCAAGTTTTATTTTGGAAGAGGTTTTTATGTATGATGCCCTTCCTGACACAAACATTTAGCATGGGACAGAAACACGCTGACGGCTTTGCAGCTACTCTTTATGAAAGTCAGCGATGGTTCTTTTACATGAACTTCACACCATAGACAGTGAGAGACATGGCCGGCCTTTGATAATCCAGTTAGCTGCACTGGGGGGAACAGTGACAACCTTGCGTAGAGTGGGACTTGAACCCCCAACCTTAGGATCAGCGATGCAGCGCGCATTACCAACCAGCTACCACTGCCCTTATATCTACTGTGTGTGTGCACTAGTGTGTGTGTGTGTGTGTGTGTGTAGATATATATATATATATATATATATATATATATATATATATATATATATATATATATATATATATATATATATATATATATATATATATATATCCCTCAGTACAGCTAACTGGGTTATCAAAGGCGGGCCATGTCTTTCACTGTCTATGGTGAGAGGCATGTATAAGAACCATTGCTGACTTTCATAAAGAGTAGCTGCAAAATCGTTAGCGTGTTTCTGTCCCATGCTAAATGTTTGTGTCAGGAAGGGCATCATACATCGAACCCGGAATCGAACCCGGGCCTTCTTGCTGTGAGGCGGACGTGCCACCGTGCAGCCTATATCTCTCTCTCTCTCTCTATATATATATATATATATACACACACACACACACACACACACACACACACACACACACACACACACACACACACACACACACACACACACAGTCGGCCCTCAAATTACGAAGACCCCTGTGCCAGTGTGTACGAAATCCCCAGATTATCAAAGACATTTTCCTGAAACAACTCCCTCTTACGAAAAGAAATTCAAAATTCAAACGCGCCAATCAAAATTTCACACGACTCGCGAGTAGCTCTCTCGTTGGCTGTCTCTGAACATCCCACCCTCTGACCTCCCAGATAGAGACAGAAGGAAGCTTCACTCTTTAGTTTTTAGTTTTTTAAGTTGTTTTAATTCAGTAAATGTTTAATAAATGTGGGCGCATTTGAGCTCATCTGGAATTCCGATCGCTCAACGAATAAAATTAAAGTTGAGTTTGTCAAGCAGGGAATGCGCTTTGAATTCACGTATTGTGGGTGTGGCCCGCAGCGCGCGCGCGCGAGAGAGAGAGAGAGAGAGTGATAGAGAGAGAGAAAGAATAACGCTTTAGTTTTTAAAGTTGTTTAATTCCGTAAATGTTTAATAAATGTGCGTGCATTTGAGTTTATCTGGAATTCCGATCCCTCAAGGAATTAAATTAAAGTTGAGTTTGTCAAGCAGGGAATGTGCTTTGAATTCACGTATGCGCGCGCGAGAGAGAAGGAAGAACTGAGTTTTTAGTTTAGTTTTTTAAGTTGTTTTAATTCAGTAAAAGATCAAGCAGGGAATGCGCTTTGAATTCCAAGTCTTGTGGGCGTGGTCCGCAATACTAGAATAAATGTGTGTGTGTGTATGTGTGTGTGTGTGTGTGTGTGTGTGTGTGTGTGTGTGTGAGAGAGAGAGAGAGAGACAGGTGTGTGTGTGTGTGTGTGTGTGTGTGTGTGTTTGTTAATAAAAATGTTTAATAATGGTTTAATAAATAAATGTTAATAAAATGGTTTAATATGTTCATAAAATGTTTAAATATCATCATCATCATCATCATCATCATCTTCTTCCGTTAGTCCAGGGTCGGGTTGCGGGGGCAGCAACCTTAGCAAAGAGGTCCAGACGTCCCTCTCCCGAGCCACTTCCTCCAACTTTCCCGGGGGGACACCGAGGCGGTCCCAGACAAGCCGAGAGACATAGTCCCTCCAGCGTGTTCTAGGTCGACCCCGGGGTCTCTTCCCGGTTGGACATGCCCGAAACACCACACCAGGGAGGCGTCCGGGGGGCATTCTGACCAGATGCCCGATCCACCTCAACTGGCCCCTCTCAATGCGGAGGAGCAGCGGATCTACTCCGAGCTCTCCCCGGATGGCGGAGCTTCTCACCTTATCTCTAAGGGAGAACCCCGCCACCCGGCGAAGGAAGCTCATTTCAGCCGCTTGTATCCGTGATCTTGTTCTTTCGGTCATTACCCAAAGCTCGTGACCATAGGTGAGGGTTGGAACGTAGATCGACTGGTAAATTGAGAGCTTCGCCTTGCGGCTCAGCTCCTTTTTCACCACGACGGACCGGTACAGGCACCGCTTAACAGCAGAGGCTGCAGCGATCCGTCTGTCGATCTCTCGCTCCATCCTTCCCTCACTCGTAAACAAGACCCCAAGATACTTAAACTCCTCCACTTGGGGCAGGACCTCATTCCCGACCCGGAGGGTGCATTCCACCATTGTCCGACTGAGACCCATGGCCTCGGACTTGGAGGTACTGATCTTCATCCCGGCTGCTTCGCACTTAGCTGCGAATCGCTCCAATGAGAGCTGGAGGGCCCGACTTGATGAAGCCAAAAGGACAACATCATCCGCAAAAAGCAGAGATGATATCCGATGGCCACCAAACCAGAACCCCTCATCGCCTCGACTGCGCCTAGAAATTCTGTCCATAAAAATTATGAACACAATCGGTGACAAAGGACAGCCTTGGCGGACTCCAACTCCCAGTGGAAACGAATCCGACCTGCTGTTACCAATACGGACCAAGAGTTTGGACCAAGAAAATTATTTATTAAAATATTTAAACATACGGACCAAGAGTTTGGTCCGTATGTTTAAATATTTTAATAAATAATTTTCTTTTACTTTTAACACATATTTCTTACAAAATTTGTGTACTTTTAGCATTTTTAAAGGGTTTATGGGTTTATCAAGTCTAAAGACTAGAGCCTTGGAACGAATTAGGCATACTGTAGTTGTCCATGAGTGGTTAAGGAAGTGATCGTTTCATATATTTATTTCTCTGACATTATCAATCCCAGGTTATCACACAAGGAGCCACAGTAAGAGTAGCATAATACTGTATCTGCAAAACTAATGCAGTAGCTGCCAACTTTTCACTCTTCAATTCCAAATACCCATATGCTCAAATATGCCATCGTTTTAGTAGAGATGAATCTCTACCAGCTACTTATTTGTTTTAACAACACAATTTGTATTTTCATGGTAATATCATATGGCTAATCGTACTAAATATTTAATACGAAAGAAAAATAATTATAATGAATAAGTATATAAATTCTCTCTCTCTCTCTCTCTCTCTCTACATATATATATATATATATATATATATATATATATATATATATATATATACACACACACACACACACACACACACACACACACACACACACACACAAACAAACACACGGCCCCTACCTACGAAACTAATCCGTTCCAGCACCTGTCTCGTAATGCGGAGGATTTCGTCACTAGGGGTCGCATTTTACATGTTAAATGCATGATTCATTCTAAGGCTCCAGTTTTTCTACTGGATAAACCGCATAAACCCTTTACAAATGATAAAAGTATACCAATTTTGTATGAAATATGTGTTAAAAGTAAAAGAAAATTATTTATTAATCCATTTAAACATTTTATTAACATACTAAACCATTTTATGAACATATTCATTAATTAAACCATGATTAAACATTTTTTATGAACACACACACCTCTCTCTCTCTCTCTCTCTCTCTCTCTCTCTTCCACACACACATACACACACACACACACACACACACACACACACACACACACACAGATGCATCGCAATGTATACAATACACATGTTTTTTCTAGCGTTGTAGGCCACGCCCATAAGACGTGGAATTCAAAGTGCATTCCCTGCTTGACAAAGGAGGTCCGAACTCAACTTTAACTTGATTCCTTGAGGGACCGGAATTCCAGATGAGCTCAAATGCGTCCACATTTATTAAACATTTACTGAATTGAACAACTGAAAAAACTAAACTAAAAACTAAAGGGTTAAGCTTCTCTCTCTCTCTCTCTCTCTCTCTCTCTCTCACACACACACACACACACACACACACACACACACACACACACACACATACACTCTCTCTCTATCACACACACACACACACACACACACACACACACACACATGGACATGATGTTTTATTTAAAGCGAAATTACAGTACCTTTTGAAACATCAGAGGTCCTCACTGTATTTCTGCTTTAAAGTCTCATTCTGGTTCTGCATCATCCCTCCTAGCCAATGGGAGGCAAACGGGGCGGGATGTTGAGAGACAGCCAATGAGGGAGAAACTTGCGCATCGTGTGAAATTTTGATTGGCGTGTTTGAATTTTGAATTTCTTTTCGTAAGAAGAGGTTGTTTTCGTTTCCCGGGGACGTTTTCGTTTCCCAGGGGATTTCATACCCAGGGGGCTTCGTAAGTAGGGTGCTGACTGTATATATATATATATATATATATATATATATATATATATATATATATATATATATATAAAATGCAGCGGGGGGGGGGGGGACAAAGCAGTGTCTCTCCCTCACACCAGTCCCTAGCCCGGATAAATGCAGAGGGTTGTGTCAGGAAGGACATCCGACGTAAAACCAATGCCAAACTTTATCATGCAAATCATAGATATTACCTCCATACTGGATCTTTCGAGGCTCAGGTTAACAACGACCACCCCATCAGTCCTGTTAACCAACAGGTTGCTGGTGGAAATTGGACTACTGTTGGTCGAAGAAGGAGAGGTGGGAGGCATGTCCGCAGGCAGAGAGAGAAGAGGAAAAGCATGAGTCTAGGACTGAGAGTAGGGACTTTGAATGTTGGAACTATGAAAGGAAAAGATAGAGAGCTGGCTGACATGATGCAGAGGAGGAAGGTGGACATACTCGATGTTCAAGAGACCAGGTGGAAAGGTAGCAAGGCTAGAAGCTTAGGAGCAGGGTTTAAGCTGTTTTATCATGGTGTGGATGGGAAGAGAAATGGAGTAGGAGTCATCTTGAAGAAGGGGTTTGTCAGGAATGTTCTAGAAGTGAAAAGAGAGTCAGACAGAATGATGAGTCTCAAGTTAGAAATTGAAGGTGTGATGTTCAATGTTGTTCGTGCTTATGCCCCACAGACAGAATGTGAGCTAGAAGAGAAGGAGTGATTCTGGAGTGACATGGACATGTTGGTGCAGGCAACAGAGGGGACGAGGAAGTGTGGGCAGGTTTGGTATCCAGGACAGGAACACAGAAGGACAGATGTTGATCGATTTTGCAAAAAGGATGGAAATGCCTGTGGTGAATACTTTCTTCAAGTAGAAACAGGAGCATAGGGTAGCTTATAAAAGCGGCGGTAAGAGCACACAGGTAGACTACATCTTGTGTAGACGATGCAGTTTGAAGGAAGTCAGTGACTGCAAAGTCATAGTGGGTGAGAGTGTTGCCAAACAGCATAGGATGGTGGTGTGCAGGATGACACTGATGGTGAGGAAGGTGAAGAAGGCAAAGGCAGAGCAGAAGACAAAGTGGTGGAAGCTGAAAAAGGAACAGTGTCATGTTGTCTTCAAAGAAGAGTTGAAACAGGCTTTGGGTGGTCAGGAAGTGCTTCCAGATGACTGGACAACCACAGCAAATGTGATCAGGTAGACAAGTAGGAGAGTACTTGGTGTGTCCTCTGGAAGGAGAGTAGATAAGGAGACTTGGTGGTGGAATGAGGAAGTGCAGGAGTGTGTACAAAGGAAGAGGTTAGCTAAGACGAAGTGGAACATTGAGAGGACCGAAGAGAGTAAACAGGAGTACAGGGAGACATTGCGTAAGGTGAAAGTAGCGGTATCAAAGGCCAAACAGAGGGTGTATGATCACTTGTATGCTAGGTTGGACAGTAAGGAGGTAGAAAATGATTTATACAGGTTGGCACAGCAGAGAGATAGAGATGGGAAGGACGTGCAGCAAGTTAGAGTGATAAAGGACAGAGAGGGAAAGGTATTGACTGATGACAGAAGTGTGCTGGAAAGATGGAAAGAGTACTTTGAAGAGCTGATGAATGAAGATAATGAGAGAGAAAAAAAAGAGTAGAAGAGGTGACCATTGAGGAGCAGGAAGTAGCAAAGATTAGTAAGGGTGAGGTGAGGAGGGCACTGCCCCCAGTGCAGCTAACTGGGTTATCAAAGGCGGGCCATGTCTCTCACTGTCTATGGTGAGAGGCATGTAAAAGAACCATTGCTGACGTTCATAAAGAGTAGGCTGCAAAGTCGTCAGCGTGTTTCTGTCCCTTGCTAAAAAGGGTTGTGACAGGAAGGGCATCCGATGTACAAACCTCTGCCAAATCAAACGTGCGAATCAGATGATTCGCTGTGGCAACTCCCAAGTAAAAGGGAAAAAGCCGAAAGGAAGACAGACAGGTGAGGAGGGCACTGAAGAGGCTGAAGAGTGGAAAGGCAGTTGGTCCTGATGACATACCTGTGGAGGCATGGAAGTGTCTAGGAGAGGTAGCAGTAGATTTTCTGACAAGAACATTCAACAAGGTCTTAGAGAGTGAGCAGATGCCGGAGGAATGGAGGAGAAGTGTGCTGGTGCCCATTTTTAAGAACAAGGGAGACGTGCAGAGTTGAGGCAACTACAGAGGGATAAAGTTGATGAGCCATACAATGAAGTTATGGGAAAGAATAGTGGAAGCTAGACTAAGGGCAGAGGTCAGCATTTGTGAGCAACAGTTTGGTTTCATGCTAAGAAAGAGCACCACAAATGCAGTGTTTGCTTTGAGGATGTTAATAGAGAAGTACAGAGAAGGTCAGAGGGAGCTGCATTGTGCCTTTGTGGATCTGAAGAAAGCATATGACAGGGTGCCGAGAGAGGAAGTGTGGTATTGCATGAGGAAGTCTGGAGTGGCAGAGAAGTATGTTAGAGTGGTGCAGGACATGTATGAGAAATGTAAGACAGTGGTGAGGTATGCTGTCCGCGTGACCGAAGAATTCAAGGTGGAGGTGGGACTGCATCAAGGATCAGCTCTGAGCCCCTTCTTGTTTGCAATGGTGATGGAGAGGTTGACAGATAAGGTTAAACAAGAATCTCCATGGACTATGATGTCTGCAGATGACATTGTGATCTGTAGTGAGAGCAGAGAACAAGTGGAGGAAAATCTAGAGAGGCGGATACATGCCCTGGAAAGGAGAGGAATGAAGGTTAGCCTCAGTAAGTCAGAATACATGTGTATGAATGAGAAGAACCCAAGACGAACAGTGAGGTTACAGGGAGCAGAGATAAGGAAGGTGGATGATTTTAAGTACTTAGGCTCAACAATCCAGAGCAATGGAGAGTGTGGAAAAGAGGTGAAGAAGTGTGTGCAGGCAGGTTGGAATGGTTGGAGAAAAGTGTCCGGTGTGGTGTGTGATAGGAGAGTATCAGCAAGAATGAAAGGAAAAGTGTACAAGACGGTGATGAGGCCAGCGGTGTTGTATGGTTTAGAAACAGTGGCGCTGAGGAAAAGACAGGAGGCAGAGCTGGAGGTAGCAGAGATGAAAATGTTGAGGTTCTCTCTGGGAGTAACGGTGATGGATCGGATCAGAAATGAGTACATCAGTGGGACAGCCCATGTAAGATGTTTTGGAGACAAAGTCAGAGAGGCTCGATTGAGATGGTTTGGACATGTACAGAGGAGGGATAATGAATATATTGGTTGTAGGATACTGAGGTTGGAACTACCAGGCAGAAGGCCTCGAGGAAGACCAAAGAAGAGATTTATGGATGTGGTGAAGGAAGACATGAAGGTCGTTGGTGTAAGAGAAGAAGATGCAAAGGACAGGGTGAGATGGAGGCAGATGATTTGCTGTGGCAACCCCTGAAGGGAAAAGCCGAAAGGAAAAGAAGAAGAAGAATATGTATGTGTATATGTATGTGTATATGTGTGTGTGTATATATATATATATATATATATATATATATATATATATATATATATTATATATATATATATATATATATATATATATAAAATTGTATAAGTGCAGGAATAATGTTCAGCAACACTGAGCCACATTAACCTATTGATGATTAATGATTGCAAATTACAGGTGAAACGTGACATGATAGTGAAGTGAAGCAATGTTTATTTGTTTGTTTGCCTTTAGTACTATTTTACTATTTTACTGTCCTGCGATAGCCCGGTCAGCTGTTCATGGTGTACTTGTCCCTTACCCAGAGTCAGCTGTGTGGGCACCAGCCCCCAATGACCCTGATTAGGTTCAGAAAATGAAGGAATCAGTGACATTTTCTTTTATTATTTGAACTTTGATATACGTACAGTATTAACTGCCTAAGGGTTATTCGGTTTCATTTAATCAATTCAAGATGAGCACTCTCATATACGCTTGCAACAGTGGGCTCCATAGAAGGAGATGAACAAAGAGCAGTTGGGTGTTAGGTGCTTTGCTCAAGGGCACTTCAGCCATGAAGGTGAAGGAAGGGAAGGTGATGCTTACTCCTGCACAGCCACACATTTTCTCCTGCTGGTTTGGTATCAAAACAGTAACCTTTCCAAAGCCAAGTTTTTTTACCTATTAAGTCACGGCTATCCCTATGAATAAAAAATACCACTGATGATACACTACAGACATACAGAAAAACATACAGCTATATAAAAACCAGAAAAAATCAAGCTGATATGTAACCACATTCTTACAAATAGGGGGCTTTGCTTCACGATCACATTTAAGCCTACGACTACGACAAGCTACGACTGTTAAACAAATACATTTGTAGTTGCAGGTTTTCTTTCGATTTACTGTTGCCGCAGATTATTTAAAGTGAGCTACTGCACATCTGTTTCACATCAGGAAAAAAAAATTAAATGGAGACACCTCATTTCTGAACTGCATGATTATTCTCACAGAGGTCAAAGCTCACCCCTTCACTCTCTCTCACACACACACACACACACACACACACACACACACACACACACACACACACACACACACACATACATACATCACCTATCAGTGATCAGTGGCACTGGTGCAATGCGTGGATGGCACACTCATCTCCAAAAGGAAAGCTTAAAAGCCTGCTGCTCCTCTGCTGGGCAGCCTGTCTGCCTACCTGTTACTCTAATGGCATATATAGCACAGAGAGCGTGGGTGGGGGTGAAGAGAGCAGAACGGATTCAGAGAGGCAGATTCAGGTTTGAAAGAAGCACAGGCTTTTAAAATATCTGCACTTGCTCAAGGCTGGGCTTTCAGCGCTCCCTCTTGGTTGCTTTCTGCTCTCAGCTTAGGAAGCAGGCTCAGTATTATGCGGAGATGATACATTCAGTATTCAGCATGACAAAAGTGCAGAGGAAGGTTGATTTTACACAGTCATACACTCATAGGAGGTCACATAACTGAGACATATTCTACTGTTCAAAAGTTTGATATTATACATACTCTTTTCCAGGATATTAGTTTGATTTATTTTTAAATGAATGAATGAATAGGGCAATGGTGGCATGGTGGTAAGATGCTGCATTACCAATTCCAAGGTCGGGGGTTAAAGCCCAACTGTCAACGGTTGTCACTGCTGTCCCCCCAGTGCAGCTAACTGGGTTATCAAGGCCGACCATGTCTCTCACTGTCTGTGGTGAGAGGTTCATGAAAAAGAACTATTGCTGACCTTCATCAAAAGTAGGTTGCTTAGCCGTCAGCTTGTTTTTGCCATATGATGGCCTGGCGAGCTGTCCAGGGTGTACTCTGTCCTTGCCCCGAGTCGGCTGAGATGAGCACCAGCCTCCCCGTGACCCTAATTAGGATTACGTGGTTCAGAAAATGAATGAATGAATGAACGAATGATAAATAAATTAATTAATAAATAATAATCTATTTACTGAAAAAGTTCTATACAATTAACAAAAAACATTACACCAAATGATATTTTAGACGTCTAATTTATATTTTTTAATTTATCATGTAATGTACATTATGGGTGGCATGGTGGTGTCGTGTTTAGTGTTTAGTGAACTGTAGTGTACTGTAGTGATTTCACTTCAACTTCAAAGCAAGAAGGTCCTAAGTTCAAGTTTCGGCCTCAGTAAGGGCGTTTTTGTTTGGGGTTTGCATGTTCTCCACATGCTTATGTACATTTCCTCTAAGTACCACAGTTTCCTCCCACAGACCACAAACAGGCACGTTAGGAAATTGCCTGTTCTAAATTGCACAAAGGTATAAGTGTGATTGGTTTTGTGTGTGTGTTTTTGTGTGTGTGTGTGTGTGTGTGTGTGTGTGTGTGTGTGTGTGTGTGTGTGTTTTGGCCCTGCACTAGACTTTATCCAATGTTATCTTTCTCCAAATTTGTTGGGCTCCAGTCTACCTGCAACCCTAGTAGGATTACAAAGTTAACAAAATTAATAAATGAACGTTTGTTTGTTTGTTTTTATTATTATTTTTTTAATTATACACTCAAGTTGTTTGAAATACATTTGAAATAAATATTTTCTTTATTTATTTCATTGATACTTCCGCAATGCTTGTACATAATCCTGAATAATCTTTTAATTATTTTTAGATGTTACCAGAGGAAATGGGTTCCACCCATCTATTTATCTAAATTGTTATTGCGCTAACTTTGTAAGGGCGTATAGGGTACGATTGTATATTCTTGTTTCAAGGCCACAACAACAAAGTACGCGAAGTTTTTTCATATTCAATTTGTAAAGGCTTAGTAGTGCAATAACCTTGAAAGGAACTAACACAGAATCACCAAATTCGTTACATGAATTTGAGGTCTTAGATGTGACTCTTAGATGGACTATTAGAACCACTGACCTACATTTACAGCTTACATTCTCGTATGTATTCTATTAAATTGCATCAATTTGTTCCCAACAGTCTATTCTCTTCATTTTGTAGGGTGTCCAGTATGTATACGTGCATGTTCAATGTTGTTGTTGTTTTTTTTGTCCAATCAGATTTAAGCTTCTATGTTCTACCACAATATAATCTCTCCAGGGCCTTCAGAATCAGCAGTGATGGCCAATGTTACTTCAACTTTATTACAAATGGGGTTGTTTCTGAACCAATCAGATTCTAGGCTCGCCTCATTGGGCCAGCTAGCTGGCCTTCTATATTGTCAGCATTTTTCTTTGGCCAGAGTAAAACTATCTGAGTAGTCCGGAGTGATCTGCACACAATACATTTAAGTTAGAATTGTTTACACCCACAATTGCTGATGGAGGTGGATAAACTGACAGGGTATCAAACATTGTTAAAAAAATCCATTTTCAAGGCATACTTTTCCAGAAAAGCTAGACGTCTTAAGGAGAGGTCTAGATGGTGAGGTTAATGCCAAAATTACCAGGAACGTCCACCAATAAATGCTGGTGAAATGTTCAAAATTACTAGCACAAAAGTGTGAAATGCCTCTCTCTGCAATGCCACGCCTTGTTATATTGTGTTTTTGTATATTATTGGTGGTTTGTATAATCGCAACATAATAGTGGTGGTATTAGGAGGTGGATTAAGTCTGTTCGGTCCCACTGAAGGCCCGCTTAACAAAGGCACGACCCCACCACTGATATATATATATATATATATATGTGTGTGTGTGTGTGTGTGTGTGTGTGTGTGTGTATATATATATATATATATATATATTAAATGCAGCCATGAGGTGGGGGGGGGGCACTAACCAGTGTCTCTCCCCCTTATGCCGGTCCCAAGCCCGGATAAATGCAGAGGGTTGCGACAGGAAGGGCATCCGGCGTAAAACTTCTGTCACATTTAAAAATGCAAATGATCAATACAGAATTCATACCGGATCGGTCGAGGCCCGGGTTAACAACGACCGCCATCAGTGCTGTCAACCAACAGGGTGCTGATGGAAATTGGACTACTGTTGGTCGAAGACGTCGAAGAAGGAGAGGCGGGAGGCGTGTAAGAGTAGAAGATGCAGAGGATAGGGAGAGATGGGGGCGGATCATTTGCTGTGGCGACCCCTGAAGGGAGCGCCCGAAAGGAAAAGAAGAAGAAGAAGATATATATATATATATATATATATATACACACACACAAAAAAAAAAATATATATATATACAGTATATATCATCATCATCATCATCAGCATCTTCTTCCGCTTAATCCAGGGTCGGGTTGCGGGGGCAGCAACCTTAGCAAAGAGGTCCAGACGTCCCTCTCCCGAGCCACTTCCTCCAACTCTCCCGGGAGGATACCGAGGCGGTCCCAGACAAGCCGAGAGACATAGTCCCTCCAGCGTGTTCTAGGTCGACCCCGGGGTCTCTTCCCGGTTGGACATGCCCGAAACACCACACCAGGGAGGCGTCCGGAGGGCATTCTGACCAGATGCCCGAGCCACCTCAACTGGCCCCTCTCAATGCGGAGGAGCAGCGGATCTACTCTGAGCTCTCCCCGGATGGCGGAGCTTCTCACCTTATCTCTAAGGGAGAACCCCGCCACCCGGCGAACGAAGCTCATTTCAGCCGCTTGTATCCGTGAGCTTGTTCTTTCGGTCATTACCCAAAGCTCGTGACCATAGGTGAGGGTTGGAACGTAGATCGACTGGTAAATTGAGAGCTTCGCCTTGTGGCTCAGCTCCTTCTTCACCACGACGGACCGGTACAGGCACCGCTTAACAGCAGAGGCTGCAGCGATCCGTCTGTCGATCTCTTGCTCCATCCTTCCCTCACTCGTAAACAAGACCCCAAGATACTTAAACTCCTCCACTTGGGGCAGGACCTCATTCCCGACCCGGAGGGTGCATTCCACCATTGTCCGACTGAGACCCATGGCCTCGGACTTGGAGGTACTGATCTTCATCCCGGCTGCTTCGCACTTAGCTGTGAATCGCTCCAATGAGAGCTGGAGGGCCCGACTTGATGAAGCCAAAAGGACAACATCATCTGCAAAAAGCAGAGACGATATCCGATGGCCACCAAACCAGAACCCCTCATCGCTTCGACTGCGCCTAGAAATTCTGTCTATAAAAATTATGAACAGAATCGGTGACAAAGGACAGCCTTGGCGGACTCCAACTCCCACTGGAAACGAATCCAACCTGCTGTTTATATATATATATATATATATATATATATATATATATATATATATATATATATATATATATATATATATATTAGTTTCCGATACAGGTTTTTTCAAAACCATAACAACAGTTATACACAAGCTATTGTAAAAAACATAAATAAATAAACTGTATATGTATGAATGTATTGAAACATTATTTGTGTTCCATTATTAATAACACTGATTCGACTTTTTAATTTTGCACCTTAATGAAAGAGGGATCTCCTAATCCACACCAGCAATTAGACATTAGCACAAACAATCAAGGGCAAAACTGAAAGCAAATAAATGAATAAATGATGAAAAATTATAGTAAATTATTTACCCAGTCAATCTAAGGTTTGTTTTAGGCCAAATTGCTGTGAAAATAAATAATTTGACACAAAAAATACTCACATAGCTATATTTATACATGTTCTCTTTCTTGGTGGATTTCATTAACATTCCAGCAAGCACTTGAAACACTCTACGGAATAAACTACCACTAAACACCCTTAACGACTGTGCTGAATAACTCCATACATTTTATGCATACATTAATACAGTCAGTACAGACCATCATCTGCTGTCACTGAGATTTGATTTTAGTTGATAATGAATTTGATTTATGTAACAGAACGAACTGATATCATTGCTTGGAGTTGATTCCATTTTTCATGACTCACTGAACAGAACTATTTCTACACACAGGCTCCAATCTCTACTGTGCCCTACACACTCCAACTCCCACATACAGTGGGTGGTACATGGCTTCTAACCCAGGACAGCGTATTCCATCATACCCATAATGCTAAGAATGGAGCATCTAAGAACAGTGTGAATGAGGTAAGATATAAGCTTAAAATACAGTCAAATTATTACACACAAATTTGTCAAAAATATGTGCGTGTGTACTCTGTATCTTCAGCATGAGCCACTACATATGAAGTTGAAATTTTAAAATAGAACAGTACAGTACAGTATATGCAATAGAGCATCATGACTAGTGGAAGAGTGCTCCCTCTAGAGGCACTTTGTAAACTGTGAAATGCAAATCGGAATTGATCGTCAATTAATTGATCGTCACCTGCTTGACTTTAGTCAGCTCCTGCTGCATCTCCTGACACAGGCTCTCAGATTTGGCCACTTTATCCTGTTGAGAAGTTAGAGTTCAGTTAAGTCTGAATAATGTGTTCTCCATAAATAATTGGAAACTTGATAGTTACAGAAACCCTGAATCATTAATATTTATAATTAACCTGTTCTGCGGTGACATCTTATACTTATTTTGTTTTAAACTTATTTCAATTTGGGAATCATTGTTATTTTACCCACAATGCCACTGAACTATGTGCTGATAGCTCCTTATGACATTTAGCATATGCTACACACAAATGGCATAATCTGATTGGTCCAATATCTCAGGATTAAAAATTATTAACACTCACAGACCGTCACAGGTGGCACCATCATCATTATCATGCATTACAGATGAAAAATAAACCATAAAGATGATGAATCATGATAATCTTTCTCCCTATTTCTTATACAGCATTTATTTCAGCTCAGATCACAGCGCTCACCGGATCTGTCCATGTAATAGTTAAAATATATGAAAATTAACTACAAAGCTTTAGCTTTGTTTTATTTTATTTTATTTTTAAGGTTTCCCGTTCTGCACCAGCCTCCCCACGACCTTAATTAGGATTAAGCAGTTCAGAAAACGAATGAATGAAAAGTGTATTCTGAAACTGAAAGGGGTTTAAAGAGATGCCGGTACACATCTCAGATGCACCTGTTCACATGTGCACTTACGGCTCATGGATTAGTAATGTTTCTTTAAAAAAAAAAAACAAAAAAAAACCTTAAAAATCACGTTATGGTGGGCTGTGTTCCGTGTATTATTCACATGTCGTCTTCTTTTCCTTTCGGCTGTTCCCGTTTATCAGGGGTCGCCACAGCAAATCATTCGCATGTTTGATTTGGTATAGGTTTTTATGTCGGATGCCCTTCCTGACACAACCCTTTAGCAAGGGACAGAAGCACGCTGACGGCTTTGCAGCTACTTTTTACGAAAGTCAGCAATGGTTCTTTTACATGAACCTCTCACCATAGACAGTGAGAGACATGGCCTGGCCGGCCTATGATAACCCAGTTAGCTGCACTGGGGGGGGGACAGTGACAACCTTATGGAGAGTGGGACTCAAACCCCCAACCCTAGGATCAGCGATCCAGAACCCTTTACTATCAGGCCACCACCGCTCTATTATTCTCATGATCCCCTTGACTATTCAGCGACATCCATCTCTCAGACTTGTTCAGTTCAATTCATTTTCTGTAACCGCTTAATCCTAATTAGGGTCGTGAGGAGGCTGGCGCCCATCCCAGCCGACTCCGGGCGAGGGCAGAGTACACCTTGGATAGCTCGCCAGGCCATTGCAGGGCGGAAATACGCTGACGGCCATGCAGCTACTATTGTCGAAAGTCAGCAATGGTTCTTTTACATGAACCTCACACCATAGACAGTCAGAGTCATGGCCGGCCTTTGATAACCCAGTGAGCTGCAGTGGGGGGGGCATTGACAACCTTGTGGAGAGTGGGATTTGAACCCCTAACCTTACGATCAGCGATCCAGCGCCCTGTACCACGCCCTGTACCACTAGGCCACCACGACCCAACCTTTCAAACTTGTAACAATGCTTAATTCAAAATAATGGACGAAACCTCTTGTTGCCACAGTCACTGATTTTTAATAAACAAGTGTCATCCTGAAAAAATATAACTGAAGTTCATGTTTTTCAAGGTTAAAAAAAGTTATTGAGTTACAAACGATTCCATCCTGGAGCATTAGTGACCAGTGAGACATTTCAAATATGTATGTAAAATATTGGTGTTGCATCTCGAGGACAATATCCACATCTTCAACAACATCCATATTGCCCTTGGTAAATAATTTCATCTGTACTGCACTTAAATCTTTCTGTGTTTTATTGATTGTTTGTTTTTATCAGAATCGGAATCAAGACTGCACAAACCATCTGCATGTTTACACAAAGTGATATTATAAATTTCACCTGAAGTGTCTTTATTTCTTTTAGGGCTTCAATGTGATCTTTTCTCATCTTCTCTGTCTCGTCCAGGTCATCAGAGTCAGATGTTGATATCTCAGAGAACACAACGGAGCATACTTTTAAGTCCTCCATCTTTTTTCAATCCTACTTTTAATCACCCCCAATTCCCACCTACTAGATAATGAAGGTTTAATTCCAGTGTAGATTATATATATAAAATCTTATTGGGTTAGGCTGATACCTATCTCAGCCCACATTATGCAGGTACACAGGTGGGATACACCATGAATAACTTGCATCGCAGACCATCACAGAGTCAAAACACACTCAACCATTCACAGTCACCCTAACACCAAAGGGCAATTTGGAATAACCAGTTAGCTTAATCTGCATGTCGCATGGGGCCCGTGGTGTAGTGGTTAGGGTGCTGTGCTCATGATCAGGAGGTTGTGTGTTCAAATCCCAGTTAGACCCCAACTATGATAACACCCCCTGGGCAAGGTCTTAACCACAAGTGTGCCTCTGTTCAGCCAGCAGTATAAATGGGTACCAGTAAAAATATACTGGGAAGGTAACCTGCGATGGACTAGCATCCCATCCAGGAGGAGTTGAACTCCTGGTTGCTTCACGCTGTGGAAACCGGGGATAAGCACCGGCCTGATAAGCCGCTATGGCTCGCCTTTACCTTTACCTAATGTGCATGTATTTGGACTGTATGAGGAAACCTTAAAACTCGGAAGAAATTTAAAAAAAGCACAAGAAGAACATATAATCAGCACACAGATGTGTACAGGCCCAGAAAACAAACCCAGGACCTTTTAATTGTGATTCAGACATGCTAACGTAATCAATAAAAGAAAAATAAATAACAAACAAGCTCATTTGTCATTTAGGGGCCGGTGGAGTAGTGGTTAGTGTGCTGCGCTCATGATCGGGAGGTTGTGAGTTCGAATCCCACTGAGACCATCACTGTGCTAAGACCCCTGGGCAAGGTCTCAACCATAAGTGTGCCTCTGTCCACCCAGCAGTATAAATGGGTACCAGTAAAAATATACTGGGACAGTAACTTGCGATGGACTAGCGTCCCATCCAAGGGGAGTTGAACTCATGGTTGCTTCACGCTATGGAAACCGGGGATAAGCACCGGCCTGATGACCACGAGGCTCGGGTGTAAAAACCCAACAGACTTTACCTCTGCCTTACTTTACCTCATTTGTCATTTGATTCATTTGTTCTGGATGACATGTATGCACATATACGCTGTGACCCGAGTCTTCCACAAGGCTCAGGTGATATACTGTTAAAGTTATGATGTTAGTCAAAAAACATTCTAGAGAGAGGGCAACCAAAGAATACTCACACATAAATGTTATGCCTACAACAACTTACACTACTTCTTCTTTTCCTCTCGGCTGTTCCCTTTTTCCAGGGGTCGCCACAGCGAATCATCTGCCTCCATCTTCATGGAAGTCATATTAATGATTCGCACTTGATTTGACGTAGGTTTTTACGTCAGATGTCCTTCCTGACACAACCCTGAGCAAGGGGCAGACACACGCTGACGGCTATACAGCTACTCTTGACAAAAGTCAGCAATGGTTCTTTCACATGAACCTCTCACCATAGACAGTGAGAGACATGGCCGGCCTTTGATAACCAAGTTAGCTGCACTGGGGGGACAGTGACAACCCTGTGGAGAGTGGGACTCGAACCTCCAACCCTAGGATAAGTGATCTAGCACCTTTTACCACCAGGCCACCACTGTCCACACAACAACTTAAACCACTAAATGAAGCAAAAAAAAAAAAAGACTGAAATAGAAAAAGCTTCAATGAAAAAAGTTGAGAAAAGCAAAAGGGGCTCTCTCTCTCTCTCTCTCTCTCTCTGTCGCTTTCTCTCTCTTTCTCATGGACTGATTCATCTTACAGCAGAAATCAGAAGTGAGCTGTCATGGAGTGGCTTCAGGGGAAGATCTCAAGGGAGGGGATGATTTATCAGTTGGAGAATTAAAAAATATAGCCTCCACCTGCTGGTTTCTCTAACATTGCCTACCCGAGCTTTAATACATGTTTCTTTCAGCTCTGTCACTCCGCTGCACCAGAACACATGTGGAGGAGACATTAACTACTTTCCTTATACATTTGTTTCCAGACAGCAATGATTGATTGATGTCAATGGAAGAAAGGCTGACTTCCTACCCACAGAGTCATAAAGTAATATCATTTCCCATTCCAGTTTACTGCTAATTATGTGCTATACATATTTTCATAATGCTATAGTAAAATTTTTATGTATAATACCTTTTAGATATGTTTTGAGATGCAAAATATTAAATCATAAAATTTTGTTGCATAAAATCCTACTTGAGGGTTTGATGAAGAGTCAGTCAGATCATCAGATGTAACCCTGGATGTATATTGTCGGACATCTGATTTGCTTGAAATCTTCAAGACTTCCTTTGTCAGAGTCTCAAAATCTAATTTACAAGAAAATAAAATTAATTACAACCCATAGACTATTATTGGAAACAATAACCAAAATTTTTTTAAAATAAAAAAATAAATAAAAGCCCAAACTTTATAAAAACAAGAAATTTATTTGTGGTGATTTGGTCAATTTAAAGAATGGGGCTAATGATAATTTTGAGATTCCTCACCTCCGTAAGCTACTGTTCCTTCTTGGTCCACTTGGAGTCTTGGTGTCAGAGTCTGCAGCTGAAAATCAGTTAGCTTTATGCCCAAAACTACCAGCGCCCGGGGATAAAATATCTCACAAAATCTCAATCAGAGTCAGATCTGATATTCTTTAAAACACTTTTAAGGAATCTAAAATAAATATATCTATGTAAAAGTACTTTAAATGAATCATAGTGAAATGAGAAGACAAAAATGTCATGGCCTGGTGTGATTGAATGGGATAAAAGCTGCAGAACAGCTGCTATCAAGTCTTCCCATTATTGCACAGCGAGAGCGTACTAATGACATGCACCATCTTTATAGCATCCAGTAAATCCATTAATTTGTTTCCACATGCACAACACTAATAGCATAGTGTAAGAGACAGCATGGGTGAGCCGACTAGAACGTGATTGTCTGTTGGCGAGTTCATCCACATTTGACTCAGGTGTTCATGTGAAGTCAGGAACCAACCTGCTCCAGTTTCTCTGGTTTTAATCGGCAGCTAGATGTGAGTGATGAACGCTTTGGTTGAGCACCTGTGACCATGTTGTTGAACGTACAGACAGTAGTTACATCTGAAGACAAAAATAACAACAAGAACAACAACAAAACAAAACAAACAATATATATATATATATATATATATATATATATATATATATATATATATATATATATATATATATATATATGCATATCCAAGATTCATGTCATTTTAATTATGCCTTAGAGATGCAATACTGCAATACTGTAGATATATTTTAGTCACTCATAATTTGACAAATAAAAAACATTTTATTTCCATTCCCCAAGCTTGCACAAGCACACTGCCCTTCTCAACCGAGAGACAAGACATTCCTCAGCAATGGCAATCAATGCCTTTATAATATCTGCCCCTCATTAGTTGTCAATAACAATGAATTAGAAAAAAGGTAAATCCGATATAATCCGATTGAAACAACATCATTAGTGCTAAAGCTTTAATTCAGGTATCAATTGACTCCGGTTTCAAATTTTCCAGAATAATCTTTTATTAATTGAACTGATTACAAAAGCTTTTAGCACTTAAAATATGCTCTGGCCAGAATCCTACAGCCATACACCTCCCATATAGAAAATTCCTCAGGTGTAAAGATATCAGACAGTATCTCACTCATATTGTTCCTCAGCAACACGGGTTGTACCTGACCTAACCTGACATCAGTTTATTTTTGTCTTATCCCCGAGGGATTATCCGAAATAAATTGTTAATCACATCCATTTTAGCCTTATTGAAAATACAGTAACTCACTGACTGGATTATCTTTAATAATAAACATTAATCAGTACATCTGGAGTGCTTGTTTTAGTGGATAGATAATCCAGGTTATGCATGAGTAATATGCCTTGCTCCAGAGTATAAGATTTTATGATGTATTGTTATAATAATAATAATAATAATAATAATAATAATAATAATAATAATAATAATGAGGCATGGTGGCATAGGGGTTAGCACGTCCGCCTCACAGCAAGAAGGTTTTGGGTTCGATTCCTAGCTCGGGAATTGCTGCATGGAATCTGCATGTTCTTCCCATGCAACGGTTTCCTCCCAGACTCCAAAACCATGCACAGTAGGCCAATTGTCTGTTCCAAATCACCACTAGATGTGAGTGTGAGTATGAATTGTGAGTGTTGACCAAGCGATGCCATGGCGCGCTGTCCATGGTGTACCCCATCCTCACCCAGAGTCGCTGACAAGGGCGGCAGCCTCCCAGCGACCTTAATTAGGATTAAGCGGTTCAGAAAATGAATGAATTAATAATAATAATAATAATAATAATAGTAATAATAATGAGATATTTCCTTTCGTCTTCTTCCCTTCTTCAGGGGTCGCCACCGCGAATGATTCGCACGTTTGATTTGGCATAGGTTTTTACGTCGGATGCCCTTCCTGACACAACCCTTTTAGAAAGGGACAGAAACACACTGACAGTTTTGCAGCTACTCTTTATGAAAGTCAGCAATGGTTCTTTTACATGCCTCTCACCATAGACAGTGAGAGACATGGCCGGCCTTTGATAACCCCGTTAGCTGCACTGTGGGGGGACAGTGACAACCTTGTGGGGACTTGAACCCCCAACCTGAGGATCAGCAATCCAGTGCCCTATACCACTACTACTACTACTACTAATGATAATAATAATAATAGCAACAAGGGCAGTGGTAGGGTGCTGGAGTACTGGTCCCAAGGTTGGGAGTTCAAGCCCCACTATCAACAGGTTGTTACTGCTGTCCAACCACTGCAGCTAGCTGGCTTATCAAAGACCGGCCATATCTCTCACTGTCTATGGTGAGAGGCTGTAAAACAGGGGTCTCCAATCTTATCCACAAAGGGCCGGTGTGTGTGCAGGTTTTTACTTCAACCACACTTTCCACCTGTTTCCATCAATCACTGATCATCAAAAGAAAAGAAGACGGCCCCACTTCAGACTTGAAACAGTAATGTCCAATCTAGTTTTTTTTTTCTTTTCTTTTGATGATCAGTGATTGGTGGAAACAGGTGGAAGGCGTGGCTACTGTTTAGTTGAAGTGAATACCTGTACCCACACCAGCTCTTTGAGGATACGATTGGAGACCCCTGCTGTAAAAGAACCATTGCTGACTTTCGTAAAGAGTAGACTGTATAGCCGTCAGCGTTTTTCTGCCCTGCAATGCCAGATGGCAAGCTGTCCAGGGTGTACTCTGCCCTCGCTGAGATGTAAGAGTAAGCCCTAATTAGGATTAAGCAGTTTAGAAAATGAATGAATAATGGCAACAATAACATTATTATTATTATTATTATTATTATTATTATTATTATTGTTGTTGTTGCTGTTGTTGTTATACATGCTCTGCTGTTCCAAAACATAACCTTGTCAAAATCAACTTAATGTTTGGTTGTTAAATTTCTATGAGTCTACAGTACCAGAGTTCACTGTGGTGCAGGCACTACCAGGGCTAGTTACTGAAGAAATGTCTGGTTTCACTGGTACTGCTCGCACCTGAACACACACACACACACACACACACACACACAAAGAGGAAGTGAGAGAGAGAGAGAGAGAGAGAGAGAGAGAGAGAGAGAGAGAGAAGTCAGGGAAACTTTTACATACTATTATTTGAAAATATCTAATATTTGACTGTGACATCGACTGTGACATCGAAAAACATGGGCAGTACATGGCACAGTGGTGGCTCAGTATTTAAGACATGGCATTAGTGAGAAGAAGGTGGGTGGTTCAAGCTCCAGAACCCCCGAGATGCCACTGCCAGGCCTTTATGCAAGGTGCTTAACCCTCAACTGCTCAGTTATATAAAGGCGATAAGGAAAAAAAAAGTCACTCAGGATAAAGGTGTCTGACAAATTTTATGAATGGAACTGCATGACAAATGTTATGAATGAATGCATAATATCCTAAATTTGAAGCCATCACAGGTTCACAGGTCATGCTGGAATTTTTATTGCCACCATTAGCATGTGTTTCAATAAAAAAAAAAAAAAAACAGCACATTTTCCTCTTAAATTATTATTTTTGATGTACTATAAAGTAAGAAGGCATTTATATATTTGACTGACAGAAATCCTGCTCATTAAATTTACCCATTGATTTGAAATTTTCAAAATTCAACAGAGAATTCATCATTATATTCCTATTAGTTTGCTGGATGCAGACACTAATGCAAACTGTTAGCCTTTTCTATCAAAAATAGGGAAAACTGTGCAAGTTGCATAGCTTCTCGAACCTAGCGAGCAAACTTTATTTTACAACAACATCTAACTGTTCAATTACAGAAATGTATGAAAACATTAATCGTTCATAATCGAACATGTACAATACCAATAATAAGGAATACTTCTATAAATTAGTACAGTATCTCAAATAATGAGTCTTTAACTCACGGTCCATCAGTGAGTGCTGTTACAGCAGATGATTGCTCCACCCCAAGTCACAGTTAGTCTGTTTGTGAATTTCCAGATCATCCCCCCCCCCCCCCCCAAAAAAAAAGTCCTTATTAAATGCATAATTACCGTATACGACGTGATAAGTGCCCAGGGTATTCTCCTCAGAGTATTCAGAATTGGAGTGGGTGGGCACTTATTAAAATGTTACCAGTGGAATGAAATGGTTACCATCGAGGTGGAAAACATGAATAATAACAAAACAATAAAATTGTTTTACTGGTATTTGTATTATTCATTTTTTGGTATCAGCCAAATTACTTACATGAAAGCTGAAAATGAACAGAAAACAGCATTATTTCAAAAAAGACTTTCCCTCGCCTTACTTTTCCCTTCTGGTGCTGTTCCTTTAAACATTTCCTTTTTACATTTCCTTTAAATATTTTCCCAAGTAAAATGAGCAAATCAACATGAATGTCAACTTTAGCACATGGCAAGTTGAACCAATCAACAGGAACATAAACATGGCCAGGAACATCTTTAAATGTATGAAGTTAGTGAGCAGGAGAATCAGGTGAAAAATACTCGTCGTCACTTTCTGATTGGTCCATATCTGGCTCATCGCTCCATTCATTCAGAGCATCCCATAGTTTTGCTGTAGCAGTTTCTAATGGTTCATCGGTTGTT
Organism: Plotosus lineatus; assembly: GCA_024760905.1. Classification (NCBI taxonomy): domain Eukaryota; kingdom Metazoa; phylum Chordata; class Actinopteri; order Siluriformes; family Plotosidae; genus Plotosus; species Plotosus lineatus. Next base: position 50,529,367 of record CM045730.1, on the reverse strand, counting down.
GGAAATTTACCAAGAGAACACAGCAAAATATTCTCCTGTTTTTTGAAGCACGGCGGAACAATCAAATGTGTTGTTACTGATGAACATTACAGACATTCCCCAGTGGCAGGGGGTCTTGAAATACCGTGTAAACTCACTTTTACAGGCAGTGAACGCCTAATTTATGGTTAGAGACTGATCGAATAAAATTGGAAAGTTTGATCAACGATTTTGCTCCCAGTACACATGGGCGGTTATTAGATGTAAGATAAAAAACACTGGGGGGGTGGGGGGGATATTGGCACTTATTACGTCAATACGGTATTAACAAAAATATCTTCAGCTGAAACTATTTAAGATATTGTATCTAGATTAACATAATAAAGGGAATTTGAAAGTTACTAAATCTACTACATATCCTGAGTCACAGAAAGTCCCCAGTGCACAAACTTGGCTTGCAAATTTGACAAAATGGTGAATGATATAAACTTAGTGAATATAAAAATGTCCATGTTTTTACAGTCAATGGGATGTAATGAAAAGAATTGAAGATGTCATCATCATCATCATCATCATCAACATCAACATCATCATCATGACCATGTACAGTGATGTTAAAAGAGCATAGCATGTTTTTTAAATACAATTCCAAACATTTTCATTTTAGAAATTTCCAAATTTACATCGTGGTTAGCATGTCTGCCTCACAGCAAGAAGACATGTGATCTAGTCCCAGGCTCGGGGCATTTCTTTATGGCATTTGTATGTTCTCCCCATGCTTTGTGTGTGTTTCATCCTGTTACTTCAGTTTCCTCCCACAGTCCAAAAACATGCATGGCAGGTTAATGGGCTGTTTGCAGACTGTGAGTGTGAATGATTGTGTAACTGTTGGTCCAGCGATGGCCTGATGAGCTGTGGAAGGTGTACCCTACCCTCACCCAAAGTCGGCTGAGATGGGCACAATATAGTCTTGGAATTGGTTTAAGCAGTTTAGAAAATCAATGAAATGAATGAGTGAATTCCTAAACACTACTTTTTCTATAATAAGGATGAAATGTTGCAAAAAAAATATGTGTATATCACCAAAGAAGGTATCAAATTACACAATAAACCACTTTTCAGGAAAAAAAAACCCATCAAGACCAACAGCTATGAGTGTTTATCTGGAGGTTACTGAACAAAGCAAGGGCAATATTGTCTTGACAAAACCTGCAGCTTCTCAAAGATATTTAGAAAAAACCGCCAGCAACTTCAAAAAGCATAAATTGGTTACCTGAGTAAGTTTGACAGAAGGTAGGGTCTCACTTCCAGATATAGTGGTAGAATTCATTTTAGGCATCAGACCTCCAGCAATTATTCCAGGTACTCCGCCAAGGGTCAGTGGTTTGATCTGTGATCCTGGGGCCAATAGGGGCAGTAGGGAAACAGGGCTATGTGGACCACTGCTGGAGCCAGAGGAAGATCTCTGCCTAATGAATGCTATCTCCACTGTTGGGTCAGATCTTTGTAGACATGACATGCAATCAACTTTAAACACTACTTATCACATATGCCAATAAAATATGTGTGGTCATTGCAAAAAAAAAGAGTCTTACCTGAGCTTTGTTCTGGTCAGTATGCTTTTAGCCTCCTCATGTGTTACTCCAATTAAAGATTCTTTATTGATTGATATGAGTTGATCTCCTGCTTTTAGCCTTCCATCCTATCATGAGGGTAAAATAAAGCAAAAGCAATAATTATAATAGATATGGGCAATGTCTAAAAGCTGATATCCTGATAGTGTACCTAATAAATACCAATATGACAAGTTTATAGTTTGTCAAGATTCTGATTTGAGCCTTTGCTCATGAATATTTATTAACTTGCAGGCTTGTCTACATACCTGCTAGTTTGTGTGCGGTTTTTCTTATATTTTAAGGCAGGGGTCTCCAATCTAATCCACAAAAGGCTGGTGTGGGTGCAGGTTTTCACTTCAACCAAACAGTTGCCACACTTTACACCTGTTTCCACCAATCACTGATCATCAAAAGAAAAGAAAAGAAAAACTAGATTGGACATTACTGTTTCAAGTCTGAAGTGGAGCCATCTTGGTGAGATCACCTTGCTTTAAGACTTAAAGCAAGGTGATCTCACCAAGGTGGTCGCACGGATCTGGAATTGAGTTTTTTTTTTTTTTTTTTTTCTTTTGATGACCAATGATTGAAATAGGTTGAAGGTGTGGCTACTGTTTGGCTGAAGTGAACACCTGCACCCATACCAGCCCTTTGTGGATAAGACTAGAGACCCCTGTTTTAAGGGCGGCACCACTGTGCTGTGAGTGGAGGTTAGCTTGTTTGCCTCACGGCATGAAGGTCCCAGACCCAGTGAGGGTGTTTCTATGAAGAATTTGCATGCTTCCCTTATGCTTGTGTGTCTTTTGTATGGGTACCCCGGTTTCCTCCCATACTCCACAGACACCGTCTCTCATTATGCAAGTCCTTGTCTCATTTTGAAGGCCTATTTTCATCAACTCAGCAATACTAACAATCTATTTTCATCAAATCAGTGATATGGGAGCCTTATTGGGTTTCCTGTGGTGGGCATGACATGAGACACATAATATCCACCCAAGCTATATTGCATGACTGTGGTGCTCTGCTCGGGAGCGCCTCTAATAATAATTTTCTTACTGAAAGTGATGCATTTTCACAATGTGTAAATGAATCTAAAAACTTAAGGATGTGATGCAGTGTTTCACCCTTTGGCAGTCTCCTCCTGGCATGATCTCCTGAATAAACACCATTGGGCCTTCTACACGGTTTGCTCCACCTTTAATGATCAAGCCTAATCCAGTTCCCTTTGCAATACATATCAGCTGAATCATGCAGTCACTGGTAAAACCAAAACAAAAGCAAAAACAAAAACAAAAACAACAACTGTGGTCAATATAATTACTTACAAGGGGATTTTTCATTTTTCAAATCTGAACTAATCTTTTGCAGGATTTTCTACTTGCGCCAGACAAAGGTTGTCATTGCAGGAACACAGATTTCAGAAAAATATGAAATGGTTTAAGATCCCACGTAATTTTTTATTTTTTTTACAATACAAAACAAATCAATCAAATTTAAATGAAGTAAACAGATAATGGTAAAAAAAATAATAATCTTAATATAAAAATACTAAAATAACCTTCAACAGCTCAGTTGTATAAATAAGACGAAATGCAAGTCACTCATGAGGGCATCTACCATTACCAAATGTAAAGTAAAAGTAATGATCTTACCAGCACACCTGTGGAGCAATTGGGTTTGTACTAGAGTCTTTGGGGCTTGTTGACGTGGATGATGATGACGATGATGCAGTGTCCGTCAGTTTACCTTAAACAGGGATTAATTTTTTATTAGCCTTTATGTGTTTATGCTTGGTCTTTCCTAGGACTGCAGTTGAGTGCATGGCAGAAGGTACACAGGTTTTGCCCACAGGGATTATGCATCTTGTGGCAAAGGTAAACGGATGGATACTTAAATCTGTAGCTTCCACGCAATCTATTCGAACTTCGTTTCAAAGTGTAGATTTATACCGTCTGTCTAAAGATCAGTGAAGACTCTTTCTATATTTAACTAGAAAAGCATGTTCACCTGCAAAACCTTAAAACTAACATAAGCTTTTATTAATTATTTATTTTATTATTCATTATATGGGGCAGTGGTGGCCCGGTGGTATAGGGTGCTGAATTGCTGATCCTAAGGTTGGGAGTTCGAGTCCCACTCTCCACAGGGTTGTCACTGTCCCACTGGTACAGCTAACTGGGTTATCAAAGGCGGGCCATGTCTCTCACTGTCTCTGGTGTGAGGTTCATGAAAAAGAACCATTGCTTCTGTCACTTGCTAAAGGGTTGTATCAGAAAGGTAAAAGGTAAAGTCTGTTGGGTTTTTTAAAAAAAAAAAGCCAAGCAGCTCATCAAGCCGGTGCTTGTCCCCGGTTTCTGTAGCATGAAGCGACCAGGAGTTCAACTCCTCTTGGATGGGACGCTAGTCCATTGCAGGTTACCTTCCCAGTATATTTTATTGGTACCCATTTATACTGCTGGGTGGGTGAACAGAGGCACACTTGTGGTTGAGACCTTGCCCAGGGGTGTTAGCACAGTGAGGGTCTCAATGGGATTCGAACTCACAACCTCTCGATCATGAGCGCAGCACCCTAACCACTACACCACCGGCCCCACTGCATCAGGAAGGGCATCCGACATAAAAACCTATGCCAAATCAAACGTGAGAATCATTCGCTGTGGCGACCCCTGAAAAGGGAAAAAGCCAAAAGGGAATCTCTGTCATTACTCATTATGTGAATTATTTCAGGGGCATTGATGGCCTGGCGGTAACGTGTTGGATTAGTGAGCCAAAGGTTGAGTTTCAAGTCCCACTATTAAATGAATTATCATTGCTGTTCCCGCAGCGCACCCAACTGGGTTATCAAAGGAAAGCAATGTCTTTCATTGTCTGTAGAGAGAGACGTATAAAAGAATCATTGCTGACGTTCATCAAGAGTAGTGTGCAAAGCTGTCAGTGTGTTTCTGCCTTGCGATGGCCTGGTGAGCTGTCCAGGGTGTACTCTGCCCTCACCCTTAATTAGGGTTAAGCAGAAAATTAATGAATTATTTCATATTTTGTTAGCAGAATGAAAATACCTGTTGAGAGAAGTGTAGGAGAAATCCTGCCTGTTCCTGAGCTTGTAGTGCTGTTGGAACCATATTTCTCCATGAGCTCAGCAAACTCTCTCCTAAGAACATAGATGATCTTTCATATCTGACGCATTGCACATTGACCAGTTTGCTTTTTCTATGCAGAAGAACACTCTGTCTCTATCTCTACTTTCTTTCTCTCTGTTAATATTTTCTATGAAGGAATTTTATGGAGCAGTCTACAGCAGTACTAGATGTTTCTCCTTATAGGTCATGTCAAAACATCTGCATTCGATTGGCTTCAAAACTGAAGAATGATGCATTTTCCCATTTTGAAGACAAATTGTGTTGTACTGTACTTCGTGTAAAATCAATTGCAGAAGTTTAATCTAAAGTTTTAAACAGTAGAACTGCTGTGAACATTTTGGGATTTGATCGTTGTTAACTGGATATATTGCTTAAAATAAACTATATTATTGTTTGAATATAGTTCTAACTGGACATATTGTTTTCTATTCATATTCAATTAAATTAAAATGAATGCAATGCTGGAACACATGAATCTATACAACACAAAATGAGTAAAGCACTCTCCAAGCAATGTGGATCCACCATGAAACAGACATTTTAACAATCAGTTGTTCATTAATATAAATATTCTTCTTCATTAGGGAAATTGTTGTTTTTATTCTGCACATTCAATCCATATAGTCTCTGACTGACCAGTGGCCCTAATACGTCAACATGCTTTCAACTCTAACTGAGTGTCTGCCACAGATAGTCATGCCACAGCACAATGCCAACTCAATTAACTCAAATGAACAGATGCAGATTCTTGCAGATGTTTTGACTGCAAATTCTAAATAGCATACAGCAGTAAACCAGAACCGCAACAGACTTCAGGAGTATGCACAGGAATACCCCCCACACAAAAAAAAAGTAATAAAATGTAAAAAAAAATAAAAATAAAAATGTAAAATTTAAAAATGAAAATAAATAAAATGCTAGAACAGTAAAATAAGTGAAAGTATTTAAATTTAAATTTAAATTAAATCTATAATGTGAACTAGAGATGACGTCATAAAGATTTCCATATACTGTACCTGGACACCTCATCACGAGCGATTAAAAGAGACATGTGATTTGTTGCCGAAGCCATACGAAGAATTTCCACTGCCCTGATGAAACACAGCACAAAGCTTTGATTTATCCACATAAATGCTATTCAATGATTATTTTAATTGTTTAAAGATTATAATTAAACTGTGTGGCATGGAATATATAATTCCTTAATAAGATTAGAATAATATGGTTTGATCAGTGTTTAATCAGAGTGTTTTACATGCAGCGTAAGCAGGACTTCTTTACGTATGTACAGTACGACGATGATATTAATCAAAATTGTATATATTATCTTAAATGCATTCAAATTTATACCTTTCATTTGTCACGCCTGCTAATTTCATATTGTTGACATCTAAAATGAGGTCACCTGCTTTAAGTCGTCCTGGCAAAAACAGAATGAACAAGTTCATTATCTGATTTATTATTAATTCATTAACAGCTATGTGGTAAAGTCAAGCATACCGTCCTGTGCTGCAACGCCCCCAGGTAACACTCGTTTAATGAAAATCCCAAACTCTTCACCACTCAGCTCTCTATAACCTCCAATAATCTTCACCCCTGATGAACAAAAGCAAAGCTCTGGAAGTTATACTGTACTCCCACTGAAACATACATATCATTGGTAACTATTGCTATCATCCATGTCATAACACTGGAAGCAATATAAATCATGGAAAGCTTTTGAAATGTAATAAGTCAATTAATAAACTGAAGGTAAAATAAATGATCATAAATAATACAATAAATGATGCTGTGCTTTAGTCCTCACCAAGTCCTTGTCTGCAGTCTGAAAATTCTAATCTTTGCACAGCACGATTGATGCCGTGGGGACCCATGATTGTCCTGAAAAACACCTTTTACATTGTTATCCTCGAATTACATCAGAACAAGGTGCAAGCTAGAGCTGCAAAATGAATCAAACAGATAACTATCAGTTTAACAGGAAGAGGAACCATACAGAGTTAAGTGACTGTAACTTAATACTGGATTGTTAAAGGATATTTGGTCTGGAGTACTTCATAATTAAGTACTGCTCATATTAATGAAGGGTGCTTTGGATGCATTAAATTAATTGTTATTAAAAAATAAACTGACCGGGTGATAGTGGTAGCTTGCAAAAAACATACTAGGTACTTCAAATTCTTTTGTGTTACATTAATTTAAATATATTTTGTTTTTTAAGTTATTTATTTATTTTACAAAAATTAGTCTTGTAGACATGCAAGTCTGGGTAACGGTGCAGGAGAAAGTTAAGACTGTATAATTGATGCTTGAACTTCTCCTGACCTGAACTGTTCCGTCTTCCAAAAGCAACACAAATATTGTTTTATCTCTGTGGTAGAATTGTGATAGAAACCTTTAACTGAGCCACACTCGAATATACTGTACATAGAGGATCCATGCTGTGTGCATGTGAAGCAAGCAAAAATCTAAATGATTCAATCCTGCAGAGTCCCAGTAGCATGGATTTCCTGTGACAACATACATCATCCTTGTATGTCACTCATTATTTAGAAAGAAGGACAAATACAGCATAGCTACACTCTGTTTTGAATGATTGTAGGAATCAAAACAATGTGTATGCGTGCTTAAATCCTACTTTAACTCCATGACCACCACAAATCCTCTTCACCTACACATGCTCTGCTAACCTCATCCTCGCAGTCATTCGCAGAGAGTCTTACTGCCGGATACTCAACACATTCAAATAAGATTAATATCATATCATGAGGCAGGAGCGTATTTAGACTTAACGACAAGCACAGCTTTGCCAGAACTGAAGGCATTCTACGTTAAAAACAAGCACAACCTACCAGTAGAGCAGGGATAGTCCGTCAAAGTGTTCTGCCTCCACTGACTCTGGCAGCAGTGGCATTGCAGATCCGAGAACAGAGGATGAAATAGCACAGAGCCAACCTTATCACCAGGTTGGGGATGACAGTTCAAATCAGGACAGTCCAAGATGACTGAGACATAGCAATCTAGACAGACAGTGACAGACACGCACCTACCTATCCACTAATCTCCCCTGATACCCAGCAGTCACATGGTGTGCTTTACCTCTCTATTCACTGCCAGTGCTGACAGTGTGGCTCTCTCCACAACTGTAACTAAGCAGAAAACAAACATCAAGCTGGGAGTGTTAGCAAAGTATGCAAAGGTCAAACACATCAGACACATGGGTACTCACTAAATGCAATAAAATGTCTGAAAATATCATTGCTGTCTGAAAAAATATTGACGATAAAATAATACATAAATATGTACATACATAACTATAACATACAACTATGTAACTATACTACCACTTATAATTATACGTATTGTGAAACATGTTTCAGTGACAGTCATCGGTTTTGTAATTATTATAATATTTTATTAGCATTATTATTTTATTTATTCATTCATTTATTTGTTTATTTTTAATGATTCAACTATATTTATATTTTTTGGGTTTGCAATATAATGAACAAAGATGCCCAGGTGTGTGTGTGTGTGTGTGTGTGTGTGTGTGTGTGTGTGTGTGTGTATATATATATATATATATATATATATATATATATATATATATATATATATATATATATATATATACAGTAGTGTATACATATATTCTTCTTTTCCTTTTGACTGTTCCTTTTTTTCATGGGTCGCCATAGAGAATCATCGGCCTGATTGATTTGGCACAGGTTTTTACCCTTGCCCTAGCCCAGAGTTGGGTGAGATGGGTGCCAGCCTGTCTAAGACCCTAATTAGGATTAAGCTTATATATAAAAAGGAATATATATATATATATATATATATATATATTCCAAAAAAAGTTGGCACACTATCCAAATTGTGAATAAAAACTGAATGCAATGATGTGGAAGTGCCAAATTTCAATATTTTATTCCGAATAGTACACAGATGACAGGGTCAAAGTTTAAACTGAGAAAATGTATCATTTTATGGTGAAAATATGTTGATTATAAATTTCATGGTGCCAACAAATCTCCAAAAAGTTGGGACAAGGCCATTTTCACCACTGTCAGGCATCCGCTCTTCTTACAACAGTCTGCAAATGTCTGGGGACCGAGGAGACAAGTTTCTCAAGTTTAGAAATAGGAATGCTGTCCCATTCTTGTCTAATACAGGCCTCGAACTGTTCAACTGTCTTGGGCCTTCTTTGTTGCACCTTCCTCTTTATGATGTGCCAAATGTTCTCTATCGGTGAAAGATCTGGACTGCATGCTGTCCATTTCAATACCCGGATCCTTTTCTTACGCAGACATGATGTTGTAATTAATGCTGCATGTGGAATGGCATTATCATGCTGAAAAATGCAAGGTTTTCTCTGAAAGAGATGATGTCTGGATGGAAGCATATGTTGTTCTAGAACTTGAATATCCCTTTCAGCAATGACAGTGTCTTTTCAGATGTGCAAGCTGCCCATACCACACACACTCATGTAACCCCATACGATCAAAGATGCAGCTAGTGAACTGCGGGCTGATAACAACTTGGGTTGTCCTTGTCCTCTTTGGTCCGGATGACATGGTGTTCCAGTTTTCCATTAAGAACTTCGAATCATGATTCATCTGACCACAGAGCATTTTTCCACTTTGCCACACTCCATTTTAAATGACCCCTAGCCCAGAGAAAAACACCTGCGCTTCTGGGTCTTATTTCGAAATGGCTTCTTCTTTGTACTGTAGAGTTTCAGCTGGCAACGGCGGATGGCACAATGGATTGTGTTCACCGACAAAGGTTTCTGGAAGTATTGCTGAGCCTATTCTGTGATTTCCCTTACAGCAGCATTCCTGTTTGTGGTGCAGTGCCGTTTAAGGGCCCAAAGATCACGGGCAACCAGTATGGTTTTTCGGCCTTGACCCTTACGCACAGAGATTGTTCCAGATTCTCTGAATCTTTGGATGATGTTATGCACTGTAGATGATGATAACTTCAAACTCTCTGCAATTTTTCTTTGGGAAACACCTTTCTGATTTTGCTCCACTATATACTGTATAATATATATACATCATTGGCATCCGTCAGTCTTGGGAGACTATGGTCTTGCACACTGTTTGGATGAGCATCGTCTGGTGTGACTAGTCAGGCCGATGCGGGAATGACAGTCCCTCTTGCAGTATGGGCATCAAAACCGGGTAGTTTGTCTGTCAGCTGGGGCTTTTCTTCTCTGGCGCTTGACATCGGAACTCTGCACGAGTGACTCTTCTAGCTGAAGGATTCCTTCACGCACTGTCTGTCGCCACGCTGAGCTTTCACAGGCGGCAGCTTCCCAAGTGCTTGTTTCGATATTCAGACCTTTCAGGTCTCGCTTACATATATCTTTGTAGCGCAATTTTGGTCTGCCAGTTGGACGGCATCCAAGAGCAAGTTCTCCATAGAGAAGGTCCTTTGGGATCCGTCCGTTTTCTATGCGCACCACATGTCCAAGCCATCGCATTTGTCTCAGCTTCAGTAGGCTATACATGCTTTGAATTTGGGCTCTTTCCAAGACACTGGTATTGGTGATTTTATCCTGCCAGGCGATGTTCATAAAGGAGGGTGCTTATGATGCAGGCTTTGTATACTAGGACCTTTGTGTGCTCTGTCAGTTTGCCATTTGTCCAAACTCTCTTATTCAGTCTGGCTATTGTGGTTGCTGCTTTGCTAATGCGCTTGTCCAACTCTGTGTCCAGGGACAATGAGTCTGAGATGGTGGAGCCCAGATAGACAAAGTCGTGGACAGCATCCAACTGTTGGTCTCCGAGTCTCATCTCAAGTGGTTTGTCCAAGGCCTGCCCGATGATCTGTTTCTTCTTCTGATGAGACCAAAGTCCTGGCATGCCCTGTTGAAGCGGTCCATGAGGTGCTGGAGTTCTTCCTCAGAGTGGGTGGTAATTGCAGCATCATCGGCAAAGAGAAAGTCACATAAAACTCGCATTTGGACTTTAGTCTTGGCTCTGAGTCTTGACAAGTTAAAGAGTTTACTGTCTGACCTGGTTCGGAGGTAGATGACCTCTGTGGTGGAACCAAAGGCATGTTTAAGCAGGACAGCAAAGAAGATGCCAAACAACGTTAGGGCAAGGACACAACCCTGTTTTACTCCACTGTTGATGTTAAAGCTCTCTGATGTTGACCCATCAAAGACCACTGTACCTTGCATGTTGTCGTGGAAGGACTTGATGATGTTCAGTAGCTTTGGTGGACATCCTATCTTTGGGAGAATCTTGAAGAGACCATCTCTGCTAACAGTGTCAAAATCCTTTGTCAGATCTATGAAGGCCATGTAGAGTGGGAGTCTTTGTTCTCTACACTTCTCCTGGAGTTGTCTGAGGGAGAAGACCATGTTGATGATGGACCTTGAGGAACGAAAGCCACACCGGGATTCTGAGTAGACTCTCTCGGCAATAACTTGTAGCCTCTTTAGTGTGACTCTTGCAAATAGTTTTCCCACAATGCTTAAAAGTGAGATCCCACGGTAGTTATTGCAATCGCTTCTGTCGCCCTTGTTCTTGTAGAGCGTTACAATGTTGGCATCCCTCATGTCTTGTGGAATTTCGCCCTCATGCCAACAGAGGCAGAGTATTTTGTGTAGTTCGTCTATCAGGGTACCTTTGCAGCATTTCAGAATCTCTGCAGGGATGCCATTCTTCCCAGGTGCTTTTTCTGTGGCTAGCGAATCTAGGGCTTTATGCATTTCCTCCAGGGTTGGCTCTTCATCCAGTTCCTCTAGCATAGGTAGACACTCAATTGCATCCAAGGCATCCTCAGAGACAAGGTTCTCCTTGGCATATAGCTCAGAGTAGTGTTCCACTCAGTGTTTCATCTGTTTTTCTCGGTATTGAATTATCTCTCCTGAGGAAGACTTTAGAGGGGCAGTTTTCTTCTTGCTAGGACCCAGTGCCTGTTTGATTCCATCATACATTCCCTTAAAGTTTCCTGTGTCTACTGCGATCTGTATCTTAGAGCACAACTGGAGCCAGTAGTCATTTGCACAGCGCCTGGCAATCTGTTGGACTTTGCTGCGGGAGCTTCGGAGTGCCTTTAGGTTTTTCTCACTAGGGTCAGTTTTGTAGGCTATAAGAGCAGCTCTTTTCTCCTCCGTGACTGGTCTGATCTTCTCTGCATGATCTTCAAACCAGTCTGCTGACTTCCTTATCTGCTTACCAAAGACTGATACTGCTGAGATGTAGATGGCATCCCTCACTTGTTCCCAGTTTTCAGTTGCATTCCTACTTTGCAGACCTGTGAGGCATTCTTCCAGAGCTGTGACAAAGCCATTGACCTTTGTTGGTATTTTAGTGTTGCTTGTGTTTATGCGAGGGCAACCGTCTTTCTTCTTGCATGATATTTGCTTTGCCTGCAGCTTGATCTTGCTGGGCACAAGGGAATGGTCAGTATCACAGTCAGCACTGTGATAACTGCGAGTGAGTTTGAAGCATGATAGGTTGGAGCATTTGGTGAGGATCAGGTCGAGCTGGTGCCAGTGTTTGAATCGTGGTTGCCTGCAAGAGACTTTGTGTTGGGGCTTGGTGTTGAAGAATGTGTTGCTGATGCAGAGGTTATGGTGGCAGCAGAGCTCTAGCAAATGTTGTCCATTTTCGTTCATTCGTCCGGTGCCGAACTTTCCAAGGCAGCTTAGCCAGGTGTTCTAGTCAGTGCCGACTCTGGCGTTAAAATCACTAAGTATGAAAAGTGACTGTGCAGCGGGGACTTTGCTAATGGCATAGCCAAGGTCCTCGTAGAACTTGTCTTTGACGTCACTGGCAGATGTGAGAGTTGGAGCATAGACGCTGATGATGGTGACTGATCCGGCTGTAGTGTGGAGCTGTAGGGACAAAATTCTTTCAGATCCTTCTGTGGGTGAGATGATAGATCCCAGCAGGGAGTTACGGACTGCAAAACCCATGCCATATTCCCTCACTTGGTCTTCCCTTTCCAGAAGAAGGTGAAGTCCTCCTCTCTCACAGAGCCGGTCTCTGGGAGTCTAGTTTCCTGGAGGGCAACAATGTCCATCTCCAGCCTGTTCAGTTCCCAGTCAATGATAGCTGTTTTTCGGGTGTCATTGATTTCTTCAAGGCTGTCAGTGAAACGTGGTGTCATTGTCCTCACATTCCTGGTGCCCAGTTATAGAGTAGAATGCTTTGACTTTTCCTTTCTCAAAGATTTTGTTTTCTTGTTCAAGTTGTTGTTTGGTGCACAGGTTGTCGATCCGCTTGTCGGTTTTCACCCTAAACTCCACGCACCCAGTGAGGTTAATGGCCCGTGCGAGGCAGCACCTTATTGGCTGGGGGCTGCCCAGCTTGAGGCAGGCGGTAGCTGCCCAAGGAGACACAATGGCCTCTCTTACCGTCCGAAGGTGCCCCTGGCATCTAGCTCTGTGCCAATCAAACTTATGACTTAAAAGTGATAGACTGCTGCTTCCCGTGTTGTATCGACACTGTATAGTGAAGCTGGAGTATCCTTTCCGGTGTGCAAGGGCCTGGGTATGTGTATATAGAGAAAGAATTGTTACCCATGCAGTACATTCCTCCTCTCCACATTGCAGAAATGCCAGTACAAATGGTTTCCATGCCGTCGCAGGAGTTGCCAAGTCGGGCTGAGTACAGCATCGAAAAGCCTTCGGGACTCCAGCTCCTGATTTGCTGTCAGGGTTTACTCCCTTAGCCTTAAACTCTCCCGAGATATCCACAAAGCAATGGAACTATTTGACCCATAGCTGGGGGTTTGGTTCATGGGCTTCCGGGCGCGTCCACACACCGCTGCAAACCTCATGTCTGGGGGCCAAACCTCCTCCGAGTCCCTTTTAGTTTAGCCTGAGTCTGCAAGGTGCACAGTTACCATGTGTCGCCGCGAGGAGGCACTACATAGGGCTTGGTGATGTAGCGGCTATGTACTGGCAGAAGGAGACTTACAGCACACAAGACGCATCACACCGCCATTTGAGACACACACACACACACACACACACACACACACACACATGTATATATATATATATTTCTTACAGTCCAGAGGATAGAAAAAAAACAGCTGCTCCACTTTTTCTGATCATATATGAGCTCATATTCATTCAGAGGTCGTCGAATAACTGTTACCCCAATTCTCGCTCCTACTACTCAAAGGAATGTCAGTATTGTGAGCTATAATTGTAAAGTATGAATGTAAGTATAAAATGACCACCATCTTCGTGCTCATTATTGCAGGATTCCACCTAACATAGATAAAGCTGAATCACAATATATATATATATACATATTGATATTATATTGTGAATCACTATATATATATATATATATATACATATATATATATGGCAGCATGGTGGCGTAGTGGTTAGCACGTCCGCCTCACAGCAAGAAGACCTGGGTTTGATTCCTGGCCTGGGTGTTTTTGTGTGGAGTTTGCATGTTCTCTCTGTGTTTGTGTGGGTTTCCTCCAGGTGCTCCGGTTTCCTCCCACAATCCAAAGACATGCACAGTAGGTTAATTGGTCGTTCTAAATTGCCCATAGGTTCACATCGTGCAGAAGGCAATGGCAAACCACTGCACTAATCCTGCCAAGAAAACCTCCATGAAGATGATAACCAGGGCGTTATCCTTCATTGCGGGTGGCCAATGGCCGTCTTACGACTCAGGCACTATATATATATATATATATATATTTAATTTCTGTGGATATAAATAAATATGACTGTTCAGTGCCAGTAAACATCACTCACCCGTTTGGCTTGGTTATATAATAAAAGACAACTAATCTGAACAATCTTGGTATCTATGCACATAACAGCAAGTTAATCAAAAATATCATCTGCCCCACATACATGTGGAGGGGAATTGTGTAAATAAGTGCAGTCCGTCTCACCCTAGCAACTGAGCTGAATTTATTTTGAATCAATATACTTCGGAACACAAGATAGCAGTGTGGATTCATACCGTCAAGTGGTTCACAAGCCCAACCACCAGCGAAGAAAAGGAGGAACCATTATCTCGGAACGACTGTTGCGGTATGTTGTTTTGGTGGGACAATAATTCGGTTGGACCAACTTACCTGAAACAAGTTGATATATTAATGTTGGTAAGAATTTTACGTTATGTTCGGAGATAATTTACAATAAACTGCTTCTCTGTAATGCATTAGCTAGTTTATCAACATTGTATGTCAGGGAGAAAAACGTGAAGAAATAAAGTATTAAACGGGTTATATGTAGTTAGCTAAATGTCCTTTCGACCCAAAGATTCCAGGATACTAAGATTAAGTCTAAAGATTATGTAATTGAGCAAACATTGATCATTTCAATGTTGTAGTGGTTAGCATAATTTTATCCCTTATTTACCATTAAAAAAAACAAACAAACAAACAAAAAGCCTGTGACCCCAAACATAAAATAATGATAATAAACACGTTTTCTTTAGATATTGACTTCAATATGTTTTGTGAAGTATTATTATTATTATTATTATTATTATTATTATTATTATTATCATTATTATTATTATTATTCCTCGTTTGCTACATATTCTGTTTCAGAATAGTAACATACAGCAGAAATGAGTAATATTTAACCCTGGTGATGTTAAGTGTGATATTGATATCGATGTTCATTGGAAGCTTCAACTAGATTCTCGTTGAAGCATATGAACCTGGTGGGGTTCAGTACCGCCAACAAGGTTAAGAACCACAGAACTAGAACCTTCTTTGTAATCTCTGCCTTCATGGACAATGAAGTGATATGTGAGTGATAGTAACCCGTCTTTCAAATTCAATGATTTTTGTATATTTGCAGTGAAGTATGTACTTAAGATGTCTGTTATAGTCCGTGTGTTCATTAATTGCAGAAATTATCACTATAGTTTAAACCAGTGGTCCCCAAACTATGGCCTGTGGGCCGGATACGGCTCAACTTCACATTTGGCCCGACCCCCTGAACAATACCAGAAATGCATTATGATTCCTTTTTTTTTTTTTTTTTTTTCAGTCTGGCCACACAATCAAGACTAATACACACCTAGAACATGACATTCTATTCGACTCTTCTGCCGTCTGTGCCCCTATCTGAACCCCCCGAAACAAAAATCCTACACTCTCCTCTGTCAAATAGAACGGAATAATGGTGAAAAGGTTATCAATTTTTTTCTTCAGAATGCAGGGTATTTTACCTGCAGTGGACAAATGATTCTTTTTTTTTTTGTTTTGTTTAATGCAAAGAAAACGTTGTTTGTATCATCTGTCAAGATGCAGTGGCGGTATTCACAGAATACAATCTGCGCCGACACTGAATCCTGTCACAAAGATGAGTATGATC
Organism: Plotosus lineatus; assembly: GCA_024760905.1. Classification (NCBI taxonomy): domain Eukaryota; kingdom Metazoa; phylum Chordata; class Actinopteri; order Siluriformes; family Plotosidae; genus Plotosus; species Plotosus lineatus. The sequence goes on along the minus strand of CM045730.1, from coordinate 50,513,306 downwards.
GCTCGCAAGGCCAAATGCGAGTAACCAAACTCTCAAAGCTAAAACGTGGACCGTTAGCTCAGGAGAATACATTTGTACGCCATGCTCGGCTGAACCAGTCGTCTATTCGGGCAGCTTTCGGGTTGCTCAACTGATAGCAAGCAGCGGTTTTTTTTTTGTTTGTTTGTTTGTTTGTTTTGTGTTTTTTTTGTTTTGTTTTTTTTATTTCCTGACTTTTCTCTATGAAGGTCCCAGAAAGGGTTATTAATAGTTGGTTATGCGTGGCTTACTGGAAAACAATAAATGTTTACATTTAGGCAGCCCTGCGATTGTCACACTTTTTCTGTTACATACTGACCTCGGCCCCCCCATCAGAGAAGGTAAAAGTTATGTGGCCCTTGCAGGAAAAAGTTTGGAGACTCCTGGTTTAAACAAACAAACAAAAAATGAAATATGAGACATTGGTTGTCTTTTCTCTGATTTAAGTTCATTGAAAGTCCAGATCAAAGAGGCGAAGGACAATTACAGGAGTAAGCTGGAGTGGAAACTTGCAGTGGTATGAAGACAATCACTGGTTTCAGGCTGTCCATCAGCATAGAAGCTGAGGGCCTTGAGGACAGGGCCAACAAGCTGAATATGTTCTTTAACCGAATTGATACAGCGACTACTGTACAGCAGCCATCTAACTCGTTAGGAGCAAGCCTGAACGTCTGCCTTCTGTGATAGACCTGACACCCCGGGTTTCCCAAACTCTGTAGAATCTTATACGGCATCTTCACAAGGAGCCAGAGTCTGCAGCAGGTCCCGGTGCAGTGGAAAATGTACTGGTTTGTTCCTGTACCAAAGACCCCATGTCACAGTGGCCCCCAGGATTACAGAAATGTGGCACGGACTTCACATGTCATGAAGACCCTTGAGAGACTAATACTGACTGGATCAATTCTGGCCCATGGTTAGACAACATGTAGACCCCTTTCAGTTCACCTACCAGCCTCGTCTCGGAGCTGAGGACACTATAATCTACTTACTTAACCATGTCTCCTAGTCACTTCACGCTATGGAAACCGGGGATACGCACCGGCCTGATGAGCCCAAAGGACTTTACCTTTTTTTAATCGTGTCTACACTGACAAAGTCCCCATCAGTTTTGATATCCCCGTGAACTGTACTGTAAATAAAACCGGGATTAATACGGTATCTATACACACCATCGGGAACGAGAAGTCATACTTCACTGTTAGCACTCGGCCGCCAGGCTCCACCCATGGTCATTTTCAAGCGGAAGACTTTGCCAAAAGAAAATTTTCCGGCCAAGGTCATTGTCAAGGCGAACATAAAGGGCTGGATGGACGAAGAGAAGATGGGTGAGTGGCTGAGAGATGTTTATGTCAAGAGACCGGATGTTTTTTTTCCATAAATGTCCATCACTATTGAACTGCGACTCCATGTGTGCCCATCTCACTGGTACTGTTAAAACCCTGATGAAGAAAACTAACGCAGAGCGTGCCATCATTCCTGGCAGATTAACGAAAGAACTCCAGCCACTAAATTTTGGTGTCAACAGGTCATTCAAAGTTAAACTGCGAGCTGCGTGAGAGCATTGGATGACACAAGGTGAACACATATTCACCAAGACAGAGGCAAAGCAGGGCGAGTTACGCCACTATCTGCCAGTGGATCCTGGATATCTGGGTCAAGGATTCAGTCTCAAATGTTGTCCGAGCTTTCATCAAGGCAGGAATCATCACTGATCAGCCAAGTAAGCGCGAAGAGACTGACTCGGATGATGACGAGAGGGATCCGGGCATGCTTGATGTCGTAATCGTTCACCTGTTAAACACGGACACAAAAGATGAAGAATTTGATGGATTTGTGGAAATGGAATAAAGTGAGGTTATTGTTTTGTATTGTTTGTATTGACTGAACACGAAGTTATTGTTAAGTGTATTATTTTATATTTTGCGTTACAGCTGAACATTGATGAAAGTTATTGTGAGTTCAATAAAGTTTAATTTATCTGACTTTTATCAACGCTTAATGTACCTTATAATCCGGTGTGCCTTATGTATGGACAGAAACCGTTCATTAATGTTGCGACTTATAATCCAGTGCGCCTTATGGTCCGAAAATGCGGCACTAATTTTTACGTGTTCTATTTCTGTATTACAGGTTCTACAGCCCTGTGGAAAAAAAATAAAGGGTCCTAAAAAATAGAGTTCCTCTAGATCTCCGAAGGAATGTTACTGTCTTCTGTTTTTCATCAGTGCTGTGCAAAGCACTTTATACTGTCAGCATGTTGTAATGCCAGGAAATCCGTGAAAATTCTGAATATCAGAGGACTGGCAGCCTCCAGCAGCCAGCTGTTTATCAAGAGAGCCACTCAGCGCCCTGTCAACCAGTTACGAGGAGCTAAATCCCACAGGCAGGCACAGCAGCAGGAGAAGGAATGGAAACAGAAAAACAAGACCATCTTGACGTACATCGCAGCAGCCGGGGTTGGAATGATCGGCATGTCATATGCTGCGGTACCACTCTACAGACTGTACTGCCAGGTCAGTGCTGGATCTCTAATGGCTTTATTATTGGCAATTTGTTGGCCATTTCAGCTCAACACAAAACTGATCCATTTTGTACCTTAGGCATCTGGGCTGGGAGGAACAGCGACAGCAGGACATGATTCAGATTCAGTGGAGACAATGCAGCCGGTTAAGGACCGAATTATTAAAGTCACCTTTAATGCTGATACACACTCCAGCCTCAAGTGGCACTTTCGTCCTCAACAGTCAGAGATCTATGTGCGATGATCCCTTATTATTCTGTACATTTTAAATTATTTATACATCAAATGTAACAGTCAGCCTGCTTATTTATTTATTTATTTATTTCCTTTGTTCACTGTTATGGCCTTCTATGCAGTACAGTTATCCCTCGCTACTTGTACGTCAGTTTCTGTGGCTTTGCGGGTTTTTCAAAAATATTCATTGAAAAATAAAATAACTTGCGCAAAACAAACAAAAACAAAAAAAACAACCCAAATCCCCCCGACAAAACTACTTACATTTTTATGTGAGGTGTGCATCTGTGTATGCGCTCGCGTCTGTATGTGTGTGTATTTATATTTATTCACATTTTATGCATTATTTTTGAATGTTTAATTGTTATTATAAGCATTTATAGTGTTGAATAAGTATTTATTGATAGTATATGCACATATAGATATACGTCAGTCTCGGGGGGGGGGGGGGGGGTTGATCTTACTTCGTGGAATTTGGCGGTTGGGGGGGATCTCGGTCCCAATTAACCGTTGAAAGTGAGGGATACCTGTATACACACACACACATACATGTACATATACGTCAGTCAGGAGTATCGATCCTACTTCGTGGAAATCAGCGGAGGGGATCTCGGTTCCCATTAGCCGTGGAACGTGAGGGATCACTGTACTGTAGATTTGATGGGTTCTGCAGCGCTTCCTTTAATTCTAGATCAATTTGTGCTTGATTTTTCAGATTGTTCCAGGAGAAACTGCACTGGCATTTTACACAGCAAAGAATCCCACAGATAAACCCGTGATAGGAATCGCTACATACAATGTTGTGCCGTTTGACGCCGGGCAGTACTTTAATAAGATTCAGGTAATATAGAGCATGCAAAACAATCTTGTTGAGGCTATAAATATTGAAATTCCATTTTTCAAGCTGTGAGTTAATCAGTGGTGTTTATTTATGTTTAATTCCCGACCTCTCTCTCAATTATTTCACCGTATTGCTTAATCCTGCTAGGGTCACAGGTTTCAGGTGCCTATCTCAATCGACTACATCACAGAGCCATCATACTAACACTCACAGCCAAGGTACTCGCACAAGCACAGGGAGAGCATGCAGACTCCAAGCATAAACGTCCCTGTTGGGGGATTGTGGAAATTGAACCAGGACAATTTTTTGAGACAGACATGCTAACAACTGTGCCATCATACTGAATCCCTTGCGAAAAAAAATAAATTCACCCCGGAACATATTTAATATCAGAATTTTTTGTTGAAAAATATGCTTACAATGAGCTAGCCATGTGGTTACTGATATTTCCAGCTTTATTTTTGTTGTAACTGTAATACGTTTTTGGTTTTCTGCCGCTCTGATGAACCCACTCCCAATGGAAATGGGTGTAAAATGCAGTTCGAATAAGTTTAATACGAGATGAGCATTTTGTGATCTCCAAGTAGAAGAGACGGTATGTTGGACTCAGGTGACCAGATGGCACTGCAGCTGTGCAGTGAGTTTGTGAGATGAAACTTTGTGCCTGATCTGTTTAAATAAAGTACTGCTGTATCATTATCTGTAGGTAGACCTTAAGCAAGGGCAATATCACACAGAGGACAGTATAGTGGTTTGTTCCGGGGTTGGGCGTTTCAGTGTGAAGATAGCATGTACTCGGTGTGTTTGCATGGGTTTCCTCCAAGTACTCCTGTTTTTCTCCCACAGTCCAAAACCATGCACATTAGCCCCCTCTAGGAAGAAAAAGAAAACATTTCACACATCCTCTCCCCACCGCCCTTTGAGCAACTATAAATACAGTGGTACCTCACCTTACAAAAGTCTCACCAAACGAAAAATTCAGGTTACAAAAAGCATTTTCCTAATTTTTTTGTCTCAAGATACGAAACAAGTTCCTGTTAAGAAGGCACCATCTTAAAAATTCAAACGTGCCATTCAAGCATTTAAACAATGCACGAGTTTCTCTCCCATCAATGACGTTCAAACATCCTGCCCTGCTGGCCTTCCATTGGCTAACAACTGTGCTGTTGTTCATGTCGCCTTCACTCAAGCGCCATCTTGGACAAGTCCACCTGACTCCCATCTTGGACATCATTGGCTAGGAGGAATGACGCATCTCGCTCCCATTGCCTATTATAGAGCTGAATCCACAATGATGCTTTTCGTGTAAAGGACAGAGTTACTGTAGTTTCATATTTTATTTCTTGACTCAGGCTTTTAACCTTCCATAAACATTTGTAAGATTAGAACTCTGCTAAGAAGACATGGTCAACACACACGCACACACACACACACACACACACACACACACACACACACACAGTGAGAAGAAGAAACGGGCGTGAGTGATATCACAAAGGAATATGGCCAAACCCGTCTACCATCGGTACAATATTGATGCAGAAGGAGGTCTGAAAAGGTATACTTATATAATTTGTAAAGGGTTTAGGGGGTAGTATTGGGAGCCTTGGAACGAATCACACGTTTTACATGTAAAATGCGGTTCAACTCACGAAAAATGAGGTTACAAAAAATCTTTGGAACGGATTAATTTCGTAAGGTGAGGTACCAGTGTAGTATTATTTGTCTATAAAATTATTAGTACACCGCTGCATAACATTGTATATTTATTAACATTAAAAACAAAAAGAAAGAACTATAGTTCAATTTACAATAAAGAAAAACTTTAACGTTGTTTTTTTTTAATCTGTAACAGAAAAGATTTAAAGTGCACCAATGTGCCTGGAAATTAAAAAAAATACATCCTTGTTTAAACTCATTTAATTTATTTATGTCTTAATATCTCTCACTCTCTCCACCTTTCTCTTTGTTCCTGTTCCAAATTTTTTTGTTGTTTCTTGAGGGGTTGTTTCCTGTGCTTCATGTCGTTTCCTCTTGTGAAAAACTGCTACACTATAGCACGACAATGGCGAGCGCCACTGCTAACTAGTGGAGTGGAGGTGCAATTACGCTTAATTCTCATAAACTATACCAGAAAAGTATGTTCCCCAGGGTCATACGCACTCCCCTGGCATCACACCGCGTCCCCGTCCCCCCGGCATCATAGCACGCGCCCCACTATTTGAGAAGCACTGGCTTAATTGGCTGTCCTAAAATTGCCTCAAAGTATGGGTGTCGGTCTAAATGAATGGTTGCATGTGTTGCCCTGCGATGGTCTGACAAGCTACCCCACCTTCACATACAGTAGTGCTGAATGAAATAAGCTCCACCCTCCTGGTGACCGTAATAGGTTCAAGCAAGTGAGTGGGTCGGTAAATTTCATTGATCTCACTATAAACCTGTAGGTGAAGCATCACAACACTTTATTGATTCTGGAGGAAATTGTGTAAATAATAAATGTAGGGTAAATATGTTGTTCAAGTTGTTTAATAAGATCCTGGGTTTGTTTTTATGTATATTTTCATATTCGTTTTTTTCTTTGCTTGCTTTAAACTGAACTGAGTATTTTTGTTCTAATGCAGTGCTTCTGCTTTGAAGAACAGAGGTTAGAACCCCAGGAAGAGGTGGACATGCCTGTTTTCTTTTATATCGACCCAGAATTTGATGAAGATCCCAGGATGGCTCTTGTCGAGACAATTACACTTTCTTATACATTTTTTGAAGCCAAAGAAGGACAGACATTACCACTTCCTGGTTATAGTTATACCAGCAAGTGATGAGTCACTAAAGCTTTTTATTGTTTTTGTAAATATGTTACCTGTGTTTTGGCTAAAGCACCGTGACAATTTTATAATGCCCAACTTAAATTATTACCAAAATATAATGATGTAGATGATGGCTTCTCCCGAGAAATAAATAAATAAAACTCGATTAAGTTTGTGTAAATTAAGAGTTGCAAGTGATTGTCCACTGTCCCTCAGAGAGTCAACCAATCAGATCGTGTTCAGGTGTAGAATACAGTCTTCACAAAAGTCTTGTCACACATGTTTACATTCCTATATAAAAATCTCTTTATCTCACAGACCTATTAACTGATTTTAATCAACTGTGACTTAAAATAACCCTCTGATGGTAAATAATAAGTGCCAGCAGCCGTATTGGAAAGAAATTTCTTCTAATCTTTACAACTTCTTAAATAAGACTTAATTTCAATCTCAAGCCGATATTTATTACAGAAAAATAATCCCAACAGCCTTGTTTATAACTAAATGTATAATATAGTAGCAAATATAACATCAAATCGAAAGCATCATTCAAAGTGAATAGTGTCTCTGCAAACATGTCCACGATCGTACCAGAGTCCCAGGTGCTCGTCATGATGTTAAAAGAGTCGGACATTTTCAAGATATTCAAATTACAAATAATAAAAATGTTTGTGTTGCTAAAAATTCTGGAGGCCCAAGACACTTGTAATCTATTTTTAATACACAAGTAAGATATTTTAAAGGGCAGCTCCTGCATCACATGGTCTGAAAACAGTCTGTTGTCGACTCTATGGTGGGAAATCTGAGTCACCTGTAGATTTGAAACATAATGGGGAGCAATAACCTGTTGATATTTGTTTCTGATAATGTTCCCGCCCATCTTACATAGCTTTGCCATAACTCTGTACTGGAGGTGACCTGAAAAACATGATGTTTCCCTTTTCTACATGAACTCGGGGTCCTGCAATTTTCTACATGGTCGGTAGCAATATTGGTGGCATAGTGATATGAGATTGAATTAATAATTCATCTCAAATATTTTTTTTTCTCCATCTCTGCTAATAACGGGTTACACGTGTTGGGCCCTTGGTAGGCACGTCATGGTGTTCTAGCTGTGTCTTGTACAGCAGGGGTCCCCAACCTTTTTATCATTGTGGACTGGTCAACGCTTGACAATTTTACTGGAGGGTGTTATAGATTGTTTATATTGTAAATATAATTTATTTAGATAAAATATAATAATGAGAACTCCATGAATGTTATTTTTCAACAGCTGAAATTAAGTTGGTTGGGAAGTACAGCTTGAACTTTTCGTAAAAAAATTAAAAAAAACAAAGGTGATGGTGCACCAGCTAGGAGAATGAAGGCTCAGGCTCAGTCTCACTCCAAATATCTGCTATTGTTTGAAACATGTCCAACTCGCCTCTGTTCATGTTACGTCCCCTTGTGGGTTGCATTTTAGTGCTCAAATAACCGACATGTCATCGAGAGAATCTGGTCATTTTTCAAAATAAACGATTTTTCAAAAATAAAGATCATTCAGACTCGGACGATAAATTAAACGGAAATAATTAATTATTTCTTCTGCAGCCCGGTACCAATTGAGCCACGGACCGGTACCGGTTTGCGGCCCAGTGGTTGGGGACGCCTGTTGTACAGGACCTGTATGGTGTATGGTGACCATTGAAGAATTTCAGAAATATGATGTACAGTTGATGCTGAAGCAGACGTTGCTAGCTAAGAGTCCTAATGTAGCTTTTGTGGAGTCATCAGGAGGCGAAATACAACTTTTTTGCAGATAGTTGTTTTGTGTATGGTTTTCCTTGCATGACCGAGTTTACCTGTATGTTCCCAGAGTTTCAGAAATGTTTTACTACTACAGTCAGCCCCCAATTTACAAAATTAAACTGTTCCAGAGCCCTTTTCGTATTGCGGGGATTTCGTAAGTAGGGGTCGCATCTTACATGTTAAACGCCTAATTCGTTCCAAGGCTCCAGTCCTTGGACTGGATAACCCTTTAAAAATGATAAACGTACACCAATTTTGTATGGAATATGTGATAAAAGAAAAATAAAATTATTTATTAAACCATTTTATTAACATATTTATTAAACCATTATTAAACATTTTTATTAACACCCCCCCTTCTCTCTTTCTCTTTTTCTCTCTCTCTATGTCTCGATCTCCTTCTCTCGTGCACGCTGCGGGCCACGCCCACAAGACGTGAATTCAAAGCGCATTCCCTGCTTGACAAACTCAATTTTAATTTGATTCGTTGAGGGATCGGAATTCCAGATGAGCTCAAATGCGCCCACATTTATTAAACATTTACTGAATTAAACAACTTATAAAAACTAATGAGTGAAGCTTCCTTCTGTCTCTATCTGGGAGGCCAGCGGGGCGGGATGTTGAGAGGCAGCTAATGAGAGAGCAACTTGCGCGTCGTGTGAAATTTTGATTGGCGCGTTTGAATTTTGAATTTCTTTTCGTAAGAGGGGGTTGTTTCGTATTTCGGGGACGGAAACTCAAGAAAATGTTTTTCGTAATCCGGGGATTTCGTACAACGGGGTCTTCATAAATTGGGGGCCGACTGTACTTGCAAATGATTTTTATTTGCTTTTAGGAGATCTTGAAAGTTTCTACAGTTTTTGCAAAAATATCTTAAAATTTAAAAATTGCTTTTAATACCTATATTTTATATATGCAGGGATCTCTTATTAATTTGGACCAAGATCCCCCCGTGACCACCAAATTCCACAAAGTAAGCCCCCCCCCCCCCCCCCGCCCAGACTGACATCTGACATATACAGTATGTGCATGTATATGTGTATATAATATCAATAAATACATATTCAATGCTATAAATGCTTATAATAAGCATTATTATATATGTTTAATTGCTAAGTTGTAAATAACATAAATATACACACATACAGTCACGCGCAGAGAGATGTGCACCTCACAAAAATGTAACTACAGTAGTTTTGATGGGAGGTTTTGGGTTTTTTGTTTTGTTTGTGGGTTTTTGTGTTTTTTTTTTTTTTTTTTGCATAATTGGCCTTGTTTTTGTGGCATTTTCCTTAACTTTTGCCCTATTCTTCCTTAATTTCCTTTTTTTTTTTTTAATTCGATGAATATTTAAAAAACCAAACGCAATGCACTGAAGCAGCATGAATTGAAGCAGCGAGGGATTCCTGTATTTCATAAATCAAACACTTATATATTTTTTTTATTATTAATTATATTTTACTAATTACTTTGTTTCAGAATTTGATGTTACACAAATTCTGACAGGTTTTTTTTTTGTCCAACCTAGAATGGGTTTGTTCTTCATTCACACAACAATCTCTAGACTTGTAGGATTAATGTAAGTGATAGTTGATTAAAATCGGTTAATAATTTGGTGACATATGGGCTTTTATACATGAAACTTGTCCACATGTGTGACAAGACTTTTATCAAGGACAGTATTCTAATGCTATTTATAATATATTAAAGGATTATGCATAATACAGTAAAGTTATGTGAAAAAATTAGGACATCCCATTAAGTGGTCAACTTTTTATTAAGAAATGTTTGCATAACAATTCCCTATCTGGTTTTCATTTATTTCTGTAAAAGAAAGTGATTTAGTTGTAATTAAACAACAGAAATAAACATATTCACTAATCAAACAGAAGGGCAGTGGTGGTCTAGTGGTATAGGTGCTGGATCACGGATCCTGAGGTTGGGGGGGTTCAAGCCCCAATCACTACAGGTTGCCACTGCCCCGCCCCAGTACAGATAACTGGGTTATCAAAGGTCGGCCATGTTTCTCACTGTCTATGGTGTGAGGTTCGACAAGAGTAGGCTGCAAAGCTGTCGGTGTGTTTCCGCCCTGTGATGGCCTGGCGAGTGGTCGGCGACTAAACTGGCTCCCCCACCGGATTCCAAATTTGGTGATTAGGGTGGCTAGCAACCCAGTAGGAATAAAAACAAGTCCTATCAAAGGGCGGATGAACTCTTACAGTCGACGGACAGCTAGCTAGAAATGATGTTTCAATAAAAACACCCTACAGAAAGAACTTTGGGCCTCTACTGTGGATTTTTTTGTCCTTCATATACAGCCATGACAAGATATTATGGCTGCCGCCTATGCCAGAATTCTGGCACGGCACCCAGATTGATTGATTAATTGATGATGGCCTGACGAGCCTACATCCCTTCTGGATGTTGTAGGACTGTCTTGGTTGACACGTCTCTGCAACATCGCGTGGTCATCGGGGGCTGTACCTCTGGATTGGCAAACTGGGGTGGTGGTCACAATTTTTAAGAAGGGGGACCGGAGGGTGTGTTCCAATTATCGGGGAATTACACTCCTCAGCCTACCTGGTAAAGTCTATGCAGGGGTACTAGAGAGGAGGATCCGACCGATAGTCGAACCTCGGATTCAGGAGGAACAATGTGGTTTTCGTTCTGGCCGCAGCACTCTTGACCAACTCTATACGCTCCACAGGATTCTGGAGGGGGCATGGGAGTTTGCCCAATCTGTCCACATGTGCTTTGTGGATTTGGAGAAGGCTTTCGACCGTGTCCCTCGAAAGATCTTGTGGGGCGTGCTCCGAGAATACGGCGTTCCGGATCCGTTGCTACGAGCTAGTCGGTCGCTGTATCACCGGAGCCAGAGTTTGGTCCGTATTGGTAACAGCAGCTCGGATTCGTTTCCGGTGGGAGCTGGAGTCCGCCAAGGCTGTCCTTTGTCACCGATTCTGTTCATAATTTTTATGTACAGAATTTCTAGGCGCAGTCGAGGCGATGAGGGGTTCTGGTTCGGTGGCCATCGGATATCATCTCTGCTTTTTGCGGATGATGTCGTCCTTTTGGCTTCATCAAGTCGGGCCCTCCAGCTCTCATTGGAGCGATTCGCAGCTGAGTGCGAAGCAGCCGGGATGAAGATCAGTACCTCCAAGTCCGAGGCCATGGTTCTCAGTCGGACAATGGTGGAATGCACCCTCTGGGTCGGGGATGAGGTCCTGCCCCAAGTGGAGGAGTTTAAGTATCTTGGGGTCTTGTTTACGAGTGAGGGAAGGATGGAGCGAGAGATCGACAGACGGATCGCTGCAGCCTCTGCTGTTAAGCGGTGCCTGTACCGGTCCGTCGTGGTGAAAAAGGAGCTGAGCCGCAAGGCGAAGCTCTCAATTTACCAGTCGATCTACGTTCCAACCCTCACCTATGGTCACGAGCTTTGGGTAATGACCGAAAGAACAAGCTCACGGATACAAGCGGCTGAAATGAGCTTCCTTCGCCGGGTGGCGGGGTTCTCCCTTAGAGATAGTGTGAGAAGCTCCGCCATCCGGGGAGAGCTCGGAGTAGATGCGCTGCTCCTCCGCATTGAGAGGGGCCAGTTGAGGTGGCTCGGGCATCTGGTTAGAATGCCCCCCGGACGCCTCCCTGGTGTGGTGTTTCGGGCATGTCCAACCGGGAAGAGACCCCGGGGTCGACCTAGAACACGCTGGAGGGACTATGTCTCTCGGCTTGTCTGGGACCGCCTCGGTGTCCCCCCGGGAGAGTTGGAGGAAGTGGCTCGGGAGAGGGACGTCTGGACCTCTTTGCTAAGGTTGCTGCCCCCGCGACCCGACCCCGGACTAAGCGGAAGAAGATGAGATGAGATGAGAGGCCTGACGGCTGTCCAGGGTGTACTCTGCCCTCGCCTGGAGTTGGCTGGGATGGGTGCCATCCTCCCCGTGACCCTAATTAGGATTAAGCAGTTACAGAAAATGAACTGAACTGAACTAATCAAACAAAAGATGTGAACAACACTGTGTATTTCAATGGAGGAAAGCAATAGGACACCCCCCACATACTTTCCCACTTAAAATGGCTATAATTGCACACAGGTTTATCAGATCTGGTACACACGATCAGAGCATCGCTACCCTGCAGTCTGAAGAAGGCTTGTCTTATTTTAACCTCGGACATTTTGTTTGGTGCTCCTGTCTGTTGAAGTGACTCTGAGCAGCATGGTGAGAGTACAAAAAAAAAAAAAAAAAGCTGTCTGAGGCTCTCAGAATGGCAACTGTGGCTGCTTATGAGTCTGGTAAGGGATTTAAAAATATCAAAGGAATTTGACATCAGCCGTTTCCGTCCGGAAAATTGTTTACAAGTGGATGACATTCAAAACAAATGCCACCATGCCTAGGTCTAACCGGCAAAGCAAGTTCGCCCCCAGAGCGGACTGCCAGATGCTAAAGGAAGTCTTCAGAAGTCTTAAAATATAATCACAGGAGCCACAGCAGGTTCTTGCTACTGTCGATGTGAAAGCATATGACCAGACTTATCAGAAAGAAACTACACAAGTTTGACCTTCATGGGAGGAGTGCAAGGAGGAAACCTTTGTTGTATAAAAAGACTTTAAGACCAGACTGAAGTTTGCAAGAGAGAATATAGACAAAGACCAGGTCTTCTGGAATAATGTTCTTTGGACAGATGAGGCTAAAGTTGAATTATTTGGACACAAACTGAAGACATGTTTCGCGGAAAGCAAATATAGGGATCCCTCACTTTCTGTGGTTAATGGGGACCGAGGACCCCCCCACGCGCGACCACTGATTTCCACAAAGTAGGATTGACCCCTCCCCCCCACTGACGTATATGTACGTGTATATAATATCAATAAATACATATTCAATACTATAGATGCTTATAATAACAATTAAAAATTAAAAAATAATGCATAAGATGTAAATAAAACAAATACACGTGCTCACAGTCAGATGTGCACCTCACATAAAAATGTAAATTTAGTTCGGGTTTTTTGGAGGTTTTTTTTTTGGTTTGTTTTTTTTTTTTTTTTTTGCATAATTGGCCTTGTTTTGCACCATTTTCCTTAACGTTCCCCCTATTTTTCCTTAATTTCCTTTTTTTTTTATGACTATTTTTGAAAAACCTGTGATGCATTGAAGCCGCACAAACTGAAGCACAAAGTAGTGAGAGATCACTGTACAGCGAAATAACCTCATACCAGCTGTGAAGCCGGTGGCGTAGTGGTTAAGGTTCTGCGCTCATGATCGGGAGGTTGTGAGTTCGAATCCCACTGAGACCTTCACTGTGCTAAGACCTCTGGGCAAGGTCTCAACCACAAGTGTGCCTCTGTTCACCCAGCAGTATAAATGGGTACCAGTAAAAATATACTGGGAAGGTAACATGTGATGGACTAGCGTCCTATCCAGGGGGAGTTGAACTCCTGGTCGTTTCATGCTATGGAAACCAGAGATAAGCACCGGCCTGATGAGCCACGAGGCTCGGGTGTAAAAACCCAACAGACTTTATCTGTGAAGCATGGAGGTTGCAGCATGCTGCAGCAGGGCCGTGGTCGGCTCACCATCATAGACCATGTGAAACAATCTGCAAAAAAAATTAAAGCTGAATCGGAACTGGACACTGCAACATGGCCCAAGACCCAAAACATACCAATAAATCCACCAAGGACTGGCTGAACACTAAGTAGAGAGTCCTGGAAGGGCTCAGCTGGAAGGGCTCAGTCAAAGCCTGGATCTTAATCCCATTGGGATGCAGTGGGTTGATGTGAAACGGGCTATGCATGCAAGAAAACCTCCAACATCTCACATCTGAAAGAATTCTGCATTGAGGCCCGGGACAAACTTTCCTCAGCTTGATATCAGAGACAGTTAGACGGCTACAAGAAGAGTCTTGCTCAAGTTATTTCAGACAAAGAGGGTTAGTATTAGTTATCAGGGCATAGGCTGTCCTACTGGTTTTCTTCCAATGAAACATGCATTGTTCATATCTTTTGTTTAATATGTTAATTTATGGTGTTCAATTACAATTAAATCACTTTCTTTTCTAGAAATAAATAAAAGCAATTTATGTGAACATTTCTTATTATTAAAGAGTTGACTATTTCATTTGGTGCCCTCATTTTTTCACATGATTATAACTGACTAGTTAACACATGGGGACTCAAAGTTTCACGATTTGGAGGATCGATCAACGGTTTCTCTTCCTTCTCTTATTACATCCAACAGCCTGCCAGGACAGGAAGGAACTGACTGAAGTCATGCAAAAAATATGAGATGAAGGTGCAGTGAAAACAAGTTGTTTTTACTTTGAACTTTTTTTTTAAATTCATGACAGGGTAGTTTTGGGGATGGGGGGGGGGTATTTGATTGAGGCTGGGTTACTAATGAGTGGTTCAAGCCTCAGTATCACCAAATTGTCCATTGTTGGGCCCTTAACCCTCAACTACTCCTCTTCATTTTCTCTTGGCTGTTCCCTTCAGGGGTCACCACAGCGAATCATCTGCCTGCATCTTCATGGAAGTCATATAAATGATTCGCATGTTTGATTTGGCATAGGTTTTTACGCCGGATGCCCTCAGTGACACAACTTTTAGCAAGGGGCAGGGACAAACTGACGGCTGTGCAGCCGCTGCTTGACGAAAGTCAGCAAGGTTCTTTTACATGAACCTCTCACCATAGACAGTGAGAGACATGGTCGGCCTTTCATAACCCAGTTAGCTGCACTGGGGCAGGGTGGGGTGGGGGGACAAACTTGTGGAGAGTAGGACTCAAACCCCCAAACCTAGGATCAGTGATCCAGCGCCCTTTACCGCCCGGCCGCCACCGCCCTTCTTAACCCTCAACTACATAGTTGTAAAACGTGATAAAAAATGTAAATAAAATTGAATGTAATTTTATTACATCATTTAAAAGATATAAGTAAACAGATGTAAATTGTGTGTGGGAGACAGGGGGTGGGGAGGTGGTATGATATTATAAAGCTATGTATAAAGTCATATAAAGCCCTCAAGTTGAAAGTTGAACTGATGCTAATTCATTCATTCTTCTTCTTTTCCTTTCGG
>CM045730.1:50480528-50493028 GCA_024760905.1 Plotosus lineatus | reverse complement strand
TGTACAAGGAGATGGAATAAGTTGGTGTGAAAAAAATAAATCGGTCGATGAATCAGAGGTTGCCTACACAAACAGGAAGACTGCAGTTAATATTACCAAGCTTCTTTAGTTTTTAGATGCATTTTGTTAATTGTTTGCTTGCTTTGCTAATTTGTATTCCACAATCTCACTTTTGTTTTATCATTCCTCATTATAAAAACTAAACCATCAAAAGTTCGCTGTGAAAATTTCAGCAAAGGCAGTGAATGTAAATTTTATAAGAAGATCATGCACAAAAAAAAAAAAAAAAAAAAAATCCACTGTTTCAAAAAAAGAACACGCAAGCCTTCACTTCATTATTCTAAAATCCTTACAATGTGACTCGACCACTTAGAAGAACACATTAATCATGTCTCACATAATTTTCTGTCCTTTTTTTTTAATATTTTGACTATTATGCAGTGTTCTGTTTCAGGGTGTTTCTTGTATACAGATTCATATTCTAGTTTCTATGGCTCAGGCTCATATTAATCTCAGCACAGTACTATATATGATATCATCATTCAGACACTGACTGATCTATAACCCAGGCCTGCCATTGAGATATGCAGCAGAGATAAAACAATGTATATTCACAGTATTGGTTTTCAGTCTGGCTGTCAGCTAGGAATGTAATTCTTGTGAAACAATGCAAGTGATCACTGTGTCTGTGTTGGTGTTTGAAGCCAACAACCTCACAGATATGACACTAAACATTCCTAAGAAAAAGGCATCTGGAGTGTTTCTACTTATTTGTCAGTGTTATTCAAAGACAGCCCAGTCTGTACAGAAGAACCCTGAATGAGATATGAGACAATTAGAATATACATATTGATTCACTGTATGGTCAAAAGTTCATGGACGCTTGACCCTGAGACCCACATGTAAGGTAACGTCAGTTGGGCTTTTACACACAAACCAAGTGCTTACCGTATTTGACGTGTTAAGCGCCCAAGGCGCTTTAAAAATTGAAGTAGGTGGGCGCTTATTAAAATGTTACCATCGGAGTGGAACGGTAAGTGCTTATTACCATTGAGGTGGACAACATGAATAATAACAGAACAATAAAAGAGTTTTACTGGTATTTGTGTTATTCATTTTGTGTTATCAACCAAACTACTTACATGAAAGCTGATAATAAACAGAAAACAGCATAAATTAAAAAAAAGATCCCTTACTTTTCCGTCCCGGTGCTGTTCCATTAAACATTTTCCCAGAAGTAAAATCGAGCCAATCAACATGAATGTCAACTTTCGCACATGGAACGTTGAACCAATCATCATGGACATAAACAAAAGCACATGGCTAGGAACGTCTTTAAATTGATGAAGTTAGTGAGCAGGAAAATCGGGTGAAAAATACTTGTCATCACTTTCTGATAGGTCCATATCTGACTCATCACTCCATTCATTCAGAGCATCCCATAGTTTTGCTGTAACAGTTTCTAATGGTTCATCGGTTGTGGGACATTTACTAAGAGAACATAGCAAAATAGTTTCCTGTTTTTTAAAGCACGGTGGAACAATCAAATGTGTTGTTACTGATGAACATTATAGGTATTCCCCAGTGGCAGGGGGTTTTGAAATACCGTGTAAACTCACTTTTGCATGCAGTGAACGCCTCATTTTACAGTTACAGAGACTAACCGTATAAAATTGGTAAGTTTGAGCTACCATTTTTACGATTTTGCTCCCAGTACACATGGGCGGTTATTACACTAAGATAAAAAACACCAGGGGGGGGGGGCGGGGGGGGGGGGTTTATTACGTCAAATATGGTGTTTCCGATTTCCATAGTGTGAAGCGAACAGGAGTTCAACTCCTCCTGGATGGGACGCTAGTCCATCGCAGGTTACCTTCCCAGTTTATTTTTACTGGTACTCATTTATAATGCTGGAGGAACAGGGTCACACTTGTGGTTAAGACCTTTCCCCAGGGGTGGACTGGCCCCACGAGACTTACATGTAGTTTCTTCCAAATGTTGGTGCCACAAAGATGAAAGCGCACAAATGAACAGAATGTCTACAGAATCTGCTGGTGCAATTTACCTTCACTAGAACTAAGAGGTTCAAACTGTTTTAGCTTGACCGACCTTGTACGAACACAGTCAGCCCCATGAAGGCTTGCCTTGCCAAGGTTGGAGTGAGAGAATGTGAGTCATTCACACAGATCACTGACTTCAACCCCAATGATCACATTTGGGATAAACTAGAATGCCAACTGCCCCTGGTGTCCCCACCTGAAATCAGTGCCCCACCATAAATCTTAATAATGAATGGTCTTGTGGATGAATTATCTCAAATTCCACCTTGTCCATGTCGTGCATTTCCTCAGTATTTGTTATCTAGCTAATTAATCATTGTATTAATTGATGTTCGTTGAAACGTTGCCTCAAAGAAACCAAATAATAAATGTCTGCTTTATGAATATTAATGTCTACCCTCAGTAAACATCCAATATACAGCATATCCAATATACAGCATATCTTCTTTTCCTTTCGGCTGTTCCCTTTTTCTCGGGGGTCGCCACAGCGAATAATCTGCCTCCATCTTCATGGAAGTCATATTGATAATTCGCATGTTCGATTTGGCGTAGGTTTTTACATTACATTGGAGGCCCTTCCTGACAGAAACACGCTTTAGCAAGGGACAGAAACACGCTGACGGCTATGCAGCCTACAATGGTTCTCCAGCAATGGTTCTTTTACATGACTTACATGAACCTCTCACCATAGACAGTGAGAGACATGGCCGACCTTTGATAACTCAGTTAGCTGAGTTAGCTGCACGGGGGGGGGGGGGGGTAACCTTGTGGAGAGTGGGACTCGAACTCCAACCCTAGGATCAGCAATCCAGCACCCTTTACCACCAGGCCACTACTGCCCCTGATCCAATATACAGCATATGGTTATAAAAATCTAGTTTGGTGATGGAATAGAGTGGTGACTCCCATTGCTCATACACCAAAGTCCTATCAATATTCACTGCCAATTGTTTTATTTTGAATATGTTATGCAGGTTTATTTTAAGATATACAGTATAATTCAAAAGCCATACTTGCTCGTTCACATTGAATTAGATGTATCCAAACTTTTAAATGGTACGCTACATAAAATAAAATGAGTTAATGGCTATGTTTTAGTCAACCTGTGAGCTAAATGAACTTTTAAGTTTCTTTATTAGTGTGTTTGCATTACTTGTGGTGTATTAATGCTGGAGTTCATACTCAATTAAGTAAAGAATAAAACACTTCAGGGCATGCTGCTACTGGTAATAATCCATGACTTAGTGGTGCTGTTACCATCCTGAAGCTGATTTTTTTTTTTTTTTTTTTGGTAACAGCACATCCAAAAAAAAAATTTTGTTCTTATAAATCAGTAATTAGCTGTTGGGTCTGTTCTTATTTGCTAAAAATCAATATGTCATACATTTGAACAGTACAGTATATGATAATTTAGTTCCTGTTTTACTGACATTAGCATCCGATAAAGAGCTGCTGCACACCTTAATGTACCATCCCCCCTTTTTTTCCGAAATAAATGATATGACTGTAACAAAATTCCTTTATGGGTTGAAAGATGGTATTAAATTTAGAATGAAAAATGAAAGACAAGCTTTCACAACTCCACTGTTACACATGAACATGCACTGCCCTCCATAATTATTGGCACCCCTTGTTAAAATGTGTTAAAAAGCCTTCAAATAAATGACATTTTTCTTTGGAAGAGCAACTCTCAGACTGAAAATTGAAGAAAAATGTAACCTTCAACGCAAGTGAATTTTAAGGTGGAAAAATATCCCTGACTAAGAAATAATTATTTTTCATAAAATCAAAAATTCCAAAATTATTGGCACCCCTAACAATTCCGAGAAAATAAATGTAATTGAAGTATTTCTGTCATTAGTACAGTAGTTTACTAAGTTGATCAGAGTATTTAGGAACATTTAATTATTAATTCATCACTTACTGTTTCCCTGAGGTATAAATATGACATGGCACTGAGGCCATTTTTCTTATCCACTCTTCAACATGGCAAAGACAAAGGAATACATATTCAAGTAAGGCAGATGTCTGTCAACTTTCACAAGTCAGGGAATTGCAACAAAAAATATCCCTGTGCTCGTATCTGCCTATAGCTACTGTCAGAGGAATCATTAGGAAGTTTAGATCAACTGGAACGGTGGTAAGAAATCCTGGACGAGAAAGCAAAGTTATTTTGCCACCACCACACTTAGGAGGATAGTCAAAGAAATAAAAAGTTCTCCAAAGGTTCTTAAAGAATTGCAACAAATGGTAGTATCTTGGGTCACAAAATCTCCAAAATGACCATCAGGTGCCACCTACATGCCAACAAGCTGTTTGGGAGGGATGCATGGAAAAACATTTTCTCGCTCACAATCTTATACACAAACATGTGGGGTGCACTAAGCGGAACTGGGACTACAAGGAGACCTTGTATTTTGGTCGGATAAGACCAAGATGGAGCTTTTTTGGCAAGAAAAACTGTAAGTGGGTCTGACAGAACATAAAAGATGAGTATGTAGAAAAGCACCTCATACCCACTGTGAATTTTGTGGAGGATCGGTGATGCTGTTGGCCTGTTTCTCTTCCAGAGGCCTTGCAAACATTATTAGGGTGCATGGCATCATGAACTCTTTGAAGATGGGTCGTCACTGTCTATTTCAGCAAGGTAATGACCCTAAACATGTGGCGAAATCTACACAGAAATGGTTTACCAGACACATAATCAAGCTCCTCCCATGGCTGTCTCAGTCTCCAGACCTCAACCCCATTGAAAACTTGTGGAGTGAGCTGCAGAGGAGAGTGTAGAAGAGAGGACCAAGGTCGCTGGATGATTTAGAGAGATTGTCCAGAGAGGGATGGTCCAAGATCCCTCTTTCTGTATTCTTCCATCTTGTGACAGATTTCCTATCAGGAGAAGATTAGGTGCTGTTGTGTTTGCAAAAAGGATTGTACAAAGTACTAACATCAGTGGTGCTAATAATTGTGGCACACATGATTTGATGTAAAATAATTATTTCTTAATGTGGGATTTTTTTCACACTGAATTAAAGTTTCTCATTTTTTTCACTGTGGTCCTATATTGTGTGCGTGTGTGTGTGTGTGTGTGTGTGTGTGTGTGTGTGTGTGTGTGTGTGTGTGTGTATATATATATATATATATATATATATATATATATATATATATGTCTTCGGCTTTTCCCTTAAGGGGTCGCCACAGCGAATCATCTGCCTCCATCTCACCCTATCCTCTGCATCTTCTTCTCTTACACCAACTACCTTCATGTCCTCCTTCACCACATCCATGAATTTTTCTTTGGTCTTCTTCTAGGCCTTCTGCCTGGTAGTTCCAACCTTAGCATCCTACTACCAATATACTCCTATCCCTCTTCTGTACATATCCAAACCATCTCAATCTAGCCTCTCTAACTTTGTCTCCAAAACCTCTTACATGGGCTGTCCCTCTGATGTACTCATTCCTGATCCTATCCATCCTCGTTACTCCCAAAGAGAACCTCAACATTTTCATCTCTGCTACCTCCAGCTCTGCCTCCTGTCTTTTCCTCAGGGCCACTGTCTCTAAACCATACAACATCGCTGGCCTCAACGCCGTCTTGTACACTTTTCCTTTCATTCTTGATATATGTGTATATATATATATATATATATATATATATATATATATATATATATATATATATATATATATATGTATGTATATATATATGTGTATATATGTATATATATATATAAAACCCTGGATTTATTCTAAGTTGAAGAACACATCTTAAATAGAGATTACATTAATTATGGAGGGCGACCCATTATCAACAAGTTGTCACTGCTGTTCCTCCAGAAGCTAACTGGGTTATCAAAGGCCAGCCATGTCTCTCACTGTCTGTGGTTGAGATGCATGTGAAAGAGCCATTGTTGACTTTTGTCAAGAGTAGGCTGCATAGCCATCAGCGTGTTTGTGCCCTCTGATAACCTGCCCTCGCCCAGAGTTGGCTGACATGGGCGCCAGCCTCCCCCCAACCCTGATCAGGATTAAGTTTGAGTGAGATTGTAGTGTCAACCTTGCCACTGATACTGTCACAGCTGCTGTTCTCAAAAGTAATAAGCATCTCCAATCATCGAGCCACTTGACCACTTCAGAGTATACACTATCCTGTATTTACAGAATGCCACTTGCTATCTGCTATATCATTAGGCTTATTGGCTAGTCCAAATTTCCTCTTGGTGGGAGTATGAGTATGACTGGTTGTGTGTTGACCTTGCAATGCAATCCCTGCAGAGTCTGCCCATGGCCCTAATCAGGATTAATTTTCAGAAAATGAACGAATGAATAGTCTGCATTAGATAGTTTGAAAAGGCTGCAGTTTTACTCTTGTTAGAGAAGAAGATGCAAAGGATAGGGTGAGATGGAGGCAGATGATTCGCTGTGGCGACCCCTGAAGGGAAAAGCCGAAAGGAAAAGAAGAAGAAGAAGAAGTAAGTGACTCCCCTAGTTGATTTAGGTAAGATAATAGCAAAAATCGCACTTAAAAAATACAGATATTAAACTATCAAGTCAAATACATACAGACTGGATCAAATATAGTGAACTTTTGAATGAGGTAAGAGTAGGTACATGTGAACATAACACGAGTAGTTCTTTTCTGGGACTGGAGCATTTGGGCTAGCCTTCACTGCTTACACACGTGAACGAGGCCTGGGTATCCATGACTGTATTGCATGTTCACTGGTCATCCTTTCTTGTGCAATTTTTAGTATGTACTAATCACTGTGTCCTGGGTACACCCCACAAGACATACCAATTTGGACATGATGTAACTCAGGTGTCTAATATCGGAATTTGGTCCCAGTACGGTTCTCAGATCAGTACACTTGCCTGTTTTCCATTCTTTCCTCAATCCAAAACACTAACTCAAATAAGTTCACTTGCTACTGTTATGGCTGTATGGATGTGTATTATAAGCAGATATAAATATTGTTAAATAGGACACCCTGAATGTAACTATATATTGTATAGTATTTAGTATAAATACATTTTAATTTATAGGATCCTCAGTATTATGCATATTATGTTTATTTCTTTTACAGGGATTGACTGCAAAACCACCACCATACTGCTTGATGGACGGAGAGTCAAACTGCAGCTTTGGTGAGTATATTGCGATGGGAGTTGAGCGGCATACTCTGCAATGCTCTGTGATTTTTGCAAAATGTACATATACCAAAAGTCTGAGTATGAACCCAAATGTGAAAATTGTACCATTACTGTCGAAGCATTTTATTTTTATCCCACCTCAAATTAATTATATATCTGTAAATTAGGAAACATTAAAATAATTAATTTTCTGTCCAGTGTGTCTCTGTGGTGTAGTGGTTAGCACATTTGCCTCACAGCAAGAAGGTTCTGGGTTTGAGTCCCAGGCTTGGGCACACATAGGGCTACTTCGCGATTTAATTCAATTCATGTGGCTTCAGTGCATCGTGTTTTTTTTAAATATTCATCGAATTAAAAAATAAGGAAATTGCCTCAAAAACAAGGCCAGTTATGCACCCCCCCGACCAACACAAAACAGAAAACAACCCAAAACCTTCCGTCAAAACTAGTTACATTGTTATGAGGTGTGTGTGCGCACGCGTGCATCTATATGTGTGTGTATTTATATTTTATTTACATCTTATGCATTATTTTTAATGTTTAATTGTTATTATAAGCATTTATAGCATTGAATATTTATTGTATTTATTTATTTATATTTATTGTATATTTATTGATATTATATACACATACATATACGTATACGTCAGTCAGGGGGGGTTGGGGGGGGGATCCTACTTCATGGATTTCGGTGGTCGTGGGGAGGATCTCGGTCCCAAATAACTGCGGAAAGTGAGTGATATATATATATATATACACGTGGGGCCGATGGTGTAGTGGTGAGGGTGCTGCGCTCATGATCGGGAGGTTGTGAGTTCGAGTCTTACTGAGACCCTCACTGTGCTAAGACCCCTGGGCAAGGTCTTAACCACAAGTGTGCCTCTGTTCACGCAGCAGTGTGAATGGGTACCAGTAAAAATATACTGGGAAGGTAACCTGCGATGGACTAGCGTCCCATCCAGGAGGAGTTGAACTCCTGGTCGCTTCACGCTACAGAAACCGGGAATAAGCACCGGCCTGATGAGCCACTAGGCTTGGGTGTAAAAACCCAACAGACTCTTTATATATATATATATATATATAATTTTTTGTCTGTTTGTTTGTTTGTTTGTTTTTGTTTTTTTTGTTTTGTTTTGTGGAATTTGCATGTTTGCTCTCTGCCCATTAGGCTAATTGGGTTTTCCAAATTGCCCTTATATCTGAAAGCGAATGTGAATGGTTGTGTATGTGTGTGTGTGTGTGTGTGTGTGTGTGTGTGTGTGTGTGTGTGTGTGTGTCTTGGCTACAATCTGGCAGGCTGCCCAGAGTATACCCCACCTTCACTGGGTATCAGCTGAGATAGGTCTCTCCGTTACCCTGTAGGATTATGCGGTTTGGCGAATAAGTGAGAATTCTCTATCCATTGCTGTGAGACACTTGTACATCCCTGCACCAGAATCCAGTTACTTTACAAAGTAAAAGACAGATGAAAGCAACAGGAACATCGGAACCACCATTTGCCTGTGTATCTTTTCCATAACACAAAATTGCTGGACTGAGAGTGGTGCTGTTTATTTTACAGGGACACCTCCGGACAGGGACGTTTCTGCACCATATTCCGCTCATACTCCAGAGGAGCACAGGTATGCCCTCAGATGTGCTTCCCAGAAAATTTCTAACATTTTAGGATGGGGGGGGGGGGGGGGTGTTGTTTGGATTTATGGCATGTTGAAGGAGTGGTTGAAATTCATCCAGAATTTTAAAATGCTCCACCCAGAGATCAGCAGTTCCTGTTCAAACTGTGTAGTATGCAGTTACACAGGGGTGGGTCGCTGTTGTTAATGTGACATTTCCCCTGGTCAGGTCCATACACACGTCATAATCTTGTCCACAATGAGAGGAAATTGTCCCTTTAAGTGACACCAAACTTTGTTATTTTTATGCATATGGAATCAATAAACTGGGTAAGTCTACTCAGTTTGAGTTAATAAAGGAATACTACTCATTAAAATGTTCATAAAGTGGATTGAGGGCTTGCTGTACACCATTCAACTTTCCTGCAGTCAGATGGGAGATCTAATTTCTGAAACATGTATTTAATAAGAAATAAAATGATGTTAATAAAAGAAAATGATCAAATACAGGGTAATGTGATAACGTATAATGAAGACTTTTATTGCTCTTATACCAGGTAATTTACCAACGCTTGCTGTTTTTAATTTAACTAAATGGGTTATCAGGCCAGCCATGTCTCTCATCGTCTATGGTGAGAGGATGTAATAGAAGCATTACTAACTTTCGTCAAGAGTAGACTGCATAGCTGTCAGCATGTTTCTGCCCTGCGAAGGCCTGGCAAGCCGTCCAGGGTGTAGTTTACCTTCGCCCAGCATTGGCTGAAATGGGTGCCTGCTCATCGTAGGATTAAGTGGCTCAGAAAATCAATGAATGAATGTATGAAAGGTCGGGGATTCGAGCCATACTGTCACTGGGACAGTACTGTCCCCACAGTGCAGTCAACTGGATTATTAAAACCCGGCGATGTCGCTCACTGTCTGTGGTGAGTGGCATGTAAAAGAATCATCGCTGACTTTTGTCAAGAGTAGGCTGCATAGCTGTCAATGTGTTTCTACCCTGCGATGGCCTGGCGACCTGTCCAGGGTGCACTCTGCACTCGCCCAGAGTCAGCTGGGATAGGCGCCAGCCTCCTCCAAAACTGTTTAGGATTAAGATTGTAGTATTAACCTTGCCATTGATACTGTCACAGCTGCTGTTCTGAAAAGTAATAAGTATCTTCAAACGTCAAGTTCTTTGACCAGTTTAATATATAGACCGTGTTTCCAGAATGTCACTTGCTATCTACTGCTATATCATTATGGCTTATTGGCTATTACAGATTTCCCCTAGATGGGAGTATGAGTATGACTGTTTGTATGTTGGCCCAGCAATGGACCACCAAGCTGTCCAGTGTGTACCTTGCCTTCACCAGTGTTGGAGTCTCCATGACCCTAGTAGGAATAATTTGTTTGGCACATGAATGAATGAATATTATATATTTATTGTAATGCTAGATGTATTTTTACAGGGTGTTATCCTTGTATATGACATTACAAATCGCTGGTCCTTTGATGGGATTGACAGATGGATTAAAGAGATTGATGAGGTAAAACTTCCCAACATGTATGCTTTCTTTTGCCTGTCAAAACAATTAAAATGCAGACACTCCCCAACTTACGTTTTAGTTCGGTTCTGGGCGGCCGAACGTAAGGTGGAAAAAAAAAAACGTAAGTTGTTACTGTATTTTCCAGTGACGTATGACATTCATACTGTACTATACACCATAAATACCATTACCGTATCTCATAAAACACCCCTAAATCAATTATTATAAACACAACATTAATTTCAAATAAATGAAATTCAAGCAAAATAATTTCAAATAGATAAATTTTAATCAAATTCACTCATCAAATATCAAATACAGTATCAAATATAACCTTTAACATTCTCCATGGTGCGATCTTCTGCTTGTAAATGGTTCCGATGGTCGACGGATGGTCACTTTACATGAAGCTGAGACGAGTCACTTTACATGAAGCTAAGCCGAGTCACTTTACATGAAACTTAAAACAGCCAATCAGCGCTTACAATATGTGAGGCGCCCCACCGAAAGTAGTTCACTTGCTTGTACTTGAGACAAAGCGCAGGTTATATGGACTTCCGATCTTTCAAGTGAACAAGGGCGCCGTTGCATACTCGTTTAGTACTCAGCCTGCACTGATGTGAATCACCAGCAGAACGGAGAATTCTCTTTCTTTTCTGGATTCGGGTTTTCATTCATTTCACAACTCTCTTTGCTTAACTGAGTATGCATGGTAGATTGCGATGATCTGAGCAGATAGTTAATTCAGTCTTGGGAAAACCGGAAATTCCGAAATATGCCGGAAAACTTGCACCCATGCTAGTAGGCTTACACTTCTGACCAACCATATTTACTTAGGGTTATAAAAGTCTGCAAAACAGTGTAAACACAAAGATCACAGAGACGACGTCTTAACACAAAGGTAACACGCACTCAACTTGGAAGAAGGAGGGGCACGTTCAGTCTATCATTTGTAAACACTGGACGCAGCGTCATTACATCATTGCGTCATTACGTCAGCGTACTATGTAGGTACGTCTCGTACTACAGAAAGCACACTAAACTCAAAATTTGACAATTATTTTTTCGAAAATTGAAAAAACGTAAAACGAATGAACATAAGTCACGGAGCATCTGTATTAGATTTTTGTGTTCTCTCTCTCTCTCTCTCTCTCTCTCTCTCTATCGCTCATGGTGGCACAATGGTTATACCATTCGCCTAATAGCAAGAAGGTCTGGGTCAGGCTTAGGGCATTTCTGTGTGGAGATTGCATGTTCTTCCAGTGCTTGTGTGGGTTTTATATGGGTACTCCAGTTTCCTCTGTGTGTGTGTGTGTGTGTGTGTGTGTGTGTGTGTGTGTGTGTGTGTGTGTGTGTGTGTGTGTGTGTGTGTGTGTATATATATATATATATATATATATATATATATATATATATATATATATATATATATATATATATATATATATATATGCAGTTGTGTTCAAAATAACAGCAGCCAGACATCACTTACCTGATCACTGTTTTTGGTAGAAATTATATTTCTATATGTTAAATAATTTATTTACTGGTAGAGCAGAAAAACAGCCGCTAATTATTGTTCTTAAGGAAGAAAGGCAGCAAATGTTGTACATGCTGGTTGTAGAACATTTCTCTCTGAAATTCTGAGGAAAATAGGTCGTTCCAGACATTGTTCAGATGAACGGCATACCTTGATTAAAAAGTTGATTAGAGAGGGGAAAACATGGAGAAGTGCATATAATCAGAGGCTGCTCAACTAAAATGATCCCAAATGTTTTAAAATGGCAACCAAAACCTGAAAGATGTGGAAGGAAGCAAAAAACTATCATTCTAATGGATCGAAGAACCAACATGGCAAGGACTCAACCAACAATCAGCTCTGGGAAGATCAAAGAAGGTCTAAAGTTACCCGTGAGTCCTGTTACAATTAGAAAATGCCTATCTGAAGTCGAGCTATCGGCAAGAAGTCCCCATAAAGTCCCACTGCTGAAAAAAGACATGTGCTGAAGAGGTGACAATTTTCCAAAGAGCACATTGACTGGCCTAAAGAGAAATGGTGCAATATTTTGTGGACTGATGAAAGTAATATTGTTCTTTTGGGGTCTACTGGGCTCCGAGACGATTCACAAGCACTGAATTCAAGCCACAGTGCA
>CM045730.1:50445528-50475528 GCA_024760905.1 Plotosus lineatus | reverse complement strand
TAGTGGTAAGAGTGCTGGGCTCATGATCGGGAGGTTGTGAGTTCAAATCCCACTGAGACCCCCCACTGTGCTAAGACCCCTGGGCAAGGTCTCAACCACATGTGTGCCTCGGTTCACCCAGCAGTATAAATGGGTACTAGTAAAAATATACTGGGAAGGTAACATGTGATGGACTAGCGTCCCATCCAGGAGGAGTTGAACTCCTGGTTGCTTCACGTTACAGAAACCAGGGATAAGCACCGGCCTGATGAGCCACTAGGCTTGGGTGTAAAAAACCAACAGACTTAACAATATAGATAATGAATGGATGTGTTTTCTTGCATTCAACAAGTTTCATTTACCAAGGATCAAGACCTTACAGTTGGCTGCACAAGGAGTCTGCTTCAGCACAGCAATGTTCTTCACGATCAGGAACTGATGCATGCTCAAGGTGTTGTGAGCCGGCACTTTGTCGCTTTGGCACCATCTTCACACAGATCTTCCACATGCCCAAATCTTTGGTGACAATCTCCTAGACACTATTGCGGTTTCTGCCCAGACCACTTGAGATCATTCAAACAGTTAGCTGATGATTGCCACTCTATCTCTCGCTACGTCTACATCCAATCCCGAGGAATGGACGTCGATCCCTGAAGCTTGAATGATGCTCATACAGGGATTGTCATGGCTGTGATCACACAATGATCTACCGTATGGTTCACCAAGCCACATATGGACTCATTGACACCTACGGGCAATTTGGAACAGCCAATTAACCTACTGGGAATGTTTTTTTTTTTAGACTGGGAGGAAACCGGAGTACCCGGAGGAAACCCACGCAAGCACAGGGAGAACATGCAAACTCCACACAGAAACACCCAGGCCTGGATTCGAACCCAGGCCTTCTTGCTGTGAGGCGGAAGTGCTAACCACTACGCCACCACACCACCCATGATTGCCACATGCACGCAATATTGTTCTCAGTTCTGTTCGTTGAAGACTTTCTGCTCCTGGTGCCATCTTCCATGTCCTCGCATCCCTCTTTGAACCTCTTGTGCAACTTAAAAATACATGAGCATGACATCATTTCATCTCCGTACACTTTCAGCATTCTGAGTGTTTTTGTAGGAGATATTTTCAGTAACTTCAATTAGGTACGAAGCACTGCATGCAGGAAGACTTGAAATTTCAAGAACATGCTTTTACCTAGTCCTCAAACTATCACAATATGGGCCTTGTCAAAGTTCTTTCAATCTTTACGCTTGCTTTTTTTTCTGCTTTTAACAACCCGGAGAACTGACTCACTGCTTAGTATAGCCCATCCTTTGAGATTTGCCATTGTAAAGGAATAATAAATGCTAATTACTTTGCCTGTCCATGGTTTTAATGTTATGGCTGATTGGTGTATAATTTAGAATGTGAGGAATGTTTTGTCTGCTGAGACACCGTTCTTGCCACAGTATAAGCACCATATTTTCCGGACCATACGTCAGTCTGGAGTACAAGTCGCACTGGCCAAAAATGCACAATGAAGAAGAAGAAGAAGAAAAAAAACATATACAGTATAAGTCGTACTGGACTATAAGTCACAAACTCATGGAAACTGTCTACCTTGATTTGGAAATCTGCTGGCAGTTTATGTGACGTTGTGGTCCTTGCTCTGATATAGAGAGGGGGTTGCATTGCATGAAGCGGTAACAACAAGAAAGTCCTCACGCAAAGTTACTTATATTAATCTCCTTGACAACTATCTGGACAACTATCTGGACGTGAAGACGCAACTGCAATGAAGAAAACAAAAAAAGCTAATCACAGGCGAAAAGCTAGATGGCCACAGCTAGAGGAACAAGCTTGCAGGTGGGTGCTTGAGCTTGTAGGGAGTGTGGTTTCCAAATGTGCTGCAGGGAGAGGTTTGTCAACAGTGCAGTTGCGTCTCCACGTCCAGGTAGTGAAATTATTACATATTATTCTAACAAGAGGGCAGAAAATTGGAGATTATTTTTACTGCAATGAAGAAAGCAAAAAATGCTAATCACTAAAAAGCTAAAACTAAAAAGCTAATTGCGAGCTAAAAGCTAGATGGCCACAACTAGAAGAATGAGCTTGCACATGGGGGTTTGAGCAACCTGCCTCAGGGAGAGGCTTGCCAACAGTGCAGTTGCGTCTCCACGTCCAAATAGTTCATCTCATTCACTCCAAACTTTCTTTCTGCTGCTCGATTACCATTTTCTGCTGCATATTTCACTACTTGCAATTTGTAATTCGCAGAATAGGATTTTCTTTTGGGGGACATTTCTTCGGTGGTGTATGAACAGATACTGGTTCCCAAGCCTAGAGTGCCCTCTTGTGGTTTTGAGTGTAAAAATAACAAACATGTTTAATTACAGTAGGTCCTTGACATTGGGTCGGTTCCGAGCCCTCCCGCGAATCGAGATAATCCGCGTGTTCTGTACCCGGAAGTAAAACCCCATGTATGACATCATATGCGCGAATGAGCACCTGTAAGTAAAATACTATGTATCTATTACATGCAATATGCTTCTTAAACACATTCTATAGACAGTCTTACTCATTAATACAGTATTAATGTAGTAAAATGTAGTAATGATTAAGAAAACTTTAAAATTTTTACTGTTATATTTATTGATGCTAAAATATAAACATTATACAGCATTCGCATTAAACACCTTTCAGTGCATTCTCTTTATAAACATACAGCAGTCTAGTTTCCAAAAATGCCCACTAGAGGAACGTACTGTACTGCATTAGGCATGATACAACTGAATTCAGGTATTAACTGCATGAAGTCCGAGCAGGTCAGCCACGTCCCCCCCCCCCCAGCTGGAACCGGAGTACACAACAGAATTTTAGAGTGTTAGAGTAAGAGGCGTTACAAACCAAAGAAGCGTGAATCCTCTAGTGCAGAGGTGAGCATGCTTTTGTTTATTGAGAGTAAATGAAAATAGTGAATTCAGGTGTGTGCTCCTGAGCAGCTCAGCTACACCCCTCAGGAAGTAAACAGCTAGTGAGAGGCACAGTGCCAAAATCAAAATCCCCCAAAACACAGACCATAACAAAAAGGACATAAAAGAACAAGAAATGTAATAAATTGGATAAACAAAACACAATGAGAAACATGCAACACCACAGTAAATAAAACATAACACACAAACATTTTAAACATTACCTTAGGTCATGTACTGGAATAATAATTGAAAAAGACTTTAATAGTGGAGTGTTTTACAACAGTTCAGACGATTATTCCTCTTCAGCAATGACGTGACTTCAGAGGAAACTGTCGTTTTTTTCCGGAGAAAGTCTTATTTCTTCAGAGGGGCAGTGGTGGTCTAGTGGTATAGGGCGCTGGATCGCTGATCCAAAGGTTGGGGGTTCGAATCTCACTCTCCACAAGGTTATCACTGCCCCCCCCCCCCCCAGTGCAGCTAACTGGGTTATCAAAGGCGGGCCATGTCTCTCACTGTCTATGGTGAGAGGCATGTAAAAGAACCATTGCTGACTTTCGTAAAGAGTAGCTGCAAAGTCGTCAGCGTGTTTCTGTCCTTTGCTAAAAAGGGTTGTGACAGGAAGGGCATCTGACGTAAAAACCTCTGCCAAATCAAACGTGCGAATCAAATGGTTCGCTGTGGCGACTCCCGGGAAAAAGCTGAAAGGAAGACAGACAGACAAAGTCTTATTTCTTCAGAAGAGACATCCAAACTCATTACCTTTTTGTGGTGCTTAAGCAGGCGTTTGAGTGACATCACAGAACATAACTGGTAATTAAAACACACTAAAAAATAAAAACTCATTGCCAACTTGTGGAAATGAGGAAAAAGGGGCGTTACATCACCGCAACCAATCAGCAGGAAGGAGGACAGTCATTGGCTGAATTTGAATTACGTGCGAGCTGCTCTGCAGTCCGTGAATACTCAAATTGCGAGTGCAAAAGCCCAAATAATCAAGGGCCCACTGTATGTTTTTTATGATGACGAACAGAATTATATGTAATATTTTGATATATAACTTGCCCTGGAGTATTAATTGTACCATATGAAAAAATGTGTGAATTAAAGTCTGGAAAATATCGTAGTTACAAAAAGCATTGCAGCCGTGTTATCTAACTACCACTGTATTATTCTTAATTTCACCTACAAAGGTTTATGACATTATCACTTAGCAGGCATTCACCTGGGCAGCACAATGGTGTAGTGGGTAGCACATCGCCTCAGAGCAAGAAGGCCCTGTGTTTGAGTCCTTTGCTCAGGCATCTCTGTGTAGAGTTTGCATGCTCTCGTGGATTTCCTCTGGGTACTCTGGTTTCTTTCCACAGTCTAAAAACACACATTCGACAAATTGGTTGTTTCAAATTGTGAGTGTAAATGGTGTATATATAGGCCCTGTGATGGTCTGGTGAGATGATCAGGGTTTGCCCAGTAGCGGTTCCCCACGACTCTAGTAGTATGAAGCGGCTTGTCAAATGAATAAGTGTCTGACAATACAACCCCATGATATTTTTCTTTGAAAACAACAACTGTACTTCTCAGGAGAATTTTAGCAGCCATACACAATTAAACGATCTGCATTGAATAACGGTAAATATAAAGTTAGAGAGATTTAACTCTTGCATCTTATTTTGTTATTGTGGAACAACGTACAACTTAAGAAAACTACATCCCTTCGGTGTTCTCGAAATCAAAACTCTGGAGCGGTGACGAGTAGATCCATGAATATTGAGTCAGGCTGAATCTTGGGGAGTACTTGCTGTGCTCTTTTTATATGCAGCTATTTCAGCACAACTTCTCCCGACAGAGTGGTTTATTAGGATGTGAAAGTACAGCACATTCCACAACCCAGTTAAAATAAACTCATTACTCAAATGGTTACATTTGATTTTAGTATCACAACCTTTCTTTATTAGTATAACATCCCCAGATCCCATAAGCTACTGATAATAGCTCCAAATATACAGCATGCAGAAAATTATTTCCTGAACTACACTCACATACTTGAACAGCTCCAAAAAAGTCTAGAGCCTATCTCACCCAATAGTGAGCAAAGGCAGGGTGCACCCTGAACAGCTCTCCAGACCATTCACACTCACATCCATACCTAGGGGCAATTTTGAACAACCAATTAGAATAATGTGCATGTCTTTGGACTGGTGGAGAAAAGGCAGGGTAAAAACTCCACGCAGAAACATCTGAGCGCAGAGTTCATACCCAGGACCTTCTTGGTGTGATGTCGATGTGTTAACTCCACCATACCGCCTTCTTAGCTACAGTGCAAGAAAATATGGAAATATTATTCTTTTTGTCTGTCATTTTCTGTAACCGCTTAATCCTAATTAGGGTCGCAGGGAGGCTGGCGCCCATCCCAGCCAACTCCGGACAGCTCACCAGATTACAGTGAAACCTGTGATGAGTGGAGCTTGAACCCCCAACCTTAGGGTCAGTGATCCAGCACCTATACCACCAAGCCACCACAGACTCTGTTATTCTTTTTGCATATTGGCAATTCTCTCAAGAAAACCATTGACAGTCATTTATTGCTCTATTTGTTGTATTTTATAATAAAAACAATCATGGATATTTTCTTTCCCTTCCACTGTTATAACTACTGTATCTGAGTACTGTATTGATCTCAGCTTTTAGTTAAATAGCCAGCAGATGGCGTGCTTGTCCCATCGGTGTTAAGTGATTTGAAGCTTACTGGTTCAAGAAGGCAGATAAACTACAGAATGCAATGAAATAATGCAGGCCACTTTCAGCTACTGCACAGAGAAGTACATGAACTGGATCAAGTTTTATGTGCACATGCTTTAATACCATGCAGTCTTTACAAGTAATCCAGTAGTCACAAGTTTTTGTTTAATCACACAAAGTACACACAGTAATAGACTGGAGAATGTGCATTCATTCATGTGTTCATTTTCTAAACAGCTTAGTGCTAATTAGGGTCTCGGCAAGGCTGGCGCCCATCTCAGCTAACGCTGGGCATGGGTGGGGTAAAACCTGGACAGCTTGCCAGACCATCGCAGGACAAACACTCACACAACCATTCATATTCACTCTCACACCTTGGGGCAATTTGAAACTGCCAATTAACTTACCGTGCATAATTTTTTTGGGCTGTGGGTGGAAACTGGAATACCCACAAAAAGCCCACACAAGCACTGGAAACAACACGCAAATTTCACACAGAAACGCCTGAGCTGGGAATCGAACCCAAGCTTTCTTACCGTGAGGCGAACGTGCTAACTACTACTGTGCATGATATTTAGCTTTAAAAACAAATAAACAAACAAACAAATTAATTTGGCAGCATAGCTCAGTGGTTAGCACTATCATCTCGTGGTGAGAGGATTCCTGGTTTGAATCTTATGGCTGAAGATAACTTTTCTGTGTGGAGTCTGTCTGTTCTCTCCATACTTGTGTGAGTTTCCTCTGGTCCCTCTCAAAGTACAAAGACCTGCACATTCGATCAACTGACTACTCTAAACTATCAGTGTGTATGGATATGAGCATGATTGCCAGCTTTGTGTCTCTGTTTGCCCTGCAATAGTCTGGCCACCTGTTCAGAGTGGACCCCGCATCTCGCCTGAAGTCAGATGGGATTGGCTCCAGCTTTCCCCATGGCCCTGATGGAGAAATGATAATGAAAGGATAGGTTGATAAATATACAGTTGGCCCCTTCCCTACGAAATTAATCCGTTCCAAAGCCTTTTTCGTAGCCTGGAGTTTTCGTAAGTAGAGGCGCATTTTACATGTAAAATGAGTGATTTACCCCATAAACCCTTTAAAAATGATAAAAGTACACCAATTTTGTATAAAATATGTATGAAATATGTGTTAAAATTAAAAAAAAAAAAAGATTTATTAAACAATTTCAACATTTTATTAACATATTAAACCATTTTATTAACATATTTATTAATTTAACCATGATTAAACATTTTTATTAACGCACACACCCACACAAAACACTGTCTCTGTCTATCTCTCTTTCTGTCTCTCTGCCTCGCTCTCTCTCTCTCTCTCTCTCTCTCTCTCTCTCTCTCTCTCTCTCTCTTGCGCGCTGCCGAATGCGGGTTCTGCCCACACACAGCGCGCAGCTGACGGAGCTTTTGAGACAGGGTGTTGTATTTAAAGCAAAATTACTGTACCTGTTTGAAAGATCTGAGGTCCGGATTCAATATTAACATGATTCCTTACGAGATCGGATGTCTTGTGGCGCCGCCCACTTCCGTGCCCAAAAATGCTTCGTGGCCAAATGCGCAGCTTTTGAGACAGGGTGCGGCTCATCCGGACCTCCTCAAATAAGCTGCAATGAGTACAGTACTCTCAAAACTCTCAAAACTCACGAAACTCACGAATTAACAATACATCTCTCCTTTATGCGTGTGACAAACAAGCTTATGGGTACAACACAATGGAGATTCACCTCCCTCCTGGCCAATGGGAGGCCAATGGGAGGCCAGCAGGGTGGGATGTTGGGAGACAGCCAATGAGAGAGCAACTTGCGCATTGTTTGAATTTTTGAATGGCGCGTTTGGTGCTTTTCGTAAGAAGAGGTTGTTTTGTATACAGAGGGTGAACATTTAGGAACATTTTTTTCATAACCTGGATTTTTCGTATTCAGAGGTTTTCGTAAGTAGAGGGCTGACTGCATATATATATTTTTAATGCGAAAGGAAATAAATTAAGAAAATTAAAATTACATTCAATTATTCTGAAACAACTGAAAGGAGAGAATTTACAGAATGTTTTTTTTTCTACTGAAATCACCCTCTATCCATCCATACATACATATATACATACACTAAATATAACGTTCATTTGACTTAAAATAGATTAAAAGGTTTACCTGTGGATGTTCAGATCCCATAATACTCACACCAGGATCTTTGCAAACTGACATTATTAGATTTTCACCATGGGTGATGTTGTTCAAATGGTGCTATTAAGTCAATATACTTTGACTACTTTATCTTGTTCTAACCTTCATTCCTCAAAGTGTGGGGGAACAGAAGTTACAGACAGACAGTCTGCAGGTGTGTCTGTGCATACAGAGCCAAAACCCATCAGCCTAGCAGACTGCCATCTGGCCAGAAGGGGAAAAATATATCTGAAAGGGCCACCTCAGGGTTTATGATCATTAAACATGTCCAGTTGTCAATTTTTGGTCATTTTGATCCAGATAACTGCTCTGCCCTTGTCAGAAGAAGAGAAAATGTGCTCCGCAATATTTGTCTACCCCTACCAAATTATTTTCAAACCTCACTTGAGTTTAACAGAACTGCCAAACTATTTTTAAGATAATTATTAAGGAAACTAGAGTATAAAATGGGAGTGTACGCTTCCTGTAAAAACTTTAGGAATAGCTGTCATTATTAATCATGCACAGGAAAGGAGGAGAAGGGCTTCCTGGCAAGTCACTGCTTGTAGCAAAGATTGGCAGTAAAAACTGAAGCTATTAATAAGATTTATTTATTTATTTATTTTTGCTTTGAGCCATAATATTGGGCAATAACTTTTAAACGTTAGTGTTTTTCCTAAATATCACACAGGATATTTATAGTCTTTATAGTGTCATTACCCCATGTTAATCTCTAATGTTAATCACTAATGTTTTGTGTAGATCTCTCTCTCTCACACACACACACACACACACACACACACACACACACACACACACACACACACACACACACACACACACTAAAACAATAGCAGTACAGAGGTGTAATGGTGAAGCAGTTTGGAAAATGAATTAATGGAAAGAGAGCCTCCTTTGCTGTAGAAAGGCTTTTAATGATGCTAAATTACAACTTCAACCTAATAAAATACAACAAATATGTCAAAACCTAGTGGATTTTATTAAGGACGAAATGTAAAATATGAAGTTAAAAATGAACCACATTTAGCCTAATGTGCATGGTTTTTTACTGTAGAAGAAAACTGAATGACCTGGACGAATCCCAGACAAGTTGAGGGAGAGCATGCAAACTCCCACACAGAAGTACCGTCCCTGAGCAGGGAAACTGAAACTAATACCTTCTTGCTGTGAGGTGGAAGTGTGAACCACTACATCACCATGTTGCACATTTTTCATACATATTAATTCAATGTATTACACAATTAAGTAATTTGTGTAAATCTGTTGCTAAATCGTGGGCAGTGGTAACCTAGTGGTGAAAGGGCACTGGATCGCTGATCCAAAGATTGGGGGTTTGAGTCCCCACTCTCAACAAGGTTCTCATTGTCCGCCCAGTGCAGCTATCAACGGCTGGCCATGTCTGTCACTGTCTATGCTGTGAAGTTCATGTAAAAGATCCATTGTTAACTTTCGACAAGAGTAGCTGCAAAGCGTCACCGTGTTTCCGCCCTGCGATGGCCTGGCAAGCTGTCCAGGGTGTACTCTGCCCTCGCCTGGAGTCAGCTGGGATAGGCGCCAGCCTCCCCGCGACCCTAATCAGGATTAAGCGGTTACAGAAAATGAACTGAACTGAATTGTAGCTAAATCCCAAAGTATAATTTATTTGCTTTACTTTGTTTGATTGATTTTGCTAGTGCTCACAAAATACTGAAAATTAAGTAACATTTTGAGCATTGATGACTTGTTTCAATACCGACTGATTTCTTTGTTCACCATCAGTTTTCAGGTGTACATTTTTCATCGTGTGTGTGTGTGTGTGTGTGTGTGTGTGTGTTAAGTAATCATGTTTGATTTTGCTAAGTTAGTGTTTGTAAGTGCATTTATTCACTGTAATGCTAGTTCTTATCATCTGCCGCCATCTTCATGGAAGTCATATTAATGATTCTCATATTCGATTTGGCATCGTTTTTAAGTCGGATGCCCTTCCTGACACAACCCTTAGCAAGGGTCAGAAGCATGCTGATGGCTATGCAGCCTACAAATTGGCCTGCTCTGCCAATTAACTTACCAGATATACTAAATAAGCATGAAATACCACGATATCACTTGGAAATAGAATGGAATCAGCCATGATGAATTTCTAAAACTGCTTACTAACTCCTGCAAGCAAAAATCAGTGACTCCTGCACTGGGCACAATGATTCAGTGTTAGTAAATATCACAATCTTATTTAAGTGTACAAGACGGTGTTGAGACTAGCGATGTTGTATGGTTTGGAAACAGCGGCCCTGAAGAAAAGACAGGAGGCAGAGCTGGAGGTAGAGATGAAAATGTTGAGGTTCTCTTTGGGAGTAACGAGGATGGAAAGGATCAGGAATGAGTACATCAGAGGGACAGCACATGTTAGAGGTTTTGGAGACAAAGTCAGAGAGGCTAGATTGAGATGGTTTGGACATGTACAGAGGAGGGATAGTGAGTATATTGGTAGTAGGATACTGAGGTTGTAACTACCAGGCAGAAGGCCTAGAGGAAGACCAAAGAGACCATTCATGGATGTGGTGAAGGAGGACATGAAGTTGGTTGGAGTAAGAGAAGAAGATGCAGAGGACAGGGTGAGATGGATGCAGCTGATTCGCTGTGGCGACCCCTGAATGGAAAACCCGAAAGGAAAAGAAGAAGATTTATTTGAAAATGTATGCTTTCATCTGTTTTATTTTTTAAAACTGAATCTCTGAGTTTTCCACTTTTTACTACAGTTATGTTGTTCATATTATTATGCATGAGCCAGATCATGTCCTTGGGTCAGGTGGCCTTGGCGTTGTTACTGTAAACAGAAAAATAACTGAAAGAAGATGTAAAACAAGTGAATAAGAGATCGTAAGGACACAAGAAACCTTTATATTCAGCCTATATGAACAGACAATGGAAGAAAAAGCTTGTCAGCTATTGACTAGTGAATGGGCGCCATTAAAGTCCTAATGACCATTAAGTCTGTCTGTCTTCCTTTCGGATTTTTCCCTTTTTACTCGGGAGTCGCCACAGTGAATCATCTGATTCGCACGTTTGATTTGGTATAGGTTTTTACGTCGGATGCCCTTCCAGACACAACCCTTTTTAGCAAGGGACAGAAACACACTGACGACTTTGCAGCTACTCTTTACGAAAGTCAGCAATGGTTCTTTTACATGAACCTCTCACCATAGACAGTGAGAGACATGGCCCGCCTTTGATAACCCAGTTAGCTGCACTGGGGGGACAGTGACAACCTTGTGGAGAGTGGGACTCAAATCCCCAACCTTTGGATCAGCGATCCAGCGCCCTATACCATTGTGACCATTAAGTATTAATAAAAATAATAATTTGTAATATGTATAGTATAGCGATTTTGTTTGGGTTTATTTAAGCTCTCAAACAAACTAGTTATATTATATTGTAACACAGCGTAAACATTTTGCATTAAATAGTACACCCTGTTTTATTTGTGTAATTTTAATTCAGATTTGAGTAGAATTGATTAATATAAAAATTCCTACTTTCAAGTTTCATGTTTGTTCCAGTATCAGCAGATGGAGCAGTGGAGATCATATTCAGTACAGATGTATGTGAAGGATCAAGAGGAAGTATTTTTGGGAACCTAAATGTGTCATGTAGAAAGTGTGGCAAAATCTGTGCAGAGACTGAGCTGTGAATGGTCCCATGTTTAGTCGGGAGAGGATTCACACCTTCACTAATCTCTTTCATTTTCAAATTCTCTGCGCCAGTATTAAGCTCTCAAGTCATCTTTTTTCATAATCTTGGAAAGATTTTTAAACAAATTTAGTGCTTGAGCATAAACTAGAGAACATAGAGTAACATTTTTGAACGTACTTGGCCAATTCTGGTGTAAATTTCCAGCTCATAATAGGAAAGATCAGTCAGCCTTAGAAATAAATAAAGGTATGAGAATGGAAGTTTTAACCCATTTCTGGGTATAATGCAGCTGTTGCTGAGAATAAGAAGCAGTAAGTATGGGACGGAGATGGTTCTTGCATAGAAGACAGACTGAGTTCAAAGTGGCTCAGAGGCTAACACGGTCATCTCACATCAATCTGGGTGTGAATCGCAGAGCTGACGAGGGCCTTCCCATGTGCAATCTGCATGTTCACATGGAGTTTACACAGGTTTCCTCCAGCTAGCCTGGTTTCCTTCTATCGTACAAAAACATCACTTCACATTCAGTTAACTGGCTACTTTAAATTGCCCAGAGGTGTGAATGTATGTGTATGACTGTTTATTTCTGTGTCAGTGCTGTAAAAGACTATCAAATTATTTGTGTGGCGCTCCACTGAATGTAGGCGCTTGTCGCAAGTGAGGTATGGTGCTTGTAAGACAAAGAACGGCTTTTTCGGACTTCCGATCTTTCAAGTGAGCGAGTGCACGTTGAATACTTGTTTAGTACTCAACCTTCACTTGCTCACTTGAAGGATCGGAAGTCCGTATAAGCCGCGCTTTGTCTCACAAGCACCATACATCACTTGCGACAAGCGCCTACAGTCGGTGGAGCGCCACACATTAGATTACAGACCCTGATGGATAAGTTTTATAAATAATGAGTGGATGGATGCTTTATTGTCAGGATTGTGTTGAATTCAGTGTCTCGCCTAAAAAACATGGCTGCAAGGTAGGGACACAACTGAAGGGTAATGCCTTCAATACACAAACGCCATCAATACACAGGACATTCGCACAAGCTTATTCTTTTCTATCGCAAAGTAGCTTGGCTAATCCACATACTACCAGCAAAGTGGCATTGTCACAAACACCTCCACCTTACAGCAAGAAGGTCCTGGCTTCATGTCCCATGCACGGTACAATTTGCATGTCTTCGCCGTGCTTGTGTTGGTTTCCTCTGGGTAATCCGGTTTCTTCCCAAAGTCCAAAGACATGAACATTAGGAGAACTGGCTTATTCCAAATTGTCACAAGGTGTGTGTGTGTGTGTGTGTGTGTGTGTGTGTGTGTGTGTGTGTGTGTGTGTGTGTCTCACTTTTGGCCCTGTAATGGAGTTGGCTAAGATAGGCACTGGCCTCCCTGTGACCATAACAGAATTAAGTAGTTCAGCAAATGAGTGAGTTAGGGGGTAACCCACATGATAGCAATGCTATCCTCATTGGAAGGAAACAACCTGAACCTACAGTGACAATGCTCCACTCTGCACCACTGTGTGATACACAAGCTTTGTTTTATAGAGTCATGGTTGGTCAGAAAATGACTCATTTGGAGTGCAACACATTTAGATGGATCCCCAAGAATTGTTCTTAAAATTTTTGATTTTAAGAAAAAACTATGTACAAATGGGCACAAAAATAAATAAACAAATAAATAAACCGATTGAGTTTAATATTGTCTTATATATTCAAGTTTCCAAATGAGCATTTACATGCATTTAACTTTCATGGCTCCGAACTATTGAAACAGCAATGTTCCAGATGTTCCCGCAGGAAAATTGGCAGCAGTATTAAGAATAATTTATTAAACTTTTCTCATGTTTTAGTTCAACAAAGCATTTGCTAAAAGAGCTACCTTTACTGCATCAAAATATCCATCACGAGGTACGGTACTGTTTGTATATTTCCAGACTATGTTTATTTTTTGCTCTCACAGTCCATCTGATGCACTGAATCAGGCAGTTGTTGCCTGGGGGTGTGCTGCACTTTACTGCGGAGAGACCTGACAGACTCCACCCTAGCCACGTGAGAATACAGGACAACACCAGAGCTTCTTTAGAGGGCTCTTCTATATGACTACAAGTGAACTTGAAGGGCCCAGGACTTACATCATACAGTAGTGATATCGCATCTAGCAAAGAAGGATACCTGTTCAGGTAATGTATTACTGTTAATGTTAATTACAATACATTAACTTAAAGATTGAAATGCAAGTGAAATAAATTTAATTCCTAATAAAATAAGATACTTGGTTTCCCCTTATTTCAAACTAAATTGTAAGAAAATGTTTGAATGATAGCCCAAACTTCAAAAAAATTCGTCATAAAGATTTTGGCGTGCACGTTGTACAAATTGTTAAATGTGAGATTATGTTTGTTTGAACATTACAAAATCTCTCACTTTTTAACTCACTCATTTCCGAACCGCTTAATACTA
Source organism: Plotosus lineatus (assembly GCA_024760905.1). NCBI lineage: Eukaryota > Metazoa > Chordata > Actinopteri > Siluriformes > Plotosidae > Plotosus > Plotosus lineatus. Next base: position 50,461,532 of record CM045730.1, on the reverse strand, counting down.
TACTGAGTACACATGAAAACGCACCACTTGAAAAAGTCAATTTTTAAGTTCAAATGAAGTTCAATATAATTTTTATACAACAACAAAAACACGACAGTGACATCACCCAACATGCCAGGTACAAGAAATGCGAGAATGTCATGTTAACTGTAACGCGAGGCAATTTTTCGCAAAAACGCAACATTTTGCACGCACACCACGGGAAAAATGAATTTCACTCTGAATTTGTGCACACATTGCCTTTAAAAGCATGTGAATCCGAATAAAATTTCACTTGTTCACTGACACTTGTGAAAAGCTGACATGGTGCCGCGACTTACAGCCCCTGAACTAGAACGTGCCATAGGCATGCTTCAAAATGGTGCCAGCACCAGGGACATTGCAAGACGACTACACTGCGCACACACAACGATCGCAAAATTTCATCAAAGGTTTCTGCAAACAGGGAGCACTTGGGACCGTCCCCGACCGGGTCAATAACATGTGACAACTGCACGTCAGGATCGTCAGATCGTATGGGATCATGTCCGAGACCGAACGCTACCAGCGACAAGAACGGCTGATCAAGTTCAAGGACGACGTGGATTCATTCATCCCAACACCGTACGGAACCGTCTGTGAGCTGCAGGCCTACGTGCACCACATCCTTATTTTGGCCCCCATATTGACGCATTAACATTATCACATTAACATTATCATGAATGAAATTGAATGATGTTTGCATGTCTTCTTAAATCATTCATTATCTCAAATGCATCAGAAGTATATACTTCACATATCAATCCGTGGAGCTATTCCAGATTTCGTGAGCGGTGCATTTTCATATGGACTGAGTATATTAGGAAAATCTTTCTAAAACAAAGAAAACATGCAAACTGCATGCAGAAACTCCCAGGATCTCCCAGAATTTTTGTAAGGTGGACATGATAACTACTACAGCACCATGCTGCTCAGGCATTTCATCTTGGTTGTATTTCCACATTATGGCTCCCACAGAATGGAGCCATATCCACTGCAACCATAACGAGCATAAAGTGGACACTGAAGCTGAATTAATGAGTTTATTTATCATAGCTGAAGAAAAGGGATGGCAGTCCTGTGTGTAAGTTGGACTACACCGAATAAACCATTATATGCTGTAAGGAAATGGCCACGAGCTATATTCCAGAAACACAGACTATCAGCCACACATTATTATCATCATTATTGATTGTCCAATGTTCCCCTTTCAGTTTATTGATTACAATGTCCTTTAGTTTACAGACATATAACCATGTAACAGTATAACCATTAGTCGGGCATTGTGCATATACACTGCTTTCTTTAACACAACTGATGATTCACAGCTTATTATTTGTTTATTAGTTCAATGTAGAATTATAGCCACAAATCCCCTAAATTGCTCATTAGCTAATAATTTGAAAAACAACATTAGCATTTATATTTGGGATGGATTAATGTTTTTAGAAACGGTATAATAGGGGCTAATTGTGTAGGCTTTGAGTAAACATAGCAAAGCTCAGTTCATTTCATTTTCTGTAACCGCTTAATCCTAATTAGGGTCGCGGGGAGGCTGGCGCCCATCCCAGCTGACTCAAAGGTGAGGCAAAGTACACCCTGGACAGCTCACCAGGCTATCGCAGGGCGAAAACATGCTGGCAGCTTTGCAGCCTACTCTTGTCGAAAGTCAGCAATGGTTCTTTTACATGAGTCTCTCACCATAGACAGTGAGAGACATGGCCGGCCTTTGATAACCCAGTTAGGGACAGTGACAACCTGTGGTGAGTGTGGCTTGAGCCCCCAACCAGTGATCAGTGATTCAGAACCTATACCACGAGGCCACCACTGCCCTACATAGCAAAGCAAGTAATATAAAGCAAATATAAGCATGCCTTTAAATGTATGCATTTGCATGCTTTTCTATATAACAGGTAATCAGGATTCAGACAAGATTTTATATTAATGTTCAAAGCAGTGAGACACTATCTCCTGGACCTGTCAGCATGTCATCACCTGGTTTGTTCAAAAATAACTCCACAGTATTTTTAGCTTTTGTTAAAAGATGTGTGGTGAACAAAGAACGACAGAAAATTTACAGACTTTCTTTGAATGCAGGCTGGAAAATCAAAGGGGGGAGGCAGACTGCTTACATAAAAAAGGAAAAAGAAAAGAGACTCACATGACTATTGTGTAAAAGGTGCCAACAGAAATATGACAGTGTCTCAGAGGTAAAAGATATCAAAGCATTAATCAAACAGTGTTTTGTAAAAAAATATGCCTGCCTGATGTGCAGTGATCTCTCGCTGATTCGTGCTTCAGTGCATCGTGGGTTTTTCAACAGTATTCATCGGAAAATAAAAAAATAAGGAAATTAAGGAAAAATAGGGAAAAAGTTAAGGAAAATGCCGCAAAACAAGGCTAATTATGCAAAAAACAAACAAACAAACAAAAAACAACAAAAAAAAAAAACCCAAAACAAAAACAAAAAAGAACTCAAACTCCCCCCAACAAAGCTACTTACAGTTTTATGTGAGGTGCACATCTGTGTGTGTGTGTGTTTATGTTTTATTTACATCTCATTTGTTATTTTTTAATGTTTAATTGTTATTATAAGTATTTATAGCATATAAATATAGACGCTCCCCAACTTACGTTTTAGTTAGGTTCCGGACGGCCGAACGTATGGTGAAAAAGTTGTTACTGGATGTTCCAATAGATACATTTTAATCAAATTCACATCAAATATCAAATACAGTATCAAATATAACCTTTAACATTCTCTGTGATGTGATCTTTCTGCTTGTAAATGGTTCCGATGGTCGACGGAGCCATTTGGAAGAAATGTGCAACATTCACATGTTTTTCACCAGCATCAATTTTCTTGATAATAGTCATCTTCCTTCGCTTTTTCTGATTACCACTATCACGAGTAGGCTTACGCTTCTGACCAACCATATTTGCTTAAGGTTACAAAAGTCCGCAAAACTGTAAACACAAAGATCACAGAGATGACGTCTTAACACAAGGGTAACACGCGATGAACTGGGAAGAAGGAGGGGCATGTTCAGTCTGTTGTTTGTAAACAATGGACGCAGCATCATTATATCACTGCGTCATTACGTCAGCGTACTATGTAGGTATGTCTTGTACTACAGAGAGCACACTAAAGTCAGAATTTGACAATTAAAAAAAAACAAAAAAAACAAAATATAAAATCAAAAAATATGTAAAACGAATGAACGTAAGTCGGGAAGCGTCTGTAATAGCAGTCAGACATCATTAACCTGATCAATCAGTGTTTTTAGTCGAAATGATATTTCTACATGTCAAATAATTTACTATCAGGTGGAGTACAGTAATAGAATCTAACAGATCCAACAGTCATGACCTGCATCCTGTTGATTCTGCGCAGTTGAATCACTGATTTAAAGGGGTGTTTTCAAAATAATAGCAGTGTGGAGTTCAATTCATGACATTATTCATTCCTTGAAAAACAGGTGCCAATTATAGTCCTTATTTAAAAAAGGAAGGAAGCAAATATTGTACATGCTGGTTATAGAACATTTCTCTCTGAAACTGAGGAAAATGGGTTGTTCCAGATATTGTTCAGAAGAACAGCGTACCTTGATTAAAAAGTTGATTGGAGAGGAGGAAACATATAAAGAAGTGCAGAAAACAATAGGCTGCTTAGATAAAATGATCCCAAATGATTCAAAATGGCAACTAAAACTTAACAGATGGGGAACAAAGTGAAAATTACCATTCAAATGACTGGAAGAAGAACCGACATGGCAAGGACTCAGTCAGCAGTCTACAATCAGCTCCAGGAAGACTAAATAAGGTCTAAAGTTACCTGTGAGTCCTGTTACAAGTATAAGACGCCTGTGTGAAGCCAACCTGTTGGCACGAAGCCCCCACAAAGTCCCACTATTGAAAAAAGGCATGCTGAAGGAGTTACAATGTGGTAAAGAGCACATTGACTGGCATACAGAGAGATGGTACAGAATTTTGTGGACTGATGGAAGTAAGATTGTTCTTTTTGGGTCTAGTGGCCAGAGGTAGTTTGTATGACGACCCCCAAACACTGAATTCAAGCCACAGTGCACTGTGAAGACAGTGAAGCCTGGTGGTCTAAGCATCATGATATAAAGATGTTTCTCATTCTACGGTGTCGGGCCAATTGATCGCATCTCAGGGCTCTTGGATCAGTTTTAATCCATCAGAATACTCAAAAGGGTCGTGGTGGATACTGAAGAGAAAATGCCCATGAAATGGATGTTCCAACAAGACAACAACCCCAAACACACCAGTAAACGTCAACATCTTGGTTCCAGACCAACAAAATTGATGTTATGGCGTGACGGCCCAAAACCCGGACCTTAATCCAACAGAAAACTTGTGGAGTGACATCAAAAATACAGTTTCTGAGACAAGACCAAGAAATACAGAATAACTGTGGAATGTAGTCCAATCATCCTGGACTGGAAAACCTGTTCACAGGTGCCAGAAGTTGGTCGACTCCATGCATCACAGATACGCAGAAGTTCTCAGAAACAGTGTTTATTGAACTAATATATAGTTGTCCCACTTTCCACAAGTCCCACTTTCCACAAGGTTGTCACTGTCCCCCAAGTTTAGCTAACTGGGTTATCAAAGGCCGGCCATGTCTCTCACTGTCTATAGTGAGAGGCACATAAACGAACTATTGCTGACTTTCGACAAGAGTAGGTTGCATAGCCGTCAGCGTGTTTCTGTCCTTTGCTAAAGTGTTGTGTCCGGAAGGGCATCCGACGTAAAAACCTATGCCAAATCAAACATTCGAATTAGATGAGTCGCTGTGGTGACACTTTAAAAAGGGAAAAAGCCAAAAGGAAAAGAAAATTCACTTTTTGAAACACACTGATTTTATTTTGAACACAATTCTATACTAGTATTTGGGTGGCACAGTGGCACAGTGGATAGTATGTTTGCATCATAACAAAAAGGCTTGAGTTTGATTCCTGGGCTCAGGTGTTTCTGTGCGGAGTTTGCATGTCCTCCCCATGCTTGTGTGGGCTTCTTCAGATTAGCCCGGTTTTCTCTCCAAAAACATGCATTGTAGGCTGATTGACTGTTACAAATTGTCCCTCGATGTGATTGTGAATGGTTGTGTGAGTACTACCTTTGACAAGAGTTGGCGGAGAGGGTTCCAGCCTCCCCTCAACCCTAATTAGGACTGAATGGCTTAGAAAATAAATACGTTCATCCGTTCATTTTCTGTAACTGCTTAATTCTACTCAGGGTCGCAGGGAGGCTGGCGCCCAACCCAACTGACTCCGGGCAAAGGCAGGTACACTCTGGATGGCTTGCCAGGCCATTGCAGGGCAGAAAAAACTGACCACACTGATAGCTTTGCAGCCTACTCTTGTCAAAAGTCGGCAATGGTTCTTTGACATGCCTCACACCATAGACAGTGAGAGACATGGCTGGCCTTTGACAATCCAGTTAGCAGCATTGGGGGGACAGTGACAACCCGTGGAGAATGGGGGTTGAACCCCTATCCTTATGATCAGTTATCTAGCACCTTTTCGACCAGGCTACATGAATGAATATAATAAATAAATAAATAAATGTACATATTTTTCTTCTTTTCCTTCCAGCTGTTCCTTTCAGGGGTTGCCACAGCAACTCATCTGCTTCCATCTCTCCCTATCCTCTGCATCTTCTTCTCTTAGACCAACTACCTTCATGTCCTCCTTCACCACATCCATAAATCTCTCTTTGGTCTTCCTCTAGGCCTTCTGCCTGATAGTTCCAACCTCAGCATTCTACTATCAAAACATATTACTATCCCTCCTCTGTACATGTCCAAACCATCTCAATCTAGCCTCTCTGACTTTGTCTCCAAAACATCTTAAATGTGCTGTTCCTCTGATGCACTCATTTCTGATCCTATCCATCCTCATTACTCCCAAAGAGAACCTCAACATTTTCATCTCTGAAATATATATATATATATATATATATATATATATATATATATATATATATGATAAAAAAAATTATTTCCTCACCCTCCGCGGGTGGTCTCTGGCCTTTTTCTCCCTTCAAGCTCGGGTCCTCTACCAGAGGCCAGGGAGCTTCAGGGTTCTGCGCAGGATCTTTGCTGTTCCTAGGACTGCTCTTTTCTGGATTGAGATGTTGGATGTTTTTCCAGGGATCTGCTGTAGCCACTCTTCCAGTTTGGGGGTTACTGCCTCGAGTGCTCGGATAACCACGGGTACCACCAATGCCTTCACTTTCCAGACTCTCTCCAGCTCCTCTTTGAGCCCCTGATATTTCTCCACTTTCTCATGTTCCTTCTTGTGAATATTGCTATCACTTGGTATTGCTATGTCAACCACCACGGCTTTCCTCTGCTCTTTGTCAATCACCACAATGTCTGGTTGGTTCGCCATCACCATTCTGTCAGTCTGTATTTGGAAGTCCCACAGGATCTTCGCTCGGTCATTCTCCATCACCTTTGGGGGTGTTTCCCACTTTGATCTTGGGGTCTCAAGCCCATACTTGACACATATTTTACTGTACATGATACAAGCCACCTGGTTGTGACGTTCCATGTATGCTTTTCCTGCCAGCATCTTACATCCTGCAGTTATGTGCTGGACTGTCTCAGGGGCCTCTTTGCACAACCTACACTGGTCTTGTCTGGTGTGGTAGATCTGAGCCTCTATCACTCTAGTATTCAAGGCTTGTTTCTGTGCTGCCATTATGAGTGCCTCTGTGCTGTCCTTCAATCCAGCTCATTCCAACCATTGGTAGGACTTCTTGAGATCAGCCACTTTAGTTATGTTCCGGTGGTACATCCCATGTAGGGGCTTATCCTGCCATGACGGTTCCTCCTGCACCTTATCCTCTGTCCCCCATTGACATTCACTTAGCACATCGTCGGTTGGGGCTTTATCCTTCATATACTTGTGGATCTTAGATGTTTCATCCTAGATAGTGGCTTTCATGCTCACTAGTCCTCGGCCTCCTTCCTTGCAGCTTGTGTATAGTCTCAGGGTGCTGGATTTGGGATGGAACCCTTCATGCATGGTTAATAGCTTTCGTGTCTTAACATCTGTGGTCTGTATCTCATCCTTTGGCCAACTTATTATTCTGGCAGGGTATCTGATCACTGATAGTGCGTAGCTGTTTATTGCCCGGGACTTGTTCTTACCATTGAGCTGGCTTCTTAGGACTTGCCTTACTCGCTGGAGGTACTTGGTCATGGCTGCTTTCCTTGTTACTTCATCGAGGTTACAATTTGCCTGGGGGATTCCGAGATACTTGTAACTATCCTCAATGTCTGCTATGGTTCCTTCTGGGAGTGAGACCCCTTCTGTGCGGACTACCTTCCCTCTGTTTGTCATCATCCGATCGCACTTCTCTAGTCCGAGTGACATCCCTATGTCTGCGCTATAGATCCTGGTGGTGTGGATCAGTGAATCTGTCTCACTCATTCTTAGCGTACAGCTCGATACCCTCCATGTATAATAGGTGACTAATTGTGGCCCCATTCCTGAGTTGGTATCCGTAGCCAGTCTTGTTGATTATTTGGCTTAGGGGGTTCAGACCTATGCAGAACAACACTGGGGACAGAGCGTCTCCTTGGTATATACCACATTTGATCGAGACTTTCGCAAGTGGCTTGCCATTGGCTTCAAGTGTGGTTTTACACATCCTCATCGAGTTCCCTATGCAGACTCTTAGAGTCCTGTTGATGTTGTACATCTCCACGCATTCAGTGATCCAAGTACTAGTCCTTTTAAAAAAATTAGCATATTGTGACAAAGTTCATTATTTTCTGTAATGTACTGATAAAAATTAGACTTTCATATATTTTAGATTCATTGCACACCAACTGAAACATTTCAGGTCTTTTATTGTTTTAATACTGATGATTTTGGCATACAGCTCATGGAAACCCAAAATTCCTATCTCAAAATATTACCATATTTCATCCGACCAATAAAAAAAAGTGTTTTTAATACAAAAAAAGTCAACCTTCAAATAATTATGTTCAGTTATGCACTCAATACTTGGTTGGGAATCCTTTTGCAGAAATGACTGCTTCAATGCGGCATTGCATGGAGGCAATCAGCCTGTGACACTGCTGAGGTGTTATGGAGGCCCAGGATACTTTGATAGTGGCCTTAAGCTCATCCACAGTGTTGGGTCTGGTGTCTCTCAACTTTCTCTTCACAATATCCCACAGATTCTCTATGGGGTTCAGGTCAGGAGAGTTGGCAGGCCAATTGAGCACAGTAATACCATGGTCAGTAAACCATTTACCAGTAGTTTTGGCACTGTGAGCAGGTGCCAGGTCGTGCTGAAAAATGAAATCTTCATCTCCATAAAGCTTTTCAGCAGATGGAAGCATGAAGTGCTCCAAAATCTCCTGATAGCTAGCTGCATTGACCCTGCCCTTGATAAAACACAGTGGACCAACACCAGCAGCTGACATGGCACCCCAGACCATCACTGACTGTGGGTACTTGACACTGGACTTCAGGCATTTTGGCATTTCCTTCTCCCCAGTCTTCATCCAGACTCTGGCACCTTGATTTCCGAATGTCATGCAAAATTTGCTTTCATCCGAAAAAAGTACTTTGGACCACTGAGCAACAGTCCAGTGCTGCTTCTCTGTAGCCCAGGTCAGGCACTTCTGCCGCTGTTTCTGGTTCAAAAGTGGCTTGACCTGGGGAATGCGGCACCTATAGACCAGTCCACTGCTTCCACAGGTCCCCCAAGGTCTGGAATCGGCCCTTCTCCACAATCTTCCTCAGGGTCCGGTTACCTTTTCTGGTTGTGCAGCGTTTTCTGCCACACTTTTTCCTTCCCACAGATGTCCCACTGAGGTGCCTTGATACAGCACTCTGGGAACAGCCTATTCGCTCAGAGATTTCTTTCTGTGTCTTACCCTCTTGCTTGAGGGTGTCAATGATGGCCTTCTGGACAGCAGTCAGGTTGGCAGTCTTACCCATGATTGCGGTTTTGAGTAATGAACCAGGCTGGGAGTTTTTAAAAGCCTCAGGAATCTTTTGCAGGTGTTTAGAGTTAATTGGTTGATTGATGATTAGGTTAATAGCTCGTTTAGAGTACCTTTTCATGATATGCTAATTTTTTGAGATAGGAATTTTGGTTTTCATGAGCTGTATGCCAAAATCATTAGTATTAAATCGATAAAAGACCTGAAATATTTCAGTTGGCCTGCAATGAATCTAAAATACATGAAAGTTTAATTTTTATCAGTACATTACAGAAAATAATGAACTTTATCAAAATATGCTAATTTTTTCAGAAGGACTAGTATGTGGCATTGAGTCATACGCTTTCTTTTAATCAATCCAGGCAGTGCTCAGGTTAGTGTGCCATGCCCTACAGTCTTGCACGACTGTTCGGTAGACCAGGAGCTGATGTTTCGCACCTCTGGTATTCTTACCAATGCCCTTCTGAGCTATGCTCATGTATTGATCCATCTGCCTACTTATCTTAGCTGCTATTATTCCCGACAGGAGCTTCCACATTGTGGAGAGACAAGTTATTGGCCGATAGTTGGCTGGGACTGTTCCCTTTGAAGGATCCTTCTGGCCATTCAGGGTGGGTTCCTTCTCTTAGCAGTTTGTTCATTTGTACTGCTAGGCGCTCATGGAGTGCCGTGAGTTTCTTTAGCCAGTAGGCGTGTATCATGTCAGGGCCGGGTGCCTTCCAGTTCTTCATATCTGAGACTCTTTCCTGGACATCTGTCACCATAATGGTAACTAGGCTCTGTTTGGGGTGTTTGCTGTGGTCCGCTCTCAGATCTACCAGCATCGTGGTTGTGTGATGCTTCCCATTCCCATATTCCTCGATTTCCAGCCTTGGTGGGTCTGCTCTGCTGTTATTACCCTGCCATTGAGCGTACACTTTGGCAGATTGAGTTGCGAACAGCCGGTTTACTCGCCTGACTTCATTCTCTCTTGTGTACCTCTTTAGGTGGCTGGCCAAGGCTTGAAGCATTTGTTTGGCAGTTTCAAGTGCTTCAGGTATGGGCGTCCGGATGTACCTCTTGGGTACTTGCTTTTTCATTACACCCTTCTGGGCTGCTGCATTCTGGACAAACTGGAGCTTGTTTATGCACCTATTAGAATATACAGACAGTAGCACATTACAATAATCTAATCTTGAAGTAACAAAACATAAACAAATTTTTCTGTATCATGCACTGACATCATATTTTTTATTTGAGCAATATTCTTGAGATGAAAGAAGGATAAATGGTGTCATATTATCTGCATGCGTTTCAAATGAAAGACCAGTGTCAATAACCACTCCAAGGTCCTTTACTGCTGCATCTGATGAGACTGAAACACCATCTAAACTTATTACATCATCAGACATCTTATCTAGCTGCCTGAGATCCGAGTACAAGTACTTCTGTCTTATCAGAGTTTAATAAGAGAAGTTTTGTCCAGGGTATAACGTCCTTTACATATTTTTCAACTTTATTAAGCTGATGTCTCTCATCTGGCTTTGAGGAAATATATAACTGTGTATCATCAATATAACAATGAAAGCTAATACCATGATCATGAATAATATTGCCCAAAAGGAGCATGTATAGAGAGAAAAGCAACGGGCCGAGAACAGAATCTTGTGGAACACCAAACTTAACATTAGAACATACACAGAAATCACCAGCTACAAACTGATAACAGTCAGTTAAATAAGATTTAAACCAGTACAGGGCCGTTTCCTTAACTCCAACAACATTTTCTAATATGTGAAGAATTGTGTGATCAGTAGTGTAAAAGGCTGCAATCAAGTCAAGTAACACAAGTAGGGAGATATAGCCGTGATCAGAGGCCACCAGTAGTTCATTTACCACCTTAACAAGTGCTGTCTCTGTGCTATGATGAGGCCTAAATCCTGACTAATACATTTTGTGAATGATATTTCTACAAAGATATGGACATAACTACTGCGTTATAGCTTTTTCTAAGATCTTAGAGATAAAAGGGATGTTTGATATTGGTCGGACAGGTGATATGGGTAGAGATCAAATTCTTTAATTAGAGGCTTGATAATTGCTAGTTTAAAGGATTTAGGTACATGACTAGTGCGAAGGGAAGAATTTATTACATTTAATAAAGGGGTGATCACTTTTGATTTTATTTGTTTAAATAAACATGAAGGTACTGGCTCACACAGGTTGATGAATTTTGTGAAGAAATTAATTAGATAGTTCTGTCTTTTGAATGGTGCTAAGACAATCCAGTTGCAAATCTGATTACGGTATGCTATTACTGTATTTACGGTTTTAGAAACTGGCATATCTGTCTTTAAATTTAGGGAATTGTTTTTTTGCCTGATATCTCACTACTGTAAGTTTATGGTCTACATGTTTTATTTATGGTCTTCTACATAGTTAATTTTGCAACAATATTAAATAAGTATTTCAGATTATGTTTGTCATGTTCTATTAGATTTGAGAAATATACTGCTCTATCTTGCTTTTCTGTATTGTTTGTTGTGTTTTTAATTAAGGAGACACTCCTTCCATTCCACAACCCCTGGCAAACATTATGGAATCACCAAACTCGGAGGATTGTCATTCAGTGTTTAATTTTGCAGAAAAAAGCAGATCACAGACATGACACAAAACTAAAGTAATTTCAAATAGCAAATTATAAACAACATGGGAAGATTATTGCTAGTAGGATGTTTGGTGTAAGAGAAGAAGATGCAGAGGATAGGGTGAGATGGAGGCAGATGATTCGCTGTGGCGACCCCTGAAGGGAAAAGCCGAAAGGAAAAGAAGAAGAAGTTAATACTGTGTACAACCCCCTTTGGTCAACAAAACAACACCTAATATTCTATTATAATGTTTCACAAGCTGGGAGAATACAGAATGAGGGATCCTGGAAGGTTCTTCTTTGCACAAACTCTCCAAATCATCCAGTGACCTGGTCTTCTCCTCTGCCCTCTCCTCTTCAGGTCACTCCACAGGGTTGCAATGGGGTTGAGGTCTGAGAACTGAGATGGCCACGAGTGTCGCTTGATTCTGTGTCTGGTGAACCATTTCTGTATAGATTTGGCCACATGTTTAGGGTCATTATCTTTTTGAACGACCCAGTGACATCTCCATCTGCCTGATTTGAATGGTGTGTTCCCTTATCTTTCCCATGTTGAAGAGTGGATGAGAGAAATGGCCTCTGTGCCATGCCATGTTTATATTTCAGGGAAACAATAAATGATGAATTACTAATTAACTGTTCCTAGATACTCTGATCGAGTTTGATACTGTAGAAATGACAAATACTTCAATTACAGTAAAACCTCCGCTGACGAACGCTTAAGCTCACGAACTTTTCGCCTCAAGAACATTAAATTTGCGAGCATATTGTCTCTGCTGACGAACTAGTTTTCGGCGGACAAATCAAACCACGCGGTCGAACAGCGCCACGGTGGCGGCCACGAGAAGCTGACGCACGCTCACGGCGTCACAGTTCGTCACCCCCTTTCTTTGAGTGCGGAAGTGGTTTGTGTTTGCTAGACATTTTGGACCATATTGAGTGTACTTTTGCTATTATGGGACGAAAAGACCCCACCACAGGCGGAGATCATTGAAAAACACGAACGAGGTGTGCGTTTGTGTGACTCAGCGTCCCAGTACCAGTACGCTAAGTCTACCATTGCTCCCATCCTTAAGAACAAGGAAGCTATTAAGGGTGCGTGTGTGGCTATGCGTGTTTCCAAACAGTAGGCGTTTCCAAACTCTCCTTCCAAACAGTAAGTCCCTCCCTCCCTCCCTCCTCCTCCCTCCCTCCCTCCTCCTCCCACTCCCCCTCCTCCTCCCACTCCATTCCATCAAGCCATCAACTACCATCACAAAGGTAAATAAAACGACTTTATTATACAGTACAGTTTATTTCTTTAATTACAATACAATAGCACATTTATTATACATAAAATAAGGTATATTTTTGTGTAGTTTTAAGGCTTATTTAGTAGGAAATTATGTTTTATGGGGACCTGGGAACGGATTATTCTCATTTTAATGGTTTCTTATGGGAAATAAATGTTCGGAAGACGAACTTTTCGCCTCACACACACTTTCTGGGAACCAATTATGTTCGTGAGCTGAGGTATCACTGTACATTTATTTCCTTGGAATTTTCAGGGGTGCCATTAAATGTGTAACAGGTGATTTTTATGAAAAATATTTGTGCCTTATTCAGCCCCCCTAAAATTCACTTGAGTTCAAAGTAACAGTTTTCTATCATTTTTAGTGTGAGAGTAGTTTCGGCAATAAAAAAAAAAAAAAAAAAAAAAAAGAATATTTTCAGGCTTTTAACAAATCTGTTCCAGGGTACCAATAATTATGGATGCTAGTGTGTGTGTGTGTGTGTGTGTGTGTGTGTGTGTGTGTGTGTGTGTGTGTGTGTATTCTTCCTCACTTTCGACGGTTAATGGGGACCTAGCCCCTCCGCGACTGCCAATTTCCGCAAAGTAGGATCGAACCCCCTAACTGACGTATATGTACATGTTTATGTATATATAATATCAATAAATACATATTCAATGTTATAAATGCTTATAATAACAATTAAACATTCAAAAATAAACCATAAGAGGTAAATAAAATATAAATACACACACATTCAGATGCGCACCTTACATAAAGTTGTGAGTAGTTTTGCTGAGGGGGGGTTGTTTTTTGTTTTGTTTTGTTTTTGTTTTGCTTTTGGTTTTTTTTGCATAAGTCTTCTTGTTTTACAGCATTTTCCTTAACTTTTTCCTTATTTTTCCGTAATTTCCTTATCTATTTATTTTTTGATGAATATTTTTAAAAACCCCTGAAGTTGCAGAAATTGAAGCACAGCGAGGAGTCACTGTATATATGAGACTAAGTTTCAATATTTTGGCCATCGAGGAAAATGATGTGTCTGACACAAACCCAACACCTCTCATTACTCCAAGAATACCATCCACAGTGGAGCATTGTGTTGGCAGTATCATGCTTTGGGGATGTTTTTATATTGGCAGGGATTGGGAGAAATTGTCAGAATTTCGGGAATGAGATATGACACTATACTATACTACCGGTGGTGTAGTGGTTAGAGTGTTGGGCTCATGATCGGGAGGTTGTGAGTTCAAATCCCACTGAGACCCTCACTGTGCTAAGACCCCTGGGCAAGGTCTCAACCACAAGTGTGCCTCTGTTCACCCAGCAGTATAAATGGGTACCAGTAAAAATATACTGGGAAGGTAACCTGTGATGGACTAGCGTCCCATCCAGGAGGAGTTGAACTCCTGATTGCTTCATGCTACGGAAACCGGGGATAAGCACCGGCCTGATGAGCCGCTAGGCTCGGGTGTAAAAACCCAAACAGTTAATCAATCAAAATCAAAAGTATACATCAGAATATTCCTGAGAAAGAGAAATTCTTGAAGGAACTGGAGCAGATCTGCTTTGAGAAACAGGAAAATGTCCTCGTTGCTAAATGTAATCTAAAGAGAGATAAAGAATTATTTATTTATTTATTTATGTAATATACCATAATTATAATTGCAGCAATTATAGATGTTATAAGGGCAACTCTGCGAAGTACTGCCTTTTGGGGGCGGGATGCTTAGTGCAGCCATGTTACAGTGAGGGGGTCCTAAGCTGAACCTTGCCTTCCTCTGCCTTCTCCATGTATGCGTGTGCTCATTATATAGGTGTGTGTGTGTGTGTGTGTGTGTGTGTGTGTGTGTGTGTGTGTGTGTGTGTGTGTGTGTGTGTGTGTGTGTGTGTGTGTGTGTGTGTGTGTGTGTGTGTGTGTGTGTTTTCACTATGAATCGTTTAAATGCAGAGGCAAAATTTCCCTTATGTGTTTAATACAGCATATATAAAAAAGCTATGTACCTTCAAGTTTTAAGGCAACAAAACAGGAAAAATGTCAAGAGAAATGAATACTTTTGCAAGCCACTTTATTTGTTTTTGTTTTTATTTGTTTTTGTGCACGCATTACCCGTATTTGGCATGGCTGGATTGCATAAAGAAATTAAAAGTGTCTAGGATGGGTTAATGAAGGTCGGTTCACTCACTCATTTACCAAACGGACAGGTTGGTGCCTATCTCAGTCGACATTAGCAAGGGTGGCGTACCACCTGAACAACTTAGCAAACCATCGCAGGGCAACACACATACAATTATTCACACTCAAACTGTACACCTAGAGTCAAGTTAGAACAGCCGTCATAGTCTAATATGCATGTCTTTGGACTGTGGGAGAAAACCAATACAAGCACGGGGAGAACAAGGGCGTAGGCTGGTCTGACAGTGGAGGGTGCACATCTTGGTTGACTGAATCCCAGGGGCTATAATTTTATTGATTATATTAGTAAACACTTTGGGGGAGCCCGGTACACCTGTGGGTAGAACTATAACTGCAATCAAATATTATAGTTCAACCAAAAACATTCTCAAATATATTCAAACTACATCTGCAAGTACATGTGCTAAATACATTTAAAAATTGAGATAAAGTTATTTATCTATTCAAAGGCACAAACAAATATTAATACATATTTACATGGTTTATGATGGCTTATGATTATTTCAGCCATTCATTCTCTGTGAGTCAATGTTTGTGTTCTGACACATGTGCAGGAGCCGGAGGCGGGACTAACAAACTGTGCTTTATTCTCACACTCGCACTTTGTTTGATTGACAGTGTTCAGCTGTTATTGCTTACTGATAACATGTGAGGTGCTCCACCGAAATAGGCACCTGTCGTTGATTGTTGATTGGTCAGCTCAGGCTTGCACATGCGCATTGCCCGTTACAAGTTAACTTCCAGTGTTAACTTCCGGTTTCCGGTTTACTGCACACTGAATTTATCTCCGACTTTCTCTTCAATAACAATCATTAAGTTTATTTATAAGATTGTAAATACACATAATTTCTTGTCCAGCGGAACTCAACTCCTGCTCTGTGTGTGTGTGTGTGTGTG
>CM045730.1:50190528-50440528 GCA_024760905.1 Plotosus lineatus | reverse complement strand
TGTACAGCGCAGCCTATGAACTCCCCAATAATCACAGTTGATGATGTGTGAATATCTGACATGTTGTATGATAAATATTCTCTTTATTAGAACATGAATATTAAGGCTGACATTAAAGGAGTATTATCTTTGTCCTAACTTTAACTGTGACTGCAGCTCAACAACATGCAAAATGGCTCATAATCCTTGCCTAGCAAGCACATAATAATAATTTAAAAAAAAAAAAAAAAAAAAAAAAAATTTAACAACAGTATAGTTGTGGTTCATTTCAGCTAGTTATTATCCCTGTTGCAGATAAATGCATTACACAGCAATAAAATGCAAAGAGAGACTAAAAGGTAAAAAAGAAATATGTAAAGAAATATATCAGATGCTATAGGGCAGTGGTGGCCCGGTGGTTTATGCTGGATTACAGATCCTAAAGTTGGGGGTTCAATCCCCACTGTCAATGGTTGTCACCACTGTCCCTCCCAGTGGAGCTAACTGGGTTATCAAAGTGCGGCCATGCCCTTCACTATCTGTGGTGAGAGGCCTGTAAAAGAACCGTTTCTGACTTTCATCAAGAGTAGCTGCAGAGCCATCAACGTGTTTCTGCCCTACGATGGGCTGGTGAGCTGTTCAGAATGTACTCTATCCTCGCCCAGAGTCAGCTGAGATGGGCGCCAGCCTCCCCATGACCCTAGGTAGGATTAAGCCTTTCATAAAATTAATGAATGAGAAGCTATTACGGTGTTACAATAACATATCATCACCTGCAAATTTACTCTCGTCTCACTTCATATGACTACCAGAGAGACCACGATGGAATAATATTGTCTGCACTATCTTTATTTAAAACCGACTCTATTGCTACGTGTCTTGCAATTTATTTTTGCATAATAATTTTGCATATACAGTATTTGCAATGTGTACAACACAAGGTTGGTGTTATATGTTATGTGGAGACATGCACAAGGTAAAGGAAATGGTGGTGTCCACACCTGTAGGTCATCCAGGGTGATTAATATCACTGTATATCCTGAATTTAATTTGACAGTGTTTACATAACATATTACTCCTACGGGAATTTATTTTGCACAAGGACTCAGACATGGCAGCCGTAGTGTCTGTGTAACAGTATGGATTTTGCTTTCTTGAAAGACCAAGAGTATACAAACCCCCCTCCTCCCAACACACACACACACACACACACACACACACACACACACACACACACACACACACACACACCCATGTGAGAGAGCCCCCCCCAAGATAGCCTGGCTCGGCGTCGGCTGAGATGGGTGCTAGCCTCCCCATGGCCCTAATTGAGATTAAGTGGTTCAGAAAATGAATGCATTCAATAGATATATTTAGATTTTGTGTTTATTTCATTCTGAATAAATTGAGGTATAGCAAGCACACATACAATGTTTAATTTAATGGATTTGTTTGGGTATTAATTTTTAATTACAGATTTTGCTGCTGTTGATGCTGGCTTTCTTATTAAGAGGTATACGTCTAAATGTTTAGTTATATAAGACCGAAAATCAATAAACAATATGCTATTAAACCAAAACACAATTAAAACATGAATCAGCTACACTACAGTCTTTAAGTATTAAACAATGACTGATTTATATTTTCTCCATTCAATTACTTGCATTTACATTTATATTACTGTCACACTGATGTCAGACAGGAGGAGATGCATTTTTGTAAAGAAAAGATGCAAGAAAAAAGTAATTAATTAACTTGCCTTATTTATTATCTTCTGATGGTTTCATAATTTTTCATCAGGGGAACGAACCAACTAGCTGTGATGTTCTTTTCAACGAGGAGCTGTGATCAAACGAGCTAAAGTGTTTGAAACAAGATCAGAGGAGTTTAAATGACAGACATGAGAAGATCTTCAGCAAATCCATCATGCTATAATGTGAATACAATGTGAATATATTAGCACCATTGACAGCTTACATGTTATTGGCTACCATCAAAGCAGAACAACAAAGCAGGTGTTTCAATGTCTTACGGAACCACAACAAACAAATAAATAAATATATCATGCATGTTGCCTCATCTACATCACATACAGATAGACAGACAGACAGGCAGACAGACAGACAGACAGACAGATAGCTAGATAGATAGATAGATAGATAGATAGATAGATAGATAGATAGATAGATAGATAGATAGATAGACAGTAATATGTGATGTTAGGATCTTTGCTAAAATTGTTCAAATACATCCGAGCAATTATTCATTTATTAATTTATTTTTTCTTAACCACTTAGTCCTAATTAGGGTCATGGGGAGGCCGGTAGCTGACTCTGGGCGATGGGCAGCTCATCCTGGACAGCTCATCCAAACAATTATAGAATACAAAATACTTTATGTGGCTCAACATAGTTCATCTTTAGACTTCAGAAAAATAAAGAAACCAACCTGAAACTTTCTCTGTTGCTGGATTGCTATTCTTAAAAGTACATCTATTGTAACATTAAAACACACATACACACACACAAACACACGCACACACACACACACACACACACACACACACACACACACACACACACACACACACACACACACACACATAGCATAATATAATTGTTATTATAAGCATTTATAACATTGAATATGTACGTATTGATATTATATATGCATAAACATGTACATACACGTCAGTTAGGGGGTTCGATCCTACTTTGCGGAAATTGGCAGTCACGGAGAGGCTAGGTCCCCATTAACCGTGGAAAGTGAGGAAGCATATATACACGTGCACACACACACACACACACACACACACACACACATACACACACACACACACACACACACACACACACACACATACACACACACACACACACACACACACACACACACACACACACACACACACACACACTTTTTCTGACACAGCACAATGCAAGTGAATATTTTTATAATAATACACATGAATGGCATGATTAGGTTTGTTTTCTATTAAAATGAAAATATGTTAATACTTAATTCTTGAATCAAAATGAAGGACACTCAGGGTTTGTCAGTCACTTGGAGCAGGCAGGTTGTTTTTGTTTCCTTATGTGTTTCTTCTTTTATGTAGAATATGCGTAACTTTGAATGAGTCTATAAGTGCACTGTTATACAGCATGGGAGCTCAGGAGATCACCTGACCTGATTAACTGGTTAAACTATGTAAAAAAAAAAAAGAAATTATAAAATCATGATTTACTTGCTTTTAATGTCCCTGCGTAGTATATAGGTTCAGTGAATGTCTATTATTTTCAAAATAATTGTTAATTGAGGACAATCAAAACATTATGGTTTAAGGGTAGGCAGAAATCCTTAATGAAAAAAATAAAAACAGGCACCATTCATGGAAAAAGTCCAAACAAATACAAAGAGAAATACTCAATAATGTACATTGGCTCATAACAAGGATGATTTCCTTTCGGCATTTTCCCTTTTTCAGGGGTCGCCACAGCGAATGATTCGCATGTTTGATTTGGCATAGGTTTTCACGTCGGATGCACTTCCTGACATAACCGTTTTTTAGCAAGGGACAGAAACACACTGACGGCTTTGCAGATATTCTTCACAAAAGTCAGCAATGGTTCTTTTACATGAACCTCTCACCATAGACAGTGAGAGACATGCCTGGCCTTTGATAACCCAGTTAGCTGCACTGGCGAGGACAGTGACAACGTTGTGGAGAGTGGGACTCAAACCCCCAACCTTAGGATCAGCGATCCAGCGCCCTATACCACCGGGCCACCACTGCCCAAGGCACAGAACAAGGATGTTGTTGTGAAAAGCAGAACAAATAAAATAAAATACTGTGAAAAAAGTTAAAATAACCAAACTAATTTGGGACCAAATTCCATACAGGTCAACACATTAAATGAGGTGGAAACATTAAAAAAAAAAACAAAAAAGTAGCTCAGGGGAAATCTGTGAGATTTTACCATAGAAGATTTTGCACCTACGTAACTCTAAAAACTAATTGCAGACCTTTTTACTTACCTTATATTATTTCTTAAGGCATACAGTGTCCATATTTCCATGTGAAAGACACATGTTAAAGGAACAAACGATGAACCCTTGAGGATATCGTCCCAGACTGGAAAGATACTGCTTTGTTTTTCTTCTGCTGCTTCGAGGATATGCATAAGCATAAACCATAGAAGTGGAACAAAAAAGTGTTATCATCCTCCTCAGGTTTCGGGAAAAAACAGAACAGTAAGATGAATGAAATAGTGAATTCTATTATAAGTGATGCATACTGTATATTTGCTCAGCATGGCTTTAAACTCATTTCAGTTTACAAAGCAAAATCACCAACCTTGTTTTGCTGCCAGTTTTATATTGTCCATTGATTGAAAATGCTTATTTCCTTTGCCAGATAGGAAATAGTCATGATACACTGAACTTTATTAAAATCTCTAACATTCATACATCATTTATTTACCCTTCTCTGTTCTTTTTTTTTTTATTATTGTTTAAGATAAAACAAATTGTACAATAATTCACAGTCCTTTCATAATAAAAGCAAAGATTGAGGTTGTCTCAAGTGTTGAGAATGATTAAATTGAGTTGGTATGATGAGAATGAAGGTTCACTGATACCCCACTCATTCCTTGGATTCTTCTCAGCAAGCACTGATTTGATTTGAGACTAATTTAGATGAACTCTGTCATTCTATCTCTATTGCCATCTGTTTCATCTGAAATGGGAACTCTTGTGATTTCTAATTACACAAGGACCTTTTTTTCTTATAAAGGCCAATGCACCTTACATTATTGAGTAAACGCTTACAAGACTGCAAATACCAACAAGCATTTATCAGTTGCTGTAATTTAACATTGTTTGTGTGTGTTGTAGTTAATCTTCATTACTTAATAGGTTGTATGGTAGTATTTATAAAATTCTGGCATGGATTGATGGGAATAACCTTTCTACTTCTAAATCAGATTCAACTAATTAGACCATGATGCCATTTTGGCTTCATACTTGTAAAAAAAAAAAAAAAAAAAAAAAAAAAAAAAAAAAAGGCAGCTATTTTCTTCTATAGTGTACACAGCTCAAAACTGAATGGGAGTCAATCACCTTTTTTTCTTGAAATTGATGATAACTTTAAAATATAAGGCCAGTATGTGGACGCATTACATGCATGGTTGTTAGTCTGTTCAGTTCATTTTCTGTAACCGCTTAATCCTAATTAGGGTCAAGGAGAGGCTGGCGCTCATCCCACATGACTCCGGACGAGGGCAGAGTACACCCTGGACAGCTCGCCAGGCCATCGCAGGGCGATGGACAGCTTTGCAGCTACTCTTGTAGAAAGTCAGCAATGGTTCTTTAACATGAACCTCACGCCATAGAGAGTGAGAGACTTTGATAAGCCAGTTAGCCGCACTGGGGTGGGGGAGGGGTTGGGAGATGGGGTTTAGTGACAAACTGTGGTGAGTGGCGCTTGAACCCCCAACCTTAGGATCAGTGATCCAGCACCTGTACCACTAGGCCACCACTGCCCACACTTGTCAGTTTGTTCAGTTCAGTTCATTTTCTGTACCCGCTTAATCTTAGTTTGGGTTGCGGGGAGGCTGGCGCCCATCCCAGCCAACTTCTGGCGAGGGCAGAGTACACCCTGGACAGCTCGCCAGGCCATTGCAGGGCGGAAACACGCTGACGGCTTTGCAGCCTACTCTTGTCGAAAGTCAGCAATGGTTCTTTTACATGCCTCTCACCATAGACAGTGGGAGACATGGCTGGCCTTTGTTAACCCAGTTAGCTGCACTGGGGGGGACAGTGACAACCTTGTGGAGAGTGGAACTCGAACCCCCAACCTTTGGATCAGTGATCCAGCACTTGTACCACTAGGACACCACTGCCCACACTTGTCAGTTTGGTAACTTATAATAAATTAATGCAATATCATCAGCAGTGGTCTTCAAAATTGATCTTAATCCTTTGATCTGATCCATAAATTTAGGACTATACTGAAGAGTTTATTCTCTTTGTGATGCAGGGAAGAAATATAGTTCCAAATATAGCTCTAATATCCCTCTACCTTGTATCTGCTACAGTAAAACTGTGCATTAACTGGATACTACTTCAATTATAATCGCTAATTTATACACTGGAGACATACTGTAGCTCTGTAGACGGTGTGTACTTTGTAGCCCAGTATAGATAATGTGTAAAACATTAATAATATATTTATGAACAGTGCTCACAGGGCTACCTATTTTCACTACGTAATGATGATTCTGATGATGTTGATTTTAATTCTTATCCTTCCAGACAGTTCAGTTCAGTTCATTTTCTGTAACCGCTTAATCCTAATTAGGGTCGCAGGGAGGCTGGCGCCCATCTCAGCCAACTCCGGGCGAGGGCAGAGAGTACACCCTGGACAGCTCGCCACGCCATCGCAGGGCAGAAACACGCTGACAGCTCTGCAGCCTACTCTTGTTGAAAGTCAGCAATGGTTCTTTTACATGCCTCTCACCATAGACAGTGAGAGACATGGCCGGCCTTTGATAACCCAGTTAGATGCACTGGGGGGGGACAGTGACAACCTTGTGGAGAGTAAGACTCGAACCCCCAACCTTAGGATCAACGATCCAGCGACCTATACCACCAGGCCACCAATGCCCCTCCTTCCAGACAGCTGTAACGAAAAAGAGTACTGCAAGTGTTATCGTGTGTTGATGTGCATGACACAACCGGAATTTGAATATTTAGTTGTGATGTCACTATAAAAGTTAATTCATTCATTCACTCTCTGAACCGCTTAATACTAATTAGGGTTGCTTGGAGGCTGGCACCCATCTCAGCTGACTCTGGGTAAAGGCAAGTTACACATTGGATAGCTCACCATGCCTTTGTAGGGCCATTATAAAAATTTAATTGGTAAATTATATAAAACGATAATTTTAATATTTGAAAGCAGTTGTAATGGAAACCTATAATATGGTCATGCAACTGCCAATAGTACAGTTCTGTTCTTTCCTTTTATCCAAAATGAGTTTGTCTTTATCATTCTTCCACTAATTTTCTGAACTGTATAATCCGAACTAGAATCGCAGAGGAGGCTGGTACCTTGACGCTGGGCGAGGGCAAAGTACATCCTGGACAGCTTGCCAGGCCATCACAAGGTAGAAGCACATTGATGGCAACAAATTGAATTCCTCTTTGTGAATACCAGCAATGGTTCTTTTACTTGCCTCTCAACACAGACAGTGAGAGACATGGCTGACCGTTGATAACCCTGTTAGCTGCACTGGGGAATATCAGTGATAACCTGGTGATAGTGATGCTTGAATCCCCACCATTGGGATCAGTAAGCCAGCACCTTCCCACTGGGTCACCACTGCCACTAGTTTAGCTTTACGCTTAGCAAAATATATTATTACCTTCAAAATAGTGACACCGACATACCTTGATTAGTGCTGTAGAGCCTAAATTGAGTCGCAGATTCCGTCATATTTGGCATTAACACATGTCCTGGGGTGATCATCTCAAAACTGGACATATAGTCATTAACTTCAGAGATTATGAGCCTGTCATCATTGACTAATGAGATATAAGATGGCACATGCAGCTATGTTGAGCAATTGCTTAAGTCACTGATTATAACTATAATCATTACCCAAGTGGAAAAGAGTTATGCCATTCAGCATGATTTTCAAACATTCTGATCTGGATGTGCTCCTCATGCTTGTGTGGGTTTCCCCCAGGAACTTTGGTTTCCCCGCAATCCTAAAACATGCAGAGTACACTAATGGGTGGTTCCACATCACCCCTAGGTGTGAGTGTGAGTATGAATGATTGTGTGAGGATTGGTCCTGTGATGGCCTACTGAGCTGTCCAAGGTGTACCCCAACCTCACCGAGAGTTAGCCAAGATGGGCCTCCCAATGATCCTAATTAGGACAACGTGGTTCAGAAAAATGAATGAATAGATGACTACCAATATGATATTGGTGTGACAATGGCGTAGCTTTTAGCACATTCGCCTCACAGCTAGAAGTCTTGGATTCAATTGCCAGCTCGGCCATTCCTGTGTGGAGTTTGAATGTTCTCCCCATGATTGTGTGGCTATTCTCTGGGTACTCAAGTTTCCTCCCACAGTCCAAAAATGTGCAAAGTACGCTAAATGACGGTTTGGCCCTGTTGGTGTGGTGAACTGTCCAGGCTGTACCCTCCCTCACTCAGAGTTGGCTGAGATGGGTGCCAACTTCTCAGTGACCCTAATTAGTATTAAGCAGCTTAGAAAATGAATGGATGAATGAACATAATATTGTCATATGCATCGCAGGCCATATCCAACTCTGGTTTGAGTAAATGGATCAAAAGGCATCTTTAAGATGCATTCAACCCTATCAACATGTGTATTTAACAAAGAAATGTAGTTTTAGAAGGAAAAAAAAAAACATTTTCGAAAACCTGGATCAACATATCTGTCTTAAGTCTGATCTTGAGATGTTTTCTGTCTTGACATGACAATTTTTAAAGATTTTTTTTTATGCACAAAGTCTGATCTGAAGCTATTCCTTTATCTGGAACAGATGATCAGTGGAGCAGTATTGCAGTAACAAAGCCAGCAGCATTTGGTAATTTTTTTCTAAATATTTACTCGGTTTTGTTCAGTTTGATCATGACTTGCTCCTATGCTCTTTAATATTCAGTGTTCACATGTTCTCGGCTGCCCTGGTCTTTAACCTCTCTTGGGCTCCTTGAGCAATTTTCTGAACATCTTATATGAGTTGAAATTAACCTTTCTCAAGGTTTTAAGACCAAAGTAGAAATATGATTTTCCATAGTAAGATTACACTTTTTTGACATCACATAATTTGAAATAGGCAGCACAGTGGCATAGTGGTTAGCACGTCCACCTCATAGAAAGAAGTTCCCGGATTCTGTTCCCATACTCGGCAAGAGCATTTCTATGTCGAATTTGCATGCTCTCCCAGTGCATGGGTTGGTTTCTTCAGTTTCTTCCCACAGTGCGGTTCCTCAGTGTGAATGGTTGTGTGTGTTGCCCCAGCAATGGTCTAGCAAGCTGTTCAGGGTATAACCCCCTCCCTTCACCCATAGTTGGTTTAGATAAGTTGCAGCCTTCTCATGACCCTCGTATGACTGAGAGGTTCAGCAACACAGTGACAACAAGAGTAGAAGATGCAGAGGATAGGGTGAGATGGAGGCAGATCATTTGCTGTGGCGACCCCTGAGGGGAACACTCGAAAGGAAAAGAAGAAGAAGATTCATGTAGCCTGGTCGTAAAGGTGCTAGATCACTGATCCTAAGGATAGGGGTTCAAGCCCCACTCTCCATGGGTTGTCACTGTCCCCCAATGCTGCTAACTGGGTTGTCAAAGGCCAGCCATGTCTCTCACTGTCTATGGTGTGAGGCATGTTAAAGAACCATTGTGTATATATATATATATATATTGTATTTATTGCTTTTTGTCACACCTTTTTACATTAATCCTGTTATCCATTATATAAACACATACGCCAAGAATTATTCAATATCCTAAATTCTGAAATAAAAATGTTTATCGTGACATTGGTCTGGAAAGAAAATGTGCTTGCCTGCATGTACACTGGGATTAGAAATTGTTATTAGATCATCTGTACATGAGAAAGTTAGTGTCGGAGAGTCAACCTTAAAATAATCTGACAAGGGAGAATCTGAAATGACAAGTGAGTAAATGATTTATTGAACCTTCCAAACGTCCCATCAGTTGCACACCTGTCACTGTTTTGGGGTCAAGCCAAAATGTTGTAGTCTCTCATTAGCTTATCAGTCATCTCATTTGCAGCACCACTTAATCCAATTAGAGCAATGGGGAGGTTTGAGCCTATTTCAGCCAACACTGGATGAAGACAGCGTACACTCAGAACAGCTCAACATCTACAAAGCAAATATTAATATATGTATATGCTGTATACATATATCCACACACTGTATATATACTTGACATAACTGTGAAATTAATGTATCACACAAAAGGATTTTTAAAATCTTTTTTATTGGTAGTATGAATAATGAACCAATCCTTCTTTTCCTTTCGGCTGTTCCCTTTCAGGGGTCGCCACAGCGAATCATCTGCCTCCATCTTCATGGAAGTCATATTAATGATTCGCACATTCGATTTGGCATAGGTTTTTATGTCTGATGCCCTTCCTGACACCACCCTTTACAAGGTTTCTGCAAGGGGCAGAAACACGCTGACGGCTTTGCAGCTACTCTTGTCGGAAGTCAGCAATGGTTCATATACATACCTCTCACTATAGACAGTGAGAGACATGGTTGGCCTTTGATAACCCAGTTCGCTGCACTGGGGGGATCAGTGATAACCTTGTGGAGAATGGGGCTCGAGCCCCCAACCCTAGGATCAGTAATCCAGCACCTTTTACAACCAGGCCACCACCTATGAACACTGCTATAATCTGCATACATTAATTAGTATTTATTGTGGTAAAGCTGACAGTGCAGCTAACTGGGTTACAAAGGTCGGCCATGTCTCTCACTGTCTATGGGGTGAAGTTCATGGAAAAGAACCATTGGTGACTTTCGACAAGAGTAGCTGCAAAGCCGTCAGCGTGTTTTCACCCTGCGATGGCCTGGCAAGCTGTACGGGGTGTACTCTGCCTTCGCCCGGAGTCGGCTGGGATGGCACCATCCTCCCTGCAACCCCCTAATTAGGATTAAGCAATTACAGAGAATGAACAAATGTGGTAAAGCTACATTCTAATTTAAATATATATGAATAATTAACCTGAGGTGGCAGTGGTGGTCGAGTGGTATAGGGTGCTGGATCGCTGATCCAAAGGTTGGGGGTTCGAATCCCACTCTCCACAAGGTTGTCTCTCCCCCCCAGTGCAGCTCACTGGGTTATCAAAGGTGGGCCATGTCTCTCACTGTCTATAGTGAGAGGCATGTAAAAGAACCATTGCTGACTTTCTGTTTCTTAAAGAGTTTCTGTTTCTGTCCCTTGCTAAAAAAAAGGTTTGTGACAAGAAGGGCATCCGACGTAAAAACCTCTGCCAAAAACAAAACGTGCGAATCAGATGATTCGCTGTGGCGACTCCCGAGTAAAAGGGAAAAAGCCGAAAGGAAGACAGAAATGAATAATTAGCCTGAACACCTCGCACCACGTCAGAGTAATTCATGTGTTTTTGTAATTAAGTACATTTAAGTGTGTATGTGTGTGTGTGTGTGTGTGTGTGTGTGTGTGTGTGTGTGTGTTTGCTAGCATAGCAGCAATGTAGGAAAGAGCTTTACAGCTTCTTAAATATAAACATTCCAATTTTTGCCTGGGGAATAGTCCTCTCATGCAAACAGTTTCATTTACAAGACTATATTTATTACAGAAAAATAATCAACTTGGCTTGTTTATAACTAAATATGCAATATTCTAACAAATATAACATTACGCATATTTAAAAATTCCTCTGCAAACATGGCCATGATTGTACCAGAGTCCCAGGTGTGTGTCATGATAAATAAACATCACATTCAAATTGAACAGCTTGAAGGTGTCTGATTTTTTTTTTTTTCCAATAAAATATTTTTAAAAAATCAGACACCTTCAAGATGATTGGGGCAGTGGTGGCCTAGTGGTATAGGGCGCTGGATCGCTGATCCTAAGGTTGGGGGTTAGAATCCCACTCACCACAAGGTTGTCACTGTCCTCCCCAGTGCAGCTAACTGGGTTATCAAAGGCAGGCCATGTCTCTCACTGGCTATGGTGTGAGGTTCATGTAAAAGAACCATTGCTGACTTTCGACACGAGTAGCTGAAAAGCCGTCAGTGTGATTCCGCCCTGTAATAGCCTGGCAAGCTGTCCAGGGTGTACTCTGCCCTTGCCCAGAGTCGGTCGGTATGGGTGCCAGCCTCCCCACGACCCTAATTAGGATTAAGCGGTTACAGAAAATGAACTGAGCTGAACCTTCAAGATGTTCAAATTACAAAAAATAAAAATTTGTAAGGGCTCTTAAAAATTCTTGAGGCCCAAGACACTTGTAACCTATTTTTAATACACAAGAAAGCTATTTTATACAGCAGCTCCATCATCAAATGGTCTGAAAACAGTCTGTTCGCAACAATCTCTAGGTTTAAAACATAATGGGAAGCAATAATCTGTTGATGTTTTCATCTTGTAATGTTACCATGTAGCTGAGATACCTACGCACTGGCGCTGACCTTAAAAATGATGTTTCACTTTCATACATGACTGGATCTTTGGCGAGCTCTTGGTCCAGCAGTTTAAGAGCTGGTCAGTACCAACATTGGTGGCATGGCAATTCATTCATTTATTTCTTAAGCCGCTTAATCCTAATTGAGGTCACGGGAAAGCTGACACCCATCTCAGCCGACTCTTGGCGAGGGCGATGTACATCCTGAAAAGCTCACCAGGCCATCTTAGGGTCTGTACTCACTCAAGCGTTGCTATGTGCACTCAGACCTCGGGGTAATTTGGAACAGTCGATTAGCATACTGTGCAGGGCAGTGGTGTTCTAGTGGATAGGGCACAGGATTGCTGATCCTAAGGTTGGGGGTTTGAGTCCCCACAGGGTTGTCACCGTCCCCCCCAGTGCACCTAACTGGGTTATCAAAGACGGGCCATGTCTACCACTGTCTATGGTGAGAGGCATGTAAAAGAATCATTGCTGACTTTCGTAAAGAGTAGCTGCAAAGTCATCTGCTTGTTTCTGTCCCTTGCTAAAGGGTTGTGACAGGAAGGGCATCGGAAGTAAAAACCTATGCCAAATCAAATGTGCGAATCACATGATTCGCTGTGGCGACTCCTGAGAAAGGGAAAAAGCTGAAAGGAAGAAAGAAATAAATTAGCATACTGTGCATGTTTATGGTGGGAGAAAACCTACACAAAGATGGGGAGAACATGCAAACTCTCCACAGACATGCCCGAGCTGGGACTCGAACCCAGGCCTGCTTTCTGTGAGGCGGACCTGCTGACCACTACACCACTGTGCTGCACTGGTATAGCAATAGAATACTAAAGTAATAATTTATTTCAAATACAGGGATCCCTCGCTACTTCGAGATTCAATTCATGTGGCTTCAGTGCATCACGTTTTTTTCTTATGAATATTCATCAAATTAAAAAATAAGGAAATTAAGGAAGAATAGGGGAAAAAGTTAAAGAAAATGCCACAAAAACAAGGCCAATTATGGAAAAAAAAAACAAAAAACAAACAAAAAACCCCCTAAACAAACACAAAACAAAAAACAACCCCAAACCTCCCATCAAAACTCGTTACATTGTTGTGAGTTGCGCATCTGAGTGTGTGCATGCACATCTGCTTGCATCTGTATGTGTGTGTGTATTTATATTTTATTTACATCTTATTCATAAATTGTTAATGCTTAATTGTTATTATAAGCATTTATATCATTGAATATGTATTTATTGATATTATATACACATATACATGCACGTATACATCAGCTGGGGTGGGGTGGGGTGGGCGGATCCTACTTTGCAGAATTCGGTGGTTACATTGTGATCCCTGTATATTTTTTCTTCAAGTTTCTGCTAATAAGAGTTTCCACGTGTTAGCGCCTTGCTAAGCACATCATGATGTTCTAGCTGTGTCTTGTACAGGTCGTGTATGGTGTATGGTGACCATTGCAAGAAATAATCTAATGTACAGTTCATGCTGTGGGGCCGGCGGCCTAGGGGTTAGAGTGCTGGACTCATGATCAGGAGGGTGTGAGTTCAAATCCCAGTTAGACCCCCAGTGTGCTAAGACCCCTGGGCAAAGTCTTAACCACAAGTGTGCCTCTGTTCAGCCAGCAGTATAAATGGGTACCAGTAAAAATATACTGAGAAGGTAACCTGTGATGGACCAGCATCCCATCCAGGAGGATTTGATCTCCTAGTTGCTTCATGCTACAGAGCCCAGGGATGAGCATCGACCTGGTGAGCCACTATGGCTTTGGGTGTAAAAAGCCCACAGACTTTACCTTTACAGCTCATGCTGAAGCAGACGTTGTGAGCTATGAGTCCTAATGAAGCTTTTGAGGGAGTCATCAGGAGACAGACTACAACTTTTGTGAAGCCAGTTGTTTTGTGGATAGTTGGCATGACTGAGCTTACCTATGTATATCGATCTGAAATTTCTTATTACTTTCATGCATTTTGCACAGTCTTACATATGCAAAAGGAGATTTAGGTGACTGTGGAACAGACAGATCCTCTGTGCATTATTAAAAACAAATAATGTAGACTTAGAGGTGATACTATTGCACAGTTTGCTGTAATCCCTCCCAGAGCTCTGTGTATTTTTCACTTGTATATTACTAATGACCTGTTTTGTCTCAGAATTGCTTAGAAGCGCACACACAAGTCTCACAAACACAGAGAAAAACAGCAGTATAGTTGAGACTGAACACATTGTGCAAATACACAGCGAGACCTCAATTTACTTTGTATTGAACACATGCAATGAGCGTCTATGAATAATAGAAATAGCCTCGGGTGTTTGATTATTTCCAGTTAAATTTTATTGCATGTTGTAACTCCCCTTCCCCTTTGTTTCTCTTTGTAGGCTGTAGGTGCCTGAAATGGCCATTCATAAGGGGTGTTTGAGTCTCTTTCTCCAATTTCTCCTGCTGCTAACTGGAATGCTGCGCTACCAGGCTCGTCCTTTCTTTGGCCCACCTACAGTTAATGTAGCTGTGGTGTTCAGCAGCTCAGGCCACGAAGGTGAAATAAAGGGCCGTCTGAGTCGGGAAAACTTCCTGGACCTGTCGCTTGATGTGAACCCCATCACAGTGCTCGTAAATGATACAAGCCCTAGTGCGCTACTTACACGTCTCTGTCAGACCATGGCCGCTGAGAGCCTCCATGGTGTGGTATTCGAGGATGATGTTGACTCAGAGGCTGTAGCTCAGATCCTAGACTTTCTCTCCTCCCAGACTTCTATACCCATAGTCGGTATCAATGGAGGCTCTGCCTTAGTCATCCCCCACAAGGTAAATTCACCAATCTTTGGTAAGTGAGGGGTCACATAATAGACCTGTTATTTGTATAGAGATTTACTTAATCAGAGTGATAAGGATGTGCAAAGTTCCCTGTGATAGCCTGGTGTGCTGTCCGGAGTGTACCCCGCCAGAGTCGGCTGAGATGGGCACCAGCCTCCCCGCGAGTCTAATTAGGATTAAGCTGCTTAGAAAATAAATGAATGAACGAATGAATGATGTGCAAAGTTCTGCTCTTGATTATGGGCACTTCACCCTAATGTTAAATTTAACATTCTGGGGAGATCTGACCTATTTTTGTAAACGATGATGTTTATTCTATCTGTTTATGAGTCAGAGATGTAAACTAATCTTACTTCAGGTTGATCCATTAGTCAAAAACGTATTCATACTTAATAATACTTGTAACTAAAAATATAATTTTCTATAAATAATACGTAGATGGGTAGTTACAGGGCTCATTTAATCTAAAATTACTATTAAAGTGTTACATCATCATGTAGATTTCAGATACTTGAAGCTCATGTTAATAAGGCTTCACAGCTGAGTGAGGATTGTCTTGCTAACTGACAGTAATTAAAGACGAACCTGAGTAGAATAGAAAGTGAAGTGCTATAATGCGGTCCAAGATCATACACACCAGGGCACGCTGAAACTGGGTAAAATCTTGCTGGGTTTTGTGTGTTTGTTTGTTTGTTTTTATCTGTAAATATGAAAAATATCAATTAAATACAAAAAAAAAAAACCATACAGACTATATCGCAAAAATTGAATCAAAAATCAAATCTGGGTTTGGTGTGAGTGTTTGTGGAGTATGCATGTTCTCCCAGTGCTTGTGTGAGTTGCCTCGAGGTACTCCGATTTCCTCCAACAGTCCAAAGACGTGTACTTCATGACTGCCCTTTTTGTTAATCAGAATGTCAATGATTGTGTGTCTACGTTGGTCCTGTGATAGTCAGGTCAGCTGTTCAGGCTGTACCCCAGCTTTTCACATTGACCGGTATCAAAATGAATTTCAATTAATAAATACTACAGTGCATTGTTTTTAGATTTATTGTCTAAACACGTATTTTAAACCCCTAAAAACACACAAGAACTGATAGAAAAGTCAACTATGTTTTACAGTTGTGTTCCCCGGTACAGGGATCCGTCGCTACTTCGCGCTTCAATTCATGCGGCTTCAGTGCCTAATGGTTTTTTTTTTTTTTGGTTTTTTTTTGAATATTCATCAAATTAAAATAATAAAGAAATGAATGAAGAATATGGGAGAAAGTTAAGGAAAATGCCACAAAATAACGCCAATTATGCAAAATAAAACCAAAAAAAAAAAAAAAAACCAAAGCAAACAAAACAAAAAAGAACCCAAAACCCCTTATCAAAACTACTTATATTTTTATGTGAGGTACACATCTGCGTGTACGCAGGCACATCTGTATGTGTGTGTATTTATATTTTATTTCCATCTTATGCATTATGTTTGAATGTTTAATTGTTATTATAAGCATTTATAGCGTTGAATATGTATTTATTGTTATTATATACACATATATATGTATGTATACATCAAGGGGTTGATCCTACTTTGCGGATTTCGGCAGTCACGGGGGGATCTCGGTTCCAATTAAACGTGGAAAGTGAGGGATCCCTGTATTTTGGTTGTGGCACTTCTGCTGTAAAGCCTTGATTTTATTTGGGTGATAATGCCCAATAATGCTCATGATTTGATCAATTTTAGGTTACGAGCGAGTGTGAGGGGTCTGTGACTGATATCAACCATATTGCTGACTATCTTTCAATGACTGTCATTGAGGAATCCACCGGATGTGGACATTTGTCCGATATTTTGAAATCAGTTGCCAAGACTTTGACAATGACACACAATAATCTAATAATAATCTACTGGTTGACTGTTACCAAATAGCCGCAATTAATTTGCTGACAGTCCAAGACTGGTCTGGTCGATAACAGTTGCAGATAGTTGGGGATTTATTTGCATAGCTAGTTGCCAACTATCAGAGATTTTCATCTGAGCATGATGGTCATGGATATTGCCAGTTTAGTCTGCGACTAAAGATCTGCAAGTGTCCATGACTGTCTTCAACCACAGTTGGGGACAGTTAGTGATATAGTCACCAATTACAAAGAAAACTGTCAAAATGATTACCAACCACTGCTGATCATTGCAGATCATCACTGACAGTCAGTCACCAACTCAAAAAATCACAGATAGTCATCAAATAATCACAGCTTCATAGTTTGAAGCAATTAATCCATACCTAGTCAATCATTGTCTTCCTTTCGGCTTTTTCCCTTTTACTCAGGAGTCGCCACAGCGAATCATCTGATTCGCACGTTTGATTTGGCAGAGGTTTTTATGTCGGATGCCCTTCCTGTCACAACCCTTTTTAGCAAGGGACAGAAACATGCTGACGACTTTGCAGCTACTCTTTACGAAAGTCAGCAATGGTTCTTTTACATGCCTCTCACCATAGACAGTGAGAGACATGGTCCGCCTTTGATAACCCAGTTAGCTGCACTGGGGGGACAGTGACAACCTTGTGGAGAGTGGGACTTGAACCCCCAACCTTTGGATCAGCGATCCAGCGCCCTATACCACTAGACCACCACTGCCCCTCCATACCTAATCAATCATATTCATAGTATTTTTTTCACAATGGGCGGGCAGAAATAATTCCAAATACAACTAATAGGATGTGTCAGACCTTGAAAGCTGTAAGTATTATGAATAACAATCCACACTTGCTGTGTAACACTTTCTACTTGTGTTTTACTGAGAAAATGAAGTGTTTTTAAAATGTACACCTTAAGGAGCATAACCCATAGCTTGCAGTAGTCATATAAATAAAAGACAAAGAAAATAATATGATAATATAAGCTTTATAGTCCTAAATACTAACACCTGTTCTCGACTGTAATCCCTGATGTGCATGGTAATTATTATATTTAGACATAATAAATAGCCGTTTCCTGTCTTGCATTGCTCATAATATTTTATAGGAATCTGGTAATGAAGAAGAATTGCTGTGTATTATGCAAATACAATGCACAGTGGTACAACTAAATGTGGAATTATGTGCTAGATTAGAATATTTAGTACTGAATACAGATTTCTGTCTAATTATTAGCAGTGAAATGCTATTATGCTTACCCTGTACTGTATGTCCTATGATGACTGAGAAGACTGAATGAAGTGTTAAAAATGAGACGATGCTTACATTCCCCAGATCATGATGATATTGGAAAGAGCCTTAATTGGATGTTTCTGGGAGTCTTCCAAATAAGATAAGAAAAAACAGAGTACAAAAATATATTTATGCATGTTAAATACTCGCAGATGGGTTTGGGCTTTTTTTATTGCAGCATTTTCTATTCCTGTATTTGATATGCAATTACTTGCTCTTTCCACTTCTAATAACTTTATAATTATTTGCTTTAAATGTTCATTTAATACAAAAGAGTCTAGATTTTTCTTTGGAAACAGTAAAAGAAATAAAAACAGTGTTAAAAATAGATCACATAGACTTTTCTCCTCTACATATTTATACCATTTAAACATACCGTACTTTGCTTGATGACTGTGAAGGAAAAGCTGTTACATTACAAAAAGTAAAATATATTGTCTCTATAGCAGTGCTTCTCAATTATTTTCTGTTGCGCCCCCCCAGGAAGAGGAAAACACCCCCCCACACTCCCACTATAAATAGTGTCATTTGTCTATAAAATTGTTATAAGTAATCCTCTACATAACACTGTATCCTTATTAACATTATGGAATACAAAAACAAGAAAGAAATATAGATCAACTTCCAACAAACAATAACTTTATTAACAATTTTTAGTTTTTAAACAAAAAGATTTAAAGTGCATCAATTTGCCTGAAATTAAAAAAAAAAAAGTATCCTTATTTAAAAACTGTAAAAAATTTTGACCAACAATTTGAACCACTTAATACTGAAAAATAAAATCAAATAAAATCAATATATAATAATAAATTCAAAAATTTCAGCAACATTAACTCAGGAGCACAATATATAAAACACTTTAACCTCCAAAACAAAAATGAATAAAACAATATCTTTTTTTTTTGTCAAAATGATTAAGTCAGGATTAATGGTACAATGAGCACGCTTTGCAGTGCACAGCTTTTCGAAGCCGAGTTTAAAGCTCGATACTGAACTCTCAGCTCCTGCTCAATGCTGAACTGGGACCTGGACTTATTTTCGCAGCAGTGACATCATCCAGCATGACAGAGACCGTGTCTGCTGCAGGAAGGATCAGTTCCTCTGCCCTGCTGTGGGGTTTTTTGCACTGAGCAGCCACCTTATATGATGCTAACAGAGCTCGCTGGTTTGATGGCGTAGCATTCACAAAGCAGGATGTTTGTTGGCAATACGCGGAGCGTTTTCACTGATAAACTCACGCGGCTTCACAGCGTGATCGGGGTGTGATGTCTTTAAGTGACGCCTGAATTTATTTGGTTTCATGCTGTCCGCTGCCAATGTTTTCAGACACAGTAAACACAGCGGTCTTTCCTCTTTTCTCACCGCAGCATAGTGAAGCCGAGTGCTACATCCGCTTCATCATACCTCCTCAACTTAGCTTTCAGGAGACTTTCGTTTCTCTCACTGTCTCCGTCTCTCCTGCCTCTCTTTCCGTCATTGTTAAATCTTTTCATGGTGAGCTTATTAAATTCATTTAATATTTTACCATTGAGCTAATTCTCTCTGGGAATACTCTGACAGTGAGAGAGCCACTGCCACCTACTGTAGTGGATGTACAATTTTAGTACGGCAAAAAAAAAAAAAAAAAAAAAAAGCTTGTTCCCTGGGGTCACACAACCGGCAGCTCACCATGCCCCCCAAGGGGGTAACACCCCAGTATTTGAGAAACACTGCTCTATAGTAATCCAGCATTGATTTTATCTGGAAAATTAATTAAGCTTTGTTTCATGCATATTGAAAAATATATGTAGTGTACATGCTTATACACCAATCAGCCATAACATTAACAACATTATGACCACCGACAGCTGAAGTGAATAACTAGCATTAATTCCAGTCATAATTTTAGTCTTCCCACATCAACTGAATTGCCAGAAATTCTTGAAAATTAAAATAATTTTAATGAAAGATCTGGAATGTTTTTCACCTCTCACCTGGTCACTTCAGTTGTACTATCAGTCACTGCTTACATTACATCTTCTGGCTAGACTCTGAAATTCCCTATTCTGATTAGGGGGCTGTTACTTGTAAGACAGGGGTGTCAAACTCATTCCATGAAGGGCCGTGTAGCTGCAGGTTTTTGTTTCAACCATGCAGCAGCACGCCTGACTTGACTCATTTAATCCACTGATTTGAGTCTTCAGGCAGTTGATTGGTCAATCTGTGTGCTCGGTACAGAGCCTGACCAATCAACTGTCAGAAGACTCAAATCAGTTGTTCAAATGAGCCGAGTCAGGTGTGCTGCTGTATGGTTGAAACAAAAACCTGCAGCCACATGTCCGTTTGCAGCGTGCGTTTGACACCCCTGATGAAAGACATCGATAAAATCTCAATTGATTTAAGAAACTACATCAAAGTCCTGAAAAAAAAAGAATTCTTATTGGGGATCATGGTGTAGACATTGGCACGTTCACTTCACAACAAGAAGATTCTGGATTTGAGTCCTAGACTTGATGAAGACTTTTCTGTATGAAGTTTGCATGCTTTGCCTGTGCTTGCTTGGGTTTCTTCTATTCACCCCAGTGTCCTCCCACAGTTCAAAGACATGCACATTAGGTTAATTTGCTGTTCCAAATTGTCTTGAGGTGTAAGTGTGAATGGTGAGTGGTGAGAGGTCTTCTGTCTGCCAAATTAATGATTGCCCTTTTTTAACCACTTTGGGACATTTCACCCACAGAGCTTTACACACAACTTCTTGCTCTCAGTAGTACTACAGTACTGTATTGAGGTTTTGCACGTGACGTCACAGGGTCACGTGACTTATGTTTATATGCCATATTGGACGGCATGATCTGGACGATGCTCACTCATTCAACATTGCTAAACATTTTAAAATAAGTAATAGTGGTTCAACGTCACCCAACTGGATGCTGTTTGCCGATTACTAACTTCCCCGGAGTGATACAAAATAAGCAGCGAGTCCATGGTCATATCGTGTTGCGTTGTTGGCTGTGCAAATAGACGGCGGCGTAAAGCCTGCACTGTCATTTTATCATTTTCCATCTGACCCGGACAGAAAAGCCAAGTGGATTGCAGCGGTAAATATGAAAGACTGAAATCCTACAGAATACAGTAGAATATGCAGCGAACATTTTGTATCAGATAAATATACATTATTAGGCTTATAAATAAAATATGTGCGAAGCCGTCAGCGTGTTTCTGTCCCTTGCTAAAGGGTTATGACAGGAAGGGCATCCGACGTAAAAACCTACGCGAAATCAAACATGCGATCAAATGTGTGAATCAGATGATTTGCTGTGGCGACTCCCAAGAAAGGGAAAAAGCCAAAAGGAAAAGAGGAAGATATAAATAAAATATGTGAATTTATACAACCATTATAAGCAGTAATAATTTTAATGCATTATTTCATAAGCGCTTGTTTGTATAGCTCTATTTGGGGATAGAATGCGCGCCTTAGCCGTTATGAGGTGGTAGTCTGTCTTCCCGGTTCCTGGCTCCAATTGTTGCATGCAGCTTACAAATCCGACAACAAAATACTTGTAAACTTCCATTGATTTGTAAGCTTTTAACTCTTTGCCAGTAAATGGAGATGGGCCGTGGACAAGATATGCACAAAGATCCAAGTAGGCAAAAGGAGGAAGGGAAGAACGGTCGCATTCTAACACATTCCTGAACATTGACTGTGGCATTAGATATAGATCGGCAATCCCCAGCTACTTTATTTTACTCAGATACCCCGCCCTCCGCTCACCTGTCAGATGATTGACAACGTCTGACAATATTATAGTGTCATTGCTTTTGCCTTTGACACTCTCGCATATTTTGCTTTTGCTGTCATTATTGGCTGTTGTTGAAGCCATGCTTTGTGAATCGTGTGTGTGTGTGTGTGTGTGTGTGTGTGTGTGTGTGTGTGTGTGTGTGTGTGTGTGTGTGTGTGTGTGTTCTGGATCACGCTTGCCGTCCAAGATGGCGCATGAAGGTATTGGGGTCACGTGACTGTAAAACCTCAATAGCTACCAATGGTTCATTGGCTGATATGCTAGTAGTAGTACTGCACTAACCAGTATGCAAAATTGCCCATATCAAGTGTGTATGGACAGAATAATATTACTTATCTCTGTACAGTGGCACCTGTCAATGAGTGGAATATAATGCAAGTTTAATGAGCAAAGATCAGAGTGACACTGACAAGGGCCCCAATGTAATAGCCTAAGGGGTCTATTCATCTCCAAAACTGCAGATCTTGTTGGATGTTCCTGGTCTGAAGCAGAAAACTCCTTAAATGGTCGACCAAGGAAGAACAACCAGAGAACTGGCGAGAGGGTTATGGGTGCCCAATGCTTGTTGATGCATATGAGAAGAAAGATGACGAGCCACTGTAGCACAAAATGCTGAAAGTTTAATTCTGCATATGAGAGAAAGTTGTCAGGAAACACATTGCGACTTGCTTTGGAAGGATTTACTTTGTCACTGAGTAGTTTGGTGGTCTTAATGCTACAGCTGGCTGTTGTAAATGTCAGTCTAAGATATTATACTAAACCTCTCATTCAAATTGAACATTAAGTGATTTAGTCATTGAATCATAAAGTCAGTTTCCTCCTGTTGCTTGGAGAAATAAATTATTTTATTTGTTATTTGCTAGTTCAAGAGTCATGGGACATTTTAATACCAATCATGCTGCATGCACACTTTCTACATGTTGCTATGAACCAGAAATAGTGTCTGGAACCAGGAAACATATGCAGAAGTTATCTTCTTGGAAATGAAGAAAGGTCAGTGTTTAATGCCAATAAATTATTATTGTTCATTATTGATGTCAGTTAATAACTTCATTATTCTGAGCAGGAAGAAGATGAGACATAAATGTATCTATATGAAATTTAGTTGTCTTTAAAAGTGTAAAAAACATCGTGGGTTTCAGATACCAGTCTCCAAAATTTAGCATGATAGCATTACCAATATTTTTATTCCTTTAAAATCATATACAGGGATCCCTCACTACTTTGCGCTTCAATTCATGTGGCTTCAGTGCATCGCGTGTTTTTTTAAATAGTCATCAAATTTTAAAAAAATAAGGAAATTAAGGAAGAAAAGGGGGAAAGTTAAGGAAAATGCCACAAAACAAGGCCAATTATGCAAAAAAAAAAAAAAAAACCCCAAACAAACAAAAGCAAAAAAGTTCCCAAAACCCCCCATCAAAACTACTTACAGTTTTATGTGAGGTGCGCATCTGTGTGTGTGTGTGTGTGTGTGTGTGTGTGTGTGTGTGTGTGTGTGTGTGTGTGTGTGTACTCGCATGTCTCTATGTGTATGTATTTATATTTTATTTACATCTTATGCATTATTCTTGAATGTTTTTCTTAATTGTTATTATAAGCATTTATAGCACTTTATTGAATATGTATTTATTGATATTATATATACATATACATGTACGTATACGTCAGTCAGGAGGGGATTGATCCAATCTCGCGGAATTTGGCAGTCGCGGGGAGATCTCGATCCCAATTAACCGCAGAAAGTGAGGGATCCCTGTATTGTTGCTGAATAACAGAATACAATTCCAAAAAAATTAGATTAGATACAACTTTGTAATTAAACATATAAATATAGAGTAACACAATGCAGTTAACCATACAGTCAGAAGTGCAGAGAGCAGCAATTGCAATATACAGAATGTGCAGCATGTACAGTTACAAGTAATTACGTACAGATAAGGGAAGTGCAAAAGGTGGGAATAGTCACGTACAGATCATGTAGGCTATCAGTGGTAAGAATATTTTCTAGCATGTGCCCTTTGGTTCTCAGGTAATAACATTGCATAGCACAGTAAAAATCAAAAACCAACAGAATCAGGCCCACGGTAGTCTGTTGGGCATTTTGCACCTGAGCCAAGTGGCTCATCAGACCGGTGCTTATCCCCGATTTCCATAGCGTGAAGCTACCAGGAGTTCATCTCCTCCTGGATGGGACGCTAGTCCATCACAGGTTACCTTACCAGTATATTTTTAATGGGACCCATTTATACTACTGGGTGAACAGAGGCACACTTGTGGTTAAGACCTTGACCAGGGGTCTTAGCACAGTGGGGGTCTAACTGGGATTTGAACACACAACCTCCTGATCATGAGCCTAGCAGCCTAATTGCTACACCACCGGCCCCACAAATCAGGCCCCTGCTCTCATCAAAAAAAGTTTTCTGTTTTGAAATGTTAGTGTTTTATCTGTGAGAGTAAATGGTACAACAGAATGAGCTCCCGTTAAATGGCTCTGTCACAGTGGATATTCAGGAACAATCCTTCTACTTTCAAATGAACTAATTGGATGCATCTGTGTGTCGGGCTTTGGAGCGCTGAACCTAGGTGATCTTTTTTTTTCTTCTTAAAATAAAATTGTATTGGAAAGTAAGAGTCCCAAAGCTCTCGTCAACCTGAGCCCTTTTCATTCCCATAGCCAGTCTACTTTAGGTAAGCTGTAGAAGTTACTTGAAGGACACTGGATCAGCTTATATAGGTTTGAGCAAGTGCCTGTCATATAGGAGTCTTGGGAAAATGTCTCCCAGTTCCTGACAAGACGAGACCTTTCCACTCATTTTTCTCAGTTCGGAAGCTTAATTGGCCATTTCAATCTCTCTCTTGCATTTTCAGCCACCTTGGAAAGGTAACTGCTTCTGGCAGAATAGGGCATGAAGACATCTTCTAATGTGGCAGAATTAAGAGGCAAGGAGTTCTTGTGTAATTTGTGTATAACTTTTTTCATGCTTATCACAACTACACATTCCAACAGAGTTTGAAACCAAATTATCAAAAATAAAAAAGAAAAGTCATTAAAAGTTTGGCAATATATCATGATTGTAGTTCATAACAATTGTACAGTATGATCAGAATTCCAGTAATTTATCTTTGTGTTGTGGATCCAGTCCTTCTCACACCACAAAGGTTTTTAAAGGTTAATTGTATGGGGAGATTCATGTATACACTGCTTTAGTTTCTCCAAACTCCAAAGACCACAAACTGTGGCTCCAATGTATCGTCCTCTAAAGCAGGGGTCACCAACATGGTGCCAGCAAGCACCAGGTCACCCGCAAGGTCAACATGAGGCGCCTGCGGGCCTGTCCACTGCTATTTTTAGAACATAGTGGCTCCATAGCGCCACTCTCCATTGAGCTGCATCTAATTTTTTTTTTTTTTTTTTGCTTTTTTATATCAAATCAATATCGTCACATAGATAAATATTATTAATAATAACATATAATTAACAGTAAACTGAGCAAATTTGTTATTTTATAAATGTGCATCCACCTGGGAGCCCTTCACATTAGTCGGCAAGGGCATAGGCTGGTCTGACCGTGGGGGGGGTTGCACATCTTGGTTGACTGGAACTCGAGTCCCAGGGGCTATAGGCCTAAGCCTTAAAGGAGTGTAGAGAAACATAAGAACAAATTGAACACCAGACTGTTTTAATTGTATACATAATTTGGGTCATAATTAAAATTGGCATAGAGGTCTTAGAAATGATGTTATACAATTATACAGCATTAATGAATCTCAATGCACCAGAGTTACACTCAACACTACAACTTAACAAAGATGTATTTACAGTTCAATTAGAAAGACAATTAAATCTATTTTACAAACATTTGCACTTTATGAACACTTTCACATAATCTTTCATATAATTTTAGCAATTTAGTAAGTTATATTAATAAGCACCTTGAGGGAACCAGGTACACCCATGGGTAGAATTATAAACTTTAAAAAATGGCTGTCTATACAGGGGT
Source organism: Plotosus lineatus (assembly GCA_024760905.1). Classification (NCBI taxonomy): domain Eukaryota; kingdom Metazoa; phylum Chordata; class Actinopteri; order Siluriformes; family Plotosidae; genus Plotosus; species Plotosus lineatus. Next base: position 50,414,543 of record CM045730.1, on the reverse strand, counting down.
GAACTGTAGTCAATTATTATAGTTCAACCAAAAACATTCTCAAATATATTTCAAACTACTTCTGCAAGCACATGTGCTAAATAAATTTACCGATTGAGCTCAAGTTATTTATCTATTCAAAGGCACAAACAAATATTAATACATATTTACAGCACAAAGATATACTATTAATTTTATAAAAGTACTGACCATTAGGCTGCAGATACAGGCTGGATGGCTTATGATTATTTTAGCCATTCATTCTCTGTGAGTCAATGTTTGTGTTCTGACACATGTGAAGGAACCAGAAGCGGTACTGAGAAACTGTGCTTTATTCTCACACTCGCACTTTGTTTGATTGACAGTGTTCAGCTATTATTGCTTACTGATAATAAGTGAGGCGCTTCACCAAAATAGGCACCTGTCGTTAATTGTTGATTGGTCAGCTTGGGCTTGCACATGCGCAGTTCCCGTTACACATTAACTTCCAGTGTTAACTTCCGGTTTCCTGTTTACTGCATGCTGAATTTATCTCCGACTTTCTCTTCAATAACAGTCATCTAGTTTATTTATAAGATTGTGAATACACATAATTTATTGTCCAGTGGAACTCAGCTCCTGCTGGGGGTGTGTGGGTGTGTGCACGTGCACCCTGTGAAACCCCCCCCCCCCCCCCCCCTAGCCTACGCCCTTGGTTGGTACCCAAGAAGTAGCTCTCAGCTTTAAAATGGTCGGTGACCGCTGTTCTAAAGTAATCCCTTTAATTTTAGTTGCGTTGATCTAAGAAATAATCTAGAAAGTAAACAAGTGCATTAACAAAGCATAACATTTCAGTTATCACTACTTTATTCTTAAACTTTTTTCTCATGCACACATATAAGATAGCGCGTTAGTGGTGGGGCCCTTGAGCAAGGTCCTTAACTCTCAATTTCTCAAGTTGTATAAAAAATGATAACTATAAGTCTCTCTGGATAAGCGCCTCTGCCAAATGCTGTAAATGTGAATGTAAATTAGAATTTTAAATTTACTTTTGTCACAGTCATGCAGATCAGATTATCAGGCATATCTTATTGTTGCATAGCCTATTGTTGCAGTTTGTCTTATTTTTACTCAAGTAAACAAACTGCATTTCATATAACATCGAAATATAAGAACATCCAATGATTTTACACTTTGAATGAAGAATAGACAACCACTTAGAGCCCCTTTTATAGCATTATGGTATCACTGATGTGTCAGTGTGTTGGCTGGCATTCAATAAAAACATCCTGAAAAGCTTATATCACAGAACAATACAATTTATGAAATATTGTGTTTTCGAAAGTCTCAGACATTCTCAGTAATTTCCTGAACCACTTTCATGGTTTGAAACAGTCATTTGCTGACACTAATACTATAAGGGTCATTGGGAGGCTGTAGCCAATCTCAGCCAACAATGGACAAAGGCGGGGTATACTCTGAACAGCTCACCGGACCACTGCAGAGCAACACACACACAACTCTTTACATTCATATTTACATCTATGTGAAGGAACAACCATGTGCACATTTTTGGACTGTGGGAGGAATATTCTTGTTCAATAGTAACAGTATTGTTTTAATTTACAGAACCTCTTTACCAAGACTGACTTCTATTTTTTTACACGTTTTTCTAGGCTGAAGGTTCGACTTTCCTCCAGATGGGAGCTTCCATTGAGCAGCAGATCAATACGATGTTCAAAGTAATGGAAGAATACAACTGGGGCAGTTTTGTGGTGATCACCAGTCTTTATCCAGGCTATGAAAACTTTGTGGACTACATCCGCTCCTTCACAGACTCCAGCTACTTTCTGTGGGAGCTGCAAGATGTACTAAGCTTTGAAATGTCTGTGGGAGCCAATGACATCCGCTCACGCCGGTTACTACAACAGGTGGATGGTCAGGTTTACTTGGTGTATTGTTCACATGAGGAGGCTCAATATCTGTTCAGGATGGCATCTGATGTTGGGCTCTTGGGCCCTGGCTATATTTGGGTTGTCCCCAGCTTGGCAGTAGGAAACCCAGAAGCTTCACCTCCAGATAGTTTTCCAATCGGGGTCATCGGTATTATTTCGGACCACTGGAGGAAAACTCTACGTCACAGGGTGAGGGAAGGAGTCGCTGTTGTTGTACAGGGGGTGTACAGTTTCCATAAACATAGAGGATTTGTTCCTGAAGCTCACAGTCAGTGCAACGGTTCAAAACCAACTCACCACTATTCACTTTTTAGGTGAGATTTCAACGTTTGATTGAAATTAATCTTTAGAACAGATATTTTTCATGAACTTACTGGTTGTGGAGAAATCTTAACAACTCTGGGTTAGCCTTCTTGTCCATCTACCTTTGAATGTATTCATAGCAAGTTCTGCAGAATGAAAAGTAGTGGATCTGACATGTATTTTATGTAGATTCTCTTGTATACAAATGGACGATTGTTTTATAAAGTGATAAATATAATCCTTGTTTCCCCTATAATTTTATATCCCCTTCTTGATTTTGTCATAAGGTGTTTTCATCCCTTTATTATACAGAAAAGTCTAACTAGGTTATGTATATTTTTAAACGAATACAGAAATGTGGTTAATTCTACAGTAAATAGTCCATGGGTCAAAATGAAACATCACATAGGTGGTTTTTGATCAGCCTTCTCAGCCTTCTACTTTCTAATGAGATTCAAAGATTTCCTAGTTAAATCAGCTGTTCACCTGGGAGCTGCTGACCTCATTAAAGACAGCTTCAACTGCTTCCTCAGACTGTCTGTGATCAAGAGTTTCAGAGGCACACCAGAGACTGAATTTCCATTGATTATATTCTCAGATTGGGTTATTCTGATATAATGACTCATAGATGTAGCCTATTTATTGTATTGAGCAAAATATTCTTATATTACACGGCCAGGTTCTGAGTTTTTAATTCCGTCTAAGAAATGGTATTGGCAGATGTGATTAAACGCATGCTTTAAATAGTAAACAAATATCTTCTCCACGTTTTTGTAACACATTATTTTAATGGCAAATTGTTCTTTCATCCTTTGTACTTGCCACTGTATAACTGTATCATACATTATAAATAGGTTTGTTGAATAAATGTGTTTGTACTTAATATGTCAATTCAAGTACTGGCAAACAAGACATGATGACTTTGTTTGATTAATCTTGAACTGAATTCCGGACTTCAGCATTTAAAATTGTTTTGGCTTTTTTTTTTTTTTTTTTTTTTTTTTACAGGCATATGTTAAATGTGACATGGGAGCACAGAGACTTGTCTTTTAATGCTTATGGCTATCTCACGAATCCCTCCATGGTGATCATTGCTTTGGACCAAGAGAGACTCTGGGATAAGGTAAGGTAAAAATGAGACCTTCAAGATACTTAAATGTTAAAAGTAAGCATACAATGGCTCTAACTTAATTCATTTATTAATGGAATCAAAATTTTTAATACGTTTGTAAGATATGATTTTTATACTATCATGCACCCCTCTAAACAAATGTTCCTGTTTTTGTATAATGTAATACTATTAATATTAAATTATCGCTATGACATTTCAAAACACAAGGTTCCCAGGTAGAAAGTAAAGAAAAAATAATGGGGAAAAAAAAAACGTAATTAATCCACTAACTGAAGCCAAGTTAATTCAAGTAGATTTTTATCATTCCAGGCCACAAGCAGATGCAGTGTTAGGAATTAATTCTAGTTCCCTGAGAGTCACACTGCTACATTATACATGAACCTTAACGCGTGAAAACAAATAAGAGGATAGTAACACAGTCAGGATCAGTGCAAAGTCAATTAAGACCATAAGGTGATGTTATATAGCAATGTAGGTCAGACAGTAATAACCCCATTTCACTGGAGTGCGAAATACAATGATCGTAGTGGAAAGGCTTGGAACGCACTCTACGGAGGAGCCTCGGCATTTTTACACGGAAAATGTCTCAAAAACCTACGTAAAATTGTACCCTCGGAACACCTTTGGAACGTTCACGGAATGTGCGGAAAAGACACGGAAAGACTGTGGTACAATGTCGGAATGCATGCGTAAAAGTGCTCAGATTACCTTCGGAACCAGTGAGGCTTGCAAAGGAAGACCTTCGGATAATTCACGGAACGTTCACACTCGAGGATCGACTATGGCACTAATCCATTTTAGAAGGAAGAGCTACGGAATGATTGCGGAACAGGCAGAATGAAGGCAGAACGTTCACGTTCAACATGGAATGACTAAGGAATGACTGAGGAATGACTGAGGAATACCCGGCGTAACCATGTTTCAATGAAGAAAAATCGGCAAAGATCAAACGATTTTCTCCTGCTTCCGCCTATAAATATGCGGAATCGACTAAGGAAGCTCATTCTCTCATTCATACTATAGGTTTGTAATGTATGATATGTTTATAATGTACAATAAATTTAAAATTCAACTTGTGTTTGTAATTTACCATATGTTTCTAATGTGCAATATGTTAATACTTTACAAGAAATTTAAAATTTAACATATTTTAATATGTTTAATATCAATAATGCCAATATGTTCCTTTTTTAATACCTTAATCATTCCAGACTAAAAACCATACACACAAGTCCAAATCACAGTGATTATAACTTTAAAACTTTATTACATGAACAGAAAAACAGAAAAAATAAAGTGAATTAACTGGAATAATTTATAGTGGAAGTGACTTCCTTGAGTGTTCCGCAAGTCTTCCGTGTTATCTGCAAACTTTCCGAAAACGTTCCGTAAACCTTCCGTGAGTATTTCCATGGGGATTCTCTGGCCACTTTTGATCACCTGGAAGAAGGAGGAATGTTTGTGGAACGTTCATGGAAGACTTGAGGAATAAAAGGAAGAATCACGGAACGTTTGTGGAAAGGACGGAACATTTGCGGAAGGACTGAGAAAACGTGAGGGAGCATTGTGGGAAAATTTTTCTGTGAACGTGCTTCTGAACATGTTCAAAAGCACGTCCGCGAAAGATTTTGGCCTGACGGAAGAGGAGGAATACCTTCGGAATCATACAGAAGGACCCGGGAGATAACGGAACGACTGAGGAACGTTGGAGGACAACTTCGGTTTTGCTTCCGCGAGTCTGCCGCGCTCCAGTAAAATTGGGGTATAAGACAAGCCGTCAAATCTCATGCACATCTCTACAGTGGTATCTCACACCGCAGTATCACTGAAAGGCTGAAAGTTCAAATCCCAGGAAAGAAATGGCCCAATGTGTCTAGCGATTCAAGAAAGCGTAATTAGCAATTATATCTAGGTGAGAGGGGCAGCTTTGTTCTCTCTATCTCTCTCTCTCTCTCTCCCTGTTGATCAGGGCAACAATAGGCATTTACAGGCATTTTTTAATATGATATAGAGAATTTGCACCAAAAGTATGTACAGTAGTGACTTGTATGTTTCATAAGCTGTTTGGGTTCCAGCTTTGTTTCGTTGTAGGAAGACTACACTACTGGATGAATTTATAAATGAAGATTTTTCAAAAAATATTAAAATACAAAATAATTAAATTATAACAAACACTTTTAAAATAAAAACTCAAAAGATCATTGATTTATCGCAGAGTCAACACACACAGACATTAACACTTACCCACAGCCAATTAGCATAATGTGCAAGTCTGTGGCCTGTGGGAACAAAACTGGACTAATGGGAGGGAACCCATACGAACACAGCAGGCTATGCAAACTCCACACAGAACTGCCATTGACTAGCCTTTGTAATGTTTGCAAAAACTTGTTTTTTTGCATTGTGTCGTTTAAATATGCAATCTCCTGGACAACATGTACATTTTGGCATTAATGCTGCCAGCCAAGGAACTGTCATAACCCAGTTCCATGATACACCTTAGCATTTGGAAGTGTTATTCTCAAGAAAGGTTAAGTGATCAGATAGCATCAGCATTTGGATTTTTTTCTTGAAGTGAGAAGTTCCACATTGCTCTGGAAGGGAAGCTAAAATTTCTTGAAAAACAAAAAGAAGAAGAAAATATATTGTTGCAGATGAATGCAGTGTATGCAGACTGGATTTTTGTTTGGCAAAAAAAAGAGGAAAAGCTTGTATTCATAAGCCCTGATTCATAAAATGTTGTGTGAGCGACCTTTGCTACAAAGAATTCCATAAGGAGTAAACTAATGTCATTTTGACAAAACAAAGAAATCAAAGTTTTGAGTCTGCATGACGCATTTGTTGTGCATTAGTCCAAAACGGACAGGGACAAACCAGTGAGATTACAACTTATCAATTTCACACCAGAATTTCTTTCAAAACCTCACAGTTGTGAAGAAGGCCACAAAAAGTCCAGAGTCGAGGTTTAAATATGTACAGATTCCACCTGTTCTTAGTGGCATCTAATGGCACTAAGATCTAATGGCATCTAATCCGGAACACCTGATTTAATTTTATGGACTTGATAGCACGATAAATGTAAAAGTGTATTACCTATTTGTTCAAAGTGCTTTATCTGTTCTATTTTATTTAAATTATAAAATGTCTAAAAAATACATTTTATTTGTTACTTGTTGGAGCATATGATCTCAACCCATAGCTGCTATATTAAAGTGAAAGGTTTGCTTGTTCAGTTATGCTGAGAAAAAAATATACTATGTCATCATTTTCTTTTCAGTTCATTTTCTGTAACCGCTTAATCCTAATTAGGGTCGCGGGGAGGCTGGCCCCCATTCCAGCCGACTCCGGGCGAGAGCATAGTAGACCCTGAACAGCTCGCCAGGCTATCGCCGGGTGGAAACACACAGATGGCTTTGCAGCCTACTCTTGTCGAAAGTCAGCAATGGTTCTTTTACATGCCTCACACCATAGACAGTGAGAGACATGGCCGGCCTTTGATAACCTAGTTAGCTGCACTGGGAGGGACAGTGACAACCTGTGGTGAGTGAAGCTTGAACCCCCAACCTTAGGATCAGTGATCCAGCACCCTTTACCAGTAGGTCACCACTCAAATGATACATGACTGTATATGTGCTGAAAAAGACTACTTTATTATCAATGTAAATAACAATATATAATTAAAATACACCACAGATTTATATTTGGGAAAACTATGTAAAGGAATATTAAAGCAACACTCCAACCCAAATATGTACAGTGGTATGAAAAAGTATCTGAACCTTTTGGAATTTCTCACATTTCTGCATAAAATCACCATCAAATGTGATCTGATCTTTGTAAAAATAACACAGATGAAAAAACAGTGTCTGCTTTCACTAAAACCACCCAAACATTTATATGTTTTCATATGTTAATGAGGATAGCATGCAAACAATGACAGAAGGTGGAGGAATAAGTAACTGAACCCTCTGCCTAAGGAGACTTAAAGAGCAATTGAAACCAATTTTTACCAAACAATTTAAGTCAGGTGTGTGTCCAATCACTGATGAGTGGCTTAAAGCTGCCCTGCCCACTATAAAACACACACCTGGTACGAATTGTCTTGATGAGGAGCATTGTCTGATGTGCACCATGGCTCGCTCAAAAGAGCTGTCTGAAGACCTGCGATCAAGAATTGTGGATTTGTATAAAGCTGGGAAAGGATACAAAACCATCTCTAAAAGTCTGGATGTTCATCAATCAACAGTCAGAGAAGTTGTCTACAAATGGAGAGAGTTTGGCACTGTTGCTTCTCTCCCAAGGAGTGGTTGTCCACCAAAGATGACGCCAAGAGTTCAGCGCAAAATACTCAGAGAGGTAAAAAAAAAACCCTAGAGTGTCTGCTAAAGACTTACAGAAATCACTGGCACACTGGCACAATATCTCTGTTCACACATCAACTATATGTAAAACAATGACCAAGAATGGTGTTCATGGGAGGACTCCAAGGAGGAAGCCACAAAGGCACTTGGACACTCCACAGAAGTTTTGGAAAAATATTTTGTGGACTGATGAAACCAAAGTTGAATTGTTTGGGAGGAACACACAATGTCATGTGTGGAGGAAAAATGGAACAGCTCACCAACATCAATGCCTCATCCCCACCGTGAAGTATGGTGGAGGGTGCATCATGGTTTGGGGCTGTTTTGCTGCCTTGGGGCCTGGACAACTTGCAATCATTAATGGAAAAATGAATCCAAAAGTTTATCAGGATATTTTGCAGGAAAACCCGAAGCCGTCTGTCCGACAGTTGAAGCTAAAAAGAGGATTGATGCTGCAACAAGACAATTATCCAAAACACAGAAGTAAATCAACTTCAGAATGGTTTCAGAAGAATAAAATACTCGTTCTGGAGTGGCAAAGTCAAGTCCAAACTTGAACCCCATTGAGATGCTGTGGCATGACCTCAAGACAGCGATTCATGCCAGACATCCCAGGAATCTGACTGAACTACAGCAGTTTTGTAAAGAAGAATGGGCCAAGATTAGTCCTGATCGATGTGCCAGACTGATCTGCAGCTACAGGAAGCATCTGGTTGAAGTTATTGCTGCCAAAGGGGGGGGGGGCACAAAATATTAAATGTGATGGTTCAGTTACTTATTCCTCCCCCTTCAGTCGTTGTTTGCATGCTATCCTCATTAAAATATGAAAACCTATACATGTTTGGGTGGTTTTAGTTCAATCAGACACTGTTTTTTCATCTGTGTGATTTTGACAAAGATCAGATCACATTTGATGGTGATTTTATGCAGAAATGTGAGAAATTCCAAAAGGTTCAGATACTTTTTCATACCACTGTAAATTCAAAGGAGAATATTTATAATGATGTCATTTTGTGGCTTTATGACCTACATGATGTTCGGTTTGTGATTTAAAAATATGTTGTATCCTGAAACTAGTACATTTCTCACAAAATATGATGTTTTGCACAAGAAGACATTTTAAAAATTGCTTCTGACAACTGCACATAACGAACCAGCATCTAGAAGACTTTATGTAAATGGCGATCACATTTTAAGTCCAATTCTTGCAGAAATTCAGATCATTCAAAACATTAAGTACCACTGGAGGCAAATTACAACTTTATTATTTGAATATAAGTATGCTAACTCTTGTACGCTTGTACACAGATAATTTGTCACTGTCAGTGGCAGCAGATGATGCAATTAGAGTTTGTTGTCTAAAACAATTCCTTTGCCCTCATCTAGTCGGACCCCCTGAGCTATGGTTCTTTCTGATGACATGACACATGTGGAGAGTGGCTGGCAGTTTGCTAACTCCACCTGACTGCAGAAGCAGATGTGCATATAAATAGGTCAATCAGAGCCTCCTTGAGGTGAATAAGAGGATAAAATAATAAGATTTGGCATGCTGTTAACCACAGACTATAAAGACAAGATAAAAATACTTTGTAGATCAGCAGGATTTGATTCAAAAAGAGTCACGTCTTTACAATTTAGGTGTGTAGCCTGGCTTGTTTGCCCATTAACACTCCCAATGCTACCTCTGTCATTCATGATGCCGGGATCCTGCTCAGATTAGCAGCATGAATCACCATCATACTATTTTAAAGTGCCAGCCGGAATCCAAACATCCTCAAGATTGCCAAATCTGTGGACTTGGACTTTGGCATTCTCATATTACTTAATGAACTTTTTAGTATTTATTGTTAATTTAAAAAAATAAGTTCCCTTTTAATGCTTTATTATTATCCTTTTCCAATATCATTTTAATCACAACATTTTGTACGTTGCACACATGTATGTGTTTTTGAAGGAGGGAGAAAACCGGAGATCTTTGTGGAAAGTCAGAAATAGTAAACATGGAGCTCTGAGGCTCCAACATCATCCATGAAATAGCCATGTTACCCATGTAGCATATAACTGTACCTATAGCATTGCATCTTTTGAAATGAATATAAACTAATCCATTTCTCCCAGAATATGAAAAGCATTTTTTGTGACAGGAGAACATCCATCATTCACAGCATTACCTTTATACTTCTGATAGGTTGATTACTTTTGCTTTATCACCCACACGTGTGATACAAATATCAGTCTCGATCTGTCAAAGACCGCCTTCCCAGACAATGTGAATTAAGAATAATATTACTTTATTGTCTTATGGTACCTATAAAGTTGTCCTGTGAGTCATAACCAAGACATTGTTCGATTTAAATCACATCTATCTACCACATTCATCTGTGTGTGAAAAGAACAGTGTGGTACATTTACAATGTCCATCTACAAGTAGTATTATTAATGGTTCAACAGCTAGTATTATCATGCTGCAGGCCTGTCTCATTACCTACACCTGAAAGCCACAAGATTGGATTTGTTGCTTTGCTGATTTTATGAATAATACCTCAATAAATCCCTGTTGCAGAGGCTTATCATGTTTACTAATCACAAGCAAACATGGATTACAATGATATGGACGATCTCCAATCCTATTCCAGCTCCTGCCTCTGCATTCAGATTAGCAGAACAATAGCAGATGGGTAAGACTAGACTATGTAATGGCTATGATTATAGATCTACATGATCTTACGTAACTCGTTTCCAGCTAAAATAAGCCAACATGAACATTTATGAAGGCTTACAGAAACAGGAATAATATGTAATAAAAACTACAGCTGGATATGAAGTTTAAATAACACCTGTAATTAGTCGGAGTAAACTAAGTTTTTTTTTCAAGTTTGTTGCCATACTACTGCATCATGACACTTTTTGAGTTGGATTGTATTTGAATGTCATGACAATCTACAAATTTAGGATTGCCATGCATAATTCTATCATTGTAGGATTGCTCTCATATGTTTTCAGTATAATTATAAAACTCATTGGTGATTGTTCGATGAACACAGTTCTTTTAGACCTTATTCATTTATTTATTTTCTGAACTGCTTAATCCTAATTAGTGTCACAGGAAGATTGGCTCCCATCTCAGCCGACTCTGGACAAGGGCGGAGTACACCCCTGACAGCTCGCCAAGACATCACAGGGCCACTTTTAGACCTCATGCAAAAATGCCATTATTTTAATTGGTAATTAAAATGTTTACAAAATTGTCTACATTATCTCCTAAATCACACATAATATAATAATATATCCATTCCTAATCCAAAATAATTATTTAGGAAGCTACTTCCTCACTTCGTCCCTCAAATTTTTGTTTAAAGTGCATGCACTTAACAGCAAGGGCGTAGGCTGGGGGGGGGGGGGGGGGGGGGGGGCACAGGGTGCACGTGCACCCCCTCCCCACAGTAGGAGTTGAGTTCCGCTGGACAAGAAATGATGTGTATTCACAATCTTATAAATAAACTTAATGACTGTTATTGAAGAAAAAGTCGGAGATGAGTTCCGCATGACTAGAGTCAGGAAGTAAACCACTGCACATGTGCACGCCCGAGCTGACCAATCAACAAACATAATATTATCAGTAAGTAATAATACCGTGTTTCCCTGAAAATAAGACTTAACCACAAAATAAAACCTAGCGTGATTTCACAAGCTGATTTTAATATAGGCCCTCCCCTTAAAATAAGCCCAAGTTGAGAGCGTGACGGCGCTCGCTCACTCAACATTGCTAAACATTTTAAAACATCGTGTTGCGCTGTTGGCTGTGCAAATAAACAGAGGAGTAAGCCTGCACTGTCATTTTATCGTTTTCCATCTGACCCGGAGAGAAAAGCCAAGTGGATCACAGCGGTAAATAGGAAAGACTGGAATCCCACAGAATACAGTAGAATATGCAGCGAACATTTTGTATCAGGGAAATATACATTATTTTTTATATATATATATATATAAATAAAATATGTGAATTTATACAACCATTATAAGCACTGATAATTTGAATTTATTATTGCATAAGCGCTTGTTTGTGCAGCTCTATTTGGGGATAGAACACGCACCTTAGCTAAGGTATTGGGGTCATGTGACTGCAAATTGGTGTCACGTGGGGTATTGGGGTCACATGCCCCTAGGACTCAAGTTCTGGTCAACCATGATGTGCACCCCCCTCCCACGGTCAGACCATCCTACGCCCTTGAACAGCCAGTTTGGTTTCCTTCTGCCATTTATGGTCTTGCCACATACTGTGCCTACCATTTTCTGATTATTCAATTTTGCAAAGTGGGTCGTCTTTACATTTATTGCACTGAGAGGCAGACTGGGATAGGCAAAGATAACGCCGTGCATGAAGGACTTGGGAAAGATTACTATGTTGTCCATGTAACATTGCATATGTCATCTATGTTCTATTTGGAATAAAACATTAAAATTTGGCACTTCCACATCATTGCATTCAGTTTTTATTCACAATTTGTATAGTGTCCCAACTTTTTTGGAATCCGGTTTGTAATTTATTAAGATAATAAGTTTCCAAATTTTCATTGTACACCTGTGCATTGAGCATGGTCATAATCTTTGATCACTTTACTGGCCGACTCTCCTTAGATCTTCATGACAGCTGACTTTCCATTGGATTCCATTCCGCTGCACAGTAAAATGATATGCTTTAAGCCTTTTGTCTAACCTTTTGCTCCGATAAAATAAGAGGTCCAAAGGGCACTTAACAGACACTGAGTAATATGCAGGCTTTTCAGTTTAAAACACCGATTTTAATTCAATGGATTGTTTGGCAATACAAGAGAAATCATTAGATTTACAAAAATATCGAAATCACTGAATACACTAGTCTTTCTCAAAAAATTAGCATATTGTGATAAAGTTAATTATTTTCTGTAATGTACTGATAAAAATTAAACTTCCATTGATTGCACACCAACTGAAATATAGGTATATAGGTATAATATAGGTCTTTTATTGTTTTAATACTGATGATTTTGGCATACAGCTCATGAAAACCCAAAATTCCTACCTCAAAAAATTAGCATATTTCATCCGACCAATAAAAAAACTGCTTTTAATACAAAAAAGTCAAGCTTCAAATAATTATGTTCAGTTTATGCACTCAATACTTGGTCGGGAATCCTTTTGCAGAAATGTCTGCTTCAATGCGGCGTGGCATGGAGGCAATCAGCCTGTGGCACTGCTGAGGTGTTATGGAGGCCCAGGATGCTTCGATAGCGGCCTTAAGCTCATCCACAGTGTTGGGTCTGGTGTCTCTCAACTTTCTCTTCACAATATCCCACAGATTCTCTATGGGGTTCAGGTCAGGAGAGTTGGCAGGCCAATTGAGCACAGTAATACCATGGTCAGTAAACCATTTATCAGTGGTTTTGGCACTGTGAGCAGGTGCCAGGTCGTGCTGAAAAATGAAATCATCTCCATAAAGCTTTTCAGCAGATGGAAGCATGAAGTGCTCCAAAATCTCCTGATAGCTCGCTGCATTGACCCTGCCCTTGATAAAACACAGTGGACCAACACCAGCAGCTGACATGGCACCCCAGACCATCACTGACTGTGGGTACTTGACACTGGACTTCAGGCATTTTGGCATTTCCTTCTCCCCAGTCTTCCTCCAGACTCTGGCACCTTGATTTCCGAATGACATGCAAAATTTGCTTTCATCCGAAAAAAGTACTTTGGACCACTGAGCAACAGTCCAGTGCTGCTTCTCTGTCGCCCAGGTCAGGCGCTTCTGCTGCTTTCTGGTTCAAAAATGGCTTGACCTGGGGAATGCGGCAACTGTAGCCCATTTCCTGCACACGCCTGTGCACGGTGGCTCTGGATGTTTCTACTCCAGACTCAGTCCACTCCTTCCACAGGTCTCCCAAAGTCTGGAATCGGCCCTTCTTTCACTTTTTCCTTCCCACAGACGTCCCACTGAGGTGCCTTGATGCAGCACTCTGGGAACAGCCTATTCGCTCAGAGATTTCTTTCTGTGTGTTACCCTCTTGCTTGAGGGTGTCAATGATGGCCTTCTGGACAGCAGTCAGGTCGGCAGTCTTACCCATGAGTGCGGTTTTGAGTAATGAACCAGGCTGGGAGTTTTTAAAAGCCTCAGGAATCTTTTGCAGGTGTTTAGAGTTAATTGGTTGATTCAGATGACTAGATTAATAGGTCGTTTAGACTACCTGAACATGATTTGCTAATTTTTTGAGATAGGAATTTTGTGTTTTCATGAGCTGTATGCCAAAATCATCAGTATTAAAACAATAAAAGACCTGAAATATTTCAGTTGGTGTGCAATGAATCTAAAATATATGGAAGTTTAATTTTTATCAGTACATTACAGAAAATTATGAATTTTATCACAATATGTAAATTTTTTGAGAAGGACTAGTATATTACCATAAATGTTGACACAGTGTTGAATAACCATGTTCGATCTTTCGGACCTCCGATTAAACAAGAGGTTCATGGAATCAGCACACCTGCCATTGCTCCATTTTTTTGTTCTATTGCACATTATAAACATTTTTTATTTGGATAGGGATCAATATGAGCACTGTGGCCAGTCACTACAAAATTGCATCCTAAGAAAGTTTAGATGCATGTTGTGTTCTGACACCTTTCTCTCATATCCAGTGTTCACACATTGTCAACATTCTGTACTACTGTGGCTATTCTGTGGGATTGGAGCATATGGTCTAGCCTTTACTCCCTGAATGCATCAGTGTGTCTTGGCCAGCCGTGATCCTGCTGCGGTTTTACTGGCTGTCCTCCCTTGGGACATTTTTAGTATGTATTAATCTCTGAAGTGCCATGTTAAAATCACTCAGATCTTGACGCTTGCCCAATTTTCCTCCAGTCCAACAAAACACATTCAATAAGTTAACTTGATATCTAATATATCCCTTGACAGGTGCCACTATAACATAATAATGTTTTTCAGTTCACCAGTCAGTAGTTTTAATGTTGTGGCTGAACAGTGTACAGAAAGCGTTATGAATAAAAGTTAGAACAGCACAGGTAGAACTGTGTGTTTGTGAGTATGCCTCTTTTGTGTTGGCGTGTTGACTATGCTAAAAATTAAAGGTTTTACATGTCATATCATTTGCTTATTTCTCGCAGACAAAATGCACATAGCCTGTGCAAAATAATGTGCAAAAGCTCTGTCTGATTCCACTTTCATCAATGATCAGCTCGACTGATCTAATGATAACATTATACAACATACCATATTACTGTCATACATGGACATCAGCCCAGTCAGACATTCAAAAGAAGAATCATTCAACGTTAACAGGATGTGCTTTGCTTTTTCGATACAGATATGATTTATATTGTTGTCAATTTCTGCACTCAATTTAAAAGCAGTCCAGGGACAATTTCAAAAAAGGAGACACGTTATGCAAGTCAAAGTTGAAAAATCATCAATAAAGTACTGTCATGCTTCTTTCATTTTATGAGCAGTGACATTTAGTGAAGGAATCGAGCTTGGAGTGCAATGCAACGCTACACTTAGTGACTTGATGTAAACATCATATACAATCCTGAACGACAACCTTGTTCATTGGTCTATGGTTTTGCTATGCAGAGATTTCACTAATTTTATTGCTTTTTATGTGAACAACACGTGAGTTTTTATGATGCACCAATTTTTGTTACACAGGAAAGTGGTTTTTTTGTGTGTGTGTGTGTGTGTGTGTGTGTGTGTGTGTGTGTGTGTGTGTGTGTGTGTGTGTGTGTGTGTGCGTGTGTGTGTGTGTGTGTGTGTGTTGGTCTATAGTCCAGGAGTGTGCAGTGAGCCCTAATAAGATATTACATTTCGCTTGACCTATATACAGTGCTGTGCAAAAGTATTTGTCTCCGACCAATTTCTGACATTTTTTGCATATTTATATATTGTCATCCATTTCAGATCAAGCAAACCTAAATATTATACAAAGATAAAACACAAGTAAACACAAAATTAAGTTTTCAGCGATAATTGCATTTATTTATAGGAAAAATACATCTGAATCTACAAGGGCCTGTGTGAATAAATAATTCCCCCCTAAACCTAATAACTGGTTGAACCACCTTTTGCAGCAATAACTGCAGTCAAGCGTTTTCGATAAGAGGCGATGAGTCTTTCATATGGCTGTAGTGGCATTTTGGCCCACGCTTCACTGCAGAATTGTTTAAGATTAACAAGATTGGATGTTTTTCGGGCATGAACAGCCTTTTTAAGGTCGTGCCACAGCATCTCAATACGGTTCAGGTCGGGACTTTGACTAGGCCACTCCAAAACCCTCATTTTGTTCTTTTTTAGCAATTCAGAAGTGGACTTGCTGGTGTGCTTTGGATCATTGTCTTGCTGCAGAACCCAGGTGCAGTTTAGCTTGAGGTCTCGAACTGATGGACGAACATTCTTCACCAGGATTTCTTGGTATCGAGCAGAATTCATGGTTCCATCAATCATGACAAGTTGCTCAGGTCCAGAAGCAGCAAAGCAAACCCAGATCATCACACTTCCACCACCATGTTTCACTGTTGGCACAATGTTCTTTTTATCAAATGCGGTCTTCCTTTTGGGCAGATGTAACGGGATGCATTGTTTGTTGTGACTCGCATGTTTTATTTGGCATTTGTTTTACGCTGGATGCCCTTCCTGACACAACCCTCTGCATTTATCCGGACTTGGGACCGGCGTGAGGGAGAGAAACTGGCTTGTGCCCCTCCCTCACGGCTGCATTGGTTTCATGCCAAGAAAGAGCACCACAGATGCAGTGTTTGCCTTGAGGATGTTAATACAGAAGTACAGAGAAGGTCAGAAGGAGCTGCATTGTGCCTTTGTGGATCTGGAGAAAGCATATGACAGGGTGCGGAGAGAAGAACTGTGTTATATATATATAAAAAACTGAACTGGGAAGAAGGTGGGGCACGTTCAGTCTGTCGTTTGTAAACAATGGATGCAGCATCATTACATCATTGGGTCATTACATCAGCGTACTACGTAGGTACATCTAAACTCAAAATTTGACTTTTTTTTTTTTGGAAAAAAAAACGTACAATCGAAAAAAACGTAAAACGAATGAATGTAAGTCGGGGAGCATCTGTACATCACCTTTTAAAGGGGGGGAGTTATTTTTTCACAGAGTTTCGTGTTGGTCTGGATAGGATTTTTCTCTTAACAAATAAAATCACAACAGGAAAACTGATTTTTTTTTTTTTTTTGAATATTTGGTTATCTTTGTGTAATGTTTAAATTTGTTTGATGATCTGAAAAAGTTAAAGTGTGACAAAGGTGCAAAAAAGAAAAAAAAAATCAGTAAGGGGGCAAAAACTTTTCTTTTATAATTACTAGACATTTGAGATCACGTGAAAGGTCAATGAACAGACCTGCCACTCCAACAGTCACTGTGGTTTTAACTTATATAGTAAATTTTATTTTATTTTATTTTAATTTATTTTTTTTGGGGGGGGGGGGGGGACTATCAAAGATGATTGATTATGAAGTGGCCAGTTGTAAAATCAGAAAACAAGAAAAATAGGGTTGCCTGCTTTTGTCCATCAACATTTCAAATGTATTCCTGAATGAAAGGAACATAGTATGATTCGTTCATTCATTTTCTGAACCACTTCATCCTAATTGAAGTTGCAGGGAGGCTGGTGCCTATCTCACCTGACTCTGGGCAAGGGCTGGGTACAATGATTTGAAACAGCCAATTAATCTACTGTGCAAGTTTTTGGACTGTGGGATTAAACCAGGGTAACACACATAAACCCAAAGGAAACACACGCAAGCAGAAGGGAGAAGATGCAAACTCCACAGAGAAATGTCCGAACAGAATCAAACCCAGGACCTTCTTGCTGTGAGGCGGACATGCTAACCATTACACCACTGTGCCACCCCAAGGAAAAAAAAGTAATGATATGAGTGATGATATTTTTAAAGCCAGTTATCCTTCAGAATGGCAGTTGAATGCATCATACTGAATAGTAACCGATTTATTCAGCATGAAACTAATGTGCACTACAGGTGGGAAGTAAATGTTTAACTGAATTATGCCATGTCTTTTCTATATTACTGCTGCCATTCACTTGCAGGATTTCACTGCTCTTTGGTTTCTTCTTCTCAGACAGCGGCATCCTAAAGGTTTAAAGTGAAGTCACTTATTTTTCACTCTGTGTTTCCCTAGGTAGGGACTTATGAGACAGGAATTCTGCACATGCGCTACCCTGTTTGGCCCCGTTATGGCAGTTTCTTGGAACCTGTGTCTGATAACCGTCACTTAACAGTGGCCACATTGGAGGAGAGGCCCTTTGTCATTGTGGAGAGTGTTGATCCAAGCACAGGGACATGTGTGAGGAACACCGTGCCCTGCCGCCGCCAGGCCAACAGGACTGAATTGTATGTTTTTATTTTCTTCGATGTTTTGTGATCTTATGTCTTGACTTTCAGTAAGACTTTAAAAACAAAGAGCACTTGCTGGTGACCACTGTGAGGACATAATTCCTTGAGTAGAGGACATATTAAGGTGATTTGAAAAGCAGGAAAACTAAGCATTTGGCATGGAGGTCTTATCAAGAGCAACTTACAATTCTATTTTATACAACTAAGGGTTAATAAGGTTAATGAGAGTTTATACCACAGTGCTGTTGAATTGTTAAATCCGATTAGTTAGAAGGTGTTGTTGGTTAGCTTTCTCTGATAACACAGCTCCGGAAATACTAGCAGGTGGAATACAAACCAAAGGTTTATATTAATGTAATCATTCTAATGAGATATGGTTTCTAAATAACAGCTTCTTCAAAGAGACTTAAATACCTGACACCGCATAATCCAAAGCTAATAGACCTAATCTGCTTGTACCACTACGTTTTATTATTAGAGGGCTTTTAACACATTTTCGGTACTGCTGCACCCTATCTTGTGCTGAAAACGTAAGAAAATAATTAAAACCATTCATTAGGTACAAGCAACATATACATTATTTTCTAATTTCATTCAATTTATATTATTCTCAACAGCTTTGAAAACCAGAATCTCTGACATATTTATATGAAGTTTGGAATTTCTTAGTATTTGACAGGTTGTCTTTTTGCATTAATGGCACTGTGCACTCAATCTGGCGTGGACTCCACAAATCTATGTAAGACCTGATGATCCGTTTATATAAAATTCATCAAACTGTCACAGGAATATGTGCTTCAATAGAAGAGATTAGGCATGGTCAATATCAATGAACATTGACATTATTATTATTAGTAGTAGTAGTAGTCGTAGTAGTATTTGCATTTCAAAATCTCCAGTCTATGTGATATTTTCAGTTTTTCAGTGCGGTCTTGAACCTTAAGATCTTCTGCATGTGTGCATTTTCTGTCACTAGAAATATTCCCAGGAATGAATAGCATCAAAATAGTTCTGTTGTGAAAGTTGCTGTTGTTCATCCCCTGCAGCAAATGAGACATGGCTCAATGAGTTGTGCAGAGGCAGTAAAAAGGAAATACCTTGTGAGTGCAGAGCACCTTGTGCCCAGGGGGAGCGATGACAGTTTCATTATGACAGCCTACTGAAAGAAGAACATGTTAATAAATCAGTGAATAAAGTAATCACCCCTCAGGGAAGATGGGATGCCTGAGAGGGGCTTGGTGATAAATAACAGTAATGATGACATCAGTGCCACGGGCTGTCAGAAATCTCCATATTAAGTGACATACTGTTTTGAACACGAAGAAATCTTGGAATCTTTTCCCACATTTTGCTATAAATCCCTAGATTATGCATTCTTGCAGTGACCCACTCCCTGTGAAAATAGTGAAATCACAACTTCTCTACATTGCAGCTGTAGCGTAATGCTTAGAGAAGTGGTTTGCGACTGAAAGGTCACTGGTTTGATTCCCAAACTGACAGGAAAAATGTGTGTCTGGCAGTGGGGTAGTGAGTAGCACCTTCCCTTCCTTCACACAATTGGGTGAAGTGTCCTTGAGCAAGGCACCTAACTCCCAACTGCTCTTTGGGTGCCCCAAATGTGTGTATGTGGCAGCTCACTGCTCTGAGTGTGTGTGCTCAATGTTTACATGTATGCATGTTCACTTTGAATGGGTTAAATGCAGAGGAAATAGTTTCCCTTATGAGATTAACACAGTAAATCTAAAAACTTCAGGCAACTATTATTCTGAGTTAATTAATAATCAATGTGCACAAGTTTACCTCGTCTTAGCACAGTGCTTCTCAAATTAGGATGGGGGGGCTTGTGTGATCCTGGGGGAGTGCGTATGACCCTGAGGGACATGCTTTTCTAGAATTGTGTGAGAATTAAATGTAATTGCACCTCCACTCCACTAGTTGGCAGTGGCGCTCCCATTGTCGCGCCATGGAGTAGCAGTTTTTCGCACGAGCAAACAATATGAAGCGCAGTAAACAACCCCTGAAGAAACAACACGGAAATTTTTCTAAGAGGAACGAAGAGAAAGGTGGAGAGAGACTGAGATATTAAGACATAAGTAAGTTGAATGAGTTTCAATAAGGATGTGAGTTTTAATTTCAGGCACATTTGTGAACTTTAAATCTTTAAGTTTTTCTTTATTATAAGTTGAACTATATTTCTTCCTTTTTTGTTTTTAATCTTTATAATGATACAATGTTATGCAGAGGTGTACTAATAACAATTTTATTGACAGATACTGTATTACTATTTATAATTGATCGAAGGGCAGTGGGGGCATGAAATATTTTTCTATTCCTATAGGGGGCGCCACAGAAAATAATTGAGAAGCACTGTCTTAGCACGTCAGTGTAGTAGCAGCAGCAACTAGTGGGTAAGTGGGTACAAATCTGTCTTCCCAGAATTTATTTAAAATCAGAAATAAAAAGAATAAATAGACGTGTCCATGACGACAAAAAGACGCGAATGAACTTTGACTTCAGTTTTCCTCACATACTTTTTACAGTGACCTCACTTGCTCGCATACACAAACCAGTATAAGTGCACTGTGTGTCTGTGGCACTGTTTCTGAGCCCATATAACCTCTTAACTGATTAAAGAATCTGTCAGTAATTGGCAGACCTACTAACACAAAATCTCAAGTGTAACATTCCTCTAAAAAGATGGAAAGGGGACAAGCTTGTTTATGTTCTGCCTGGGTTGCTTGCACACTGAGACTTTCATCTTCACATCAACACTTCATTTGTTTCCCTTTGTTGTGCTTGGTGTCCACCTGTCCTGGCCTGCTGCCTCCTATCTCTCTTCCTCCATAGCTCAGTTGGTGGGAGGTGTGGTGAAGGGTAGAGGTGATTCAACATCATTACTTCTTGTTTTTTCCGTTCACTGCTCCCTGAGACTGATGGCTAAACAGATCACAGCATCTGGGTGATTTTAAGGATCTACAGTTCATATGTTTTGGAATAGAGGCCATATATAGTCAAATCTCCAAATTGATATGCTCTAGAATTTATGGATGAGCAATCCTAAATTCTACGGATTTAGTTTGTAGATTAGAAGGATGAAAGAGCAATAGATAAACGTGTTTATTTCTGTATATATGTACAGAGAGGTCCAAAAATCGGAGACTTTGAAAGTTTTATTTACATTTATTCATTCATTCAGCATTTTAAATTGTAGAGTATGCTTCATATGTATGTCCTTTGGCATGTGCGGAAGACTTCCACTTGTTAATCTCGTAACAAGGTCATGCACATGTGAATGTTTATATACAGTTTTTGTCTGTTTTTACTCTTCTCACTTATGTACAATAATAAGAATGGTTTGATGTCTATCTTCTATCTCTTTATCTGCAAAGCTCTGAATAGTTTTAATCTTAATATAAATGTACTAACAATAATAGCTTTACTGAATGCTCCAGAAATGCTTGTAAAATGGTGGATGTGCCTCGTGGAGATTGTGGTCAGTTTTCTAATATTCCAAGAGATCATTCGCTCAAAAGTGGTAAAAATGTTTCTCACCTTTATTTGCAGTGGTATCGGTTATTCAGAGCCTTACACCAAACTGTGCTGTAAGGGCTTCTGCATTGATATTCTCAAGAAGCTCTCACGCACCATCAAGTTCTCCTATGATCTGTACTTAGTCACCAATGGTAAACATGGCAAGCTGGTCCGAGGCATCTGGAATGGGATGATAGGCGAGGTATGAGAGATTACACACACACACACACACACACACACACACACACACACACACACACACACACACCATGTTGATGTTGATAATTAAGTCCTCATCAAAATTGAATTGTGTTAGCAGTGAATATGTTGATCTAAATTTAAAACTGGCAACAACAGTAAACAGAACATCCTTTTATCAGTAAAAATCTGCTTGTGTGTCTAATTATTATGTGAGATGCAGCCTGTATCATTAAATGTGTTCACAAAGTGAACTGAATTTAGAATACAATCTCGACAATGTTCGTTCTGTCAACTCCTGCCGCGTGTAGTGTCACTTGATCCGGTGTTTAAGTGTCTTCCACTGCTGTTGGTTTTTCAGCATTTCTATCACCTGCATCCCACCATATGTTCCACATTTAAAATTAGCCAAGATCTGTTCTCATAGTATTAAATGATTGTGTGCCATGAAAACGCAGTTGATAAACTCAGTTACATTACTACTACATGACTGTTTGGCAATGTCTTACTTTGAGGTCCCCCTTAGGCAATGCTCAGGAGAGTATTTCTGTCATATGGATAGGTGCTGCTGTCTGTCTTCCTTTCGGCTTTTTCCCTTTTACTCAGGAGTCGCCACAGCGAATCATCTGATTCGCACGTTTGATTTGGCAGAGGTTTTTACGTCGGATGCCCTTCCTGTCACAACCCTTTTTAACAAGGGACAGAAACACGCTGACGACTTTGCAGCTACTCTTTACGAAAGTCAGCAATGGTTCTTTTACATGCCTCACACCATAGACAGTGAGAGACATGGCCCGCCTTTGATAACCCAGTTAGCTGCACTGGGAGGACAGTGACAACCTTGTGGAGAGTGGGACTCGAACCCCCAACCTTTGGATCAGTGATCCAGCGCACTATACCACTAGACCACCACTACACCTTTAAATTCAGATTATTATGTTTGGTAGTGGTTGTTGCTCTCCTAAATACTCTATTAAAAATTAGATGCCATTTATGTTGGTATTCAGTACTCAGTACACAGAAAATCCATATATAAAAGTACATCACAATTAACGTGACTCAGGGAATGACTGAATGCAGTTGTCATTAAGTGGCTGCACTTATTATTTATCTGTGTTCCTTTAATAAATTCTAGGTGTTCTACAAACGTGCGGATATGGCTATTGGCTCACTTACTATTAATGAGGAGCGTTCGGAGATCATTGACTTTTCAGTGCCATTTGTGGAGACTGGGATTAGTGTCATGGTGGCTAGGAGCAATGGCACTGTCTCCCCATCTGCCTTTCTAGGTGAGAAAGTTTTATTCACAGTCCTCCCTTTGGCAGGCAGTTACAGACTTTGTGAAGCAGTAATAGGCAGCACTAAATTATATCCTGCTAATTGAACTTCTGATCAGCTCCAGTAGGAATAATGTTTTAAAATAGAATTGGGACTTGTCCTAAATGCAGCAAAGACAAAACAAATTACAGAATTCAGGCCCCTTTGGTGTTTTAGATACAAAGCATGACCATTTGTTTTGTTTTGATTAAAGCTAATTATTTATCAAGTTATAATGTGTTTTGAATGGGTCAGAGGAGACCTAAAACAATGTAATAAATCTCATAATGACTGATTGCAGTGGTTCATAATGTCATGTTATATTCTCTCAGAGGTTGTGAAATACAGCTTAATACATTTCTTTTCTTCCAGAGCCTTACAGTCCAGCAGTGTGGGTCATGATGTTTGTTATGTGCCTGACTGTTGTGGCTGTAACAGTCTTCATATTTGAATATTTTAGCCCGGTTGGATACAACCGCAGTTTAATCAATGCCAAAGGTGAGAGATTTTTTTCCATCCTTTTCTCAGCAGAACAAAACTAGCCTAATTAGTCTATGTATTCTCCCTTTATCATCGGAAAAGGTTCATTCAAACACTTTTGTCCATCCCTTTCCACCAATGCCCAGAATATGTTGTGCCCTTCAACAAGGGAGAATAGTAACAGGAATAGGATTCATAAAACACCACACATGTCTCCTGCCTTCCCTCATTTGTATAAGTTACAACATAGATGTTTTAAGTATGAACACAGCTTTAGGATCACAATAACCATGACTTTACCCTTTAACACGTTCTTAAATAAAATGATTACATTACAGGTTAATTGTTTAACTAAAAAAAAAAAAAGAAAGAAATATATTTTATCCTCTTAATTTATGCTGCAGTCACATTAGCTAAGCTTGAACAGTGACACACACACACACACGCACACACATACATACACACACACACACACACACACACACACACACCTTACAGTACAACACTGAACGTTACATGACTGCAAATTCACTGTCGGAGTCAGCCATGACTTCTTTAACAATAACATGCATTTAAACTTATATAAAGTAATAAAGTGTTCCCTCCTTGAAGCACCATCTTATGGTGGAGGGGTTTACGGGTCCTAATGATCCTAGGAGCTGTATTGTTGAGGATATTATGCCCCTGGTAGGCCCACCCAAAGCAAACAGGTCCAAGGTGAAGGTCCAGACTAAAGGCCGTTCAAAAACCCCTATGGACAAACTTAAAAGGATATGGTTTCTCTTGCCCAGCTACAGGCCACCGTGGTCCCCTCCTGGAATCAGGCCTGGGGGGAGGGACTTGAAGGAGCGCCTAGTGATCGGGCTTTTGCCCATGAATCCCAGCCCGAAATGGAGACATGGGTCCACCCCTCCCATGGACACGCCACTTGTGGGAAGGGCTATAGGGATTGGGTGTGATGTGAGTTGGGTGGTAGCCGAAGGGATTGGTTCTGTCGAGCCGATCTTCGGCTACTGCCTCTGACTCTTAGGACATGAAAAGCCACCTGTTTGGCAGGAAAGGAGCCTGAGCTGGTGCATGAGATGATGAGATACCAACTAGATATAGTTGGACTCACCTCAATGCATAGCTTGGACTCTGGAACCTCCCATCACGAGAGAGGCTGGACCTTATTCCAGTCTGGAGTTTCTCATAAGGAGGGGTGGCAAGCTGGTGTGGGCATCCTTGTTGCACCCTGTCTCGGTGCCCACACGTTGGGGTTCTCCCTGGTTGATGAAAGGTTAGCTTCCATTCACCTTTGGGTGGGGGAGAGGTCCTAATTGTTGTTTGTGCTTGTTCACCAAATGACAGTTCAGAGCACCCACCCTTCTTGGGGTCTTTAAGGGGTGTGTTGGAGAATGCTTCCCCAGGGGATTCATGTTTTTTCCTGGGAGACTTCAATGCACATGTGAGCAACAATAGTGTGATCTGGAAGGGTGTGATTGGTAGGCACGGCCTCTCCAGTCTGAACACGAATGGGGTATCGTTGTTGGACTTCTGTGCTTGTTACAGTTTGTCCATCACGAACACCAAGTTCGAACATAAGGGTGTCCATAAGTGCACCAGGACACCCAAGACCGCAGTTTGATCAATGACTTTGTAGTTGTGTCACTGGACTTGCAGCCACATGTACTGGACACTCGGGTGAAGAGGGGAGCTGAGCTGTCACCCAATCACCATCTGGTGGTGGGCTGGCTCCGATGGTGAGAGCTGCCTTCCAGACCTGGCAGACCCAATCATATTATTAGGGTCTCATAGGAACGTTTGGCAGAGTCTGCTGTCAGAGGGACCTTTAATTTCCACCTTCAACAGAGCTACAACCACGTCCCAGAGGAAGCAGGTGACATGGAAGCCAAATGGGCCATGTTTCGTGCCTCCATTTCTGAGGCAGCAGCCCATAGCTGCGGCTGGAAGGTCTTTGGTGTCTGTTGTGGTGGTAACCCTGAACCCGGTGGCAAACACCTATGATGAAGGGGGTCATTAAACTGAAAAAGGATGCCTTTCGGGTCTTATTGGCAGATGGGATTCCTGAGGCATCAGACAGGTATCGACAGGCCAAAAGTGCTATAGCCTGAACTATCGCCGATGCAAAATCTCTGTCATGGGGGGAGTTCAGCAAGGGCCTGGAAAGCGATTATTGGTTTTCCTCAAAAAGGTTCTGGACACCTCAGTAGGGGGAGGAGCCTCAGGTGGAGCCTCAGGAGAAGCAGTTCTCCACAAATGTAGTTTACCATGGAAGTGAGGAGTTGCTCACCTCGACTGGGAATGTTGTCAGGAGGTGGAAGGAATACTTCGAGCAAATCCTTAACACCAACAAGCCCTCCATGGATGAGGAAGAACCTGAGAGTTTGGGTGGGGGTCCTCCCATCACTGGAGCTCAAGTTGTGAGGTAGTCAAAAACCTCCTTGGTGGTTGGGTTCCAGGGGTGGATCAGATCCACCCTGAATAGCTCAGGGCTCTGGATCTTGTAGAAGTGTCTTAGTTGACATGTCTGTGCAACATTGTGTGGTCATCAATACCTCTGGATTGGTAAACCGTGGTGGTAGTCACCCTTTTCAAAAATGGGGACTGGATGCTATTCAATTATCATGGAATCACAATCCTCATCCTACCTGGGAAAGTCTATGCAGTGTTGCTGGAGACAAGGATTCTACATATGTCTACATATGTTTGTGGATGTCTACATATGTTTTGTGGATTTAGAGAAGGCTTAGAAGTACTCAGGCTATCTTGTGGGTCGTGTTCTGGGAGTACAGCGTACCAGACCTGTTGCTGCGGGCCATTCAGTCTCTGTATTACCAGAGCCAGAACTTGGTCCACATTGGTAATAGCAGGTGAAATTCATTTCCAGTGAGGGTTGGAGTCCACCAAGGCTGTCTTTTGTCACTGATTTTGTTCATAATTTTATGAACAGAATTTCTAGGTGCAGCCGAGGCATTGAGAGGTTCTGGTTTGGTGGCCACTGAATCTCTTCTCTGCTTTTTGTGGATGATCTTGTCCTTTTGGCTTCGTCAAACCGGGACCTCCAGCTCTCATTGGAGTGATTTGCAGCCAAGTGCGACATAGCCGAAATGCAAATCAGCTCTTCCTTTTTAGCAAGGGACAGAAACATGCTGACGACTTTGCAGCCTACTCTTTACGAATGTCAGCAATGGTTCTTTTACATGCCTCTCACCATAGACAGTGAGAGACATGGCCCGCCTTTGATAACCCAGTTAGCTGCACTGGGGGGGGGGACAGTGACAACCTTGTGGAGAGTGGGACTCAAACCCCCAACCTTTGGATCAGCGATCCAGCGCCCTATACCACTAGACCACCACTGCCCCCCCCCCCTGCTTTGCATATGATAATTACCTTAAATAAATGGTAATACTGACAGGAGAAGGATTAATAAAATGAAGCATTCACTGCCTGTAAAAGTGAGATTGCATGGTATTTCAAGACCCCCTGCCACTGGGGAATGTTTATCAGTAACAACACATTCGATTGTTCCGCTGTGCTTTAAAAAACGGGAAACTATTTTGCTGTGCTCTTTTGGTAAATGTCCAATAACCAATGAACCATCAGAAACTGCTACAGAAAAACTATCGGATTATCTGAATGAATGGAGCGATGAGCCAGATATGGACCTATCAGAAAGTGATGAGTATTTATCACCGGATTCTCCTGCTCACTAACTTCATATATTGAAGGACGTTCCTGGCCATGTGGTTTTGTTTATGTTTGTGTTGATTGGTTCAACGTGCCATGTGCTAAAGTTGACATTCGTGTTGATTGGCTTGATTTTACTTCCCGGAAAATGTTTAAAGGAACAGCACCGGGATGGAAAAGTAAGGGGTCTTTTATTAAAATTTTATGCTGTTTAATGTTTATTTTCAGCTTTCATGTAAGTAGTTTGCTTGATGCCACAAAATGAATAACACAAATACCAGTAAAATCTTTTTATTTTTCTATTATTATTCATGTTTTCCACCTCAATGGTAATAAGCACTTACTGTTCCACTCCGCTGGTAACATTTTAATAAGCGTCCACCCACTCCAATATTTAAAGCGCCCTGGGTGCTTATCACGTCGGATACGGTATTTATTTTAAAGAAGGATGAAGATTATCTAGTAATGTCCGTCTTGCATTACAGAGAGACTGTGTGATATTGTAATGTCTGGGACAAAACATAACAAATCTGGAAGAAAGGTTGCAATGTCTTTTATCTTACTGTGAGAAAAGTTCAGACTGTAACACACTGTTGTTGTGACCAAAAAGACAGCCTATGAATCTGTAACTGTTATTATCATACAGTCAACATACGTCAAACTTGATGTTGTAACTAAGTTTATAAGATCCATGTTGTACAGTACAGCATGCAATAAAATTATACTATTGATAAAATCACACCATCTGTGGGTGCCATAGGGAAATTCTATTGATTGTAGAACCCTTCCACTGAGGATCCAAACACAAAAAATCCCTTTTTAAATACAAATATTTTTTGTACTTAAACGGGGATAAAATTAAGGGATGAAATGTAGTCTTTCATTTTTTTTTTTCTTCTTCACAACTGTAGTTACTAAGTAGCCTTGAAAAATAATACTTATATGCATTTATAAGATAATCTACTTGTGAGAAACACTCATTCTCTGAAGCCTTAATCCTACTAGGGGCACGGCGTGGCTGGAGCCTCTCTCAAAAATCTCTGGGTGAAGATGAGGTACACCTTGAACTGATTGCCAGAATATTGCTGGGTCAACACACACACACACACACACACACACACACACACACACACACACACACACACACACACACACACACACAATCACATTCATTCCTAGGGACAATTTGGAAAAGCCACTTAGCCTAATGTAAATACCTCTGAACTGTGGGAAGAAACCGGAGTAGCCTGAGGAAACCCAAGTAAGCCTGAGAAGAACATGCAAACTAGACATAGAACTTCCCTTAACATACCAAGGACTTCAACGCATGTGAGACAGACATAATAATAACTGTGAAGCCCTCAACATTTATTATAATAGTGTTTTCTTTAAGAAGGGAAGTCAAAATATCATACTGTCAAAAATGCCAAATTTGATTGATTGATTGATTGATTGATTGATTTGTTGATTGGTTGGTTGTTTTTTTTTTTAATGTGGAATACCAGACATAACATGAAGTAATGCCTAAAGGTTTTTCCTTTTTTTCTCCATCTATTTCTCTCCAACTCTGCCTCTCTGCACAGAGCCTGGGGGGTCCACGTTCACTATTGGGAAGTCAGTTTGGCTCCTATGGGGGATTGTGTTTAATAACTCTGTCCCTATAGAAAATCCCAAAGGAACAACAAGCAAGATTATGGTGTTAGTTTGGGCCTTTTTTGCTGTCATTTTTCTAGCCAGCTATACTGCGAATTTAGCTGCCTTCATGATCCAAGAGCAATATATAGACACCGTATCTGGGCTTAGTGACAAAAAGGTAAGCAAACAGTTGTATATGGCACACATAGTGTATATACCGTACATATGCTTACAATTATCAGAATTCACTAAAAGTTACTACAGCATGTTTCAGTTTTAGTTACAGTTAAATCTTCTTTTCAGATTTTTCCCGTTCTTGAGAGTCGCCACAGTGAATCATCTGATTCGCACATTTTGATTTAGCATGGGATTTTACGTCGGATGCCCTTCCTGTCACAACCCTTTAGCAAGGGACAGAAACACGCTGACGGCTTTGCAGCCTACGCTTTACGAAAGTCAGCAATGGTTCTTTTACATGAACCTCTCACCATAGACAGTGAGAGACATGGCCCACCTTTGATAACCCAGTTAGCTGTACTGGGGGGACAGTGACAATCTTGTGGGGACCCGAACCCCCAACCTTTGGATCAGCGATCCTGCGCCCTATCCACTAGACCACCACTGCCGCCCATCAATTTTATATACTTTTCTTGGTTATATTTAAATAATGCCTCTCAAGAGCTGCAAATGTACAAAACTGAATAACCCATGAGAGGTAAATTTATTAGATTTGACTACAGTGATACATATTTTGCTCAAGCAGATTTTACAGGCATTGAGCTTCCGCATGAAGCCAGGGATCAATTTTAAAATCTGTTCTTAAATCTTATAGACTGCAGACTGATCCTTTTCCATTATAGAAGGATTAAAGAGGCGTTCAAAGAAAATTGCTAGATTGTCCAAACCATTCAAATACAGTGCGACATTTCTTCACCCATATAAAACACACAATGTGGATGTTATATTTGTCAAAAAGAGTTGTACTAATGTTTGAAAGAAAATATAATTTCAGCTTTCCTGTCACATGCATAGTAACTTACGATTCTTTTTATTCACTGAACTTATAATATAGATCAAGTGTGCAATTCCATTTTTGCATTAAGTGTCAAGCTATAACTTTGAAACATGCACTGATGCTGTACTGACAAAGTAAGCTTTGCTGTAAAAACCAAAAATGAAAAAAAATACAATACCGCCAACAGCTTATAATGAGACATCTAAGCAATGCTCACAATCTGTATTATACTGCAGTTTCAGAAGCCTCAGGAGCATTACCCTCCTTTTCGCTTCGGCACAGTCCCAAACGGCAGCACAGAAAGAAACATTCGTAGCAATTATCCAGACATGCACAGCCACATGACCAGATACAACCAGAAGGGAGTGGAAGACGCGCTCAACAGTCTGAAAACAGGGTGTGTTTTTTTCTGAACTTTATTGTGATTTAGAATTATCCAAGGAAGCTGGTCTTTAGTACACCTTCAACAGGCTATTATTAAGTCAAATAAATGGACAGTAATTGTTTGTTTGATATAAGTATATATAATTAAATATAACCTTATGTAATTGTAACTTCAGTGTGAGCTGATCAGTAAGATAAATGTCACTTGGTCTTTGTTGCAGGAAGCTGGATGCCTTCATATATGATGCTGCAGTACTTAATTACATGGCTGGCAAGGATGAGGGCTGCAAGCTGGTGACCATTGGCAGTGGGAAGGTGTTTGCGACAACAGGCTATGGTATTGCTCTGCAGAAGGACTCCCGCTGGAAACGTCCCATAGACCTGGCTCTCCTCCAGTTCCTGGGAGATGGTAAATCATCATCAGGGGATCAGATCTGTTTCATAAATAATATCCTCAATCACAGTGTGAAACCGTTACTGGTCTCTGTCAGGGTCACTGTAATATGATAAAAGACTGATAAACTCATAAGGGTTATTAAAATGACATTTTCAATGCCTTTAAATAACCCTTATGAGTTTATCAGCCTTTAACCATGTGTTGTGAATCATTTAATTTGAAAATACACAATCATGCCTGACTTTTCAATACTGCATGAAAATAAATGGAGCTGATCCATGAGCAATAGGAAATAAAATATAGCCTTATATTTTACAACAAATAAAAAACAAAATACAGACATATTTGTTCATTCTCAGGTGTCCTCTTTGTCATTAATTAGTAGTTTTCTTTGTCTCTTCTTGGAGGGGACACACAGAGACTGGAAACTGTATGGCTGTCTGGAATATGCCAGAATGAGAAGAATGAGGTGATGAGTTCCAAGTTGGACATAGACAACATGGCAGGTGTCTTCTATATGCTTCTAGTGGCGATGGGTCTTAGTCTGCTTGTCTTTGCCTGGGAGCATCTACTTTACTGGAAAATCAGACACTGCGTTCACAAATCTCACCATCTAGACTTCCTTTTGGCCATAAGCAGGGTATGTGTACACCAAATTCTAAGCCCACAGCATTTTGACTATAAGGAATTATTATTTTGGATAATAATGAATTTTGATGAAATTTGGGGGGAAAAAAATAAAAAAAATAAATACACTCACTTCAGTAAGTGTTCAAATTTATCTTTACAGTATAATTACTGTTCCTGTGTATTACAACTTAATGTTAATATTAATGAGTATAAAAGTTTACACTGCCTTGTTTTCAGTGTGACTAAATTAAAAACTTTTCCCCATCATAAAATTTAACTACAACACATGAATCTGTTTCATCTTAGAGGTGGTCCAATTTTTACCCCATAACTGTGTCTGATGAGTTCAAGTTATCAGCATATGTTTACTAGGGTTATGACTAATATTAGATTTCTAAGCGTGTGGTTTTAAATGATGAACTTTAGCCTAAAACTTACAAAAATAACCTTTCTTGTTCATACATTGAAAAACATGAAGTACTATTTAAACAAACAAAAAAAATGACTCCTGCACCCCCCAAAAAAAAAAAAAAAAAAAAAAAAACAAGCCTCACATTGCTAAAATAGCAAATTAAATCAGAGAATTGTCTGTAAACCAAATTTATTATTAAAATTAACCAGTATACTGGCAGAAGAAGTTAGAAATAATATATGATTATTAAAGATCTATAGCAAAAGTCTCAAATTTCTGAATTAGTGTTGATAAATTTACAGTCCGGATATTTGTCAGTTTAGCAAGTGGCGTGGATCTGCTCCAGCAGCTTCACACCTCTCTCAGCCACTGTGTGCTCTATGCTATCTGCTAACCAAGTAAAAACTGGAGGTTTGAATCGAGTTCACAGTTAATATTAGGATGAATTCATAATATCACCTCACTGCCTTGGACCCTTTTTGCTTATTAATGTTTGTAGACACTCTTTGCCTTTCTTGACATTGCTTTTCTGCAATTGTTCTGACTTACTGTCTTCTTACACATCACTTAAAACATAAGTCGAAGTAACTCAAATCTTCGCTGTCTCCAAGATTTCAATCCGGGTCAGAACATAATTCTGGCTATCATTTTTCTTTTCCTTTCAAGGATTTTGCACCTTGTTCATGGAACTTGAAATGAAACCACTCTGGGTTGGACTGAAGACACACCTTTCATTTCTTGTCATAATTATTATTAATCGTATCAAAAGTGAGGTGATGTTGGGTGCGGGAGGATTTTGCATTACCCAATAAAAATAATTTAAAAAAAATTAATATATGAATAAAAGTTCATCAAATGCAACATCAAGAAAGTATAAATTTTGAAAAAAATTCAAAGTCATAACCCTAATGTTTACTGTCGGCTTTTATTTTGGCATGAAAGTTTCAAATAAACTCCAAAATAGTCTGCTCTAAGCAGTCAAGTTAAAAGTCAGTGAGATTACTGAAAAAGTTCTAATTAGGGAAAAAGTGGTTAACACACAACAGGAAATATCGACCTGGCTCAGACCTGGAGAAAAATATTCAAAGCAATCAAAGTATAACAAAGACCATGAACTGTAGAAAATCAGAAAACAAGAAACGTCAACAAAAACATGAAAGGAAAAATACCTGATAAAAACTGACTGACAAAACCCCACAGTGGGGGACATGGAAAATCTATTCTTATATCATGAAATCTATATCTGTTATCATGTTGCACATTTCTCTAATAACATTTTAATACAACAACAATATTTGTTGGCTTTGTCAATAATACCCTACATATTGTAGTTTTCTCAGGTGTATCACTTTTGATAATAATGCTACTTTTTAAAATAATCCATTAAATTGGTTCTTACTCACTTACACAATCATTTGCTGAACCGCTTAATGCATTAGGGTTGCAGGGAGGCTGGAGCCTATTTCAGCCAACATAAAGGTAAAGGCGAAGTACACCATGAACCGCTCGCCAGAATGTTAAAGGGACAACATATACACAGCCATTCGCACTCATACATGGGGCAATTTGGAACAACCAATTAGGCTAAGGCTCATGTCTTTGGACAGTGAAAGGAAACCAAAACCTATACAAACCCAAAGAAGGACATATAAACTCCACACCCAAATGCATGAGCACGACCCCAGGACCCTCTTGCTGTGAAGCAAACATGCGAACCACTATAACACTGTGCCGCCCCATTAAATTGGTTTTATAACCATATTTATTTAATAAAACTGTAGCATACAAAATTATACCCAAGTGTATACTAAATATGTATAATTTATTCCTAATAGGATTCTGGAAAATTTGTGTTTTGCAGGGAATTTATAGCTGCTTTAATGGTGTTGAGGACATGGGAAAGCCTGGAAATTTGCAAAATCTTGACATTACAGCAAATTATGCTCAGGCTAACATGCTTAAAATGCTTCAGACAGCCAAAGACATTGTCTCTTCAGCAAAAGTGGAGAATTCTTTGGACAAGGCAACAAAAACCATTGAGAACTGGAGTCGGAAAGGTGGAAGTTTACCAGCATGCATTCCACAGCTGACCACAACTGAGATAGTTCCAGGTCACCTCTCGTATATTACTAACAGCACAGAAAACCACTCATCTCTTGTGCAGCGCTCTTTAACACCCCAATTCACAGAGCCTTATGCTGAAAGTTCCCGTCCACCACATTCCTCTACTCAAAGACTAATATCACACCAAACACCATTACATTACACTGTCCCTTCTAGATCTGGTGGCCTGTATAATGGGCTGCTTCCAATGTCTAGCATTAGCACTCCTCATCTGGCAATGTATGATCTGCATTCTCAAAAGCCAGTTAAAACAGACTCTCATTTTATCTCACATAAAGATCTGCAGGCACCAGACATATTCGCTGAGCATCAGGAACCTTACCACACCTTTGTTGGCCCTAGATGGAAAAAGAGATCTCAAAGTTGTCTGGAGGAGTCTGTGGATCTTAGAGGATTACATAATGACAAAGGTCACCAAGCAAACCATTTTGCACATGATGTATACCCTTCTATGGAAAGCCCATACCCACCAGGTACTAACTGTACTTCCTGTTTTAAGACATATGTTGATCCTGAGTTAGATGGCGTGCCTTTAATAGGAAAGAGAAAAATCCATCGTAGGCCCTCCTTCCTTAAAGCCACCTGGGGCCCAGGCAGGGCACACTTTCCAAATGAAAAGCCTCTTAGGTCAGCTTCATGCCGAGTGGACATGCCCGATCTGTTTCCTTTTACAGAAGTCTGTGGAAGAGAAAGACATAACAAACACCACCCTTTGCCTGTGGAACACATTTACCTTCACTCATACGACCGCCAGCCAAGAAAAGGTCAAAAGTTAAGGCACTCGCAGTCCACCTATCTGCCCTCATACAAGGAAGCAGTACATCATGATACCATGGGTGTCAGGAGGGCATCCAGCCTTGTACATAGACAATACTCCTACCCTAACCTTCCAGCCTACCACAAACCACTGCCATATGCACCGGTTGAACTGTGCAACATCTCCCCCTGCATGGGTCATCTCAGTGACCGTGCGTATAGGGGTTATAGGGCTCCTGGACACCTGCAGGATAGCCATTTGCTGCCTGTTCCAGGTAACAGGGTGCTTTACAGGGTCGGCTCCCCAGGTGTACCTCTGACATGGGGAAGGATATCTAGTTTGGAGTCTGAAGTTTGACCCTTGAGACTTCACTATTTGTTTTCCACACACTTCCACGCGGCTATTTATAATGCCAAGCTTTGAAACTGAAACTTCTAAAAAAGCAGTTTGAAAATTGTTTTTCTTTCTGCCAAAAAGTACTGGGGACCTCTAAACATTGAGTTTTCTTTTATTCAGCAAATTATAATGATACAAATATTGTACAACAATATTTGAACTATCAGTGTGGTATATAAACTGTTCTTACCTCTAGTGAAGAGTCCGCTTTCATTTATATTCAACTGGATTTGTTATTAATCCATGTAATAAGCTATAACACTAAACTTTATAAACCCTAAAGACAGTCGAAAATATTATCTCTCTGTATCTCCCCCCCCCTCTCTTCCTCTCTCTCTCTCTTTCTTCCCCTCTGTCCTTCTCATTCTCTCTTCCTCCCTCCCTCCCCCTTTCTTCCTTCCTTCCTCTCTCTCTCTCTCTCTCTCTCTCTCTCTCTCTCTCTCTTTCACACACACTCTCTCACTCTCTCTCCCCCCCCCCCCCTCTCTCTCTCTCTCTCTCTCTTTCTCTCTCTCTCTCTCTCTCTCTCTCTCTCTCACTCTCTCTTTGTCCTTAACCCCCCCCCCCTCTCTTTCTTCATAATGCAGGGTGAATCAAATTGTATTCTATTATTAGTATTATCAAGTACCTCTAATGCTTAAGTCTATCACAAAAGCGTATCAATAGATCCCATATAATTTGTAGCTTTTTTCAAGGTGTAACTGAAGGACTTGTCTCAGTGTTATATTCGGCATTCAGTACCATAATATACTTTAAATGTAGGAATTAAAGTATAGTTCTTCTATGTCTATTATTGTGTATCTTATTATATAAGATCCAGTATAAAAATGTAGTGTTGACTAGTGCAAATGTCCCATAAAAATTATCCTCTGAATGTTTTAGAAGAATATATTTTTATTATTTTTACAATAATTACAATCATGTGCACACACCAGATAGAGCTGAAATGTTTTTACGTTTTCTCATTTGTACATGTACGTAAAATAAATAAAATGAAATCTACAATAACATCTGATTATAGTTGTATTTTGTCTCTGTTTCTCAATAGCTGTACATACATTCAACTCAATTCAATTTTATTTGTACAGTGGAACCTCAGTGGTTGAACGACTCCTTAGTTGAATAAATCAGAGTTCGATTAAAAAAAAAGATATGAGGAAAATATGCCGTGCTATTCAAACAATTTATCAGAGTTCGAATGGAGCAGACCCGAGTGTGTTGAACGCCGCTCAGTGTACAGGACTTTGAACAGCCATTGAGAGAGTGTCTTGTACTGCATATTGTATTTATTCATTGCATTACAGCTACTTTAACCCTTAACCCCGGGTCAGTCCTAAGAAAAGCATCAGTAATTCTACTGGAAAGGAAAAGAGAAAAGTCATGACATTGTGAAGAATAAACTGCAATCACGGGGCAGAGAAGGGAAAAACTGCCACTGCCTCGAAGAGCAATAACCTGTCCCACATCTCTCCCTCCCCATCCATCCATCCATCCATCCACATACGCTGACACATCGCAACCAGAAAGGTACGTACTGTAAACAAATACAGTACATTACATATTATTATTATTATTATTATTATTATTATTATGCTTTGCTCTTTTGTACATGAATGTATGTATTGTATATTAATATATTTCGGAGCAGTGGTGATCTGGTGGTATAGGGCACTGGATCGCTGATCCTAAGGTTGGGGGTTATAAAACTGTAAGCCCTAAATAAATGTGGGGAAGAGAGTTAATATCACAGTAAAAAGTCATGCTCAAAGTCTGTTAGTGCACATCTGGGTACATTAAGATCTTCATCAGCAGGAAGGAGGGGCTTCCAAGCTGAGGACTACAGTCAGCATCGGCACAACAGAACATACCACAGGACTCCGGAAGCAGAAGAATCAGGATCACTGGCAACACAGAAGAAGAATGTGTATCTCAACAAAAACAGAAAGGGGTAGGGACAGAGAGAGAGGGGGGGTTGTTAGGTATACTCATAATAGTGTAATGGAAATAGAATAATTTATTATTGGTGGTCAAAGCAGGGATTCTGGCATGATTGGCTGTAGCAGCATAACTAAAAGAAAGAGAACCAGAATGAAGACAGACATGAGGGCACCCTGTGAAGTTGGGCAATCAGCCACCACACTGTCAAACGGACCTGGGTGAGCATGTGGGGTCGGTGGTGTAGTGTTTAGGGTGTTACGCTCATGATCAGGAGGTTGTGTCCATCCAGGAACTCCTGGTCGCTTCATGCTACAGAAACCAGGAATAAGCACCGGCCTGATGAGTCACTAGGTTCTGGTGTAAAAAGCCCAAAAAAGAGCATGTAGAATGAGGGAGCAACAGCATCGCAACATCATAGTTTACCAGAACTCTATGCCTGAGATCCCCAGATCTCCTCCTGCTCCTGAGAAACTGTGTCTGATTCCTGAACATCAACTGGAAAGCTATTCCATAAGTGTGGGGCTTTGTAAAAGAAGGTTCTGTCCCCTGCAGTTGTCTTCATTTTTTGAGGTATCACTAAGCATCCTGCACATTTTGATCTAAGAAGGTGTGCAAGATCATACATGACAAGAAGTTCGCTAAGATAATGTGGCGTGAGACCATTAAGTGCTTTATAGGAACAAAGTAGTACTGTATTTTATATTCAATTCGAAATTTAACTGGCAGAAAGTGCACTGTAGATACGATCGGGGTGATATGCTCATGTCTTCTGGTTCTAGTAAGGGCTCTCGCTGCTGCATTCTGGACTAACTGGAGCTTGTTTATGACCTATTAGAAAAACCAGACAGTAATGCATTACAATAATCTAATGTGGAAGTAGCAAAAGCATGAACATTTTTTTCTGCATCATACAGTGACATCGTATTTCTTATTTTAACAATACTCCTGAGATGAAAGAACGATATCTGAGTAATATTATTAACATGAGCTTCAAATGAAAGACCAGGGTCAATAACCACTCCAAGGTCCTTTACTGCAACATATTATGAGACTGAACACCATCTAAACTTTCTACATCATCAGAAACCTTATTTCTAGCTGCTTGAGATACAAGTACAACACTTCTGTCTTATCAGAATTTAATAAGAGGAAGTTGGTAAGCATCCAAGGTATAATGTCCTTTACACATTTTTCAACTTTATTAAGTTGATGTTTCTCCTCTGACTTTGCTGAAATATATAACTGTGTATCATCAGTATAACAATGAAAACTAATACCATGATCACGAATGATATTACCCAAAGAGAGCATGTATAGAGAGAAAAACAACGGGCCTAGGACAGAACCTTGCCACCGAATGTAACATTAGAACATCCCAAGAAATCATCATTTACATCTACAAACTGATAATGGTCAGTTAAATAAGATTTAAATCAGGAGAGGGCCTTTCCCTTAACTCCAACAACATTCAATATCTGTCAAGGAGAATCGTATGATCGATAGTGTCAAAGGCTACACTGAGGTCAAGTGACACAAGTCGGAAAATACAGCCATGGTTGAAAGCCACCAGTAGGTCATTTACCACCTAAATGAGTGCTGTCTCTAAGCTATGATGAGGCCTAAATCCTGACTGATGCATTTCATGAATGTTATTCTTTCAAAGATAGAAACATACCTGCTGCGCTACAACTTTTCTAAGATCTTAGAGATAAAAAAGTGATGTGATATTGGTCTATAGTTGAACAGCTGATATTGGTCAAGATCAGGTTTTTAATCAGAGGATTGATAACTGCTTGTTTAAAGGATTTAGCTACATTACCAGTGCAAAAGGAAGAATTTATTATATTTAATAAAGGGTTGATTACTTCTGAGAGTATTTGTTTAAAGAAACATGTAGGCAATGGATTAAACACAGGTTGATGATTGATGAGGAAATTAATGAGATTTGTTCTGCCTTTTGAATCGGGCTAAAACACTCTAGTTGCAGATCTGAAAGCATGATAATTATTATTTACTATTGTAGTCCGTAACATACCTGTCTTTAAATTTAGGGAATTCATTTTTTGACTGGTATTTTAGATTTGTCAAATCTTTGACATGTGAAGGAACGAAGTCATCCAGAAGGATTTCATGATGGGTTTCATACTTAACGGGCCTTTTGCCATGGCGATTCTTCTTCTTCTTTTACTTTCGGCTGCTCCCTTCAGGTGTCGCCACAGCAAATCATCTGCCTCCACCTCACCCTGTCCTCCGCATCTTCTTTTCTGACTCCAACGACCTTCATGTCTTCCTTCACCACATCCATAAATCTCTTCTTTGGTCTTCCTCGAGGCCTTCTGCCTGGTAGTTCAAACCTCAGCATCCTACTGCCAATATACTCACTATCCCTCCTCTGTACATGTCCAAACCATCTCAATGTAGCCTCTCTGACTTTGTCTCCAAAACATCTTACTTGGCTGTCCCTCTGATATACTCCTTTCTGATCCTATCCATCCTCGTTACTCCCAGAGAGAACCTCAACATTTTCATCTCCGCTACCTCCAGCTCTGCCTCCTGCCTTTTCCTCAGCGCCACTGTTTCTAACACATACAACATTGCTGGCCTCACCACCGTCTTGTACACTTTTCCCTTCATTCTTGCTGACACTCTCCTATCGCACATCACACCGGACACTTTTCTCCAACCATTCCAGCCTGCCTGCACACGCTTCTTCACCTCTTTTCCACACTCTCCATTGCTCTGGATTGTTGAGCCTAAGTACTTAAAATCCTCCACCTTCGTTATCTCTGCTCCCTGTAACATCCTGGGTCCTTCTCATTTACACACATGTATTCTGATTTTCTGAGGCTAACCTTCATTCCTCTCCTTTCCAGGGCATACCTCCACCTCTCTAGATTTTCTTGCACTTGTTCTCTGCTCTCACTACAGATCACAATGTCATCTGCAAACATCATAGTCCATGGAGATTCTTGTCTCACCTCGTCTGTCAGCCTGTCCATCACCATAGCAAACAAGAAGGGGCTCAGAGCTGACCCTTGATGCAGTCCCACCTCCACCTTGAATTCGTCGGTCACACCGACAGCACACCTCACCACTGTCTTACATCTCTCATACATGTCCTGCACCACTCTAACATACTTCTCTGCCACTCCAGACTTCCTCATGCAATACCACAGTTCTTCTCTTGGCACCCTGTCATATGCTTTTACCAGATCCACAAAGGCACAATGTAGCTCCCTCTGACCTTCTCTGTACTTCTCTATTAACATCCTCAAAGCAAACATTGCATCTGTGGTGCTCTTTCTTGGCATGAAACCAAACTGTTGTTCACAAATGCTGACCTCTGCCCTTAGTCTAGCTTACACTATTCTTTCCCATAACTTCATCGTATGGCTCATCAACTTTATCCCTCTGTAGTTGCTGCAACTCTGCACGTCTCCCTTGTTCTTAAAAATGGGCACCAGCACACTTCTCCTCCACTCCTCCGGCATCTGCTCACTCTCTAGTACCGTGTTGAATGTTCTTGTCAGAAAATCTACTGCTACCTCTCCTAGACACTTCCATACCTCCACAGGTATATCATCAGGACCAACTGCCTTTCCATTCTTCATCCTCTTCAATGCCCTTCTCACTTCACCCTTACTGATCTTTGCTGCATCCTGCTCCTCAATGGTCACCTCTTCTACTCTTTTTTCTCTCTCATTTCCCTCATTCATCAGCTCTTCAAAGTACTCTTTCCATCTTCCCAGCACACTTCTGTCATCAGTCAATACATTTCCCTCTCTGTCCTTTATCAACCTAACTTGCTGCACATCCTTCTCATCTCTATTTCTCTGCTGTGCCAACCTGTATAGATCATTTTCTCCCTCTTTACTATCCAATCTATCATACAAGTCATCATACACCCTCTGTTTGGCCTTAGCCACTGCTACTTTCGCCTTACTCTGTGTCTCCCTGTACTCCTGTTTACTCTCTTCGGTCATCTCAATGTCCCACTTCTTCTCTTCCTTTGTACACACTCCTGCACTTCCTCATTCCACCACCAAGTCTCCTTATCTACTTTCCTTCCAGAGGACACACCAAGTATCTCCTACCTGTGTCCCTGATCACATTTGCTGTGGTTGTCCAGTCATTTGGAAGCACTTCCTGGCCACCCAAAGCCTGTTTCAACTCCTCCTTGAAGACAACACGACACTTTTCCTTTTTCAGCTTCCACCACTTTGTCTTCTGCTCTGCCTTTGCCTTTTTCACCTTTCTCACCATCAGAGTCATCCTGCACACCACCATCCTATGCTGTTTGGCAACACTCTCACCCACTATGACTTTGCAGTCACTGACTTCCTTCAAATTCCATCGCCTACACAAGATGTAGTCTACCTGTGTGCTCCTACCTCCGCTTTTATAAGTCACCCTATGCTCCTGTTTCTTCTGGAAGAAAGTATTCACCACAGCCATTTCCATCCTTTTTGCAAAATCTATCAACATCTGTCCTTCTGCGTTTCTGTCCTGGATACCAAACCTGCCCATCACTTCCTCGTCCCCTCTGTTGCCTGCACCAACATGTCCATTGAAGTCTGCACCAATGACCACTCTTTCACCTCTGGCGGTACTCTGCATCACTTCATCTAAGTCACTCCAGAATCTCTCCTTCTCTTCTAGCTCACATCCTGCCTGTGGGGCATAAGCACTAACAACATTGAGCATTACACCTTCAATTTCTAACTTGAGACTCATCACTCTGTCTGACACTCTTTTCACTTTTAGAACATTCCTGACAAACTCCTCCCTCAAGATGACTCCTACTCCATTTCTCTTCCCATCCACACCGTGATAAAATAGCTTAAACCCTGCTCCTAAGCTTTTAGCTTTGCTACCTTTCCACCTGGTCTCCTGAACACACAGTATGTCCACCTTCCTCCTCTGCATCATGTCAGCGAGCTCTCTACCTTTTCTTTGCATAGTTCCAACATTCAAAGTCCTCACTCTCAGTCCTAGACTCATGCCTTTCCTTTTCTCTCTCTGCCTACGGACACGCCTCCCACCTCTCCTTCTTCGACCTCTTCGACCAACAGTAGTCCAATTTCCATCAGCACCCTGTTGATTGACAGCACTGATGGCGGTCGTTGTTAACCCGGGCCTCGACCGATCCGGTATGGGGGTAGTACTTCTGATTTGCATCATAAATGTTTGGCATTGGTTTTACGTCGGATGCCCTTCCTGACACAACCCTCTGCATTTCTCCGGGCTTGGGACCGGCATGAGGGCTTGGGACCCCCCCACACGCACACACACACACACACACACACACCTCATGGCTGCATTATGGCGATTAGGATATGAATATCCTAAATTGTTGCCCCGTCCTCACTTATAGCCATACCACCTTGAAAAAGCCCAGTCGTGTATGATCTCAGAAGGAATGCAGGGTTGGTACTTGGAAGGGAGACCACCTGGGAAAACCAGGGCCTGTAAATTTTTGAACAAACAGATGTTTATTTCTAACATGTAAAAATAATCACTTCAAAGAGCCCTATGGAGAAACTTAAAAGGACACGGTTTCTCTTGCCCAGAAGCAGGTCACAGGGGTCTCCTTGTAGCCAGGCCTGGGGGGAGGCGGTTTGAAGGTGAACGCCTGGTGGGCGGTGCTTCTGTTGGATTGAGATACATAGCCAGTGCTAAGAGAAAAATTCATTACATTCAATAAAGGGTTGATCACTTCTGAGAGTATTTATTTAAGAAACATGTAGGTACTAGATGAAGCACACAGGTTTATGATTGATGAGGAAATTTATGAGACTAGTTCTATCTTTTGAATGGGGCTCACGTTGCGGATCTGCTGGCGTTATATTATTATTTACTGTTTTAGTTATTAACATAGTTACCTGTCTTTAAATTTATGGAATCAAATTTTTTTCCCTGCTATTTTCAATTTTAACATTAAAAAAGTGCATAAAGTTGTCACTGCTATAAGTTGATCGTTTACTGTACAAGTTTTATTTATGATCTTATTCCTAGTTAATGCTACAACAATATCAAATAAGTATTTTAGATTTTTTTTTTTTTTTTCATTTTGATTTGAGAAATATTCTGCTCTACCACCACTAAGAGCTTTTCTGTAATTAAAGAGACTCTTCTTCCATTCTGATATGAAAACCATTCATTTAGTTTGATGGCATTTTTGTTCTCATTTGCGGGTGTTCTGTTTGAGTGGACATGTTTCATCATTATACCAGGGGGCTATTTTTTTTCTCTCTGATTGGTTTTAAGACGAGCTACATTGTCTAGTGTATGGTGTATACACTACAATGCATAGATAAAATACTGATCTGAAATAGTTTATGACTGTTGAACTGTGACTATATTTTCAAGAATTAATCCAAAAGTTAGTATTACATTGAGAGTGTGGCCGGCTTTATGAGTGAATCCTATTAAATTCTGATTTACCCCGACTGAATATAGGATAGATACGAACACTGTTCTTAAAGGGTCCTCGTGGTTATCGAAATTAATATTAAAGTCATCAATAATTAAAACTCGAACAACCAGGTTTGAAATTAAATCTGTAAATTCATGTAGGAATACCAGGGTCTGTAAATAATAATTAAAGGAATCTGCTGCGTGGGCATATTTTTTCAAGAAACATTTGTAATGTTAGTGTATAGAGTTTCAAATTCGTTAAATTGATGTCTTCATTTTTGTATCTGGCCGAGATTATCAGTATAAATAACTGTGATGCCTTCTCTGCCAGTTAGACGATTTTGGTGTATATAACTGCATCCGTGAGGACTCGCTTCAATTAATGTTACATACTCATTGGGTTTAATCAATGTTTCTGTTAAAGATATTACACTAAACTCCTTATCAGTATTGATTTCATTAACAACAAGCGCTTTAGATGTAAGAGATCTAACATTCAACAACTCTATCTTTAGATCAAAGGTGCTTGCTGTAGATTCAGTATGATTTAAATTTATGTTAAGATTATTAAACAAACACTCTGACAGGTTTTTATAGTTTTGTTTAAGTTTTTGTGTAGTTTGGGAAACAGACACAGTTTCTATCTTATTAAACTTGACCTTGAGTGATGATTCTGCGCAGTTAACAGACAGTCAGATTAGCCTGTTTGTCTGTTCTCTGGACCTCTGGATAGTCACTGATGGACTAGTCCTGTTCTTTGGCTATGTGCTATGCTACAGGAAATGAGAGCAGCGCCTTCTTTAGTGGGATGGATACTGTCCTGCCCTATCAGGCCAGATTTACCCTTAAAAGTACTTCAATTATCTATAAAGTCCACTTCATTTTTGGAACACCACTTGGACATCCAGCAGTTTAGTGACTATAGCCTGATGTAAACTACATCAGCATGCCATATTAGGATAGGGCCAGAGCATACATGCTTATAGTACCTATATCAGCATATCAGAGCATACCTATAACAACGATTTAACAGGATAGAGTTCAACTGATTTCTGAACACTTAACTCCCTACACGTCAATTGTGACACAT
Organism: Plotosus lineatus; assembly: GCA_024760905.1. Lineage (NCBI taxonomy): Eukaryota > Metazoa > Chordata > Actinopteri > Siluriformes > Plotosidae > Plotosus > Plotosus lineatus. Next base: position 50,369,994 of record CM045730.1, on the reverse strand, counting down.
CACACATAGATTATGAATATTATATGCAATTATATGCAACAAGCAAAATTTTGATTAACAAGCTTTGCTGTGGAAATGGCTTTTCCTGGCCAATTATCCTTGTATTCTTTCGCGTGTATTCCTCTGCGCTTGGAAAACACCTTGTGTAGTGCTTCTCAATTATTTTCTGTGATGCCCCTATAGGAAGAAAAAAAAGACATTTCAAGACCCGCCTCCCCTCCCAGTACCCCAAGCACGACTATAAATAATGTTTACTGCACTTCATATTGTTTGCTTGGTGCATTTACCCTACACCACAGGGGACACAATGAGAGTGCCACTGCTGCCTAGTGTAATTGCAAATCCTCTACAGTAGGTTGCAGTGGCACTCTCATTGTGTTCCCTACACCATAGGGAATACTGTGAGAGTGCCACTACCACTTATTGTGGAGGATGCGCAATTACACTTAATTCTAGTACAGTATGGCAAAAAAGCATGTTCCCTAGGGTCATACATGCCCACCTGATATCACACTGCACACCCCCAAGGGGGGCATGCCCCACTATTTGAGAAGCACTGGCCATGTGGGAGCTCACCTTGACCCTTTCCTCGCTGGCATTCGTAGTGTGCACATGCATAAACTTCTCCTTCTCCTCCTCCTCTTTCTCTGTTATTTCTCACCTCATTGCCTTCCCACGTGACATCTTCATTCTCACGTGACTTCTTCATTCCCACGTGACATTTTTGCTGCAGTCGATGATCAGAAGGGTTAGTTGACTTATTATTTATTCTTGTTTTATTATTATTTATTATTAATTAGTCTTAATTTTAATGCACATGTATTATTATTATTATTATTATTATTATTATTATTATTATTATTATTATTCTCTTTTGGCTTTTTCCCTTTATTATTAAATAGTTATTGTTTTTCCATGTTTATGTTTAATATATTAGCAGGCTGCAAAGCCGTCAGTGTGTTTCTGTCCCTTGCTAAAGGGTTGTGACAGGAAGGGTATCCGATGTAAAAACCTATGCCAAATCAAATGTGCGAATCAGATGATTCGCTGTGGTGACTCCTGAGAATGGAAAAAGCCGAAAAGAAAAGAAGATCTTTCATATATTAGGTCAAATATATGTGTTTGTGTCAGGTTATATGAGTTTGGGAAGGGCTTGGAACAGATTAATTGGTTTTGTATTATTTCCTATGGGAATTTTTGTTTTATCTAACAAACATTTTGACTTACGAGCTTGCAAATTAATTTCCTAAGTCAAGGTATCACTGTATTAGCCAAATTGCCCTCTAAAACTGATACTTATAATGTCCAATGTCTCCACCTCATCATCTTCTTCCAAATTCCAACTTAACATAGACTGAGGTAATTGTGCAGTGAGGCTTTTGTTCTCTCCTGATAACAAGCACTCATTTCAAAAAGTGAGCATGTAAGAATATATCCACACTTTTTTTGTTGTTGCCAGCTGTGCTTTGTTGTTTCTTATGAATGATAGCACAATATGAAGAATTTACTCCTGACCATTTTCGTTGCTGCTCAGTGATACCTTAATTTATAACACAATAATTGCACCTCTCATAAATTTTCACTTGCAGCAGGAGGTGTCTGCAGAAAGAAACACTTTAAAAAAAATTTATTGAAGCAAAGAAAAGCTGGTCAAATGGACTTTGGGATCCATAAAGTGTAGGGTCCTACTCTCTGCACAAAATACATTGTTGAGGCATTTTGTGAGTTGATAAGTGATTCAATACATAGCTTTAAAAGCATACAGAAGGCAGATAACCAGCCACAGAACAAAGTTGCATGCAATATAATCAAGTCACAGGTGGCTAAGGAGACAAATGCTCTTCATTTAAAAGTCTAAAAGGAACCCATGAAATTAATTATCAACAACTTTACTGAAGCCATAATATTATTAAATTATTTACACCATCATTGAGATTCTCTTAAGAGCAATAACATTATTATTAACTTTGTATATATTCTACATGATCCCTACACAATAATTACTTTGAAAGTAATAGAAAAAAGAAAATGGAAAAAAAGGTTTTATGTACATCAGCCCTGTAATTATCACTGTAATATTAAATACTACAATATAATAATACACATACAAGCATGCTTGTATGCGCTCCATAAAGATACTTATGAGGAATCAAGTATTCGCTCCACGTAGTCTCCTGGAATCCATTAACTTGAATGTCAAAGCTAGTTGCTGCCACTGGTAACCTTCAGCCAAGGGCTTTGAGTTAATACATGGTGGATAAAGGAAGCGAGAGAAAAAAGCTTTAGAAGAAAACTTCACAAAGTTTTAGCATTGGATAATTACTCGAGGAACTAAGTATCACTACAATTCCATTGTTATTCCAGGTACAAATGAACTCCTCAGTAGTACTCCAATTATTTGTTCATTCATGGGAAAGATGGCTCTCATCAAAGTCGAATCTGGGCGAAGGCTGGGTACAGCCTGAACATCCCATTTCAGAACCAACACATAACCATTCACACTCACTGTCACACCTAGGGGAGATTTGGAACCAACATTTAGCCTATTTTGCGTGTTTTTTAACTGTGGGAAGGAAATCAGAGTACCTAGATTCAAACCACAAGCCTTCAGACTCTAACAAAACTACCAAAAAAAAAAAAAAAAAAAAAAGTATCTGTACGATATATTGAATATTTTCTGTCACCTATTTAAATTTAAGAGATTTTTATATTGATCATATCAACTTTGTATCAACGGTCACATTTTCCATGAATCTTATCATTTCCACTGAAGCATGTGTACATTATACACTTATACATTTTATCTAACATGTAAGAGGTTTTGGAGACAAAGTCAGAGAGGCTGGATTAAGATGGTTTGGACATGTACAGAGGAGGGATAGTGAGTATATTAGTAGTATGATGCTGAGGTTGGAATTACCAGGCAGAAGCCCTAAAGGAAGACCAAAGAGGAGATTTATGGATGTGGTGAAGGAGGACATAAAGGCAGTTGGTGTAAGAGAAGAAGATGCAGAGGATAGGGTGAGATGGAGGCAGATGTTCCTGAAGGGAACGGCCAAAACAAAAAGAAGACATTTGATCTAAGGTGAATATAATAAATTTGATCTTGATTTTAAAAACAAAAAAGCTTGTGATGTTTGTGTACAAGGCATTTAAGTGATTATTTAAGTGTCATTATAACATGAATCATTTCTGCAAATCATCATGGGGACAGACCTAGAAAGCCAAAATTCATTGTAGGTGAAAAAGTACAAAAAGAATGCCAAACAGAATTCTAACCACACTGTTTATAGATTTATGATTATAGGGTCAATTGTTCTTAAAACTAAGGGCTATGTACAGCATGCAATGTGCAATATTTTCACTTTATTCAGTATACATTTTCGTGAAGGAATATGTAAGTGACAATAGCAGCAAAATATCAACCAAAAACAACAGGTGCTTTGCTCTGTGATCATTGACAGTCAACACTTTCATGTGGCTCTCCGACATGTGGCTTTTTGACTCACCATCAATTTCACACTTTGAATGCACCAATGGAGAAATTCCGGGAAATATTTGGTGAAGTGTTTGACTATTTGTCCTTGTAGCCCGTCAGTGTCTTGATCCCCTTCCACATAACCCTGGTGTTGTTTTTGTCAACTGCAACTCATTGAGGAGCTCTTTGATGAAAACAACACCAGGAGCATGTGGAAGGGGATCAAGACACTGACTGTCTACAAGGACACATACTTGTCAGTAGACTCATCTGAAGACACCCTACCAGACACCCTGAACCAGTTCTTTACTTGCTTCAACCAACACAACAGCGAGGCACGCACCTGCCTTCTTTTCCAGAGAGAGGTGACAACCCCATCCAGCTGCATCAGATCAAAGCCACCCTGTGAAGAGTCATTGTTGGAAAGCTACTGGTCCAGACAGAGTAATGAGAAGGGTATTGAAAGCATGTGCAAATAAACTAGCAAGGCTTCTGCAATGTAAGGTTCCCATCTGCATAAGTTTGATTACAGATAACAACGAGTCAGCATACAGGAACGAGGTCCTGCATTTGTGGCAGTGATGCAACAACAATAACCAGGAACTAAACACATTCAAAACCAAGTACTGTAGATGATTTTGGACTTCCGGAGATGGAAACAAACTCAGCACTCTGCCCTCTACATTGATGGAGAGGAGGTAGAGAGGGTGGAGTGCTTCAAGTTTCTTGAGTTCACATCTCTACTGACTTCACCATTACCACAAACATCTACTACCACGTGGGAAAAGCACAAAAAAGTATGTAGTTCCTCAGGAAGCGCCTACAAGCCAATCTACTTCAAACCCTACTGATGACCTTTTACTGCTCTGATATAGAGAGCCTGCTGACCTACTGCTGTACAGTGTAGTTTAGCAGTTGTACTGCACAGGACAGGAAGCCCTTGCAGGGGGGTGGGGATGCGGGATGCAGAGAGGGTGATGGGAACTACACTACCCTTCTTCAGTGGCATTTATACTAACAGACATCAGAGGAGAGCCAGTGGAATTATCAGGGACCCCAAATACCCTGTACGGCCCCTTTTCTCCCCTCTTCCCTATGGAAAAAGGTACAGGACACTAAAAACAACAACTCACAGACTCAAGGACAGCTTTTACCTACAAGCTGTTAAATGTGTAACAACAACACCACCATCGTCACACACATACTGGCTGAATAAACATGACTTAGACCATCTCCCTTTAGAGTGCAACACTTATGTTTAAGTGCAATACTCATGTTCAAGTGCAATATTCATGTTTACATTTCACGTGATATTCTCATGTTTAGAGCAGGTCTTGAACATTATAACATTTTAGCACCATGCACTTCATAATTAAAAGCAATAAATACCTCTTACTGTGTGTATATCATGCCTTTTGCATATCATTCTCCCTTCTGTTTATGTGTGAATATATATATATATATTCTATATCCCTAGATGGGATGCTAGTCCATCGCAGGTTACCTTCCCAGAATATTTTTACTGGTACCCATTTATACTGCTGGATGAACAGAGGCTCACTTGTGGTCAAGACCTTGCTGGGGGTCTTAGCACAGGGAAGGTCTAACTGGGATTTGAACACACAACCTCACATTCATGAGTGCAGCACCCTAACCACTATGCCACTGGCCCCACAATGTATTGTGTTGTATTGTATAGCAAATAATTGAACAAAAATATATATATTTTTTTTTAAGTAAACTGAACATAAATTAACTGAAGAGAGTGTCTAGAAGATACTAGAAGGGAATTAGTCAAGGTTGTTTGTTGAAACTAACTTCTTAACCTGGTCTTTTCGAAAAAAAAAAAAATCTGATCTAGAAAGCAGTTAGGGGTTAGGTGCCTTTCTCAAGTGCACTTCAGCCATGAAGGTGGAGGTAGGGGAGGGGACCGCTACGACCACACATTTTTCCTGCCAGAATGGGAATTGAACCAGTGAACCAGTGACCACTTGGTTCCAAATTCGCTTCTCTAACTATTAATCCAGGGCTGCCCACATTAATGAGGGTTATTTATTATTTTGATGTTGCAGATGGAAAGAAAACATTATTAAACACTACTTTCCATAGAGGTTGAGTGGATTCATGACAACTTCTGAGTGTGCTGCATGCAATACCTGTATCGACCCCGATATTTATTTTATGGTTTATTGTTATTTCAACCTCAATGTCTACAACTCCACCATGAAAAAGCTCACCAAAAAGGTTCCATTTCAAATGGAATTTGACATGTGCTTGCAGTGGCCAGTGTCACCATGCATCAACAATGCCCTGGTAGGTTTCATGCCACATGTAGGTAATACATCATGACTTCTATGTGCCTCGGACAAGAGACCACTTCAGAGGAACACAAAAGGAGTGTAACAAATAAAACAGATTTTCTGCAGACAAAAAATCAGATTTGAACCATTGCCGTTAAACAATATTTTCTCATGGGTGTTAAAAGGAATACAGTGTCTTGATAACAAAAAATAAATAAATAAAATTTAAAAAATCAAACTTAATGACTCCAAATTATTCTTAATGATTGTTAACAAGCAAACACACAAGCATACCAAAATTATATTAAATGCAAGGATATATTCCAGCTATGTGGGCTCATCGACAAGGTGCGTGACTATTAACCCAGAGATCATAAGTTCAAATACTAAGTTAATGTCAGAGCCATCCAAACCATTGACGAGGATTCCAAAGGTGCTAAGTGGCTGAGCTTTCACAGGAGGGAGGAACACTCTCTTTGCTCTCCTGTCGTTAACAGTGATTGTGAGCCAATCATGGACGTGTGTAAGTTCATTCGTATGATTGGGCAGATAGTGGTTTCCCTCTGAATGTGTTAAACTGCCCCCAGTTCCAAAAGAAGCAGGTGTCTAGCATTGCATGTCATCGCAGGAGTGTTTGCATGCTTGGGCATCTCATTGGTTGATGGTGGTTGTGTGATAGCGAAGGTATGTAACACCTGATAGGTGGGAATTAGATACAAGTAAATTAGGGAGAAAATGCGGGTAAATCAAATAAATAAATGTCCTTTGCATGCTTCACAGGTTAGTTAGTAAAATGGTTATTCTCAGTTTCAGATACAGACGCTCCCCGACTTAGGTTCATTCGTTTTACGTATTTTTCGATTTTATGTTTTTTTTGTTTTGTTTTGTTTTTTTTAATTATGTCAAATTTTGAGTTTAGCATACTCTCTGTAGTACGAGACGTACCTAAGTAGTACGCTGACGTAATACGCTACTTTTGTATGATGCAGTGTCCATTGTTTACAAACGACAGACTGAACGTGCCCTCCTTCTTCCCAGTTCACTGCGTGTTACCCTTGTGTTAAGACATCGTCTCTGTGATCTTTGTGTTTACACTGTTTTGCGGACTTTTGTAACCCAAAGAAAATATGGTTGGTCAGAAGCGTAAGCCTACTAGTGATAGCGGTAATTATAAAAAGCGGCAAGCCATATCGTTAGAAACGAAGATGGCTATTATCAAGAAAATTGATGCTGCTGGTGAAAAACATGTGAATGTTGCACGTTTCTTCCAAATGGCTCCGTCGAACATCGGAACCATTCACAAGCAGAAAGATCACATCACAGAGCATATTAAAGATTATATTTGCTACTGTATTTGATATTTGATGAGTGAATTTGATTAAAATTTATCTATTTGAAATTGTCAAACGCGTTTGACAGTATTACCCACCGCTCTAAATGCAAATTCTTCAATCCTACGGCATTGAAAAGAAGCTCATCAGCATCCTGAAGAATATCTATAACACCAATAAGGCTGCAGTTTGCATCGGCAATGATCTTGGTGATTAGTTCAGACAAGAAAAAGGCACGAGACAAGGGGACCCCGTTTCCCCACTCATTTTCATCACCTATCTCGAGCGCATTCTCCAAAGTGTGCAGGAAAACATGCAGGGCGTCTCTATTCATGGTCACATCATTAACAACATCAGATTTTCCGAATACGTCAACCTCCTTGAAGAAACTCCAGTCTAGTCTTAATATGGTCGTGGCCAACTCAGAGAAGACAGGACTGAAAACCAATGTCAATAAGACAAAAACCCTGGTTTTTGGCAAGCAAGTGTATGACAACATCGTGAAGATCAACAGCCAAGAGATTGAGAATGTTGAACAGTTTATCTATCTTGGAAGCTTGGTGATCCAGGACAACAACTGCAGCAAAGAGATCAGAAGGAGGATTGGCCTGGCAACAGGGGCCTTCAACATCAAACTTCTGATTACTGGCATCACAGAGGGCAACAACAAGAGAGGCAGACCGAGGAAAAAATGGTCCAACGACATCAAAGAATGGTGCAACACCACTCTGCACAACATCTGCAGGATGGCAAAGAACTGAGTGGAGTGGAGAAAAAGGATTGAACATGTTGCTGACTCCTACGGGTTTGCAAGAACCCAGGGAGATTAAGTAAGTTAAGTAAGTATTTGAAATTATTTTGCTTGAATTTAATTTATTTGAAATTAATGTTGATATTATTTGATATATTTGATATTATTTTACAATGTTATGTTTATAATAATTGATTTAGGGGTGTTTTATGAGATACGGTAATGGCATTTATGGATGTATAGTACAGTATGAACGTCATACGTCATTGGAACATACAGTAAGTTGTCGGCCGTTCGGAACCTAATTAAAACATAAGTTTGGGAGGGGACGAGTACAGACTCACAAGAGTACTTGTCTCACATTTGTTGACAGGAAACGTTTTGTGGTTAACCATCTGCTGTGTTCTTCTATTTGTGAAATAAAACTCATTGACAGAGCTTTTTGACAGAAGCATACCAGGCTAACCAGTGAAGACTTTTAAGACTCTTTACTTGAATAAGCTCTGCAACTGTTTACCGTCTATCTGTTTGTCCTTCAAGGAGATTTCCCCAGCAGTTGGCCTTGGCTCATATCAAGGTAGCAAATTAACAAGCCCCAGGTTGCCGTGCAGTCAGCCCAGAGAAAGAGAATGGCCACCTTTAGAGCCTTTGAAGCAAATGCCTTTGTAATTAGGAAAAGTCTGCACAGTCCACCAAGTCTAAAGGTACAAGTTAAGACTGATTTTTTTTTTTTTAATGAGCCATTCCATTCCCAATAAGACCCGAAGAAGACATGCGAGTTCAAAAGCAGTTTGAGTAATATAGCATGCACTGCAGTATATTCACAAGGAGGCTTCTTCGGGCATCCAATTTTTGCATTGTATGGGTAGAATAAAGTTAACATGATAACTTGGTTGATGTTTTATTAAATACATGTGGAAAAAAAGAAAAAGAGAAAAAGAGTATAGAAATGGAAAGAGAGAACCCTGGAGTATGTTTACAAGACATTCAATTTTGAGGCCTTAGAGAGATATCTCCCAAAAGAAATTATTTCTGAGTCACAATCCTTTGGCCATTTCAGCGTATTGTAGATATTATCCAGAGCTATCAAGGGCAAAGTGTCAGTTCCCTTGACTATAATAAATGTTTGCCTCCCACACCTTCTCAGTTCTTCTCTTTCAAACACAGTAAACTATTTATAACCCCGTTTTAAATTAAGAAATAAACTGAACCACTGCTATATGCAATAAGGTTAAATACAATTTGTATGTTTGTCTGAGACATAGTTAATGATGAGTGCATAATATTAAATAACACATTTTAAATTCATCATACAGTAAAAAGGAATATTTATTAAAAATGTTTAAAAACAAAACATCACTTTTGGAAAACATGAACCTGATGGAGTTTCCTGTCTGTGTACCAGAACTGTCAAATAGTTATGAATAGTTTTTCTCCAAAAGTCTGAAGTAAGGCCGGGTACAGGCAAAAACATAAGTGTGCAGTAGGAAATTGTTCTTTTGTTTTATCAGGTCGCATGGACAGAGATTCAGTCATGGGGGTCAGAGGGTTTTAAATCCATAGAGTTCATTCACAATCTCATTCCCTTTATAAGTTATTTATTATCATACCTACATGACCACGAGACTGAAGTATAACCTAAAACTGTGTAAAAAAAAAAAAAAAAAAAAAATCTGACCATTTATAATTACCAACTCTATCCAATCAACCACATATAGACAAAATATGACTTTTTAAGCTGGAAGTGGGTTATGAGTAAATAAAAACATGACAAATTAATTCTGTTGGCTCTATTAATGCAGCTTTTTTTTTTTTTTTTTTTTTTCTTTTTTAATTACCATACCCTATTTATCTGTGTTTATAGAGACCAAGAGATGCCACATTCATCTTGGTTGGCTACTGCCAGACTGCAATTGATTACTGCTCACTAAAGGGAGTGAGAAAGAAGCAGAGTATATCATTAAGGAATTCACTGAAAGAAATACAGTGAGTAATATGGTATCTGCATAATAAACACATTTTTCCTTGCCAAATAAGCAAAAATACAAATAGGTTAAATAAAGCTCTAAATACAGTAGTACCTCAGCTTACGAAAGTCTCACCAAATGAAAAATTCAGGTTACGAAACGCATTTTCCTAAAATTTTTGTCTCAGGATACGAAACAAGTTTATGTTACGAAAGCGCCATCCTAAAAATTCAAACGTGCCATTCAAACATTCAAACAATGCACGAGCTGCTCTCCCATCAATGACGTTCAAACATCCGCCCCGTTGGCCTCCCATTGGTTAACAACTGAGCTGTCGTTCATGTCATCTTCACTCAAGCGCCATCTTGGACAGGTCCGCCTGACGCCATCTTGGACAGTGATCCCATTGCCTAGGAGGAATGACACATCTGGAATGACGCATCTTCCTCCCATTGCCTATTATAGAGCTGAATCCACCATGATGCTTTTCGTGTAAAGGACAGAGTTACTGTTGTTTTATGCTTTATTTCTTGACTCAGGCTTTTAACCTTCCATAAACATTTGTAAGATTATAACTCTGCTAAGAAGACATGGTCAACATGCACACACACACACACACACACACACACACACACACACACACACACACACACACACACACACACACACACACACACAGTGAGAAGAAGAAACGGGCTCAAGTAATATCACGAAGGAATATGGCCAAATGCGTCTACCATCGGTGCGATATTGAAGCAGAAGGAGGTCTTAAAAGATATGCTTTTATAATTTATAAAGGATTTAGGGGGTAGTATTTGGAGCCTTGGAACGAATCACGCGTTTTATATGTGCTTTACATGTACATTACAAAAGCTCTGGAACGGATTATTTCCGTAAGGAGAAGTACCACTGTATACTCTTAATATTTGGTCTAGAGTTTGAAGAGATGGCTGGTGCCCACTCTGAACGAGAGTAGAGTGCATTCTGGACAGCTTATCAGTTGATCACAGGGCAGAAACACACTGATAGCTATACAGCCTACTCTTGAAGAACGTTACATGCTACATGCCTCTCTCCACAGCCAGTGAGAGACATGGTCACCTTTTGCTGCACTAAGGTGACAGCCTGTTGCTAGTGGGGCTTGAACCCCCAACTTTGAGATCAGTAATCCAGCACCCTACCAACAGGTCACCACTTCCCCTTAATTTAATTAATGAAATTAAGATAATAAACGAATGAATGCATGAATGTCCGTACTTCTGAAAATCACTATGTTATCATGTTGTAGAGCATGCATAATACCTGTCCTATTTTGCATTCTAGAAAATCTCAGCTTCCCGTATATTTGTGTCTATGAGGTTTAGTTTGTTTCATTTCATGATTAAAATTTTATTATTATTATTTATTTATTTATTTATTTTTTTAATTATTATTATTATTATTATTATTATTATTATAACTGCAACATAGGGGCAGTGGTTGTCTAGTGGTAAAGGGCGCTGGGTTGCTGATCCTAAGGTTGAGGGTTTGAGTCCCCACAAGGTTGTGACTGTCCCCCCAGTGCAGCTAACTGGGTTATCAAAGGCCAGCCATGTCTCTCACTGTCTATGGTGAGAGGCATGTAAAAGAACCATTGCTGACTTTCGTAAAGAGCAGCTGCACAGCCGTCAGCATGTTTCTGTCCATTGCTAAAAGGGTTGAGTCAGGAAGGGCATCTGACGTAAAAACCTCTGCCAAATCAAATGTGTAAATCATTCGCTGTGGCGACCCCTGAAAAAAAGGGAAAAGCCAAAAGCAAATCTCTCTATAACTGCAACATAAAACATCCTGTAATTCTCTCTTATTAAATCTTAATCCCAAATAACTCCACAAGTATCACACAGCAGTCTCTAAAAAGAAGCCAAAATGTGAACTGTGCGCATCAGTAAATCTATTAGGAATTTTTTCATGCTTATATGCCTCTGAATGTGTGTGTGTGTATATATATATATATATATATATATATATATATATGAGAGAGAGAGAGAGAGAGAGCGAGAGAGAGAGAGCGAGCATGTTCATATCTTTTTATCCAACACAACAGCTGCATATATCAACTCAGCTTCAGCATGTCTCCCCTGCTGCTCCATTTAAAGATACTTTCACCTAAAATGCTATAGGGTTCAGAAACTATTCCAATCTGGTCATGCTCCACAAACTTAACCTACTTCCCGGCCTCTAAAATACTTATGCAGTAAGGAAAGGGACAAAAATTCATTAAAAAAATTCATCTGAAAAATCAACAACTGGTTGTTGCAGTGGATACAAAGATGTGTGCATCAATAGTACATTTGAAGTTGTTCGTTTTTAATCATATTTTGTTTTTTCTTGATATAGAGTTGGAGTCTATATAGGCATTAGTGAGACGTATTAAAATGTGCAGTTTCTTATCAGTCTCGGATTTCAAAACGCCTTACCATTTACTGTGTCAGCAATGCTGCTCACCCATCAATCTTTCTGTAGCTACCCAATGGCTAATGAGATGCTGATTGGCACCAAAATAAATAGAATGATTTGCCACATTTCCTATCCATGGTTTTATCAAAAAAACAAACAAACAAACAAACAAACAAAAACCACCAAGTTCCTTTCAATGCCTTACAGAACTGAGCTGAATGCACACATTCACACATTGTGTGGCATAGAAATGTCATAGCCATCAACATTAATCATTAAAAACATTCATTTTAAAGGTTTTTCTTTTGGGTATCAGACTGCAGAGAAGCATGTGGGAAATATGAAAATACAAAAGATGATGGTCTCCTGATTGGTTCTTTGTGTATCCCCAACTGCTGACACATACGCACTCTTTATCGCAATACACAACTTGAACTTGTTAAAGGAATTCTGTACTTAAACTAACAATACAGGTGAAAGGCATTGAACTGAAAAGTCAGTGCTAACCTTCTATTTTTTTACTCCTGAATGAATTCCGGAAACATAGGGGATATTTATGTAAAAAGTTTTTGCTTTAAGGGCCATGCTACTTCTCTTAAAGCCTCCTCAGACACCTATCAATAGAGATATCTGTTTGGAGCTCCATCTTTGGGCAGTACCTACATCTTTATGTTGTTCTTGTGATGATGTCTTCATTATCATAAAGATTACATATGCAACTCTGGGAAATTACTGTATCTTTTGTTATACAGGAAACTGCTGGTTACCTTTCCAAAAACAAAGCCATATAAATCTGTCAAAAAAGGATTTGTCAGGAACTACCCTGTTTACCCCAGGATTATGCTTCTTGCATCAGAAAAAAGTTTCAGTTCAATTTGTGCACCAGCAAATGACAGTAAGCGGATAAACCTTCTTAGTCTACAGAAGGCTGGATGGTTTGACTGGATATCATTCAAGCATTGCTGATATATCTAGTATTTTTGGTGTGTTAAGATACTGGGCTCACTTTAATTCAGAAATCAGCAAGGATCCTTCAAGAGTATAATTAAAACCATTCAATGTATAATTAATTAATGTCAAAATTATGGTAGTGATGACTCTGACAAAGTGGCACTTTCTACTGGAATCAAACATTACTAGCACTAAAACATTACATAATTAACTTCAACAACTGCACTGCCTAAAATGGAGATAAACAGACCCGGTCATTTAGCCATCACAATGCGGCCCTTGTGGATCAATGTGGTCACTAAGATTCTTATGCTTGTTTATTTTCACTGCATCCAACACATCTACTCAAGAACTATCTGTTCATGTTCTGCATTCCAGCAGTGAGATCCAGACGTCCCTCTCCTCAGCCACTTTCTCCAGCCCTTCTGGGAGGGCACCGAGGTGTTCCTAGTCCAACCAAGAGACATAATCAATCCAGTGAGTTCTAGGTTTACCCCGGGGTCTCTTCCCGGTTGGACATGCCTGAAACACCACACCAGGGAGGTGTTCAGGAGGCATTCTGACTCATCTGGCTTTTCTCAATGCAGAAGAACAGTTGTTCTACTGCAAGTTCCTCCCAGATGGCTGAGCTTCTCACCCTATCTCTATGGTAGAGCCCCACCACTCTGCAAAGGAAGCTCATTTCAGCTGCTTCTGTCTGGAATCTTCTTGTTTTGGTCACTACCCGAAGTTTGTGACCATAGGTGAGGGTTGGAATGTAGATTGAGAGCTTAGCTTTGCGGCTCAGTTCCCTCTTCACTATGATGGAACTGTACATGCTCTGCTTTACAGCAGAGGCTGCAGCAATCCTCCTGTCAATCTCCCGCTCCATCCACCCTTCATGTGTGAACAAGACCCTAAGAAAATTGTCTCTTCCACTTGGGATAGGATCGCATTCTAGATCCAGAGGCTGCATTTCACCCTTTTCCAGCTGAGACCCATGGCCTCAGACTTGGAGGTGCTGATTCTCATCCCGACTGCTTTTCACTCAGCTGCGAATCGCTCAAATGAGAGCTGCAGGTCCCAGATTCATGAAGCCAAAAGGACAAACATCATCCGCAAAAAGCAGAGACGAGATCCGATGGCCACCAAACCAGAACCCCTCAATGCCATGGCTGTGCCAAGAAATTCTGTCCATAAAAATTCTGAACAGAATCAGTGACAAAGGAAGGCCTTGGTGGAATCCAAACCTCACCAGAGATGAACTTGACCAGTTGTTACCAATGTGGTGCAATCTCTGGCTTCAGTGATACAGAGACCAAATAGCTTGGTATGCCATACTAGTGGAGCAAGCCCCACAAGATAGCCTTCGTGACACAGTCGAAAGCCTTTTCTAAATGCAGAAAACACTTGTGGACAGATTGGGCAAGTTCCCATACCTCCTGTAGAGCACATAGGTTGGGTCGATAGTGTCGCGGCCAAGACAAAAAATATACAGTATTGTTCCTCCCGAATCCAAGGTTTAATCATTGGTCGGATCCTCCTCTCCAGCACCCCTGCATATAGTAATTCAACAATAGTAGGAACACACTCACTGATCCCCTTTTCTAAAAAGGAGGACTACTACACCAGTTTGCCAATCCAGAGGTATGGCCCCCGATGACTATACAATGTTGCAGAGACGTGGCAACCAAGACAGTCCTACAACATCCAGACCACTGAGAGCTCAGCAAGCTCAGAAATCTTCAGGGCAGATCTCATCTCCCCACAGAGCCCGACCATCAAGGAGCTTTTTGATTAACTCAGCAACCTCAGCTCCAGTGATAGGTGGACCCCAACCCAAACCACTAAGTCTTTCTCCTTGCCAGATGGCACGTTGGTGATATTAAGGAGGTTCTCTAAGTATTCCTTCCACCTCCCGACAACACCCCCAGTCAAGGCAAATAGCTCCCCACTTTCACTGTAAACAGTATTTGTGGAGAACCACTTCCCCCTCCAGAGGTGTTGGATGGTGGTCTAGAACCTTTTCTTTACAGGCCCTCACCAAACTCCTTCCACACCTGAGATTTTGCCTCAGCGACAGCTCAGACTGCAGCGTATATGGCCGGCCGGTACCTGTCTACTGTCTCCAGGAGTCCCACAGGCCAATGAGACCCAATAGGTCTCCTTTTTCAGCTGGTTGGCCCCCTTGACTGTAGGTATCCACCACCAGGTTTGGGATGTACCATCACAACAGGCACCTTCGGGCCACAGCTAGGGGCTGCTGCCTCATTAATGGAGTAATGAAACATGGCATATTCAGATTCCATGTCTCCCACTTCCTTTGGGATGTGGTTGCAGCTATTTCAGAGATGGAAGTTAAAAGATCCTCGAACTGGAGATTCTGCCAAACATTACCAGGAGACCCTAACTACATGCTTAGGCTGGCCAGGTCTGGAGGGCAGCCTCCCCCGCCATCGGAGCTGGCTCACAACCAGGTGGTAATTGGTTGACTGCTCTGCTCCACTCTTCACTCGAGTGTCCAGAACGTGCAGTCACAAGTCCTCTGGCACGACTACAAAGTTGATTTTCAAACTGCGGCCTTTGGTGTGCTGGTGCCAAGTGCCTTATGGACACCCTTATTTTTTAACATGGTGTTCATGATGGACAAACTGTGAAGAGTACAGAAGTCCAACAACAAAACCACATTCTAGTTCAGGCTGGAGATGCCATACCCACCAATCACACCCTTCCAGGTCACACTATCGTTGCCAACATGGGCATGGAAGTCTCCCATGACAACAAGGGAGTCCTCCAGGGGAGTGTTCTGCAACACAGCCCCTAAAGACCCCAAGAAGGGTGGGTACTCTGAAGTGTCATTTGGTGCATAAGCACAAAAAAAAGTCAGAGCCCATCCCCCCACCCAAAGGTGGAGGGAAGCTGCCCTTTCATCAACTGGGGAAACCCCAACACGTGGGCACCAAGATGGGGGCAACAAGGAGAAACTCCAGAATGGAATAAGGTCTCACACCTCTCGAGATGGGTGCTTCCAGAGCCCAAGCTATTTGTTGACAAGAGTCCGACTATATTTAGTTAGTTTCTCTCCACCTAATGCACCAGCTTGGGTTCCTTCCATGCCAGAGAGGTGACATTCCATGTCTCAAGAGTCAAAGTCAGTAGCCATGGATTGGTCTGTTAGAGCTCACACTGCAACCAACCCATATAGCCTTTCTCACAGGTGGTGAGTCCATGGGAAGGCCAGTCCATGTCTCCTTTTCAGGTTGGGCCCAGCAAACTACCATGCGCTCGCCTTTGAGCCCGTGTCCCAGGCCTGGCTCCGGGGGGACCCCGGTGATCCTGTCCGGACAATAAAAATTATGATAATTTCATTAATAAAATCATAATTATTATGATTAATTAAATTACTAATAATGTATTCAATAATCATTATTTAATTAATTTATAATTAGTACAGTATATCAAAATAAAAAATTAAAAAAAAAAAATCATCATCCATGTCGGTCAGAACCTCAGTAGCTTAATTAATTTATTTTATTCCTTTGGTGAACATTAGATTTCCAACAAGCAGGTAATACTTTCGGAGATTGTAAACCCTTTATTCCTTATGATATTCCCTGTATACATTTTCTGACCATCAACTAATTTGCCAGTCAGATACATACTGGTCTATGTGATTTCTTGCCCCCATATTGATCAATAAGATCAGTGTTATTAATTTCACCTATTAATGTTACAATAATAAGAAGAATAATGGTTGGCACGTCCTCCTCACAACAAAAAGTACTGGGTTTGATTCCCAGCTTGAGTGTTTCTGTGTGGAGTTTTCATGTTCTCCCCATGCTTGCATGGGTGTCCTCCGGGTACTACAGATTCCTCCCACAGTCCAAAGCCATGTACAAGAGACTAATTGGCTGTTTCAAATCACCCCTAGGTGTGAGTGTGAGTGTTGGCCCTGCAGTGGGTTGGCCCTCACACAAATATTCATAGTCTCATTCACACTTTGGGACACACTCAAAATATAAAGCATAAATACAAGTATGCGAATTGAGCTACACCTCTAGTTTCTGATGGACACATGGCTTACGAAGAAAACCCCACCCTTGAATGTCTGGCCTGTTGGTATACACATAGGTTTGAAAACACTGGTTGGAAAAGGCTGTTAAAGATGGGGCAATATGCTGTATTTAGAATATGAGTTTTTGGGCGCATCCCATGATTTTTTTAAGTGGCATTATTGAATACTAATTACTCTGTGATGCTTTCTAGCTTATTTCAAAGCCTATTTCAAAGGAAAATAGGGCTCCCGAGTGGCGCGACATGTTGCTTGACTATTAACCGAAGATCCATAACTGGCATAACTATTTTCGTTGCTGTTGTTGTCGTCGTTGTCATCGTCATTGTGTGGCACAGTGGTGTAGTAATTAAAGCCTCTGCATCACCATATGAAGGTCCTGGGTTCAATTTCTGGGCCTGCGTGTTTCTATGTGCAGTTTGCATGTACTCCCCATGCTTGAATGGGTTTCCTCAGGGTACCCTAGTTTCCTGACACAGTCCAAAAACATGCAGATTAGGCCAAATGTCTGTTCCAAATTGACCAAATTGTAATTGGGAATGGTTTTATGTGTGTTGACTTGAGTCTTGGGAAAACTGGAGTCTATCTCATCCTTCACTGGGTGAAAGTATCTAAACAACTCACTAGTCCATTTCAGGGCTAGCACACACAACGATTCACACTCACACCTAGGGGCAATTGGAACAACCAATCATGTGTTTGTCTTTGACCTGTAGGAGGAACCCCAACTATACACAGGAAACCCACACACGCACAGGAAGAACATACAAACTCCACACCAATATGCCCAAACCCAGGACCCTCTTGCTGTGAGGTAGACATACTAACCACTACACCAGCGTGTCACCCTGTGTTAAAACAGAAAACACTAAATCACAACACTGCACACTACCATTGCTACTGGTCTCATGGGTTGTATGCTGTCTTGTTTTAAGCATTTCATAGTTTTAGTCAATCATTTTAGTCAATTTGGACTTTGTGAGCAATTTGGTGTGGCTTTTGTTAGCAATCTGTCTAGTGATGCAGAGAAAAAAAATGACATCTGTTTTCATAAGCTAGGTATGCTTGTGTGGCCCAACTTGTACCAATATTAATGCTGGATGAAGGGTGATGTGGACATAAATGTGCCACATCGGGACCAATTAATGCTGACAACATCAGTCAGCGATCAATTATATATTTTGACATGACAGAACAGTAGATAAGGCAACAGAGGCATTGTGAATGATGGAGCTAGACAGGAAGTACAAGATGGCTGTAGAGACAGATTGAAGCATTTACCTGGGGGGCATTAAAAATGACAGATACAACCTGAGTATAGATTTAGTTTGGTCAATAGAAATCTCTCTAAGGCAAAGCACGTTTACTCTGAGCTTCCCAATTTGATGCAGCTCAACATAGAAAGTCACTGTTATTTAAAAAGCTCCTAGTTATCCATTCGAAATCATGTTCAGACCCTAAATAAAACTATACTGGGCATGTTTTCACGCTAAATGTAAACAACAACATGAACAAATGTAATGATCTCAATACAATGGTATCTGTCATGGGGTGTGGTATAGCAGGCAGCAAGGGAACAGTCCATCCTCAGAACTGATTTATTGGAAGCATAAAAAGTGGGGAAAAATGAAGAGCTAAGTAACTTTGGGAAGAGCCAAATTATCAAGAGACAACCAGAGCATCTCATGAACCACAGGTCTTATCTGGTGCTCCTGAAATGCTGTGGTTGGTACACACCAGATGTGGAACAATGAAGGACAAACGGGGAACCAGAAACAGATTCAAAGGTACCTAAGGTCCACTGATCAGACATGAAGGCTAGTTCATGTGGTCAGATTCTACTTAGAAAATCCCAAATTGCGGTAAATGTCTGTGCTGCCTATATTAGAAAGAAATGAGGCTACAAAGTGCCGAGCAGTCAGAATGTGCATGTTTGACCCATGTCTACTACTGAAAAATGCCTACAGTTGGCAACTCAAACATTGGGCAACAAAAGAAGGTGAACTGGTCTGAGCAGTGCTATTTTTTTTTTTCATTACATGGACATCTATATGCATGATCTGGAGAAAGCATATGACAGGGTGCCAAGAGAGGAACTATGGTATTGCATGAGAAAGTCTGGAGTGGCAGAGAAGTATATTAGAGTGGTGCAGGACATGTATGAGAGATGTAAGACAGTGGTGAGGTGTGCTGTCGGTGTGACAGAAGAGTTCAAGGTGGAGGTGGGACTGCATCAAGGGTCAGCTCTGAGCCCCTTCTTGTTTGCTATGGTGATGGACAGGCTGACAGACGAGGTTAGGCAAGAATCTCCATGGACTATGATGTTTGCAGATGACATTGTGATCTGCAGTGAGAGCAGAGAACAAGTGCAGGAAAACCTAGAGAGGTGGAGGTATGCCCTGGAAAGGAAGGGAATGAAGGTTAGCCACAGTAAGACAGAATACATGTGTATGAATGCCAAGGACCCAACAGGAACGGTGAGGTTACAAGGAGCAGAGATTTTAGGAAGGTGGAGGATTTTAAGTACTTAGACTCAAAAAATCCAGAGCAATGGAGAGTGTGGAAAAGGGGTGAAGAAGCGTGTGAGGCAGGTTGGAATGGTTGAAGAAAAGTGTCCGGTGTCCGGTGTGATGTGTGATCTGAGGGTATCGGCAAGAATGAAAGGAAAAGTGTACAAGATGGTGTTGAGGCCAACGATGTTGTATGGTTTAGAAACAGTGACCCTGGGGAAAAGACAGGAGGCTGAGCCGGAGGTAGCAGAGATGAAAATGTTGAGGTTCTCTTTGGAGTAAAGAGGATGGATAGGATCAGGAATGAGCACAACAGGGGGACAGCACATGTAAGACGTTTTGGAGACAAAGTCAGAGAGGCTAGATTGAAATGTTTGGGACATGTACAGAGGAGGGATAGTGAGTATATTGGTAGTAGGATGTTGAGGTTGGAACTACCAGGCATAAGGCCTAGAGGAAGACCAAAGAGACGATTCATGGTTGTGGTGAAGGAGGACATGAATGCAGTTGGTGTAAGAGAAAAAGATGCAGAGGATAGGGTGAGATGGAGACAGATGATTTGCTGTGGCGACCCCTGATGGGAAAAGCCGAAAGGACAAGAAGAAGAAGAAGAAGAAGAAGAAGAAGAAGAAGAAGAAGGACATCTATATGCATGTGTGTCATTTCATGGGAGCCATGTCTCTCACTGTCTATGGTGTGAGGCATGTAAAAGAACCATTGCTGACTTTCGACAAGAGTAGGCTGCAAAGCCGACAGCATAAAAATGTGGCCATGTGGCGTCTATGACTTAATGGGTTAATGCAATTTTGCTTACATGAATAGAATCTGCACAAGCTCAATAAGAATATGCAAACCCTACACAGAAATACTGGCTGAGTCTAGGACTAAAACCCAGCCACCATGCTGTCCATATGCTGTGTATAAAGTTTATGATGTTAAAAAGCTTGAAACTGGATACTGTTTCTCTCTTCAGTAAATGAGAAGAATTCAGTCTTTCCCATTCAGAGGGTAGTAGAGGCAAGTCTACCCTGGCTATAAATGAGTTTGAGGTTTCTGGTATACCACTATAGCACTAAGGTGGCGGTTCTTTGTAGTGATGTAAGCGTCTAGTGCATGTATCTCAAATTCCCAAAGAAAATGACTATCCCTGTGGAAATTTCTCACATTAGCTTATACAATATTTGCCTTATTGTGGGTGTGAAATGCCACCCTTCTGACATGATGCTATCCCTCACGAAATGGGCACTGTCTCACACATCAGCAAGAGTTTCACACTTTACCCTTCTACATTTAGACGTCTTTTTCAGATGGTGGCCCAAACAGAGTGAGTGTTCCAAAAGTGCACTGCATAATTTGCCTTTTTGTTTTTTGTTTTTCCTGGAGCCATTTTATTTCATGCCCTTAAAACAGATGAGCTATCTAGGGGGAGTCTAATAGCAAACTAGATTTAGGTGTTTAGAAAGATGTACTAACAGCAGCAAGCAGTGCATAACATCATCAGACTGCGTTCTGCCCTTTATGTCAAATGAATTAACATGATAACGGTGTGGTCGACTTAAACTAGTTGAAGCCAGACTGAGAACTTTATGTTGAGATAGATGGGAAGAAATGCAGTGTGGGTATAAAAATAAAAAGAAATAATGAGTCATCAGATGGGTCAATACATTCTCCAAGGGCATTACACACTGCCAGGTACATGGACACGAAACTAAGAAATAATGGACAAGGGAATACTATTTTGTTTTGCTTTGTTGCTGTATGTATTCTGTGACAAACTAGGCATAAAGGACAATCCTTTCATTTTAGAGGCAATATTTTATGCTTTCCACCGAGCAGTTCTTATCACTGAATTCATACAGAATGGGGACCATTTACTTTCGTTTTCCACCTCATGTCCAAGTAACCATTTACTTTCGTTTTCCACCTCATGTCCAAGGTTGTCTGTGTTTGAGAAAACAAAGAAAGACAGTGGTATCTGTTTTAATTCTGCATGTGATCCATCGACATAGTGCCACCAAGGTTTCTTACAGGAGTATAATAAAAAATGTAAAAATAAATACAAATTTAAAATTGTAATTTTTTTAAATATATTACTGCTCAGGTTCTGATGAAGGACTTCATGTGCCTGGTTAAAACACAAAACACATGTTTTTATAAACATAGATCTTGAATTAATGTTCCCCCAGGATTCATTTTAGGTCTTCATCCCACATACAAAAATGAAGGAATAAAAGCAGTAGATATAGAATACCCAATTAGCACTTCAAATCCCTGAAAACAAGCACATCTTACAGGTAGCTTCTTATTAGCGGAGACGTTCTCACACCAATTATGCAAAATAGTACCTCCATCACAATCCATTAGACTTCTTCTCCAATGTATATGTTAAAGCTCAACCGAATCTGATTTTAACACTTCCAGTAATTGGTTGTGTTCTGTCCTTATGAAAACTCTGTTCTTTTTTATTATTATTATTGTGATGGAGTTGATATTTTTTTATCAGACAATTGTGAATTACATTGCACATTATGTTCACAATTTATATTTTTGACTTTGAAGTGGCAGGTAGTAGTGGCCTGGTGGTAAAGGTGCTGCATCACTGATCCTAAGGTTGAGGGTTCAAGCCCCACTCTCAGTGAGTTGTCACTGTCCCCCTAGTGCAGCTAAATGGGTTATCAAAGGCTGGCCATGTCTCTCACTGTCTATGGTGTGAGGCTGTAAGAGACTCATTGCTGTCTTTCGAAAAGAGTAGGCTATATAGCCATCAGTGTGTTTCTGCCTGGTGAGCTGTGCAGGGTGTACTCTGCCCTCGCCCGAAGTCGGCTGGGATGGGTGCTAGCCTCCCTGTGACCCTAATTAGGATTAAGCGGTTACAGAAAATGAATGAATGAATGACTGTCTTGCCCCTGTGATAGTTTGAAGAGCTGTTCATGGTGTACTCCACCTTCACCCAAGGTCGCCGAGGACCCGAATTAAAGAAATCCTTTGGAATGTGGGAGAAAACCAGAGCATGTAGAGAAAGCATACACAAGTAAGGAAAGAACATTCAAACTACTCACAGAAACATTCTTCCCAGCCATGAGGCTCAAACCCACCATGTTTTTCTTATGAAGGATAGTTAGATTGTTATTGGTATTCCTGCCATTTAACCTTTTGAGCCACTTTGTCCTTTATTGCAGTCACATGGAGATTAAAGCACATCCCAGCCAATTCGGGGTAAAGGCAGGGTGCAGCCTGATGACATCACAGGGCCAACACGGACACAATCTCTTAGAGTCACATCTGAATCCATTAAAATATCCAATTCACCTAAAGTGCATGTCTTTGGACAGTGGGAGTGGCTGGTTGCGTGATGTGACAGGTTGCCCTCATGTCTGTCTTCCTTCTGGTTCTCTCTTTTAAGTTATGCTACCATAATCAGTCATGTCAGGTTCACTGCTTGCATTCATGTCATGACCTGGCTCCTAACCCATGATGAAAATGAAAAAGTTCTTTGAAAGTCAAATAGTTCATTTTAACAAGGATTGCAACTGATAAATCCCATAAGGTTAGTGGCAGCATCGGTACATTGACCACGCATGCTGTGGCACAAGACCCAAGCAAAGCCAATGATGTCAAATGCCAATGACGGTGGAGGACAGAGAGACAGGAAGCTGGAGCCTTTATATCCTGTGGAGCATTGGGCCTAGGTGATCTCAATTAGGCAATGCCAGCTCCTCTAAACTCCCAGAAAGAAATGAGAAACACTATTACTACAACTCTGTATCATCAACAAGCAGCAGCCTAGTAGGGGCAGTCACACCCTGCACAAGTAATATTTTCTTTTCTTCTGGGATGTCAGTGATCTGGAGCCTCCTGATCTTTCTGCTTTCTGAGTTCTGTGGTCCATCTTGGTGTGATTCTGCTGGCTGGACTTCTCATCTTGGAAGCTGATGGTCCATATGGAGTTTGATGTGGACTTGGGGACTGTACAGATGACTTTTCACCGCTGGTGATATGCACTTTTTTTCTAAAATGATTTGGGACTTGCAGTTGTGGTATAACCAAAATAAGTACATCAGAAGGACAGCACATGTAAGAGGTTTTGCAGACAAAGTCAGAGCGGCTAGATTGAGATGGACATGTACAGAGGAGAGATAGCGAGTATATTGGTAGTAGGATGCTGAAGTTGGAACTACCAGGCAGAAGGCCTAGAGGAAGACCAAAAAGAAGATTTATGGATGTCGTGATGGAGGACATGAAGGTAGTTGGAGGAAGAGTAGAAGATACAGAGGATAGGGTGAGATGGAGGAAGATGATTCGCTGTGGTGACCCCTGAAGGAAAAATCCAAAAGGAAAAGAAGAAGAAGAAGAAGAAGAAGAAGAAGAAGAATAAGAAAGAAGAAGTCGTGGTATAACCAACTGGGCTTCATGTTGGACTCTAGTGAAGTTTCTCCTGCATGGTTTGTATGTTTTACCCAAAGGAGGATGGGTTTCCATTTTGAGTCTGATTCCTCTCAAGGTTTCTTCAGCGTGGAAATTGGGGGGGGGGGGGGGGTTTCCTTGACACCGTCATCTGTTTTGCAAGAATGGCAATTGTAAAATGCAGTCTACAAGTAAAACTAAATCGAATTGAATTGTGATAAAATTTGAACACAAAGAGGAAACCCATGGAAACACAGCGAGAGCATACACACAGAAACATCATCACTGGGCACAGGACTCAAACTCAGGACCTTTTTGCTGTGAAGTGGAAGTGCTATATCTATCACCATGCCACATGTTTGCTGTTATTGTTGTTGTTGATGTGTATTTAAAAAGTGCATACTTTTTAAACTCTGTGTCTGATAAAGATACTGTTTCTTTGGAAGGAAATTTGGTTATAAGAAATGGTGTTGCAGTTTACTAACTATGGTGGTGGTGGTGGCCTGGTGGTAACGGGCGCTGGATCACTGATCGTAGGGTTGGGGGTTTGAGTCTCACTCTCCACAAGGTTGTCACTGTCCACACAGTGCAGCTAACTGGGTTATCAAAGGCTGGCCACATCTCTCACTGTCTATGGTGATGTAGGGTAAAGTCTGTTGGGCTTTTTACACCCGAGCCATAGTGACTCATCAGGCCAGTGCTTATCCCCAGTTTCCGTAGCATGAAACAACTAGGAGTTCAATTCTCCTAGATGGGACACTCGTCCATCGCGGGTTACCTTCCCAGTATATTTTTACTGGTACCCATTTATACTGCTGGGTGAACAGCGGCACACTTGTGGTTGAGACCTTGCCCAGGGGTCTTAGCACAGTGGGGGTCTAACTCGGATTTGAACTCACAACCTCCCGATCATGAGCCCAGCACTCTAACCACTACACCACCGCCCCCTGTCTATGGTGAGAGGCACGTAAAAGAACCATTGCTGACTTTCGACAAGAGTCCCTTGCTAAAAGGGTTGTGTCAGGAAGGGCATCCGATGTAAAAACCTATGCCAAATCAAACACGCGAATCAGATGGTTCGCTGTGGAGACCCCTGAGAAAGGGAAAAAAGACTAAAGGAAAAGTAGACCTACTTGTTTGTTCGATCGTCCTTCATTAGTATAATCCTATTTGTGAAAAAAAAAAAAAAATCTGTATATCTGTATTATATATTGGCAAATAATACCTCTAGGCTGTTTGAACTTGATGGAAAAGAAAAACGTACACTGTGTAGTCTTTAAACAATATAGTAGTTAATCTACTGTTTAAATGATTTATCTAGACAAACAAAGGCAGTAAATGATCAGAAGTACATTTTTCAAAAGTATATTTCACGTATATAGATGACTCGAAGTGAATCTTTAAAAAGTTGTCAAACAGTCTGGCAGGCGAGGTTATATATATGTCATGTTGGAAATCACAAAACTGTAGGTGTGGATAGTTGAAAATAAGCTGTGCACTAGCGCCTGCTGATTGCAAGTGAGTGAGCGAGTCATCGAAGCAGTGGTGGGCAGGCAGGTCGCTCACACCTTTAACAAGGGCAGCTGACATGCTGATAATCGCTGCCCTAAATTAGGACACTTCCGTCGTCTGGCCCATGGAAGCACATAAGCAGTCATAAGCTTCTATGGGGTCTAAAGGTCTGCGTTGCACATACGGTCTTATTTAAAAGCAGAACCACTGAGCCAGACGATATAGTTTCAAAAGGAATCTGTTTAAACGGTTTGGGTTTTTTTTTATTTCACCAAGAAAACAGGACCTCTCCTATGGACTGAAAATAGAGGAACTCATAAAACTGTGCTGTTCCTGACAAACTGGCATTTTACCCCAAGATTCTAGCCACAAAGGGAAAGCAGGAAAGAGGGAAAATGTTTCAGATAAGTCTCTGCCAAATTCTGGTCCCTGCCTGGATGCCTATCTGGCAGATGGGACACAGCGTTTTGGTGTCATGTGAAAGATGGCTTGCCAAATGCCCTTTTCCTCTTACGCATGGCCCTGCTGCTGACAGATTGAAAGCAAATAGGTGGGCGCAATAAACACAGCCACCTGTGAAACTAGGACTGAGCTGAACTGCACATGTCTGATGGATGTTACACACCCAGAATAAAAGGGGCAATTAAAGTCACATTAAAGTCAATCAATTATGAGGCCACTTTTTCAACCCTGAATCACAAGAAAAATACATGTAAATATAAAACACCAGTATGAGTAGTGTGTTCAGGTTTTTGCCTTTTGAAAGATATAGGGCAAAGAAAATAATACATTATTAGTGGAATAACTAATTGTACGGGTGGATTTTTATTCTCAGAAACTAAAAGTAGTGTACAATTCTTCCTGGATCAACTTTTCAATGATTATTTATAGGGCAACAATTTAAAATGGAAATAATCCCCACAGATTGCACGTAAGAAGGAACGCATTAAAGGTTTATTAAGAAAGACATACTGTTCTGTGCAATCTCAGGTCTATAGACTCAAACCATCTGCGGACAGTGGGGTGCTTTTAATTTGGACCCGAAAGCCTCACAGATCAGTAATAAGCCCAGGCACCCTTTTATCCCAAATCTCTGCATGTGTTCCAAGACCTGGTCTCTGAAGAGCGTGCATTCAAGCCGTCTTTACACCATACTTAACTTTACTGTTTGGTTGCGGAAAACATATCCAATGAGATCTGATCTTTGAGATCATGCTTAACTTTGGCTTCAACTATAAAAAAATTCAAATATCATCTGAACCTAATATTGATAATTTTCCTGAATGTTGATCTTTTTATAAAACAAAAGCATACATTTAACCAATCGTCATTACATGTTATGAAATATTATTGTTAAGTAAATTTAAGGCCCATTTGTTCAGAAAATGAATGCATGAAAAGTTTAAGTACGAATACACTATTTAAAATAGGGATAAATAGGAATCCACTCAAAGTACAATGCACACTTATGCCTCTAGGGATATTTATTGGATAGCAAGGTGATTATGTGTACCTTTTGAGGAAAAAGTACAAATAAAAACCATATACATAACCACACATAAGTCTCTTAGTGGTTTCTGCTCCACTGACAAGTGAAACGTCTCAGTCTACATGAACCTGCATAATAATAATAATAATAATAATAATAATAATAATAATAATAATAATAATAATAATAGGGCAGTGGTAGCCTAGTGGTATAGGGCGCTGGATTGCTGATCCTAAGGCTGGGTGTTCGAGTCCCACTCTCCACAAGGTTGTCACTGTCCGCCCCAGTGCAGCTAACTGGGTTATCAAAGGCCGGCCATGTCCCTCACTGTTTATGGTGTGAGGTTAATGTAAAAGAACCATTGTTGACTTTCAACAAGAGTAGCTGCAAAGCCGTCAGTGTGTTTTCGCCCTGCGATGTCCTGGCGAGCTGTCCAGGGTGTACTCTGCCCTTGCCCAGAGTCCGCTGGTATGGGCGCCAGTCTCCCCGTGACCCTAATTAGGATTAAGTGGTTACAGAAAATGAATTGAACATAACTTACATATAGTATGCTTCATTTTTCATCAGGGTTTTTTTGTGTTGTTGTTATTATTGCTGTTGATACATTTTCAAAACTTTGTTGAAGCAATGTATGCTTTTCATTGTGGAATATGCAGATTGATCTGGAAAATAAATCTCATTGATATTTTAGAACAGGGATAATTAATTCCTTTGTCAAACAGATTAATCATATCAGGGCTTCAGGTAGGCTGGAGTCTATCTCAGCTGGCACTGGGGAAAGGCATAGTACACATGGAACAGCTCAGAAGTCTATTTCAGGGCCAACAAACAAATATTCCTAAACACATTCCTACCTAGAGGGAATTTCAAACAGTAAATAAGCCTAATGTGCATGTCTTTAGACTGTGGAAGGAAACTAGAGTTCTCAGAGGGGAACCAATGCAAGCCCAGGGAGAACGTGAAAACTTTTTACAGAAACACCTGAGCCCAGGACTTGATCCCAGGACCTTCTTGCTGTGAGGCATGCTTATCACTAGGCCACTGGGCCACTACAGTAAGAATAATGTTAATAATTATAATTTATAAAAATTGTACTTTCTGCAGCAGAAAATGGTATGCAATGAGAACTGAGTAAAAACATGTGTATGTAATGAGAGAAATTACAGTATATGAAGTCTGAACACTCAAAATGCAAATTGAGGAAATGGATAAACTTGTGTAAAATTGTAAGAAAAAAAAATCTTATTTGAGGAAAATTTTATTATTGCTTTTTAAATTTAGCCTCACAAAAATATCCTGTCCTCTTACATCAAACCCTTAACAGTGTTACTGACAAGAGCACAATCGTACTAGTTAGACAGATGGAAAAATCATCATTAGACGGAAAAAATATTTTCCATCCAGATCATGTGTCACTGAGGCTCATTTAAATTTATCAGGAATCAGTTGAGAATCTGTGCATATGTGGAGTTAATTAAAGCGAGACCACAGTGGGTAGCCCCTCATGAACTAGAATCTCTGTAGACTTACCAAGGACTTTAATCAACCAACTGGACCCCACTCCCCTTCCATCCAAAAAAAGGATCAGAGCCTGACTTTAAAGTTAGCTGTGCAGAGCTTGTGCTCACTATGGCTGGGTAGTATAACTCATGGGATAAACTAAAGGAGGAACTGTTTTCCCTTTCAAGGTAATTATTTCATTGAGATACTTTAATAAACCATCTAATCCTTAAGGAAGATGTTATCCTAGTTTCTGTTTTACGAATATTAATTTGGTGTCTGGTCTTTCGTTCGGTTTTCATCTTCTTGGTTGCTTTTGTCATGAATGAAGATGATTGCAAAAGGGGCAGGTAGCCACTCAGGTAACATGATTTCTATTCTCTTGCTTAGAATCAATATGCCAACAGTAAAGTGTAATAAATGGCCTCACAGATATTATACATATTGTACCTGCTCTCAAAGGTGACCCTCAGATGACTATCTGTCTATCCATTGGATTTTGGTACACAGCATTCCCAAGGCAGTGGTGGCCCAGTAGTAGGGTGCTGGATTACTGATCCTATGGTTTGGGGATTCAAGCCCCACTATCAACAGGTTGTCACTGTTCTCCCTCCAGTGCAGCTAGCTATCATAGGCCGACTACAGTATGTCTCTCACTGAAAAGCATGCAAAGGAATCAGTGCTGATTTTTTTTCAAGAGTAGGGTGTTGCAATGGCCTGTTGAGCTGTCCAGGGTTGTACTCAGCCCAGAGTCGGTTGAGGTTCCGACCTCCCCTAATTAGTCAAGAGGCTATTTATGATAAATTAAAATGCATTACCAAGATTACGCATAACGCCAACATGATACAGGCAAATAATAATAATAATAATAATAATAATAATAATAATAATAATAATAATAAGCAACAAAGGTACACTTGTGGAGCTAAAACACGGGTTGGAGAAAAAAGTTTAAAAATATAATAATGATAACGAAACAAAAAAAAAAAAAAAATCAAGAAGAAATGCTCTGATAAACAGACCCCTGGGCAGTACCTACTATTGGCCTAAACTGTCTGAGATGAAAGAGGAGCTGGAACCATTCTTAAAAACTGGGGCAAGACTGAAGACACCAAACAAGAAGAGGGTGTATGTATCTTTGTAGGAATTACATCAGAAACT
Source organism: Plotosus lineatus (assembly GCA_024760905.1). NCBI lineage: Eukaryota > Metazoa > Chordata > Actinopteri > Siluriformes > Plotosidae > Plotosus > Plotosus lineatus. Next base: position 50,340,153 of record CM045730.1, on the reverse strand, counting down.
AGGTATGAATTGGATCTTGGCCTATGAGGGGAGATTTAATAGAACCACAAGCTGCCACTGGCTGAAACTGGGGAAAGACAAAGCTGTTGCTGAAAAGATAACCAAGACTATGGAGAGAACAGCACCTGTGAGCAGAATTATAAGGAGAAACTGGACATATTCTACTGTGAGCATTGAGACTGAATGTGAACATTTTGAAATATTCCAAGGTTAAACATGAAGGTTTGACACAAAGATATATTTGATTCAAGGATCAGAGAAATTGGCAAAAAAAATAAAAAAAGATCAGAGCTTTGGCCTGAAGTGGATATGGGAATAAGCATTGGAAAAGACAAAATAAGTCTAGCACTGCCAAAGAATCAATAGCTTGAGGGGAGACATGGCCTAAAATAGAAGAAAAAGTCACAGAAGAGACAGGGGCTAAGACAGACATGATACCACAGCAGGTGCAGCAAATAGCAGGAGTAGAGACAAAACAGAGATAGCTGGTTCCTACACAGGGTCCAAACCAGGAGCAAGATTAGAGACAAAGACTAAATGAGTAGCATGAACTGAAAAGACACAGATAATGTACTAGGAGTTCAACGTGATAGCAGCCACATTGTGAATTTGACCTAAAATAAAATCAGGTTGAAAAGAAAGAATGGAGACTCAGGCAGAGTTAGACAAAATGATTAAACAATATGCTGAGGCAGTGGACAGCCAAAGGTATATACAGAATATGAACAAGAAGCCTAAATGGGCCAAAAGTAATAACTGGAAAGCATAAGTACTAGTTCTGTGTAGCTGGTGGGATTCTTATACCCATACTATTAACCCATACTTATACCCATACAGATAGAGTATAGTACGCAGAAATATAGTTAAGCTAATGATGTGATGGTGTGACATTCAATTCAAACAAATTGTTCATATATACAACTCAGACTCACAACAAAAAGCAAACCGAAATGAGATTCTTATGGTTCTTTCCTTTTTTAAAATATGAGAATGGTGAGGCCTCCTGCTCCTACTGTCACAGCCTATGTGGCCACCATTTTGAGTCAAGAATTATCCATGCAGCATGATGCCTTTTAATGCCCATAGATGAGAGATTTCCTTTCAGCTTTTTCCCTTTTTCAGGGGTCGCCACAGCGAATGATTCGCATGTTTGATTTGGCATTGGTTTGTAAATCGGATGCCCTTCCTGACACAACCCATTAGCAAGGGACAAAAACACGCTGACGGCTATGCAGCTACTCTTTACGACAGTCAGCAATGGTTCTTTTACATGAACCTCTCACCATAGACAGTGAGAAACATGGCCAGCCTTTGATAACCCAGGTAGCTGCACTGGAGGGACAGTGTGGAGAGTGGGACTCGAACCCCCAACCTTAGGATCGGCGATCCAGTGCTCTATACCACCAGGCCACCACTGCCCACCTTTTAATCCCCATAGAGTTAATCAATAAATTATGCTGTTTTCATATAATATACAGTGATCCCTCCCTAGTTTGTGCTTCAGTTCTGCGGCTTCAGTGCGTCGCGAGTTTTTCAAAAATATTCATAAAAAAATAAAAAATAAGGAAATTATGGAAAAATAGGGAAAAAGTTAAGGAAAATCCTACAAAACAAGGCCAATTTTGCACCAAAAAAACCAAATAAATAACATAATAATAATAATAATAATAATAATAATAATAATAATAATAATAATAAAAAACCCAACAAAACTACTTACATTTTTATGTGAGGCGCCCGTCTGTGTGTGTGTGTGCGCACATCTGTATGTGTGTGTATTTATATTTTATTTACATCATTTGCATTAATTTTGAATATTTAATTGTTATTATAAGCATTTATAGTGTTGGATATGTATTTATTGATATTATATACATATACATGTACATATACATCAGTCAGATCCTACTTCACGGAAATCAGCGGTCATGGGGATCCCGGCCCCCATTAACAGTGGAAAGTGAAGGATCTCTGTACTGTATACTAATTTTAAATACTTAGTAATATGTGGATGCAAATCTTTTGCAATCAGAGACTATCTGAAGTCTGAAACACATGTTTATCACCAAAGCTGAATTATCTCTCTCGAGATCCTTTGCATACTGGAGTCAACTTCAGTTGTTGGCATGTTTGTTGGTGTTTCTGTCACTATATGTCTTCAGTAAGTGAAAAGCCTGCTCATTTCATTTGACTGAGTTAAGTATAGCTCTACACACAAGAAAATTAGCCATTTCTTACCTTGTGGTATATTTTTTTATTTCATTTTAACCGTCTACGGCCTGCATGATTTCCAGAAAATGTGAACATTTTTAATTGAATTTAAATCCACAGTTTGTAAGAAAGCCCGATCCACTGTCTGAATTTATTTTGTGTTAATACAAGTACATTATCCCTTGCATATAAAATGTCTCGAGGTAATCCTTTTGACTCCAATTGAGAGTTCAAAAATAGCAAGTTATGTATATCAAACACTTTGTTTTGAAGGTGTCGTAGAAGCATTGCCAGTGCCTGACCAAACATGGGGAGAAAACACTTGTTTTGGGGGTAGAAAAGGGACACAGTACATTTGTCACAATGTGTTTTCTTTGTCCCTAGTGATCAGCAGATGCTGAAGGCATATTTTCGTCTGTCTTGCAGGATTGAGGATAAGAGGAAAAAACTGAGCCACGTCACATTCACAAAACACACAATTCTTCTTTCAGCTAAAGTTAGAGTGAAATTCAATGCTTTAAATAACCAGCTGGTGTAACTTTACATGTGTGTTCCACCATTATGATGCTGAAATGTAAATCATTTTTCTATTGTACTTGTATCTATAACTATAAACCTTATCAATAATTGGAAGGATTTAGAATACACACAGTACAGTGGAAGCAGAGTAGTGGGCAGTAGTGCTCTAGTGGTATAGGGCGCTGGATCGCTGATCCAAAAGGTTGGGGGTTCGAGTCCCACTCTCCACAAGGTTGTCACTGCCCCCCCCCCCAGTGTAGCTAACTGGGTTATCAAAGGCAGGTCATGTCTTTCACTGTCTATGGTGAAAGGCATGTAAAAGAACCATTGCTGACTTTCGTAAAGAGTAGCTGCAAAGTCGTCAGCGTGTTTCTGTCCCTTGCTAAAAAGGGTTGTGACAGGAAGGGCATCCGACGTAAGAACCTCCGCCAAATCAAACGTACGAATCAGATGATTCGTTGTGGCGACTCCTGAGTAAAAGGGAAAAAGCCGAAAGGAAGCCAGACAGACAGACAGTGTAAGCAGTGATGTAGTGGTGGGTACACACCGGTACACGCCGTCTACCCACTTGTTTTAGTGGCTGAGTTGCATGTACTGACTTAATTTGGTCTACTTTATAGTATAGTTGATCAACATAAATTTCTGCGACTGTGTAAATAAAAAGCAGAGATGAAGTGATAAATAGTTTCAAAGCCAAAGGTTATTTTAGTGAATCTCGTCATGAACATGATTCCATAAACACCACGAATCAGCCTTATAGTATTAAACCTCTGATTGGATACTGCTAGCTGACCTAAAGATTTGTGTCCAATGAACTTCTGGCTTTCATTCGCCATGCACGGGTTTACTCGTGTAAAGAGGGCCGAAAGCTTGCAAGCCGAGTCCAACAAAGTCTCGGGTAAAGTAAGGCTAAGCTAGCCTGTGTTTATATTTGGTTCACACGGTCACACCCGGTGACAGACCTACATCCCAGAAACTGTTATTTTAAGATCAAACAAGCATTTCTGCAGTCAGTTCACACCCTGTTTGTCCTTGTTGACAGGTCTTACTTTTTGGTAATAACTAAATGGTTAATCCAAGATAACATTGTAAACATATTATATACTTTAGAGCTATTATAAACTTTTCTATTTTTACAATGAAAATATCTATCTTAAAAGTTTTTATGCCGATCCATACTGAACAAGTACTTTCTTGGATATTTTCATTTAATAAGTCACCTTAAGTTATTGAAGGAATGAATAACTATAATTAGCACTAACAACACTTCTTTATAATTACATATGTATATGCAACGTTGGAAATGGCCGAATGTTTTGCAGTGTATATATAATATATTGTCATTTGTGGTTTGCATATTGTACTTCGAAAACATGTACCAAGTGACTTGTCTGTGTTTTTTATGCAATTTTTTATAATTGTTAGATAAAATACATATATAACATACTCATTATAGATTTCAGCACTCACATTTTAAAAGTAAAAAGTCTATATTTAAATGATAATGAACATACAGTATTATTTACTAATTTCTTTGGGTTTTTTTTCTTATCATCATCATCATCATCATCATCTTCTTTCGCTTAGTCCAGGGTCATGGGGGCAGCGACATTAGCAAAGAGGTCCAGACATCCCTCTCCAGAGCTACTTCGTCCAACTCTCCCGGGGGGACACCGAGGCGGTCCCAGACAAGCCGAGAGACGTTTTTTTCTTATTACAGATATAATTGTCAAGTTCTGTAAATTTTATAATAGCTCAGACAAACTGCTTTTAAAGTTGAAATGCTCAAAAATGCATCTCTCAGCCTTTCAAATTTCAAAAATTTTTGGGGGTGACCCCCAGACCTCAACTTGTTGAATGCTGCTGAAATGCTGCTGCACGCCTTGGTCGCTTTGCGACCTCGAATGGTAGCTTTGCTGCCATAGTGTACTCATTTATTTTTTGACCACTAAAGCACTGAGTGTAACCCAAAAAACCTGCAACAGTTTAAAGGTTAATAAACCTTTTGATAGGGCAGGCTAACCACTACACCAGCAGGTCATCCATTCTGACATCAAAAACAAACAAAAAGATGGCAACAGTCTTTAAATGCTGCCCAATGAGAAATTTTCCCAGGCTTATTGTTGCACGTTATCTAAAGTATTCTTTATTTAGCTGTTGAATTGAATTTAAATTAATGTTTTAAGGGCAGTGATTGCTTGGTGGTAAGGTGCTGGATCAGTGATCCCAAGGTTGGGCGTTCAAGCCCCACTCTCAACAGGTAGTCACTGTCCCCCCAGTGCAGCTAACTGGGTTATCAAAGACTGGCTATGTCTGTCACTGTCCATGATGAGAGGTTCATGTAAAGGAACCATTACTGACTTTTGACAAGAGCAGGCTGCATATCCATCAGCGTGTTTCTGCTCTGTGATGGTCTGGGGAGCCGTCCAGGGTATACCCTTCCCTTGCCCAGAGTCGGATGAGATGGGCGTCAGCCTCCGTGTGACCCTAATTAGGATTAAGCAGCACAGAAAATGAATGAATGGATAAATGTTTTTACTCAAGGTGAATGTGCACTTGTCCTCTAAACCCACATTCAGCTGCTCTCAGTAGGTTCGGTGGTTAGAGTTGGGTTTGGATTGCTCAACAAGTTCAGTTGTAGTTTTCTTAATTCATTTCATTCTAAATTCAAAGGGACATTTTCTCAACCAGAAATGACTACCGTGTATAATTACATTTATTCAAATCACACAGTGCAAAGTAATAAAATATCATACACCTTTTTATTATATGACACTGGTTGTCATCTTTTCGGTGCTTGTGCACCAAAGAACTTTTGAGCCTATCATGACTTTCTGATTTGAAGCAAGTGGTACTCCCAGCTATTTTTATTGTTTGAGTGATATAATTCTGTATATGTATATACACGCCATGTTTATTGTGTATATAAAGATCCAAACATGTGCTCCGATTGGCTGCTGATCGCTGTATTGCTTTTATGTCAAGTGAATAATTTAGAGGAATAAATGTACATGCAAAATTTGAGGCACATACCCAGCATATCAGAGTTGCACTTTCCACAGGAGTGATTGCTCCAAAGCAAACAAAAATGTGCCTATAATGTGTGTAAACTAAGAAGCATGATGAAAGTAGTGTAGACGAGGTCTCCAAAAACTGTGATTTCTAATAAAAAAAAATGCGAAGCTTAAGTTTTTAATTTAATGATGGATCTTTTTATTGTCTTTATTTATTTGTTTATTGAAGAAGTACGTACAAACTTTAAGACCAACAGCTAACTGCAGATCCTGTAATAAAATTCTAGGGTTTCTGGAGATTTTTTTTTTTTTTTTTTCATATCCAAAGGTCTGCTCTCTGATCCTACTGCCCACATAATCCACTGAGTTAGTGTACTTATTAACACATAGATGAAATAAGTGAATAAGCCTAATAGAGGATTTACAAAGTAATGCTTCTTTGAAAAAGTGTAATAATACAGGGATTCTTCACTTTCCGCGGTTAATGGGGGCCGAGACCCCCCCAAGACCACTGATTTCTGCAAAGTAGGATCGGCCCCCCTGACTGACATGTACGTACATGTACTAGTATATGTGTATATAATATCAATAAATACATATTCAATGCTATAAATGCTTATGATAACAATTAAATATTCAAAATGAATGCAAACGATGTAAATAAAATATAAATACACACACTTACGGACGCATACGCATACAAGCAGGTGCACTTGCATGCACTCACAACAATGTAACTAGTTTTGATGGGAGGTTTAGGGTTGTTTTTTGTTTCGTGCTTTTTAGCGGAGTTTTTTATTTGCTATTTTTCATATAAATACACACACATACAGACGGGCGTGTGCACACACTCAGATGCACACCTCACATAAAAATGTCAGTAGTTTTGTTGGGGGGTTTTTGTGTTTGTTTGGGTTTATTTTGAGGTCCTTTTGCATAATCGGCCTTGTTTTGCTGCACTTCCCTTAACTTTTTCCCTATTTCTCCTTAATGTCCTTACTTTTCTATGAATATTATTGAAAAACCCGAGATGCACTGAAGCCGCAGAAACTGAAGGAGGAAGTAACGAGTTACTGTATCACTGTATTTGTATTACAGTATGTTTTAAATCTTAAAAATGCAGTAGGTGTAGCAACTGTATTTGATAGTTGTTTTTATACAAATAAAATTATTTATAAGGTATTTATTATCTTTAAACACATTTTGATAAATCGTTTCCCCTGAACCCAGTGACCTGACAATATCCCATATACTGTACATAGCCAGGTTCCCAATGCTCATTTATCGAATTGTGTGCTGGAATGTTGTAAAGCTCGCTCTCTCTCTCGCTCTCTCTCTCTCTCTCTCTCTCTTCTTTCCCTCTCTTTCTCTCTCTCTCTCTCTCTCTCTCTTGCTCACTCTCGCTCTCTCTCGCTCTCCCTTTCTCCCTCTATATGATACAATATGCCTTCCTTTTAGTGTATTTGGTGGACCACTGATTTAATTGTAAATGTTTGTTGACTCATTTCTCTTTGTAGTCCATCAGAGCTCTTGATACAAGATCATGGGTGGTGATACAAAATCAGACTAGACTGTGCAAAACCTTATTCAGCACACATACTCAGCTTCATAAGAGCCCAGAATAAAATATTTAAGGTTTGGGTCAAGATCATAGACCATTAGTCATGAATGCATGCATATTGTCTTACTATACTGTATCATGATTTATTTTCATGAGAGAATATTTGGCTTTTCTTTTGTTTTCCTTAACTACTAGTTGTATTAAAACTCTATAATCATCATCATCATCATCATCATCATCATCATCATCATCATCATCATCTTCTTCTTCTTCTTCTTCTTCTTCATCATCATCTTCATCTTCTTCATAATCATAATCATCATCATCATCATCATCATCATCATCATCATCATCATCATCAGAGAAATCACACTAAATTTGCTTTTTATGTTCTACAAAACATCTCACAGTGGGACTGTAATTAACAGTGTTGAGTTAATGTGACCTTGATCTGACTTCCTTGGCTGTGAGACTCAAGCACACTCTGTGAAAGTATTAACTGGGCACACTCGTAAAGGTTTGATCATTGATAACTAGTTATTTAATTTGTGCTATATCAATGTTTTTGTAATTGATCAATCATCATTAATGGAGGATATAATTTAATTCTTACAGAATCAATCAATTCAGAAATTTTGGATCTGTATGTTTAAGACAAGCAAAATTGTTGTATTCTGTTTGTCTATTTAAATTGTGATTATGATGAAATCTCTGTAGAATTGGCAGTGGATAATTTGCTTTGTTTTTTTTCCCTCAGTCAAACAACACAGGCTGCATAAAGGTGGCATCTGTTATGTTTATGCCAAGGCATATTGACAAGTTTGGATGGAGACCAGTTAATATACAACACACACTCACCTATACACACATTTTCAGAAATAACTCTGACCACACTGTTCAAAACTAAAATCAGCAATGTATGCACGACCTTTTCACTTATCAGTGATGAAATATTAACAAATTTTAAACTCACCTGTGTATATGTGTATAGATGCTTCAGATTCTGTGGCTTCAGGGCATCGCGGGTTTTTCAAAAATATTCATCGAGAAATGAAAAAATAAGGAAATTAAGGAAGAATAGGGGAAAAGTTACGGAAAATCCCAGAAAACAAGGCCAATTATGCAAAAAAAAACCCTAAACAAACAAAAACAAAAAAACAACCACCTCCCCAACAAAACTACTTACATTTTTATGTGAGGTGCATATCTGATTGTGTGTGTGCACATCTCTGTGTGTTTGTGTGTGTGTGTGTGTGTGTGTGTGTGTGTGTGTGTGTGTGTGCTCGCGTGTCTGTATGTGTGTGTATTTACATTTTCTTTACATCTTGTGCATTATTTTCGAATTTTTAATTGTTATTATAAGCATTTATAGCATTTAATATGTATTTATTGATATTGTATACACATACAGTGGTACCTCACCTTACCAATTTAATCTGTTCCAGAAGTGGTTTCATAACCTGATTTTTTTGTAAGTTAAGCTGCATTTAACATGTATAAGGCCTGATTTGTTCCAAGGCCCCCAATACTACCCCCTAAACCCTTTAAAAATTATCGAAGTATACCTTTTAAGACCTTCTGCTTCAATATCATACCAATGGTAGACGGGTTTGGCCATATTCCTTTGTGATATCACTAAATCACATGCCACGCACCAGGAATCACTTTCACCCGGAATCACACACGCGCGTGTGTGTGTGTGTGTGTGTGTGTGTGTGTGTGTGTGTGTATGCGTGTGTGTGTGTGTGTGTGCACGTGTGCACGCACGAGTGTGTTTATATTTGTGCGAGCGTGTGTTGACTATGTCTTCTTAGCAGAGTTATAATCTTACAAATGTTTATGCAAGGTTAAAAATCCTGAGCCAAAAAATAAAGTTGCAATGAGCACATTCAAAAAACTCACGAAACAACATTAACTCTGTCCTTTATGAGTGTTAGAACTCTGTGACGAACAATGGGTCGAAGGCACACAAAAAACATCATGGGTATTATGGAGATGCAGCTCCCTCTTAGCCAATGGGAGGGAGCTGCATCATGGGTATTATGGTGATGCAGCTTCCTCCTAGTCCATGGGAGGCCAGCGGGGTGGGATGTTGGGACATGGCCAATGTGAGAGCATTGTTTGAATTTTTGAGATGGCCCATTTCGTAACTTGAATTTGTTTCGTATCCAGAGACAGAAATTTTAGGTAAATGCGTTTCGTAACCTGGACTTTTTGTTTGTTGGGTCTTTCATAAGGTGAGGTACCACTGTATAAATGTAAGTATATGTCAGTCAGGGGGTCGATCCTACTTCTCAGTCCCCATTAATCACAGAAAGTGAGGGGTCCCTCTAATCCACTCCAACCCCCTCCCAAATTCATACAATCTCCCACAAACACGTATATTTGACCTAAGATATTAAAAATAAACATGTAAAAACAATAAATATTTCATAATAATAATAATACACGTATGACCTTAGGGAACACGCTTTTTTGCCATACTGAACTAGAATTAAGTGAAATTGTGCATCCACTACAGTAGTTGACAATAGTGCTCTTATTGCCGCGCTATGGTGTAGGAAAAAAGCACAGAGCAAACAATATGAAGTGCAGTAAACACTATTTATAGTCGCGCGTGGGGCGCTGGGGGTGTGTGAAATTTTTTTTTTTTCTTCCTAGAGGGTGGGTGTTATAGAAAATAATTGAGAAGCACTGCACAAGGCATTCTTAGAGCTTGGAGAAATACATGCGGAAGAATACAAGGCTAATCAGTCGGAAAAGCCATTTCACGGAGAGCCCGTAAGTAAAGTGAATTTTTGCTCGTTGGACGGAGCAGATTTTTGGTGACTTCGAAGCTCGTATCATAGAAAACTTGTTATAAGGGGCACTCGCTAGACGAGGTGCCACTGTGTTATAAAAAGATTGAGGGAATTCAAACAGACCTGTTCGCTAGATTTCTTTAAAGGAAAAAAAGGGAATAATTTTAAACATCCATTTTTTATAACATATTTGGATATTAACAAGACATATCTTGCATTCAAGGCAATGTCCCTTGCTGGGAAGTTTATGCTTATTTCATCAGAACAATTTCAGGCTTCGTTCTTGCTAAACTGCAGAAGCATGGCTTTATAGTATGTTTGACTGAACTACTACCAGTCCTGGTCTGTCTCTTAGTGAAAAATGTATGGAATAGCATGAAGAAGAAGATTAGGCAACAGCAACAGGTGGACATTTGAGGAACTAAAGTAATGCATCAAACAAGACTGGAGAAAAATTTCCTACTGCAAAACTGCACCAATCAATATACCCAGTCCTAAAATGAGTCAAACATGAAAGTAAAAGGAAATGGGGTGTAATGGTAAACACAACTTTTGTTGCATGTATTGTAGACAACATGTTTTAATTTTGCATATACAAAATACAATTATGTTGATCAATAAAAATATAGAAAGTATTGTATTTTTTTTGTATTTTAGTCAGTTCCAGAAAGGTTATTGTGAGAGGGGCAGTGATGGTCTAGTGGTATAGGGCACTGGATCGTTGATCCCAAGGTTGTGGGGTTCGAGTCCCACTCTCCACAAGGTTGTCACTGTCGCCCCAGTGCAGCTAACTGGGTAATCAAAGGCAGGCCATGTCTCTCACTGTCTATGGTGTGAGGCATGTAAAAGAACCATTGCTGAGTTTTGTAAAGAGTAGCTGCAAAGCCGTTGGCGTGTTTCTGTCCCTTGCTAAAGGGTTGTGACAGGAAGGGCATCCGACATAAAAACCTCTGCCAAATCAAATGTGCGAATCAGATGATTCGCTGTGGCAACTCCCGAGAAAGGGAAAAAGCCGAAAGAGAAGAAGAAGAAGACAGAAAGGTTATTGTGAATGAAATGATTCAAATATTTTTGTTTTAATTTATTTTTTGAGGAGGGATCACAACTTTTCTGGAAATAAGGTTAGTGTCATCTCTGCTTTTTGCTGTCCTTTTGGCTTCATGAATCTGGCATCTCCAGCTCTCATTGGAGCAATTTGCAGCCGAGTGCAAAGCAGCCAGGATGAGAATCAGCACCTCCAAGTCCAAGTCCATAGTTCTCAGCCGGAAAAGGGTGGAATGGACCCTCTGGGTCTGGAATGAGGTCCTGTCCCAAATGGAGGAGTTCAAGTATCTCAAGATTTTGTTCACAAGTGAGGGAAGAATGGAGCAGGAGATTGACAGGTGGATCGCTGCAGCCTCTGCTGTAAAGTGGAGCTTGTACTGGTCCGTCATGGTGAGGAGGGAGCTGTGCCGCAAAGCAAAGCTATCAATTTACCAGTTGATCTACCGTCCAAACCTCACCTATGGTCACAAGATTTGGGTAGTGACCAAAAGAACAAGATCATGGCTACAAGCGGCTGAAATGAGCTTCCTTCGCTGGGTGGCGGGGCTCTCCCTTAGAGATAGGGTGAGAGCTCAGCCATCCGGGAGGAGCTCGGAGTAGAACCACTGCTCCTCCGCATTGAGAAGTGCTAGTTGAGGTGGCTCGGGCACTTGGTGAGAATGCTTCCCCAACGCCTCCCTGGTATGGTGTTTCGGGTAGGTCTAACCAGGAATAGACCCTGTGGTTGGCCTATAACACACTGGAGGGATTATGTCTCTTGGCTGGTCTGTGAATGCTTCAATGTCCCCACCGGAAAAGCTGGAGGAAGTGGCTGTTGAGAGTGATGTCTGGACCTCATTGCTTATGCTGCTGCACCCAAGACCCAACCGCCGAATAAGCAGATGATGATGATGATAATGATGATCATAAAGCTCACGGCCAGGTACCACAGACAAAATTTTAACTCATAATTCCATGGCTTAGTTATTTCAAAGTCTGATGGCAGACATTTGTCCATCTTCCAGTGAGTGACAGGCCAGTCAAGACAGGGATTAATTGTCAGGGGTGTGAAGGATGAGAAGAGTTGGTGCTAGTGTCCTGGCTGCTTAGGACTGATGAACTGACAGAATATATGGACTGAGGTTTTCACACGCCTGAGTTGAGCCACAGATTTCTGTAGCGATATAAGCTGCATAAAGCCGCTGATATATGACACGTCACCGTCATTTTGTACTGTGCTATGCCCAGATTAACAGATAAGACCAGTAGGCTGCTCATTAGTCAAAAACTTTATACTCGAATATTCCAGATCTGTGTTTCAAAGACCGGATAGAAGGTTCACTTTGTTTGCCGGAAGCATTTTGCCTTTGTTCTTGATTAGCCTGACCTGAAGCAAATCCTCTGAAGAGAGCAGATGGTTTCTTTTCAGAGGTTGGTGTGAATCAGCCTAGGGACCACAGTCCATGGTATTAAACACACAGACACACACACAACCCTCATCTCACCCAGTCATCCAGGCCCTCCCTTCTCTGCTTGAGTGCTAGAGTGATGGATGTGTGATCTGAAAAGACAGGCAAACCTTCTTGGGCTCCTCCCTAAGGCCTAAGGAGGAAGAGCGAGTGTGTGCAATAGAGAGAGTGAGAGAGAGAGAGAGAGAGAGAGAGAGAATATATATATATATATATATATATATATATATATATATATATATATATATATATGATTGTGAGAGTAAATAAGGTCCAGTCCAAATTGTTGATTCAGTGGACTTAGAAGCTTAAAGCATGTCAAGTTCACACAGAGTGAATTTTTCTACACTTCACATGTGGGTCACACTTTATATTCAGTAGGTCACTTATTCTTAGATAAAAAAAGTACCCATGGGAAAGGTTCAATTCACCAAAAAGCAAGCATTTCCTCAGTGAGTGTGATCTGACAGGTAAATTCAGCCTTTGCAGTTTTCCAAAAAAATGTCTATAATGACAATTACACTGAACCACATGCATCAAGATCCATATGAGTTCAATCTAATAATATTTGACTGATATCAGTATTGCTATATCACACCAACTCAGGGAATAAAACCAAACCACACATTATAATAATCGTATAATATCAGTAGTAATAATCTGCTACTATAGTAATGAATTGCTCATTAACAGCACACATACACCTGTTTTTAGATGGACTTGTTCTGTTCCTGAAACTGTTTGTAGTTTTGGACACAGTACTCAACTTTACTCCCTTTCAAGCCTATTTTCAAAAAAGAGCACAGCTCCATCTCATGCCAAACCTCTTGCTCCTCCAACAGCTCAACGATCAATCTTCTCTGACATCTTATTAACTCACAACAGACACCAATACCCACAGATAGGTTTTGGTGGCTATAACTAGTTTACTTATTTATTTATTTATTCTCAGATCAATTTGTCACAATTTGTGTAGGAAAAAGCATTTAGTCCAAGTCCAAAAATATCCACATGGCACGTACAAAAACAATAAATACATCCATTCACATTATTTCACTTCCTCTCTTTGTACATGAATAAAAGGCTATTACAAGCTTACTGAAATGTTCCCCAAATTTTAAGCAGTGATGTTTAGTCTATTTGACAGAAAACTGAAACAATTCATATTTCCAGAAGCACAGAAAGAAAACAACTGTAGTAGTATTCTGTATGAATAAGTAATTACATCTCCAATAATTCTTCTGGTCTTCTCCAGGAACAAATGTTTAAATTGAGAACACATAAATGAGATCCACAGAAGAGCACATCACTATGGTTATATCAGAGCTGACCTCCTGCTTCCGTCAGTATCATCACTGCTGAAGCAATTAAAACCACTCCAGCACTTCCGAAGATGATTTAAATTGAGACACTCAAGCTGTCAGTGTGCCATGATGTCTGGGTCAAAGATAGCTGGATTGGCAGAAACAGACATCAGGCATAGATGTGGCATTATCAGTTCAGCAGGCGCTCCTTCCTCAGATTGATCAACCTTAATGAACTCATCATGCCCCCACAGAGAGACGTCCCGATTACATCTGCGAGCCACATGGGGTCCAAGAGCACTTGTAGAATTATGTGCTGTCTGTCATGCACATACAAGAACACTCAGCCTCACAGGTACAGCATCCTCTGATGCCACAGTGTCAGTCGCACTTATACTGTGTCTTCAACATGAGAGGACTCCAAATAGAGCAGTGAGCACGGCTTTGTATGGTCAAGACTTTTACAGGTATGCATTAAGAAGGAAATGAAATATATATATATAGTAATCTTAAAGGTAATTAAACTAAACATATCCTGTTCAAAAACTGGCACACGGACAATGTTATCAGGGCTGAGTAGGTGCTCTGCAGTGCTAATTGCTTCCAGGATGAGACAGAATCTTCCTATGCCATCATTAATCAACAGAAATACATTATACTCACACCCGCATAATTAATAAATTAAATTAATTACACAATAAATTAATGCATAAGTACAAAATATGACCTTCACAATTCTCTTCCCGCCCCCATTTTCAATTGGTAATTAAATTAATATTATTTAACTACATAATCATCTTTCAAGTGGCATGGTGGCTCTCAGTGGTTCGCACTGATGCCTCACAAGAAGAAGTTTCTGGGTTTGAATCTTGTGACTAAGTCCTTTCTATGAGAAGTCTGCATGTTCTCCTGTTGACTATGTAGGTTTAATCTGGGTGCTTTACAGTCCAAAGGCATGGATATTAGATCAAATGGACACACTACATTTCCCCTAGGTGTGCATAGTAGTTGTGTGGCGTATTAGTCACCTCTTCAAAATGCATCCTCCCTCTTGACCAAAGACATCTAGAGTTAGCTTCCCCCACCTCTCGATCCCAAGTGATAAGCAGAACAGATGATCTTTGGATGGCTTAACAGCTTTGCATCTCATGCCAGCCTGACACTAGTACACATTCATGGTACTCCATGGTACGCCAAAGTGAGTACCTTCACCGGAATTGTGAGCGCCATCACGGGAACAATGTGGAAACTATGAGCAAGATGAGTGCCATTGAGGGGCATTGCCGACCCAAAAAAATTAAACATGTTCATTAATTTTGTCACGCACTCTTTTGCGTACCTTTCCCACGAATGAGAAGGAAACTGTGAGGAAACGGTGAGGGCACGTGTAAATGCCCACCACGTCACGGGCAGTCAATGCCGTGCAACGTTACACCTTTATCCTCAATGGTGCTCTTGTGTCCTCCGTGGTGTTCATTGACTGCTCAATGTTTCCTCTTATACACTACGCATTGTCCAACATTGACTGTTGGCGGACCAGGGAGTGAGTTGTGGACAGAACTGTGTTTCTCACTGTTTCCTCAAAGGTAATCATAGTCCACTCTAAGCTGCTCACCTTTAAGTTTGGGTGAGCACTCAAACCACTGTATTCCTCAACACCATGCACAAACGGTTAACCAATAGTGGCCAAACTGCTGCCTCCTGGTCAACCATTCCCTCACCCACACTGTTCTGGCTTTTCTTTTCTTTGATCTAGTTGATTTGCAGGTAGTATCAGGTGTGGATTCTAGATGATTATATATGTCAGTGTCATAGTCTTTGATTAGTAGTAATTCAGCAGCACCTGCAAGAAAGACACTTTGTTGATTTAATGCCATTTTCTTGGCATCTCTAGAGTTCATCATCTTGACGACTACAACAATGAACGGTGGATGAATCCAGCTATACGATATATATATATCGGGATGCTGAGGCTGGAACTACCAGGCAGAAGGCCTAGAGGAAGACCAAAGAGACGATTCATGGATGTGAAGGAGGACATGAAGGTCGTTGGTGTAAGAGAAGAAGATGCAAAGGATAGGGTGAGATGGAGGCAGATGATTCGCTGTGGCTACCCCTGAAGGGAAAAGGGAAAAGCCGAAAGGAAAAGAAGAAGATATATATATCTTCTTCTTTTCCTTTCGGCTGCTCCCTTCAGGGGTCGCCACAGCGAATCATCCGCCTCCATCTCACCCTGTCCTCTGCGTATATATATATATATATATATGCTCCAAGTGCTCCAAGTTCCTCAGCGTCACTCAATGGCCAGACAAGTCTGCTCCTCATCACGCTAAAAAGGTGATATATATATATATATATATACACACTTGTGAGGCATGACAAGGAGTGTCATAAAATGGAAAGCGCGGTCACCTTTTTAGTGTGATGAGGAGCAGACTTGTCTGGCCATTGAGTGACGCTGAGGAACTTGGAGCACCCCATCACAAACAATTCACAAAAATACCCCAATAGTGAGGAATCGAGTGGAATGTCACAGAACATCCTCAGTGGTATGAATGAGCAAGCTATGAGCAAAGCTTATTCCTCTCTGGCACAAACTGTTTGACTGACAGATGAAATAAACACAAAATCATTTCACCATGGTACGCATGAATGAGTGCCATTGAGGTTTTAAAATGCGTACTAGTGTCAGGCTGGCTTCACATAGTGACAGAAATTTAAAAAGAATTTTTTTTTAAAAACATTGTTGATTCAAAAAATCTTCTTCCCCATCCAAGTTTCCTATCCATATATGGACTGCAACTAATGTTTTAATTTCAGTGAGGTTTTCAAAGAAAGTCTACCAATTAAATTGATAGCCCATTCAGGCTGGCATTGGCGGAATGTATTAGTCTTATCCTGGGCCTTCAAAAGGGTCCTATTATCCTCTATCTACAATTTTTTACTACTTTTTTATTTCCAATGGATGGTGGAAACCAAGAGAAAGGGTAGCAGCTCTCGTTTTGAAACTGGTATTTGTCAGACGAAGTCAATGTAATTGTTGGCAGAGATGACACAGACAGGCCTGTGCTGTCACTAATCTTCATCCTTGAGGGGCAAAGAGAACAGTCGCAAGGATTCACTTTACTCATTCATTGAAAATTATATTATATTTGCTAGATAAACAGTGAAACTGTGCTGTAAAGAAGGATCCTTTCATTGTCATTGTAGTACCCATGGTAGAAATTTATAACCTTCTTATAATATTTATATTATAAAAATCTGTAAACCTACTCAGGTCACAGGGAGGCTGTAGTATAAGGCAGCGTACACCCTGAACAGTTTTATATTGTAGAGCCGTCACACACAAACCGTTTACTCACATATATTGCATGGGCAGCCAATTAGCCTGACGTGCATGGTTTTGGGAGGAAACTAGAGTACCTGGGGGAAACCCAAGCAAGGGGGAAATACGCAAACTCGACACAGTAACACCTGTCCCTGGGACTTGCAAATGCTAAGCACTACCTAAGCACTACACCACTGTGTCTCCACAGCTGTTTTCAGTGAGAATATTAATTTACCTATATGTTGTTACTTACAATATTAATAAATAAATGATACTTTAGTACTACACTTAACACTTGAATTAACCGACCTATTGAATAGTCTATTTCATGTAATCCTTTCCGATTTAAAAAAAATACCTTGCAACCTATTTTGTACTAATGAATATTAATGCTGCCTTGTTCATTATAACTATTGGTTTAAATCATTCCAGTTAAGGGAACCTTTATCTAAAATGATATCCCCTTGATGATTTTATTTTATTAATAATTCAACATCATAATGGGGGAAAAACGTGAAATTAGAATCTAAGCGTTCTTTAGTCCTTTTGCTTCCGGGCTCTTGAACAATTTTATCTTTAATTACTTTGAGAAATCAGTATCTCAGGGGTCATAACCATAATTATCATTTATGTATCTCATTAAACAGGCTTCTTCTTCACACCATTCATTCTTGCTTATGAATTAAACCTATGCAGACAGCAATGGCGCAGCTCTGTATACAAACAGATAGATTGTTTCCTTGTGTTCTTCATGAACATACAAAAGACTGCAAAGGAATTGCCAGTTTCAGGTAATCACAGAATCCAGACAATCTTTTTTTAGTATGCGGTGATCACCTAAAAAAAAAAAAAAAAAAAAGGAAATGGCTCTTTTTCACTTTTTTAACACTTCAGTGTAAAAATACTTATTGATGGTAATTGAAATACATGCGGCAATGGTGGTCTAATGGAAAGAGCGCAGGATCACTGATCCTAAGGTTGAGGGTTCGCGTCCCCACACAGGGATCCCTCGCTACTTCGTACTTCAATGCATCGTGAGTTTTTCAAAAATATTCATAAAAAAATTTAAAAATAAGGAAATTAAGGAAAAATAGGGAAAAAGATAGGAAAATTAACATTTATTCAAAAATAAAAAAACGAACAAACAAAAACAAAAAACAACCCAAAATCTCCCATCAAAAGTACTGTAGTTACATTGTTGTGAGGTGCGCATCTGTATGTGTGTATTTATATTTTATTTACATCTTATGCATTATTTTTGAATGTCTAATTGTTATTATAAGCATTTACAGCGTTAAAAATTTATTTATTTATATTATACACATATATACATGTATGTCATGGGGGGTCGGTCCTACTTCGCGGAAATTGGCGTTTGCGAGGGGTCTCAGTCCCCATTAACCACGGAAAGTGAGGAATTCCTGTATTCGTTCTTTTTTTCAGTTTGCATAATTCTGACTTATTTCAATATTTCCTTAATCCAAGCATGCCTTCTTTTATGTTATACTCCTGAGTATTTATCTATCTATCATCTATACTACTTATCCTTTTGGGTCACAGGATAGATTGGAGCCAATCCCAGCTGAATTCAGGTGAAAAGTATGTTACACCCTGGAGATGGAGTCAATTTATTACCGGGCTTACACAAGAAAGGAACAACCAGTCCATCTCACATTCACACCCTTTGGAAATTTAGAGAAGTCAGCTAACCGAATTTGCCTCGGTAGAAACCAGGGTGTCCAGAGGAAACCAGTGCAGGGTTTCAAAAAACTCAGACAATTCATCCCTTGAGCAGCACAAGGTTGTAAATGATACTTTTATTGTTTGGTATTGTTTTAGAAAAAGCCTTTGAAAGTTTGAAATTGCCTGGAGAAATCAGCCGATAATAATTTTCTCCTTCCGTTTTTCAGAATGTTTCCGGTAAAATGAATGTGCATAAAATAACAACACTCATTATTTCACTTTTAAATGCAGCCGTGAAGGGGGGGGGGGGGGGGGCACAAACCAGTGTCTCTCCCCCTTACGCCGGTCCCAAACCCGGATAAATGCAGAGGGTTGTGTCAGGAAGGGCATCCGACGTAAAACCAATGCCAAACTTTATCATGCAAATCACAAACATTACCTCCATACCAGCTCGGTCGAGGCCCGGATTAACAATGACCACCATCAGTGCTGTTAACCAACAGGCTGCTGATGGAAATTGGACTACTGTTGGTCGAAGAAGGAGAGGCAGGAGGCGTGTCCATAGGCAGAGAGAGAAGAGGAAAAGCATGAGTCTCGGACTGAGAGTAGGGACTTTGAATGTTAGAACTATGCAAAGAAAAGACAGAGAGCTGGCTGACATGATCCAGAAGTGGAAGGTGGACATACTGTGTGTTCAGGAGACCAGGTGGAAAGGGAGCAAAGCTAGAAGCTTAGGAGCAGGGTTTAAGCTGTTTTTTCATGGTGTGGATGGGAAGAGAAATGGAGGGGTTTGTCAGGAATGTTCTAGAATTGAAAAGAGTGTCAGACAGAGTGATGAGTCTCAAGTTAGAAATTGAAGGTGTGATGTTCAACGTTGTTAGTGCTTATGCCCCACAGGCAGGATGTGAGCTAGAAGAGAAGGAGAGATTCTGAAGTGAGTTAGATGAAGTGATGCAGAGCACCCCCAGAGGTGAAAGAGTGGTCATTGGTGCAGACTTCAATGGACATGTTGGTGCAGGCAACAGATGGGATGAGGAAGTGATGGGCAGATTTGGTATCCAGGACAGGAACACAGAAGGACAGATGTTTATCAATTTTGCAAAAAGGATGGAAATGGCTGTGGTGAATACTTTCTTCCAGAAGAAATAGGAGCATAAAGTGACTTAGTAAAATGGAGGTAGGAGCACACAGGTAGACTACATCTTGTGTAGACGATGCAGTTTGAAGGAAGTCAGGGACTGCAAAGTAGTAGTGGGTGAGAGTGTTGCCAAACAGCATAGGATGGTGGTGTGCAGGATGGCGCTGATGGTGAGGAAGGTGAAGAAGGCAAAGGCAGAGCAGAAGACAAAGTGGTGGAAGCTGAAAAAGGAAGAGTGCCGTGTTGTCTTCAAGGAGGAGTTGAAACAGGCTTTGGGTGGTCAGGAAGTGCTTCCAGATGACTGGACAACTGCAGCAAATGTGATCAGGGACACAGGTAGGAGAATACTTGGTGTGTCCTCTGAAAGGAAAGTAGATAAGGAGACTTGGTGGTGGAATGAGGAAGTGCAGGAGTGTGTACAAAGGAAGAGATTAGCTAAGAAGAAGTAGGACATTGAGAGGACCAAAGAGAGTAAACAGGAGTACAGGGAAACACAGCTTAAGGCAAAAGTAGCGGTGTCAAAGGCCAAACAGAGGGCGTATGATGACGTATGCTCGGTTGGAAAATAAAGAGGGAGAAAATGATTTATACAGGTTGGCACAGCAGAGAGATAGAGATGGGAAGGACGTGCAGCAAGTTAGATTGATAAAGGACAGAGAGGGCAATGTATTGACTGATGACAGAAGTGTGCTGGGAAGATGGAAAGAGTACTTTGAAGAGCTGATGAATGAAGAAAATGAGAGAGAAAAAAGAGTAGAAGAGGTGACTGTTGAGGACCAGGAAGTAGCAAAGATTAGTAAGGGTGAAGTGAGGAGGGCACTGAAGAGGATGAAGAGTGGAAAGGCAGTTGGTCCTGCCTGATGATATACGTGTGGCGGTATGGAAGTGTCTAGGAGAGGTAGCAGTAGATTTTCTGACAAGAACATTCAACAAGGTCTTAGAGAGTGAGAGGATGCCAGAGGAATGAAGGAGAAGTGTGCTGGTGCCCATTTTTAAGAACAAGGGAGATATGCAGAGTTGTGGCAACTACAGAGGGATAAAGTTGATGAGCCATACGATGAAGTTATGGGAAAGAATAGTGGAAGCTAGACTAAGGTCAGAGGTCAGCATTTGTGAACAACAGTTTGGTTTCATGCCAGGAAAGAGCACCACAGATGCAGTGTTTGCTTTGAGGATGTTAATAGAGAAGTATAGAGAAGGTCAGAGGGAGCTGCATTGTGCCTTTGTGGACTTGGAAAAAGCATATGACAGGGTGCCGAGAGAGGAACTGTTGTATTGCATGAGGAAGTCTGGAGTGGCAGAGAAGTATGTTAGAGTGGTGCAGGACATGTATGAGCGACTTATATATCACGACTCCACCATCATGAGGGGAACAAGCTGGAGTACCTTTGGGTCATCATCGACTTTGTGGACTGGTGTGAGCGCAACCACCTGTGCTTGAACACTAGTAAGACAAAGGTGGTCGACTTCAGGAGAAGGACACCAACACACTCACTGGTGAAGATCCAGGGAATGGGCATTGATGCATTGGACAGTTTCAAGTACCTGGGTGTTCACCTCAACAATAAACTGGACTGGTCCCACAACACCAACGCCCTGTACAAGAAGGGCCAGAGTCCCCTCCACCCTCTGAGAAGACTTAGGTCCTTCGGAGTGTGCAGACCTCTGCTAAGGACATTTTATGACTCTGCGGTCGCCTCTGAAATCCTCTACGCTGCTGTCTGCTGGGCCCCGGGCAGCACAGAGTGGGACAGAAAGAAACTGAACAAGCTGGTCAGGAGGGCCAGCTCTGTCCTGGGCTGCCCACTGGACTCTGTGGAGGAGGTGGGTGAGAGGAGGATGGTAGCCAAGCTCACATCCATCATGGACAACAGCTCTCACCCACTGCACCAGATTGTAGAGGAGCTGAGCAGCTCCTTCAGTGGAGGACTGAAACATCCTCAGTGCAGAAAGGAGCGCTACCACAGGTCTTTCATGCCCACTGCTGTCAGACTGTACAACGCCACTTTGTAATTGTCTGTGAAGTAACCGGTTCTGTGCAATAAAAAAAACCCGTGCAACAATCCACTTTAAGCAGCCACATCTACCTTTTTTGACTGTGAACCACATCCATCTATCTACTCTGCTCTCAAAGATACTTGTATACTGTATTTGTATATAGCCAGTCTACAAAGTTTTATTCTATTATTTTTATATTTTTATATTTGATTTTATCTTTTATTATTATTCTGTTTTAATATTTATGACTATCAATGATGCACCTTTCTAATCTTTTTTGCACCCCTACCGATTGTACTTCCAGAGCATGTAACAGTGAATTTCTCCAATGTGAGATCAATAAAGCTGTATCTTATCTTATTTTGCTGTGATGGGTCACAAATAGTGAATAGTCTGTGAATAATGAATTTCAGTCTTTGTGAATGATGGGTTGCTCGGTCGTCAGACTCGTAATTGTGTGGTGAACATGAGCCTATTCGATTGGGGGAATCATGTGTGTTGCACCTGGTCAACTGTCAATGTCCTTTCTCTAATTCCCCAGATTCAGCCTCCAGCTGAACTCCAATAAACTATCAACTTGAATAAACAAACAGCATTGTCATCTTCCAGCATTCCTTCTCTGCCACAATGGTATAATACATTAAACACATCTCCTAACATACGGATAACACAACACCAATAAAATATAAATTAAAATAGAGAGCATAAAGCATGTTAGTAAGATGTAGGACCAACCTAAAGTGCCAGAAAAGCATCAGTGAACCTTCTCACACAACTTAAAACTCTCTGGATCAGTTCTGGAGGGATGCTACATCACTGTATTAATATGCAGTCATATATCCCTCTAAGTGGACAGGCGGACCCTAACATCCCCAGCAAAATGTCCTCCACAGTATAACAAAGCTACAGATTCTTTCTGAAACATCTCACATAACTATAAGTTACCGTATTCGACGTGATAAGCGCCCAGGGAGCTTTTAAAAATTGGAGTGGGTGGGCGCTTATTGCAATGGTTACCAGCAGAGTGGAACAATAAGCTTATTACCATAGACATGGAAAACATGAATAATAACAGAACAAAAAAAGAGTTTTACAGCTATTTGTGTTATCAGCCAATGAGATTTCCTTTCTGCTTTTTAGGGGTCGCCACAGCAAATAATTTGCACATTTGATTTGGCATAGTTTTTGCGTCGGATGCCCTTCCTGACACAACCTTTTAGCAAGGGACAGAAACACGCTGACGGCTTTGCAGCTACTCTTTTACGAAAGTCAGCAATGGTTCTTTTACATGCCTCTCACCATAGACAGTGAGAGACATGGTCCGCCTTTGATAACCCAGTTAGCTGCACTGGGGGGGACAGTGACAACCTTGTGAAGAGTGGGACTTGAACCCCCAACCTTAGGATCAGCAATCCAGTGCTCTATGCCACTAGACCACCACTGCCCCAGCCTTGTGGTATCAACCAAATTACTTACATAAAAGCTGAAAATAAACAGAAAACAGCATAATTTAAAATATATATATATATATATATATATATATATATATATTTAATTTCTTTAATTTTCCCTCCCGGTGCTGTTCCTTTAAATATCCCCCCTCCCCATGTAAAATTGAGCAAATCAACATGAATGTCAACTTTAGCACATGACAAGTTGAAAAGCACATGGCCAGGAACGTCTTTAAATTTATAAAGTTAGTAAACAGGGGAATCGGGTGAAAAATACACGTCCTCACTTTCTGATGGGTCCATATCTTGCTCATCGCTCCATTATTTCAGAACATCCCACAGTTTTGCTGTTGCAATTTCTAATGCTTCAACTTGTTGGACATTTACCAAGAGAACACAGCAAAATATTTTCCTGTTTTCTAAAGCACGGCGGAACAATCAAATGTGTTGTTACTGATGAACATTATAGACATTCCCCAGTGGCAGGGGGTCTTGAAATAGTAAACTCACTTTTACAGGCAGTGAACGCCTCATTTTACTGTTACAGAGACTGATCGAATAAAATTGGTAAGTTTGATCTACAGTTTTGCTCCCAGTACACATGGGCAGTTATTAGACGTAAGATCAAAAGCACGGGGGTGTCCTTATTGGAGCAGGGCGCTTATTACATTGTATACGGTAATCTTGACTCAGGAGCATACTAAAAGGTATGCTATTGCTTGATTTTCTGTACAGCACCAACACAACCTTAAAAGTTTTAGGTCTGGCCTGGCTTCTAATATCACATACAGCAAACGTAATATACTTTGTATTTTAAAATACTGTACATTACTGTATTTTTATTTCTTGAATTTAGGGATTAGTTCACAGCAAAAAGACCCCAGATTTGATGGGGGCATTTCTGTGTGTTCTCCCTGTGCTTGCATAGGTTTCCTCTGAGTACATCAGTTATATATCATACACACAGATAAATTGAAAGAGAGGGAGGACAGAGAAGGGAGAGAATACATAGTTCTTATTTATTATTTTATCTGAGAGGTTATTGTTCATGCCTGCACTGAATAACTTCAACAAGAATTACACATGCAACAATAAAAGAGAAGTGTAATTATGTTCTGTTTTTGTCTGCAAATACTTTGAATAGTTAGACTATTAAACTTTAATGGATTCGTTGTCATCAGTAGCAAAGTGAAATATGAAATATTTAATATCATTTGACTTTAAAATGAATGTTTTGGTATTATGTACTTTCCAGTCCAACATAATAAGATGCGTTTCCTCAGACAGTGCTAGAGGGTTAGTCAGTTATTGAGGATGGTACTCTGATAGTAAAAATAGCTCACTTTGAGGTTTAACAGCTATTGAGTTTTCAAATACTAAATTACTTTGCAAACAACATGTACAAGAACTTCAGGGATACAATATGAAAACAGCACAGATCAGTGATTGCTGTCCTTGACAGAAACACTTAGAGTCAGAAAAATGAGCACTACAGGCAAAGGCTATAGTAAGTTTTGAACATACAGGGATCCCTTGCTACTTTGCGCTTCTATTCTTGTGGCTTCAGTGCATTGCGTTTTTAGGGGTTTTTTAGTATTCATCAAACTAAAAATAAGGAAATTAAGGAGAATAGGGGGAAACGTTAAGGAAAAGGCCATTTATGCAAAAAAAAACAAAAAAAAAAACCAAAACAAAGAAACAAAAAACAACCCAAAACCTCCCATCATAACTATTTACATTTTTGTGAGGTATGCATCTGAGTGCATGCATGCATGCAAATCTGCGTGCGTCTGTATGTGTGTGCATTTATATTTTATTTACATCTTATACATTATTTTTTATGTTTAATTATTATTATAAGCATTTATAGTATTGAATATGTATTTATTGATACATATATACATATACAGGTACATGAGTCGGGGGGGGGGGGGTGATCCTACTTAGCGGAATTCGGTGGTCGCCGGGGATCTCTGTCTCCAATTAACCGCGGAAAGTGAGGGATCCCTGTATTTACATATGCAACAAAAATACAAAGGTGGTATTGAAATTAAAACCATCTCAATATTGCTGCTGGTAGTGCTCTGGTTGAAAACTGGCCTTGAGCAGGCTTGAGGAAAAGGGGGAAATTGTACATAATAAAAAATTATCTCTAAATGAACACATACAAGGTGATGTTTAAAGGTGATTAACGGAGGAGATCATTCCTTAGATCAATACACATGCATGTCTATCATACTTCTCATACTACTTTCTATACTTTTGGGGGGCAGGAGTTATAACCTGATGGTTAGAGAAGTGGCTTTGGGACCGAAAGGTCACTGGTTCCTCAAAAAAAACGTGTGGTAGTGGGGGAGTGAGCTGCACCTTCCCTTCCTTCACTTTCATTTCTGAAGTACTCTTGAGAAAGATATGTAACATCCAACTCTGAAAGCCCCAATGTGAGTGGCAGCCCACTGATTTGACTGTGTGTGCTCACCTTGGATGGGTTAAATGCAGAGCCAATAATACACACACACACACACACACACACACACACACACACACACACACACACACATAGTGGTGCATGTTCAACTCGTGTCAAATCCCAGTTAGACCCCCACTGTGCTAAGACCCCTGGGCAAGGTCTTAACCACAAGTGTGCTTCTGTTCACCCAGCAGTATAAATGGGTACCAGTAAAAATACACGGTAACCTGCAATGGACTTGTGTACCATCCAGGAGGAGGTGTACTTCTAGTCACTTCACGCTATGGAAACCGGAGATAAGCGCCGGCCTGATGAGCCATTATGGCTTGGGTGGAAAAATCCCAACAGACTTTACCTTACCTATATGACTATGTAACTTACAGGCTGAAATGTTTTATATCAACTTCCCCAGCATATTATGTAGTTGGAGTCCTACACTACATATATCCACATGCAAATGTCCACATCAGCGAACGGACTGTGAGGGCAGTCTCCAGGGTTCTGCTTTAAGAGTTCTAGATCACCTCCTCAAGAGACACTGAGAACCCCTGGATTCAAATGATAGATGGGTGAGTCTACTAGGCTTTTTAACCCAGAGATGGAGCTTATCCTGGCTCCTGTAGTGCCAAAATATCTACAAGTTCTACTCCTAGATGGGCTGTTACTCCAGCACAGGTTACCTGCCCAGTATTTTTACTTGCAATTATTTATACTGCTTGACCTTGTCCAGAAATCTTAGCTCAGTGGGGTCTAACAGAGATTCAAACCCATGACTCATGAGCCCAGCACATTATACTACTATACCACATCTTCCCAGTGATAAGAAACTTCATCTGATTCTGTATGTGAGAGAGAAGAAATACAGATCACACGAATTTCTTAAAACAGGTGCTGATAAACAATGCTGTTTTATCACAGAGTGCAGAATATATGTTTTTAAATCATCATTCTGTTTCCTTGGTACACAGTGAAGGTTATAACGTTAATCCAGGAGGCACTACAAGTTATCAGGGTGATTATCAGGCATCCTCTGGTGCCACCTGGAGGATGAAATGACAATCTTATATGTACCTTCTTATTACAAACCGGATGTGGTGAAGGCGGACATGAAGGTCGTTGGAGTAAGAGTAGAAGATGCAGAGGATAGGGAGAGATGGAGGCAGATCATTTGCTGTGGCGACCCCTGAAGGGAACAGCCGAAAGAAAAAGAAGAAGATTCCAAAAAAAGTTGGCATACTATACAAATTGTGAATAAAAACTGAAGGCAATGATGTGGAAATGCCAAATTACAATATTTTATTCTGAATAGAACATAGATGACAGGGTCAAAAGTTTAAACTGAGAAAACGTATCATTTTCAGGGAAAAATGTGTTGATTTTAAATTTCATGGTGTTAACAAATCTCAAAAAAGTTGGGACAAGGCCATTTTCACCACTGTGAGGCATCCCTTGTTGTAAGAAGTTTCTCAAGTTTAGAAATAGGAATGCTGTCCCATTCTTGTCCAATGCAGGCCTCTAACTGTTCAACTGTATTGGGGATTCTTTGTTTCGCCTTTCTCTTTATGATGTGCCAAACGTTCTCTATAGGTGAAAGATCTGGACCGCAGGCTGGCCATTTCAATACCCGGATCCTTTTCCTATGCAGCCATGATGTTGTAATTAATGCTGCATGTGGTCTGGCATTACCATGTTGAAAAATGCAAGGTCTACTCTAAAAGAGACGACGTCTGGATGGGAGCATATGTTGTTCTAGAACCTGAACATACTGTTCTGCATTGACGGTACCTTTCCAGATGTGCAAGCTACCCATGCCACACACATTCATGCAACCCCATACGATCACAAATGCAGGCTTCTGAACTGAGGGCTGATAACAACTTGGGTTATCCTTGTCCTCTTTAGTCCGCATGCCATGGCATCCCAGTTTTCCATAAAAAATTTGAATTGTGACTCATCTGACCGCAGAACAGTTTTCCACTTTGCCACACCCCATTTTAAATGATCCCTGGTCCAGAGAAAACACTTGTGCTTCTGGGTCCTGTTTAGAAATGGCTTCTTCTTTGTACTGTAGAGTTTCAGCTGGTAGCGGCAAATGGCACGGTGGATTGTGTTCACTGACAATGGTTTCTGGAAGTATTGCTGAGCCCATTCTGTGATTTCTTTTACAATTGTGTTAATGTTTGTGGTGCAGTGCCGTTTAAGGACCCAAAGATCACGGGCATCCAGTATGGGGTTTTTTTTGGCCTTGACCCTTATGGACAGAGATTGTTCCAGCTTCTCTAAATCTTTGAATGATGTTATGCACTGTAGATGATGATAACTTCAACCTCTTTGCAATTTTTCACTGGGAAACACCTTTCTGATGTTGCTTTCTGCGGAACATTTGGGGAATTGGTGATCCTCTACCCATCTTCGCTTCTGAGAGACACTGCCACTCTGAGAAGCTCTGGTTATACTCAGTCATGTTGTCAATGGACCTCATTAGTGGTAATTGGTCTTTCAGCTGTTCGTTATAAGTGCAATTGACTTTTACAGCCTCTTATTGCTACCTGTCCCAACTTTTTTGAGATTTGTTGACACCATAAAATTTAAAATCAACATATTTTTCCATTAAAATGATACATTTTTTCAGTTTAAACTTTTGACCTGTAATCTATGTTCTATTTGCATTATTGAAATTTGGCACTTCCACATCATTGCATTCAGGGTTTATTCACAATTTGTATAGTGTGCCTACTTTTTTTGGAATCCGGTTTGTATACAGTAACATATCCACTATATATTATTGTCTGTGGAGAGACTCATGTAAAAGAACAATTGCTGTTATTTGTAAGAGAAGGCCATTGTGTTGCCATCAGAATATTTCTGCCCTGTGATGGTATGGCAAGCTGTTCAGAGTGTATTCTGCCCTTGTCCAGAGTCGGCTGAGATGGCACCAGCCTCCCCGCGACCCTACTTAGGCTTAATCAGTTCAGAAAATGAATGAATGAATGACTGAATGTCCAATGTAAACTGATACCATCATTTTTTGAAAGATTTATAGATATACAAGTTGATGGAGATCCCTCACAGCAGTAGTCCAACTCAGTTGGAGTTTCTCTGGGGCATCAGTTCCTGTGCAATAGGAATTATTTTCAACACTCTTCTTGACAGTCTGAAGATACCTGTCAGAGAGCCCTGGTCAATCTGGGGATCAGCAGGATGCTGCTGATTCCTTGCCTTTGCTAGTAAATTATACAGTCACTCTGTTGACTGTGGCAAGAAAGACTTCCACCCAAGACTTTGTGGAATCTGACACCGGTTAAGTTAACCTTTAGGCTTACCCACAATACATTCTCCATGAAAATCAGACAAATCATTTGGTCCTGTTTTTCACAGCATTGCTAGTTGCTGTTAAAAAAAATAATAATAATATACACTGTAATACAGTGGTACCTCACCTTACAATAGTCCCAGCAAACGAAAAATCCAGGTTACAAAAACAAGTTTCTGTATACGAAACGAGCTAAACTCGCCATTCAAACATTAAAACGTGCCATTCAAACATTCAAACAATGCACGAGCTGTTTTCCCATTTACTATTTCCAACATCCCGCCCCACTGGCCTCCCATTGGCTAGGAGGGATGACGCAGCTCCCTCCCACTGGCTATTATGGAGCTGCATCTCCCATAATGCTTTTCGTGTAAAGGACAGAGTTACTGTTTTTAGACTCAGGCTTTTAACCTTCCATAAACATTTGTGAGATTATAACTCTGCTAAGAAGACATGGTCAACACAAACACATACACACACACACACACACACACACACACACACAAACATACACGCGCGCGTGTGATTTCCGGTGCAAGTGAAAAGAAGAAGCAGGCTCGTGATATTGCAAAGGAATATGGCTAAACCCATCTACCATCAGTACAATATTGAAGCAGAAGGTATTAAAAAGTGGGCTTTTATAATTTTTAAAGCGTTTAGGGGGTAGTATTGGGGCCTTGGAACGAATCACGCATTTTACATGTAAAAGGCTGTTCAATTTACCAAAAATCCAGGTTAAGAAAAAGGCTCTGGAACGGGTTAATTTGGTAAGGTGAGGTACCACTGTATAAGAAGGAAAAATATCTGAACAAGTTTGATTGATGAAATGGTTCTTTTGATGGTCAGCATGTCCACCTTACAGCAAGAAGATCCTAAGTTTGTGTTCCGGGCTCAGCGAGGGTCTTTCTGTGTGGAGTTTGTATGTTTGTCCTGTGCTTGTGTGGGTTTCCTCCAAGTATTCTGGTTTTATCCCACAAATACATGCACATTAGATTAATTGGGGGTTCCAAATTGCCCCTAGGTGTGAGTGTGGATGGGTGTGTGTATTGGCTCTGTGATTATGTGGTTCGCCAAATAAGTGAGTTAGTTTGAACAGATGAGTTTCACAGATAAACTTTGTAATGAGGGGTGTCTGTTTACATTTTGATGTGTCATCATATTAGTATGATAAACCAAGAGAAACACATTTAATATAAGATTTTCAAGAGAAAACCTACATGTAATTGCGACCAGTCATCTTCAAGAAACACCTCATCTTTAGAGTAAATCAGGGGTATGGCTTTGAAACCAGTCCATCTAAAAGCGGTATGCACATATGTATATCCACACACTTGCTCATATGACACCCTGGTCATATCCAGAGCATCATGTTAGGGAACTGCTCCACCAAAGAACATAAAACCCTGTAGAGAGTGATGTGTTCAGCCAATTTCATCTCCATAGCCTGTTGACCATGCTTAACATGCTTAATATGCCTACGAAAAATTAGTATACATGAACATTATACATTATTTATTACATTTTATATTATTAATACATTATACATATACAATACATATACAAATACATTATACACTATCAATAAATGCTAATTGTTAATTAGCTAGGCAACACCAAATTCACTCCTGCATTTACCCTCTTGCTGTATTTCTTCATACCCCCATTTCACTGGAGTGTGGAATGCAAGGATCATGGCGGAGAGGCACGGCACGCACTCTATGGAGGAGCTTCAGCATTTTTACACAGAAAATGGGCCAAAAACCTACGGAAAATTGCACTTTTTGGAACACCTTCGGAAGGATCACGGAATGTGCGGAAAGGACACAGAAAGACCGCGGTACAATGTCGGAATACATGCGTTAAAGCACTCGGATCACCTTCGGAACCAGTGTGGACAGCAAAGGAAGATCTTTGGATAATTCACGGAACGTTCACGGAAAGGACGGAACGTTTGCGGAACGATCATGGCACTACTCCATTTTAGAAGGAAGACCCATGGAATGATCGCAGAACAGGCGGAATGAGGGCGGAACGTTCACGTTCAACATGGAAAGACTGAGGAATGACTGAGGAACAGCTGACGTAACCACGTTTCAACGAGGAAAAATCGGTATAGATCATAAGATTTGCTCCTGATTCAGCCTATAAATACGTGGAATGACCAAGGAAGCTCATTCTCTCATTCATACTATATGTTTCTAATGTGCAATATGTTTATAATTTACAATAAACTTAAAATTTAACATATGTTTATATGTTTAATATCAATAACGTCACTACATTCCTTTTATTTGCACCTCAATCATTCCAGACTAAAAACCATGCACACAAGTCCAAACCACAGTGATTATAACTAAAACTTTATTACATGAACAGGGACACCAGCATGACTGGTTATGGTAGCATAACTAAAAGAGAGAGAACCAGAAGGAAGACAGACATGAGGACACCCTGTGACATTGGGCAGCCACTCCACTGTCAATGGACCGGGGCAACCATGTAGAGTGAGTGAGCAACAGCATCCCAACATCACAGTTTACCAGACCTCTCTATGCCTGAGACCCCAGATCTGCTCCTTTACCTTCTTCTTCTTCACTTATCCCTTAACATCCGGGGATGTCATTGGGGTGCCTTCATGATGAGACTTGGGCTGATTTTGGCCTGGTGGCGCCCATCCCTTTCCAGGTCGTAGAAACATGCTGACAATGGTTCTTTTACATGCCTCTCACCGTAGACAGTGCGAGACATGGCCTGCCTTTGGTAACCCAGTTAGCTGCATTGGGGGGGGGGGGGCAGTGACAACCCTGTGAGGACTCCAACCCCCAACCTTTGGATCAGCGATCCTGCGCCTTAACCACCACTAGACCACCACTGCCCCTCCTTTACCTAATAAAAGGCTGTTAACAAAATGCTTGAATAAATAAGTAAGTTTTCAGCCTCGTCTTACAGAGACTGTGTCTGAGTCCCGAACATTAACTGGAAGGTTATTCCATAACTGTGGGGCTTAGAAAGAGAAAGCTCTGCCCCCTGCAGTAGCCTTCATTATTCAAGGTATCACTAAGCACCCTGCACCTTTTGATCTAAAGGGCCATGCCAATCATAAATGACAAGAAGTTTGCTAAGATAATGTGCCTCGAGACCATTAAGTACTTTACAGGTTAAAAGTAGTATTTTATATTCAACTTGAAATTTAATTGTGAGCCAGTGCAGTGCAAATAAGATCAGGGTGATATGATCATGTCTTCTGGTTCTAGTAAGGACTCTTGCTGCTACATTCTGGACTAACTTGGATTCCTTACCTGAATTGTGGGTTCCTTTGTATTTATCATGTTGGAGAGTGGCGAATACAATTGTGCATTATAAACTGATGTAAAAATGACAGAAATACTTCAATTACATTTATTTCCTAGGAATTGTTAGAGTATCAATAACTGTGGAAAAGATGATTTTATGAAAAAATATGTATATCTTCATCAGACAGAAGGCCTAGAGGAAAACCAAAGAGAAGATTTATGGATGTGGTGAAGGAAGATATGAAGGTAGTTGGAGTAAGAGTAGAAGATGCAGAGGATAGGTAGATGGAGGCGGATGGTTCGCAGTGGCGACCACTGAAGGGAAAAGCCGAAAGGAAAAGAAGACGAAGAAGATTTATTTCTTCATCGGGGATTTTTCCCACTTAAAATTCACTTGAGTGAAGTTGACATTTTCTACAATTTTCAGTCCGAGAGTTTGCTACTTAAGTTATTGGAAGGTTTTTTTTAACACATCTCCACCAGGGGTGCCAATAATTATGGAGTGTATTGTATAAATATATACCTTAATCTCCAAATAAGTCAAAATTAATCATCTCGTTATTAAGATACAAATTTCAACAATATACATTATTATATATGTACGTGCACTATAAAGTATTTCTTGTCCTTTCAACTTATTTTGTGCATCATGTGCATAACCCAAAGTGTCATGGATGACTTTTCCATCATGCTCAAGAATATAAATGATTCTAATTAAAAATTCCAATCACCCTGTGGTAGAGCTCAAAGCTATAGCATAGTCTGTCTGAGAAATTAATCTTTCTCTGAGTACCCTCCAGCCAGACTGTCACTTGAATGACGACTCATGTTGCTCTACGTGAGTCTGAGTGTAATGATAATCAAATAGAAGAATAGACACTTTCTTGTCCACTCAATTGTGTATTACTATATTTATTATTATTATTGTCACTCAACCCTTTCCCCAATGCCATTAACTTAAGGTGCAAATGCTATTAACTTAAACAGTGGGGCGGTGATAAAGCTGTGCTTTAATACAAAAAGAAGACATACAAAGAAGTGCATACACACCTCCTTTTAGTCATTTTAGGTACACATGAAATTTTAAATTGATACAAAATAAATCCACAACAAGGACACATCATCCATGAAAAACTTTCTTCACAACAAGAAGGAGAATAAAATAAATATCTTACCTGTTCAGCAAGAAAAAGCTAAAACATCTCTAGCACTGAATCTTTAATAGTAAAGCATTAGTAATGCTGCATGATGGCATAGTGCTTAAATCTCATGTCCCCCTAAAAAAATCCAGGGTTTGGACCCTATGGCTGCCAAGGGCATTTCAATGAAGAGTCTACATGTTGACCCCATGCTTATGTGAGTTTCCTCCAGGTACTCCAGTTTCCTCCCATATTTAAGACACGGATAGTATGGTAAACTGACTACCCTAAATTGTGCCTAGGTGTGAATGTGAATTCATGTTTGTGCTTGGGTTAGCCCTGCAGTAGTGGGTGGCCTGTTCAGGTTGTATACTCACATACAGTGGAGCCTCGGAATCCAAACGCACTAGAGGTCGAACAAATCGGAATACGATCAAAAAATCCGGGACTTTTTCGTCCCGGAAATCGAACAAAAACTGGAAGTCGAACTCAAAAAAAGGGCGAGAGAAAACGAGGCCGAGAGGGAGGAAAAGTGCACGACTTCCGGAAGTCCGGAAGTTGTTGATACTATGTATCTGTTATGGTCTGTGATTTCTGGCAGCGTGTTAACTCTATCTCTCTCTCTCTCGCTCTCTCTCTCTCTCTCTCCTTATACACTGCAGGTGCTGGCGAGGGGTGTGGCTGGTACCTGCAGGCAATTCCAGAAGAGTGCAACTTTAAGTCACTCAGCAATCAGCTGAAATATAAAAAGGAGTGGAGGTCCCCTCCAATGTCAGAAGATTGTAATTCAATGTGATTCCGTTCCCCATGATCTCTCTGACTCCTGGTACCCTGCTTCATGCTCGACCAGTGTTCCATTAAGAATCATTTCCAGTGATTTTGGTTTTCCCAGTGCTAAAATAAAATCGTTGAATCTTCGTACATGGTCTCCTGCATCTTTGGGTCCGACTCATATGCTCCCGCCGTCACAGTATCACCCTGATAAAGCTGGCACTGTTCTGGGGAAGTTCCGAAGTTGTTGATACTATATATCACCCTGATAAAGCTAAAGCTAGTGCTAAAGCACTAAAGCTAACCTAAAGCTCAGCTAAAGTGCTAAAGCTAAACTAAAGCGCAAGTAGTGCTGTGAACACCTTTAACAATAAGGTCATGAGCCACTTCTGTAAAGTTTTGAAAAGAAAGCAGAAACAAGCCACGTTAGAAATGTTCTTCAAGAAAAGAAAGGAACATCCTGAAGAAGAGTCATCCATGCAAAGCAGTAGCAAAAGGAAAAAACACCTTTGGTTGATTTATCTGAAGCTGTTATAAGATAAGATAAGATAAGATACAGCTTTATTAATCTCACAATGGAGAAATTCACTGTTACAGGCTCTTGAGGTACTATCAGTAGGGGGTGCAAAAATAGATACAAGTACAAACATACACACATACATATATTATATAAGTAAATAAATAAATAGATACATAAATAGTATAAATTACTAAACAATAAAAAGAAAAGAATGGAGCAACTTTATAGACTGGCCTATATTAAAGTGTAATGTATCTGAGTGCAGAGTAGATGGGTTGATATGGTTCACAGTCAGTGGGGTAGATGTGGTTGATTAAAGTGCGGGGATTTTGTGCACATAACCGGTATTTTCTGAACCAGTTACAAAGTGGCGTTGTACAGTCTGACAGCGGTGGGAATGAGCGACCTCTTGGTAGCGCTCCTTCCTGCACTGAGGATGTCTCCAGTCGTCCACTGAAGGAGCTGCTCAGCTCCTCTACAGTCTGGTGCAGTGGGTGAGAGCTGTTGAACAGGATGGATGTGAGCTTTGCTACCATCCTCCTCTCACTCACCTCCTCCACAGAGTCAGTGGGCAGCCGAGGACAGAGCTGGCCCTCCTGACCAGCTTGTTCCAGTCTCTTCCTGTCCCGCTCTGTGCTGCCCGGGGCCCAGCAGATGGCAGCGTGAAGGATTGCAGAGGCTACCACAGAGTCATAAAATGTCCTGAGCAGAGGTCTGCATATGCCGAAGGACCTGAGTCTCCTCAGAAGGTGGAGGCGACTCTGGCCCTTCTTGTACAGGCGTTGGTGTTGTGGGACCAGTCCAGTTTATTGTTAAGGTGAACACCCAGGTACTTGAAACTGTCCACTGTCTCAATGTCCTGTCCTGGATGTTCACTAGTAAATGTGTGTGTGTGTGTGTTTGAGTGCTTCTCTGAAGTCGACCACCATCTCCTTCGTCTTCCTGGTGTTCAAGCACAGGTGGTTGCGCTCACACCAGTCCACGAAGTCAACGATGACCCGACCGGTACTCCAGCTCGTTCCCCTCTGACACATTACGATGGCGGAGTCGTCGAGAACTTCTGGAGGTGGCAGCTGTTTGTGTTATATATGAAGTCCGAGTATAGATGTTAAAAGGAAGGGTGAAGGGCGGTGCCCTGCGGTGCCCCGTGCTACAGACTACCACCTTTGACTTACAGCCGGCGCAGCCGCCGCGTGCTGTGGGCCGGTTAGTAAGGTAGTCAATAATCCAGGCAGCAAGATGCCCGTCCACTCCCGTCCTCCAGCTTCCCCCGCGAGCGCGCTGGCCTGATGGTGTTGAAGGCGCTGGAGAAGTCAAAGAACATGACCCTCACAGCGCTGCCCGGCCGATCTCAGGTGGTGAGTGCCGCTGCAGAAAGGTAGATGGCGGCGTCTTCTACTCCGATGTTGGGCCTGTAGGCAAACTGCAGCGGGTCTAGGGTGGGGCTCACCATAGGCGGAGGTGTTCAAGGAGGAACCTTTCCATGGTCTTAATGAGGTGGGAGGTCAGGGGCGACAGGTCTGTAGTGGGCTGGTTCCTTAAAGCTTGTGCTGTTTTGGGAACCGGAACCACACAGGAGGTCTTCAGAGGACTGGAACCTTCTCCAGGCTGAGGCTCAGGTTGTACAGGTAGCATAGTACCACACAGAGCTGGTCTGCGCGGGTCCTCAGCAGCCTGGGACTGATGCCATCAGGTCCTTCAGATTTCCTCTGATTTAGTCGCCTCAGCTGTCTCCTCACCTGGTCTGATGTGAGGAGAGGGGGGCTGGGGTGAACTGCAGAGGGAGGGGATGTGTCTGTCGGGCTGTAGCAGTCAAGTGAAGTTGGCCTGGGGAGGAGGTGTCAGCTGGTCTGGAGGCGTGTGAAGGGGGAGAGGCAGGGAGGGGTGCAGAGGGGAGGGGAGAATCAAACCTGTTGAAGTAGCAGTTTAGTTCATCCGCCCAGCGCTGGTCACCATCAGCTGTCCCTCTGACACTCTGCCCAAATCCAGACATGGTCTTTAGTCCTCTCCAGACATCCCATTGCGTTGTTCTGAGCCAGCTTCTCCTCCATCTTCTTCCCATAGTCCTTCTTTGCCTTCCTGATCCTCCACTGGAGCTCACGCTGGACCTTCTTCTGCTCCTCTCTGTCCCCGAGATGAAAGCCCTCTTTTTCTGGTTCAGGAGGACTTTGAGCTCAGGGGTGACCCATGGGTGGTTGTTGGAGAAGCACCGTACCCTCCGTGTTGGCACAGTGCTGTCACGCCCAGAAGTTCATGTAGTCGGTGATGCAGTGTGTGAGGCCGTCGATGTCATCACCAAAGGAGTTACAGAGCATGCTCCAGTCTGTGGTCTGGAAACAGTCCCTAAGCCTCTCGTTGGTCTCCTCGGTCCACACTTTCCACAGACCTCTTCTGTGCAGGTTCCTTCGCACCTGGGTGTGTATTGGGGAGCAGGTAGACCAGGTTGTGGTCTGATCGTCCCAGTGAGGGGGAGGGGAGGAGCTGTAGCGTCATTCACATTGCATACAGTAAGTCCAGTGTTTTATTGTCTCTTGTGGCGCACTTCACGTGTGCGTGAGCATTCGGAAGAAGCGGAGAAAGGGCGTGGTTAAAGTCCCGCTGATCAGAATCATGGCGCGGGGTGGCGAGTCTGTGTCTGATTAACGGCGCTGTGTGAAGCGGCGCTCACCTTGACCGCCCGCATCAGCCGAGGCGGAATGTACACGCAAAAACACAATCGTGTGAAAACTCCTCGGTAGATAATATGGCGCTTGGCGCTTATAAGCAGCTCCCACGTCCAGCGTGCACAGCTGCTCCTTCACGTCTGCGCGTTGCCGGGTGGCACCATCGTTCATTCACATAGACCGCCCGCCCCTCCTTTCTTCTTACGCTCTCCGTTACACTCCGATCTGCAGCGCAGTGTAAATCCGTGAAGAAACCACAGAGTCGGTGTGAGTTCATTCAGCCACGTCTCCGAGAAACACATGAGGCTGCAGTCGGTACTGCCTCTGCTGCCGAGGTCAGCGCCGCCAGCTCCTCCGTCTTGTTGGCGATCGCGCGGACATTTCCCATGATGACAGAGGAACACATGTCCTCCGCGTCTTTTCGTCCCCCCCTCTGCAGCCTCTCCTTTTCCTCCCGTATTTCCAAAGGAACAACGGGCTTTTTCGCGTGAAGGAGGCGAGGGCGCGCCAGGCCGAGAGGGTCTCACGTGTATAAGACCTGCGTTGCTCAGAGCCGTCGGTGAATGAGTTTCCTGGCCTTGATCCAAAAAGTGAAAATAAAGTGCACAGAAGAACAAAAGCATCATGAAAGTATGTTTTCCAGATGCAGGATTGAAGAAAGAAGAAAATTTGAAAAAGATAAAAGAAACACGCCTATATACAATAGAAAAGAGAAAAAAAAGAAAAATAAACTGCAGAGCTCCTGTAACTGGCTGCAGGTCACCAGCCATCTTGAAAAAAAAAAAAAAAAAAAAAAAAAAAAAAAAAAAAAAAAAAAAGAATCCTCCTCTTCTCTCCCTCTCCAACATTTATGTATGCCAACTGCTCACCACCACAAAGGTAAAAATTCTTATCTTTATTGTTCTTCTGCTTTAACTGCACTGTGGTTTTTATTTTAGTGTGTTGTGGTCACTTTTGTGAGAGACTCTGGTTTTGGTGGCTCAACTCTTTATCTTTCTGCCCGTTGGAAGACAGACATTATTTGTAATGGGAAAAGCAGATTCGGAATTCAAACAAATCGGAATCCGAACAGCTGTCTGGAACGGATTAAGTTCGAGTACCGCGGCTCCACTGTACTCACTTTTGCTTACTTTCTCATGCTCTCACTTTCTCTTTACTGACTACGTACTGGTTCTTTAGACATCAAGCGACCAAGCTATTTCAGCGATTAATATGACAGAGTGGGGTCATTTGTGACCCTAGTGATTTTATATCGGAATGTTTCTATATAAATGATTGCTTAAGGGTTATTAATATTTATTCCACTCTCTAATATATTTGTCCATCATTGTATGTAATAAGGTATGGAATTTGATATATTTTTACAAAAAAGTAGCCAAAACACACAATGGTAGAACAATATTACATTTATTTAGACAAACCTTGTCTGTTACATCTTGTAATATGTCACCTTATTTCTTTGCATAAAATATGCATTACAATGTGGTAGGATAATTTACATGTAACTGTCAAAATGAAGCATCATCAAAACCATCTGAAGCTATAATGTCAAAAATCTCATAGATCTTCCTGGGGTCATAACTACAAAACTACTTACATTTTTGTGAGGTGCACATCTGAATGTGTGCATGCGCATCTGTGTGCATGCGCACGCATGCGTCTGTATGTGTGTGTGTATTTATATTTTATTTACATCTTATGCATTTTTTAATGTTTAATTGTCATTATAAGCATTCATAGTATTGAATGTGTATTTATTGATATTATGTACACATATACTTGTTCGTATACGTCAGTCAGGGGGGGGTTGATCCTACTTTGCGGAATTTGGTGGTCGTGGGGGGATCTCGGTCCCAATTAACCACGGAAAGTGAGGGATCTCTGTGTCTATATATATATGAACTTTCTCCAAATGGTTCAAGAGAAACATTAATTTTGGAAAATGTCTTGAGTACATATTGTAGACTATTTTGGGGGAATTTTAAGGGTTAAAAACCCAGAACTATCTGCGTTCAAAGTCCCAGCTGTTTCTCTGTCTGTTCACGAAGTTCCTTCTTCTGGATCTAGAAAAGGTGCAGAACAGTAATTTATTTGGTGCTATTTAACTTAACCACAAAGCAGATGTCCTTAACACACTGCTACGTCTGAAACAACCACTGTGAATTTTTAGTGAACGGAAATTGCTAAGATTTCTCAAGTTGTGAAATCCAGTTCATTAGGCCCAAATAAACACCACACTTACATTTTTAACATTATTTTCAAATTGCCTTCAGCATAAATAAAATAAAACAAAATAAAAAAGGTGGAGACCACAATGAATTTGGGAGGGTAAACAATACGGATATAATGCAATTCATCTTGTTAGACATATTTATCAATTTATAAAGTTTCACTGTGACATAACTAGCAAATAAAATTCACACGAGCTTGTCCAAAGGTGTATGCACTTACTTTTCCTGAACCAGTAAGAGGATAACCCTTAACAAAAGTAACATAGCGGGGGATCTTAAAATGGGCAATCTAGAAACAAAGAAATAAATACAAGTGGAATGAGTTCATGTCAATTATATAGGCTGGAATATATATTAGGCATTCAAGACAGTTATATCTGACCTGGCCTTTGCAGTACGCCCTGAGCTCCTCTGCAGTACATTCCTGTCCATCCTTTAGTCTAATACAGGCACAGACCTCTTCACCCATCCTCTCATCTTTCACGCCAATTACCTGTAAATAATGCCAAGAGGGAGATCAAATCTGTCTGATTTTCCCCTTTTTCCTCTTTGAGTTCAGGGATAGACAAATGTCATTCAGTATGGTTACCCAGTCACATGTTTTTCCCCAAGTCATGAGGCTAAAAAGTGATAGCTAACAATGTACTGATACATAGTAATGGAAATCAGTGCGCATGATTTTTCAATTAAAAAAAACTGTTAGAATGTATCAATTTTGCTTGTATGAAAAATGTATTTAATATATGTAATTATATAACATACTATATATATTATACAGACTCGGACACTGCCTAAAAGCGTAACGCCCGTGACTGCCCTTACTTGACATGTTTTTCTGCCAACTCTCAAATCCCTTGCACATATCCTATATATATAGATATATATAAATCAATTTTAATAACTTGTTTATAGAAGGTAATAAAAATGAGGTAACCAAACACACAATCATACTCTCAACATGTTAGGGACACCACTTACAAACCCTAGTTTAAGAGAACATTTCAATAACACAAGAATTTCTTTAATGATGACATCACATCACATGACAAAGTATTATCCACCTCTTGCCCTCTATATTACTGTCTTCCAAAAAAAAATGTTGGGGTTTTTTTGTTTGTTTGTTTGGTTTTTTTGGTGGGGAATATAACATATTCAAAGAACAACACAAGGATGCAATGTGTACATGTACGCAAGTACAGGCTGACGCTATAAGTTTTAAGAAAAAAGAAAACTAATTCAAATTTCAGAAAGGGAACCACCTACTTTAACCAAACTTGGCAAGTCAATCTACAGGGAGCTAGTAGTTCACAGCTATATTTGTTTGGCTTGGCAAGTATTGCAACTTGATGGTTATATAGACTGACATATGGACAAATGAAGGTTGACCTAAAAGGGGTACAGGAAAGAAAGGAGGAAGTTGCATTTAAAGTTTCCAAAAATAAACCCCTAGGTAGCATATATTTCTTTAAAAGATACAGTATCAACATCAAATCTGGAGTAAATATTTAACCCTTTGAAAGCTCCATTTACACAAAATGTTTCATGAATATGTTTCACTTCATAGTCCATGTTTCATCCAAGGGTACGTGAAGGTAAAAGAGCAGACATTTTTTTATGGCTGTGAAAGACACTTAGTTGGATAAGATTCATCTTCTATTCATCCCCCAAACCAGACTATTCACAGTGTTTAAACTGAGAAAGCTTGTGAATAGGAACTTTCTATAAGCCTGTGTTGCTGAGCATGCTGAGCATGAGCAAAAAAAAATGTTCTTTTTTTACATTGAATTATTGAATAAAAGGAATTCCATGCCAACTGTTGATACTGGACTTGGCAGACAAATCCCCAAACCTCTCAGAATGTAGACCAATGATTTTGTGAATTGTAAGGATATTTTTATGAAGATTGATGATGCATTCCCTCATTAAAGTCAAATTATTTTTATCTATATACTGTAGGTACAGTCGGCACCCAACTTAAGAAATTAATCTGTTTCAGAGCCCCCTTCGTAATGCGGGGATTTCGTAAGTAGGGGTCGCATCTTACATGTTAAACGCCTAATTCGTTCCAAGGTTCCAGTCTTTGGACGGGATAAACCCCATAAACCCTTTAAAAATGATAAAAGTACACCAATTTTGTATGAAATATGTGTTAAAAGTAAAAGAAAATCATTTATTAAACAATTTAAACATTTTATTAACATATTTATTAATTAAACCATTATTAAACATTTTTTATTAACACACATACACACACACACACACACACACACACACACACACACCGCTCTCTCTCTCTCTCTCTCTCTCTCTCTCTCTCTCATATATATATATATCTCGCGTGCACTGCGGGCCACGCCCACAATACGTGAATTCAAAGCGCATTCCCTGCTTGACAAACTCAATTTTAATTTGATTCCTTGAGGGATCGGAATTCCAGATGAGCTCAAATGCACCCACATTTATTAAACATTTACTGAATTAAAACAACTTAAAAAAATAAACTAAAGACTAAAGAGTGAAGCTTCTTCCTGTCTCTATCTGGGAGACCAGCTGGGCAGGGATGTTGAGATACAGCCAATGAGAGAGTAACTCAGAGTTTGAATTTGAATTTCTTTTCGTAAGAGAGGGTTCTTTCGTATCAACCCGGGGATTTCGTACACAGGGGTCTTCGTAAGTTGGGGGCCGACTGTATTTTTAAAAACTTGACATATTGTACATCTTAGACAAGATTTTATGCTTTAATCTGAAAATGGTTCGTTTCAATCCACGAATGTGATATTCAGCTGTATCAAAAAATACGGTCCTGTGACTTCTAACTGGTTTGATTCTAGAAAGTCCCAATTTGGCCAACATCGTAACCTGCATGTTCCTCCATCTGAAATGCTGATTTGTCATCCATGTGGATCAATTAATATGGGTGGTAAGTAAATACTGTTACCCCATCATCCAGATCGGTCAATGTATACAGTGCAGCGGTATAAGATTTGGAAGCATGTGCTACAGTTACAGATTTGAGGTCTGTACAATCATTCTAAAGTATATTACATACAACAAACAACAGCTCAGACACAACTCAGACACAAAATTGTTTTTCCACGATTTCCAAGCTAGTGATTTGTTCACCCTATTGAATAAAAATACAAAGGCAAATGTGCAACCTATCAGTTCCAATATTTCTTAGAGTTTCTGATCAAAATGTGCAAAAAAACAGAATCATAAACTATCCACCCAACACCCTTGGTATGCTTGGTCACCTGTGCTTCTTGAACTTTTGGGTGTGTGTGAAGGAACTGCTCGA
The DNA here is from genome assembly GCA_024760905.1 of Plotosus lineatus. Classification (NCBI taxonomy): domain Eukaryota; kingdom Metazoa; phylum Chordata; class Actinopteri; order Siluriformes; family Plotosidae; genus Plotosus; species Plotosus lineatus. Next base: position 50,296,955 of record CM045730.1, on the reverse strand, counting down.
TTTCTGCAGGATAGATATTTTCTCCTCCACGGATAATCATGTCTTTAATACGTCCCTCTATCTTGCAGTAGCCAAACTTGTCCAAACTGGCAATATCACTGTGGAACATCGAGAAAAGAACATGTCATTGATAACAACACATAAATACTAATAATGTACAGTCCGTCCGTGCTGAAAATCTGCAGTACGAGTCGATGCCAAAACACACCCGGTTTTGTACCAGCGGTCTTTAGTGATGCACTCTTTGGTTTTAGCTTCCTCTTGCCAGTATCCCAGCATTACACAGTAACCTCTGATCATAAGCTCTCCTGAAGTTCCAAGAGGAACAATGTGTCCTGTTGCAGGATCGACCACTTTCGCCTAAAATTAATCAGAAATCTTCAGTCATTATTATTCAGTAAACATTAAATCTTTAAATTTGGGTGTGATTTTGTGAAGCAAGAAAACAAAGACTTGTTTATGTACCTCAATGTGTTGGCCAACACATCCAACAGTTTCTGCCTTTCTCTCCATGCTGTCAAATGGGAAGCCACAGAAGGTCAATGGACTGTTCTCAGTGGTACCGTAGCCAGTCTGTTCCAACATAAGATCATAATCCATATTTAAAGGTCAAAAACAAAGAAAAAATAAAAACTTAAATGCATTCCCTAAACTGCTTAGTCCTAATTAGGGTCACAGTGAGGCTGGCACCCATCTCAGCTCACTCTGAGCAAGGGCATGGTACACCCTGAATAACTCCCAGGGCCACCAAAACCATTCATGCTCACACCTAGGGGCAATTTGTAACAGATTAGCCTACTGTACATGTTTTCAGACTGTGGGTTGAGAGTACCAAGAGGCGAACATAAACTCCACACAGAACCACCCATGCTGGGAATCGAACCCAGACCTTCTTGGTGCAAGACAGACAAGCTAACCACTATGCCACCGTGCCCCCTGTAACCTAAAATGTTTTCTATAACTATTATGATTGAACATCTGATCTATCTTTAAATGCAACAGTATTTTTTTTTTTAAAAAAAACTTAAAATGCCTCACTGATAAACCCTTGAACTTTAAGTTGTCTTAAAGTATTATTTTTTTTCTCAAGGTATCTTCTTTCACCAAAACTGAAGAGGGGCAAGAAATGTCATCGTCACACTTTAAAATGGAAACAGATCTGCACTGATTTCAGTGTTTAACTAATAAATGGGGGCCGACTTTTAATTTTATGACTACAAGGATGAACAAAAATATATCCATTAGCAACTGAGAAGGGAAAAAACTTTGGTATCTTAAAATAGACACTGATGAGCCTGAACATTAACATTATGACAACTAATAGGTGAATAGAATGAAACTGATTATCTTATTGCAGTGATACTTGCAGAAGATTGGGGTGTATAAGGTACAGCACGAAGAGTCAGTTCTTGAAGTTGACGTGTTGGATAGTAGAAAAATGTTCAAACATAAAGATTTAAGTTACTTTGAGAAACGACAGAGTCTGATAGTTAAAAGACTAGATCTATTCATCTCCAAAACAGCAGGTCTTGTAGGGTATTCCTGGTATGCAATGGTAAGTATGTACCTGCCAAACATAGTACAACCAGTGAACCAGTGTCATATGTGCCCAAAGCTCGCTGATACCTGTGGAGAGTAAGGCTTAAAAAGCTGGAAATCCCTGGCAGGTTTTAGTTAGTTACTCCAAGACTAGCAACATATGTTAAAAAATTTTGAATAATTGTGATCCACTCGAGCATAATAAGGATGAAGGCACAAAGTTATAATGTAACCATTATAAATAACTAAAATATAAAAATACAGTGATCCTCGCTACTTCATGTTTCAGTTTCTGCAGCCTCAGTGCATCATGGGTTTTTCAAAAATATTCATTGAAAATTAAAAAAAAAAAAAAGGAAATTAAGGAAAAATAGGGTAAAGGTTAAGGAAAATACCACAAGACAAGGCCAATTATGCAAAAAAAAAAAAAAAAAAAAAAACCCCAAACAAACAAAAACAGAAAAACAACCAAACCCCCCCAACAAAACTACTTACATTTTTATGTGAGGTGTGCGTCTGAGTGTGCACGCACATCTTTGTGTGCACGTGCACATCTGTATGTGTATGTATTTATATTTTATTTACATCTTCTGCATTATTTTTAAATGTTTAATTGTTATTATGGGCATTTATAGCATTGAATAAGTATTTATTGATATTATATACACATATAGTGTACGTATACGTCAGTCAGGGGGGCTCTGTCCTGCTTTGCGGAAATCGGCGGTTGCGGGGGTGGGGGGTGGGGGGTTTAGTCCTCATTAACCACGGAAAGTGAGGGATCCCTGTATATAAAAAACTAAAAATGGCTTACCTGAATGAAAATGCAACATTGCCAAAAATACATCCTTCAAAGCATAAACTTCGACATGATCAAATTCAAATATCCATAAACACAATCTATCCATGCTAAAATACTTGTTTAAGAAATGATCCCATTTCCATGTTTTGTAAAACAGTGGAAATATCCATTTATTTTGTCGATTTTCAAACCACATTCATGATTGCTCAGGATATTTCGTTATTACCCATAATCACTTCCAGAATACTCTACTTACTTACAGAATCCCACATGGATTCCCAAAATCATATGACAGTAAACCAATGAGAACCCTCAAAACTGGAATGACTCAGTTTAAAGAGGACTCATCTTGTTGCAAGGAAAACGCTGTGAAGATGAACAGATTTATTTATTCTTTGGATGTTAGCAAGTTTCACATGCAGACATTCTGAAACTGGGTTCTCCAACTGTAATTGTTATTTTCTCAAAAGTAACATTTCCTGATTAGCTACATTCAAAGCGATGTAACTCAGTTAATTTTCATACTCTAATCATGTATTATACCTCATTTTGAAGCATATTTTTGTTTTTACAAATATATGAATACTGTATCTCACTATTAAATTTCTACTAATTATCCTCCATATTATGATGAAGCAGTTCACAATTTTGAAACCTACGATATGGCTACAAAATGAAACCAATAACTCAAAAATAATAATTTCCAACTTAATACCCACTTTGCTATGACTCACTCATTTTCTGTAACCGCTTCATCCTAATTAGGGTCGCAGGGAGGCTGGTGCCCATTCAAGCCAACTCCGGGCGAGGGCAGAGTACACCCTGGACTGCTCGCCAGGCCATCGCAGGGCCACTTTGCTATGATGGGTCACAATTGTTCTTAAAAAATATTGTTTTATTCTATTACTTGACTAATCAGTGGAATAATGAAATGAAGAAAAGAATTGCATCAATTTACATTCCAACAAGGGCAGTGGTATCCCGGTGGTAAAGTTACTCATTACTGATCCTAAGGTTGGGAGTTCAAGAACCACTGTCAATGGTTGTCACTGCTGTCCCACCCAGTGCAGTTAACTGGGTTATTAAAGACCAGCCTGTCTATGGTAGGAAGCACGTAAAAGAACTATTGCTGGTTTCCATTAAGAATAGGCTGCATAATCTTTGGTATGTTTCTAATGCAGCCGTGAAGGGGGCACAAGCCACTGTTCATCCTCATGTCAGTCCCAAGCCTGGATAAATGCAGAAAATTGTGTCAGGAAGGGCATCCAACATTAAACATTTGCCAAATGTGTTATGCGAGTCATAAAAACAAATGTCATACCAGATCGGTCGAGGCCTGGGTTAACAACAACCGCCATCAGTGCTGTTAACCAACAGGGTGCTGGTGGAAACTGGGCTACTGTTGGTCAAAGAAGGAGAGGTGGGAGGTGTGTCCACAGGTGGAGAGAGAAGAGGAAAGGCATGAGTAGGGAGTAGGGACTTTGAATGTTGGAACTATGACAGGAAAAATCAGAGAGCTGGCTGACATGATGCAGAAGAGGAAGGTGAACTTACTGTGTGTTCAGGAGACCCGGGTGAACGGTAGCAAGGATAGAAGCTTAGAAGCAAGGTTTAAGCTGTTTTATCATGGTGTAGATGGGAAGAGAAATGGAGTAGGAGTCATCTTGAAGGAGGGGGGTTGTCAGGAACGTTCTAGAAGTGAAAAGAGTGTCAGACAGCATAGGATGGTGGTGTGCAAGATGATGATTAGGAAGGTGAAGAAGACAAAGTGGTAGGAGCTGAAAAAGGAAGAGTGTCATGTTGTCTTCAAGGAGGAGTTGAAACCGGCTTTGAGTGGTCAGGAAGTGTTTCCAAATGACTGGACAACTACAGGTAATATGATCAGGGAGACAGGTAGGAGAGTACTTGGTGTGTCCTCTGGAAGGACAGTAGATAAGGAGACTTGGTGGTGAAATGAGGAAGTGCAGGAGTGTGTACAAAGGAAGAGGTTAGCTAATAAGTGGGACATTGAGAGGACCGAAGAGAGTAAACAGGTGTACAGGAATACACAGCATAAGGCAAAGGTAGTAGTGTCAAAGGCCAAACAGAGGGCGTATGATGAGTTGTATGATAGGTTGGACAGTAAGGAGGGAGAAAATGATCTATATAGGTTGGCACAGCAGAGAAATAGAGATGGGAAGGACGTGCAGCAAGTTAGGGTGTTTAAGGACAGAGAAGGAAATGTGATGACAGAAGTGTGATGACTGATGACAGAAGTGTGCTGGGAAGATGGAAAGAGTGCTTTGAAGAGCTGATGAATGAGGAAAATAAGAGAGAAAAAAGAGTAGAAGAGGTGACCAGGAAGTAGACCAGGGTGAAGTGAGGAGGGCATTGAAGATAAGATAAGATAAGATACAGCCTTAATAATCTCACAATGCAGAAATTCACTTGTGAATTCTTCACATAGTGAAAAAATTTCAGAAGAGAATAAAGAGTGGAAAGGCAGTTGGTCCTGATGACATATCTGTGGAGGTTAGGAAGTGTCTTGGAGAGGTATCAGTAGATTGTCTGACAAGAACATTCAAAAAGGTCTTAGAGAGTGAGAGGATGCCAGAGGAATGGAGGAGAAGTGTGCTGGTGCTCATTTCTAAGAACAAGGGAGACATGCAGAGTTGTGGCAACTACAGAGGGATAAAGTTGATGAACCATACGATGAAGTTATGGGAAAGAATAGTGTAAGCGAGACTAAGGGCAGAGGTTGCCATTTGTGAACAACAGTTTGGTTTTATGCCAAGAAAGATCACCACAGATGCAGTGTTTGCTTTGAGGATGTTAATAGAGAAGTACAGAGAAGGTCACAGGGAGCTGCATTGTGCCTTTGTTTATCTGGAGAAAGCGTATGATAGGGTGCTGAGAGAGGAACTGTGGTATTGCATGAGGAAGTCTTAAGTGGCAGAGAAGTATGTTAGAGTGGTGCAGGACATGTATGAGAGATGTAAGACAGTGGTGAGGTGTGCTGTCGACATGACAGAAGAGATCAAGGTACAAGTGGGACTGCATCAAGGGTCAGCTCTGAGCGCCTTCTTGTTTGCTATAGTGATGGACAGGCTGACAGACAAGGTTAGGCAAGAATCTTCATGGACTATGATGTTTGCAGATGACATTGTGATCTGTAGTGAGTGCAGAGAACAAGTGCAGGAAAATCTAGAGAAGTGGAGTATCTCCTGGAAAGGAGACGAATGAAGGTGAGCCTCAGTAAGACAGAATACATGTGTGTGAACAAGAAGGGCCCGGGAGGAACAGTGAGGTTAACGGGAGCAGAGATAAAGAAAGTGGAGGTTTTTAAGTACTTATGTTCAACAATCCAGAGCAATGGCGAGTGAAAAAGAGGTGATGAAGCGTGTACAGGCAGGTTGGAATGGTTGGAGAAAAGTGTTCGGTGTGATGTGTGATAGGAGGGTATCGGCAAGAATGAAAGGAAAAGTGTACAAGACGGTGTTCAGGCCAGCGATGTTGTATGGTTTAGAAACAGTGGCCCTGGGGAAAAGACAGCAGAGAGAGCTGGAGGTAGCAGAGATGAAAATGTTGAGGTTCTCTTTGGGAGTGACGAGGATGGATAGGATGAGGAATAAGTACATCAAAGGGACAGCACATGGCAGAGGTTTTGGAGACAAAGTCAGAGAGGCTAGGTTGAGATGGTTTGGACATGACAGAGAAGGGATAGTGCGTATATTGGTCGTAGGATACTGAGGTTGGAACTGCCAGGAAAAAGGCCTAGAGAAAGACCAAAGAGAAGATTTGTGGATGTGGTGAAGGAGGACATGAAGGTAGTTGGTGTAAGAGTAGAAGATGCAGAGGACAGGGTGAGATGGAGACAGATGATTTGCTGTAGCAAGCCCTGAAGGGAGCAGCCGAAAGGAAAAGAAGAAAGAAGAAGAAGCCTTTAGTATGTTTCTGCCCTGCGATAGCCTAGCAAACTCTCCTGTGTGTACTCTGCCCTCGCCCAGAGTCAGCTGAGATGGTCGCCAGTCTCTCCCAACCTTAATTAGGATTAACGGTTCAGAAACTGAATGAATGCATTCCAACAGCGTGTCCCTACAATCTAATGGCATCAACAATATGTAGGTTACATAAATTATATTCCTGTCAAAGGCGAGCACTTACTATAATTTCCTTTATGCCCAAGATTTTGATTATTTTCTTCAAAACTGCTGGAGGACAGGGAGAGCCACCCATAAGTCCTAAACACATAAGCACTATAAATTATATCATCTTTATGTTAATTTATCTTCAAGTTAATGACTTACCTGATTCAACAGATGACAGGTCAAACTTGGCCAGGTCAGGCTGTCCCAGCATGTCTACGTACATTGTAGGGGTACCATAGACAAATGTGCATCTGCATAAGGTTAAATTGTGATCAAATTTATTGAACAAATGAGAGAAAGTAACTTTTAAGGTGTAGTAAAAAGTTTTTTTTTAATATGCTTAAAATGTTTTTTTACAAGATGACAGAAAGCTAAGCTAGACCACACACACACATATACCTTTCATTTTGCATTGCTGACAGGTTGGCACATCCATCATACGTAGTGGAGGGAAAGATGAGTGTGATAGCATGTACTGCCATCGCTACCCCCCCTACCACTGAGCCAAAACTGTGGTATAGTGGTACTGGCACACATACTTTAACTCTTTGCTATGGAAAATCATAAGAATAGTGGGAATAGGAACAGTATGTCAAATGATGTAACCGAAATATGATCTCTTTCTTTCATTACACTGAACAACTTAAATTCCCAAAAAGGTTGTGTAAATGTGGATAACACAGAATACAGTGATATGCGAATCTCATAAACCCACATTTTATTCAAAATTGAAGAAAGAAAGCATCTCAAATGTTGAAAGTGGACATTTTACAAGTTCTGAAAAAAAGAATTGCTCGATTTAAACTTGATGTTAGCAACACATCTGAAAATGTTGAGACAGGACAACATAAGGCTGGAAAAGTAAGTGTTACTTAAAAAAAAAAAAACATTTTTCTGCAAAAAATGTGGTTAATTGACAACAGGATAGCAATATGTTTGAGTACAAAAAGTAGATCTTTGAGAGGCAGAGTCTCTCAGAAATATATTGGCAGATATTCACCAATCTGCAAAAATAGTGATGACAAAACTATTAACAATTAGCCAAATTAGTTGTAAAATGTTCTTCTCAATCTTCCATCCTTTTGTTGACCCTGTAAATGTCATTTGGTATGTTTTCCCCTGCAGTGGCCTGGCAAGCTGTCCAGGGTGTACCCCGCCATCACCCAGAGTCAGCTAAGCAGGTTGTTAAGCCTCCCCAGGACCCTAAATAGGTGGCTTAGAATATGGATGAGTGAATGAATGAATGAATGAATACATTTGAGTTTCTGCCCAAAAAATAAAGGGAACACTTAACAACCAAGTGTAACTCCAAGTCAATCACACTTCTGGAATAGCATCCCACCTAGTTTTGAAGCAATGCTAATTGTGAATCATTTTCACCTGCTGTTGTGCAAATGGAACAGACAACAGGTCGAAAAGGACAGCCTTATAAAAGAATGGCTCTGCAGGTGGTGACCACCGACCATTTCTCTGTTCTCATCTTCTCTGGCAGATTTCTTTGTCACTTTTGCAACTTGGTAGTACAGTACACCCATCACTCAAGGTATCATGAGGTGGTGTCTACAAAAGTTGCCTTCATGGTGCAGCTTATTCAGGATGGCACATTAATGTGTACTGTGGCAAGAACGTTTGCTGTGTCCCCAGCACAGTTTCAAGAGCATGGAGGAGATACCTAAAGACATGCCAGTACACCAGAAGATGTGGAAGGAGTCAAAGGAGGACAACAATCCAGCAGACTTCTTTGTGCATAGAGGAACAGGAAGAGCATAGCCAGAACTGTATAGAGTGACTGCCAACAAACCTCTAATGTGCACGGTTCTGCTCAAATGGTCAGAAACTGATTACATGAGGGTGGTATGAGGGCCCAATGTCCACAAGTAGGGCTTATACTTACAGCCCAACACTGTGAAGTCCAGTTGGCATTTGCCAGAGAACATCAAGAATGGCAGATTCACCATTGGCGCCATGTACTGTTCAATGAAGAGAGCAGGTTTACCCCAAGCACGTTTGTCAGACGTTACAGAATCTATTGATACCATGGAGAATGTTCTGCCGCCTGTGACATCCTCCAGCATGACCAGTTTGGCAGGGGTTTAATGATGAATCATGTCTTGTTAATAGAAGATGGCGCACCATGTCACAATTTGTAAATTTATAAAAATAAAAAAAAAATTAAAAAAAAAAAACAAGAAAGGGAGAACACTGCACTGAGAATGAACAGTGCAGTGCAGTGAGGTGTGCGCCCCTGCTTAGATCACAGGATGATGCTTTCGAGTCAGGAGACCAGCATTCTTACAAAGAGGCACATCAGGTCCCATGAAAAGGTATCAAAAAAGCTAAGCACAACTACAAACAACTCATTGAGCAGCACTCTGATGCATATATATTATTTTTACGAGACTATGCTAAACAGATTGCTTCACACGGGTAGACTACATCTTGTGATGTAATTTGAAGGAAGTCAGTGACTGCAAAGCAGTACTCGGTGAGAGTGTTGCTAAACAGCATAGGATGGTGGTGTGCAGAATGACACTAATGGTGAGGAAGGTGAAGAAGGCAAAGGCAGAGCAGAAGACAAAGTGGTGGAAGCTGAAAAAAGGAAGAGTGTCGTGTTGTCTTCAATGAGGAGTTGAAACAGGCTTTGGGTGGTCAGGAAGTGCTTCCAGATGACTGGACAACTACAGCTAATGTGATCAGGGAGACAGGTAGGAGAGTACTTGGTGTGTCCTCTGGAAGGACAGTAGATAAGGAAACTTGGTGGTGGAATGAGGAAGTGCAGGAGTGTGTACAAAGAAAGAGGTTAGCTAAGAAGAAGTGGGACATAGAGAGGACCAGAGAGAGTAAACAGGAGTACAGGGAGACACAGTGTAAGGCGAAGGTAGTGGTGTCAAAGGCCAGACAGAGGGCATATGATGACTTGTATGATAGATTGGACAGTAAGGAGGGAGAAAGTGATTTATACAGGTTGGCACAGCAGAGAAATTGAGATGGGAAAGACATGCAGCAGGTTAGAGTGATTAAAGACAGAGAGGGAAATGTATTGAGTGATGACAGAAGTGTGTTGGGAAGATGGAAATAGTACTTTGAAGAGCTGATGAATGAGGAAAATGAGAGAGAAAAAAGAGTAGAAGAGGTGACTGTTGAGGACCAGGAAGTAGCAAAGATTAGTAAGGGTGAAGTGAGGAGGGCATTGAAGAGGATGAAGTGTGGAAAGGCAGTTGGGCCTGATGACATACCGGTGGAGGTATGGAAGTGTCTAGGCGAGGTAGCAGTAGATTTTCTGACAAGAACATTCAACAAGGTCTTAGAGAGTGAGCAGATGCCGGAGGAATGGAGGAGAAGTGTGCTAGTGCTCATTTTTAAGAACAAGGGAGACGTGCAGAGTTGTGGCAACTACAGAGGGATAAAGTTGATGAGCCATACAATGAAGTTATGGGAAAGAATAGTTGAAGCTAGACTAAGAGCAGAGGTCAGCATTTGTGAACAACAGTTTGGTTAAATGAAGGTTAGCCTCAGTAAAACAGAATACATGTGTGTGAACGACAAGGACCCAAGAGGAACAGTGAGGTTACAGGGAGCAAAGATAAAGAAGGTGGAGGATTTTAAATACTTAGGCTCAACAATGCCGAGCAATGGAGAATGTTGAAAAGAGGTAAAGAAGCGTGTGCAGGCTGGTTGGAATGGTTGGAGAAAAGTGTCCGGTGTGATATGTGATTGAAAGGTATCGGCAAGAATGAAAGAAAAAGTGTACAAGACAGTGTTCAGGCCAGCGATGTTGTATGGTTTAGAAACAGTGGCACTGAGGAAAAGACAGGAGGCAGAGCTGGAGGTTGCAGAGATGAAAATGTTGAGGTTCTCTTTGGGAGTAACGAGGATGGACAGGATCAGGAATGATCGCTGTGGCGACCGCTGAAGGGAACAGCCAAAAGGAAAAGAATAAGAAGATGCTAAACAGTTTGCTTACTTATGTGTGTGTGTGTGTGTGTGTGTGTGTGTGTGTGTGTGTGTGTGTGTGTGTGTGTGTGTGTGTGTGTGTGTGTGTGTGTGTGTGTGTATTAAAATGATTTATGTAATATAATACGGTAATCACTTTCTGCATGTGTTGATGTTCACAGACATACACAGCGTAAATGATACACAGTTATAACCAAAAATTAATACACATACTGTATTTTTAGTACACAGGCATCTAATCTGTATCAGTATTGGCAGGTGCTGAAAGGTCAAGTATTGGTGTCAATGGTATCAGAATATCTCTACACTGTACACAGCCTCGCGCCTTTTTCTGGAACTTGGGTTTTAGTAAATTTTAATAAATTTTTGAAAATACACTTCAAATCCAGCATAGGTCATATGTGAGAACTCACCCTCCAGTCGTATCCTACACGCAAACCCATGAAATATGCATTGTTGACAATATTGTGGTGTGTCAGAGTAACTCCTTTGGGAGCCCCAGTGGTTCCCTGAAATGAGACAAAAATTTGAAATAGTACTGTAGAATGTGTGTTGACTTCAGGATTTTTGCTAAATTAGATTTCTCTAAATTACTAAGTAGGCTACTTTTTGTCATATACTTATCAGTACCGATGTAAACTGAATGTTAATGGGATCATCACAGTTGATTTTTTTCTGCAAATCTTCTAGCTCCTGGAAGTGCTGGCTGAGCCCCGCCTGCATCAGATCATTCCAGTGGAAAGCACCAGGTTGCTTACTGTCTGTCACAATTATTCTACTCAAGTCTGGCAATCTGAACACATTAAAAAAACTGTTCACATATTAATGACAAATATCGAGTTAAACCATTAGCACCTCCATCAAGGAACTGAAAACTCTTGACATAGATACGATTTTCAGTTCATTTACTGTAACCGCTTAATCCTAATTAGAGTCGGGGGAGGCTGGTGCCCATCCCAGCCGACTCCGGGCAAGGGCAGAGTACACCCTGGACAACTTGACAAGCCATCTCAGGGTGGAAACACGCTGACGGCTATGCAGCTATTCTTTTACGAAAGTCAGCAATGGTTCTTTTACATGACTCACACCATAGACAGTGAGAGACATGGCCGGCCTTTGATAACCCAGTTAGCTGCACTGAGGGGACAGTGACAACCTTGTGGAGAGTGGGACTCAAACCCTCAACCTTAGGATCTACGATCCAGCGCCCTATGCCACTAGGCCACCACTACCTGTATACGATTTTGTTTGGGGCAAAAAATAAAAGCACAGACGCTGCCTAAAAAATCTTCATTCACAATATTTATGATTTGGTTATGAGATGAAACAAGCAATAGTGGTGCTTAAAACTTTGTGAAACCTTTATAAATTCCTATATTGTCAGGTATTCACACTAGTCCTAATATTAAAAAGATTTAGGCACTGCCAAAAGACAGAATTCTCAGAAGGCGTCTCTACTGATAGGTGTTCGAGCCTGGTGTTAGAAGATTAGCGTCGTACCTTTAAGGGATTCAGCAGCTTGTGTGTGCACGCATGATAACAGTGTGATTAAGCAAGATAGAAGAAAGTGTAATGCTGTGTGGCTGAGTTCAGCGCAAACTGGCTTGGAGTGTGGAGCAAAGAGAGAGAAAATGAGGCATGGAAGTTAAAGCAGTAGTAAATGTACAGTGAAGTTGGTTGGTTATTAATGTATCCCTGAATTTTCCATGACCCCAGCTGACCGGGAAGGGGGGAGGGTTGAATTACTGTTCATATCTTTTTGTTTGATGAGTAAAAATATGTTAAGGTGGGATGTTTAAATACAATTAAATCACTTTCTTTTCCAAAAATAAACACAAGATCGTATATCGTTATGTGAACATTTCATTATAAAGACTCTACTATTTAATGGGATGTCCAAACATGACCAGTCACACTAGCATTTCTCAATAGAGTTACAATTAAATCTTTTAGAGGGAAATTAAAAATAAAGAGAGACATCTGAAGGAACATTTTGTGAATACTGTATATTTATAGTAGGATGCTGAGGTTGGAACTACCAGGCAGAAGACCTAGAGGGAGACCAAAGAGGAGATTTATGAATGTGGTGAAGGAGGACATGAAGGTAGTTGGTGTAAGAGAAGAAGAAGAAGAAGAAGAAGAAGAAGAAGAAGAAGAGATCTGAAGGAACATTGTGCAATTAATTTGATTACTGGCAATAGGTCGGTAACATGATTGGACATAAAAAGTGCATTTAGCAGAGGCTTCACCAGAGGGTTCACCAGTGCAAAACCTCACTCACTCCTCTGTTAATCTGCTTAATAATTCCAGGGTCAGCTAAAGCCTATCAGTGCTGACACTGGATGAAGACAGGGTACAACCTGAACAGCTCGCCAGACCACCACACGGCAACACACGCAAAACCCTCAAAACCATTCACACTCACACCTAGGGACAGTTTGGAACAGTGGTCCCCAAATTACAACCCACTTCCACAATTGGCCCGGCCCCCTGAACAACACCAGAGAGGCATTATGATTTTTTTTTTTCAGTCTGACCATGCGATTGAGACTAATACACGCATAGAACGTGACATTCTATTCCACCCTTCTGCAGTCTGTGCCCCTATATAAAACCCTCCCACCAGAAAAAATATCCTAGACTCGCCCCTATCAAATAGAACGGAATAATGGCAAAAAGATTAGGTAAGAGAAAATTGGTTCAGAATGCAGAATATTTAACCTGCAGTGGACAAACAATTATTTTTTTTTTTTTTTTTTTTTTTTTTGTTCAATGGAAAGAAAAGGCTGCTCATCTCATCTGTCAAGAGGCATTGGCGGTATTCAAAGAATATAATCTGCACCAACATTATGAATTCCGTCACAAAGACAAGTATGGTCCCTTGCAAGGCCAAATGCGAGCAGACAAACCTTCAAAGATAAAAAGTGGTCTGTTAGCTCGGCAGAATACACTTGTACGCCAAACTGAGCTGAACCAGTCATCCATTCGGGCCAGCTTTCAGGTTGCTCAACTGATAGCAAGCAGCAGTAAACCTTTCACTGATGGCGAGTTTGTCAAGAAATGTTTGAATGCTGTCGCATAGGAGGTGTATACTGAGAAGAAAGATGTCTTTAATGCTATGAGTTTGTCAGCGAGGACAATCACCAGATGCATTGAAGTTGAACTTTTACCTGTTCACATTGTGCCACATGGCTTTTTTTTCTCTGAAGAACCCAGACAGGGTTATTTGATTATTACAGGGATCCCTCACTTTCCGCGGTCAATTAGGACCAAGATCCCCCGCGACCACCGAAATCCGCGAAGTAGGATCACTGTCCTGAACAATCTGCCTCTACAGATTTTGAATCAATCTGGGAATAATGTTCCTCAAAGTACAATTCATCATCAAATATCATTCAAATGTTTGGAGAAGCTGAAGTAATCTCTGAATCTCTGTGTACAAGGGAAAACCAAAATGAATTTTTGATACCCGTGATCTTCAGGCTCTCAGGCAGCACTGAATTAAAAAACCTGCAGGGCTGTGCAATGGAAGTCACTGCATGGTCTCAGGAACACGTTACGAAATTGTTGTATGTGAAATGCTGTTTTGCTGTGTCATTCGCAAATGCAGGTTAAAGCTTAATTACGCAACGCATGATCCAGAAACAACCCCGTCTTCACTGGGACAAACCTCGTTTAATATGTATCTAAGACAATGTGGGGAAAACTGTCCTCTGATCATATGAATAACAATTTGAATTCTTTTTTGAAAAACACAGCTGCACACTCAAGAGAACAGGGAGCACTTGGCTTGTTATCAGTTCAAAAACCTGCAGCTCTGAATGTACGAGTGCATATGGCACTGTATGATATGATGCCCCCCCATCCCCCCAGGAAAATGAGTTTGACACCTAGGGACTATGCTAGTGCAGTTCAAAATGCGGTTATAGTTACAGATTAATGTACAACCCTATGTAATGATGTTTTTCTTGTAGCTGGAATCATCTCGGTCTGTTTTGGTTCTTCACTCATTTACACAATGATTTCCTATAATGAAGAATTAGTAACTAGTCTGAACTGAACTGATTTGCAAGTATTATTCATGCTTTTCATGAAGGTGAAACAGGAAAAGCACGAACACACAACAGGCATTTTTACGAACTTGGAAGATATAGGAGATAGCGCTGAATAAGTATTTCATGACGATATTTACATTTTCAACTTATGCTTACAATTTTCATAAATATGAAAGAAAATGTTTTATCTGTTTTTTTATTGCTAGGTGTTTAAGTGCACCTTGAACTCTTGAAGCCTCCTGGGGAAGCAGTGTCTACATCAGGGCAAAGCTGCCGCAAAATTTCATAGTACTTCTGGGTCTTACACTGGGTTGGGCACACAACTGCTTTGCAGTTCACCTAAAACGAGATAAAAACAAATTAATTTAAGAGAGCTTGAATGAAAAAATACAAGCAAAATGCAAAACAGCTGTCATAATTTCATTAATTATAGAGATTTTGTAGTCATATTGATCTCAATCAGTTGTACCTTTTTAAGTACAAATTCCAACTCCTTCACCTGATAAGCTGGATTCACTGAGACCTGTTAAAGAAAACAGCGTTTATTCACATCTGGGCATTTCCTTCCTATATAATAGCAAACATTATAAAATACCTCAGTCTGGCTTTCCTACACTACACAACACTGAGAATATACTTACACAATTTAAATTATATTCTTTTGTGTACTCTGAACACTCTTCTTCTTCTTCTTCTTTTCCTTTCGACTTTTCCCTTCAGGGGACGCAACAGCAAATCGTCTGTCTCCAGCTCACCCTATCCTCTGCATCTTCGACTCTTACTCCAACTGCCTTCATGTCCTCCTTCACCATATCCATAAATGTTCTCTTTGGTCTTCCTCTAGGCCTTCTGCATGGTAGTTCCAACCTCAGCATCCTACTACCAATATATTGACTATCCCTCCTCTGTACATGTACAAACCATCTCAATCTAGCCTCTCTGACTTTGTTTCCAAAACAACTTCCATGTGCTGTCCCTCTGATGTGCTCATTCCTGATCCTGTCCATCCTCGTTACTCCCAAAGAGAACCTCAACATTTTCATCTCTGCTACCTCCAGCTCTACCTCCTGTATTTTCCCCAGTGCCACTGTTTCTAAACCATACAATATCGCTGGCCTGAACACCGTCTTGTACACTTTTTCTTTCATTCTTGCCGATACTTTCCTATCATACATCACACCGGACACTTTTCTCCAACCATTCCAACCTGCCTGCATATGCTTCTTCACGTCTTTTCCACACTATCCATTACTCTGGATTGTTGAGCCTAAGTCTGTCTGTCTGTCTTCCTTTCGGCTTTTTTCCCTTTTACTTGGGAGTCGCCACAGCGAATCATCTGATTCGCACGTTTGATTTGGCAGAGGTTTTTACGTCGGATGCCCTTCCTGTCACCACCCTTTTTAGCAAGGGACAGAAACACGCTGACGACTTTGCAGCCTACTCTTTACGAAAGTCAGCAATGGTTCTTTTACATGCCTCTCACCATAAGAGTAAGAGACATGGCCCGCCTTTGATAACCCAGTTAGCTGCACTGGGGGGGACAGTGACAACCTTGTGGAGAGTGGGACTTGAACCCCCAACCTTTGGATCAGCGATCTAGCACCCTATACCACTAGACCACCACTGCCCCATGGATTGTTGAGCCTAAGTACTGTACTAATTTCTCCAGATCCACAAAGGCACAATGCAGCTCCCTCTGGCTTTCTTTGTACTTCTCTATTAACACCCTCAAAGCAAACACTGCATCTGTGGTGCTCTTTCTTGGCATGAAACCAAACTGTTGTTCACAAATGCCCTTAGTCTAGCTTCCACTATTCTTTCCCATAACTGCTTCATATCACTCATCGACTTTATCCCTCTGTAGTTGCCACAACTCTGCACGTCGCCCTTGTTCTTAAAGATGGGCACCAGCATACTTCTCCTCCATTCCTCCAGCATCTTCTCACTCTCTAAGACCTTGTTGAATGTTCTTTCTTGTCAGAAAATCTACTGCTACTTCTCTGAGACACTTCCATACCTCCACCATTATGTCATCAGGACCAACTGCTTTTCCACTCTTCATCCTCTTCAATGCCCTCCTCACTTCACCCTTACTAATCTCTGCTACTTCCTGGTCCTCAATGGTCACCCCTTCTACTCTTTTTCTCTCCCATTTTCCTCATTTATCAGCTCTTCAAAGTACTCTTTCCATCTTCCCAGCACACTTCTGTCATCAGTCATCACACTTCTGTCATCACATTTCCTTCTCTGTCCTTAATCACCCTAACTTGCTGCACATCCTTCCCATCTCTATTTCTCTGCTGTGCCAACCTATATAGATCATTTTCTCCCTCCTTACTGTCCAACCTAGAATATAAGTCATCATACGCCCTCTGTTTGGCCTTTGACACCGCTACCTTTGCCTTATGCTGTGTATTCCTGTACACCTGTTTACTCTCTTCAGTCCTCTCAATGTCCCACTTCTTCTTAGCTAACCTCTTCCTTTGTACACACTCCTGCACTTCCTCATTTCATCACCAAGTCTCCTTATCTACTGTCCTTCCAGAGGACACACCAAGTACTCTCCTACCTGTCTCCCTGATCATATTACCTGTAGTTGTCCAGTCATTTGGACACACTTCCTGACCACTCAAAGCCGGTTTCAACTCCTCCTTGAAGACAACATGACACTCTTCCTTTTTCAGCTTCTACCACTTTGTCTTCTGCTCTGCCTTTGCCTTCTTCACCTTCCTAATCATCATCTTGCACACCACCATCCTATGCTGTCTGGCAACACTTTCACCTACTACTACTTTGCAGTCATTGACTTCCTTCAAATTACATTGTCTACACAAGGTGTAGTCTATCTGTGTGTACCTACCTCCTCTTTTCTAAGTCACCCTAAGCACCCGACTCTTCTGGAAGAAAATATTCACCACAGCCATTTCCATCCTTTTTGCAAAATTTATCAACATCTGTCCTTCTGTGTTCCTGTCCTGGATACCAATCCTGCCCATCTCTTCCTCATCCCCTCTGTTGCCTGCACCAACATGTCCATTGAAGTCTGCACCAATAACCACTCTTTCACCTCTGGGGGTAGTCTGCATCACTTCATCTAACTCACTCCAGAATCTCTCCTTCTCTTCTAGCTCACATCCTGTCTGTGGGGCATAAGCACTAACAACATTGAACATCACGCCTTCAATTTCTAACTTGAGACTCATCACTCTGTCTCACACTCTTTTCACTTCGAGAACATTCCTGACAAACCCCTCCTTCAAGATGACTCCAACTCCATTTCTATTCCCATCCACACCATGATAAAACAGCTTAAATCGTGCTCCTAAGCTTCTAGCCTTGTTACCTTTCCACCGGGTCTCCTGAACACAGTCTGTCCACCTTCCTCCTCTGCATCATATCAGTGAGCTCTCTATCTTTTCCTATCATAGTTCCAATATTCAAAGTCCCTAGTCTCAGTCCTAGACTCGTGCCTTTCCTCTTCTCTCTCCACCTATGAACACACCTCCCACCTCTCCTTCTTCGGCCTCTCCTTCTTCGACCAACAGTAGTCCAATTTCCACCAGCACCCTTTTGGTTAACAGCACTGATGGCGGTCGTTGTTAACCCGGGCCTCGACCGATCTGGTATGAAATTTGTTTTGAAGGTTCGCATTCTGTAATCTTTTGTGTACCCTGAACACTAACTTATATTTATTGTCAAGATCTCAACTCTCATATTGTCATCACATAATATCACATAAAACTTAACACATAAAAATGTATCAGTTTCTAAGTCCTTTGATTTCAAGACTTTTCCATTAATATGATTGGAATGACTTATAAACCCTCTAACATTTCACTCATCCTTAAATTTCTTTACATTCATATAACCAGACTGATAGCCACCAGCAAATTAACACCGTCCAGTATAAAAGTCAGTTAAGAGTCTTAGTAACTAAACTCTGGAACAGGCGGTTTATTTCCACAAAAAAAGTTCTTCCTTCTGAGAAAGTTGAGCTTAAACCTTTTACATTTTCTTGTCTTTTTGTATACAGCCATCCCAGACAGGAATTCATGGGAGCTAACAGACCAAGACTGACCAGACTGGTGTGTGTGTGTGTGTGTGTGTGTGTGTGTGTGTGTGTGTGTGTGTGTGTGTGTGTGTGTGTGTGTGTGTGTGTGTGGGTGGGTGAGAGAGAGAGAGAGAGAGAGAGAGAGAGAGAGAGAGCGGGAGAGAGCGCGCGCAAGAGAGATAGATAGATAGAGAGAGAGAGAGAGAGAGAAAGAGAGAGAGAGAGAGAGAGAGAGAGAGAGAGACATCCACTCACCTTCCTGTCAGTTAAAGCAATCTCCAGTCAATCATGGGCATATGGGCGCATGAATACAAGGGGCAAAATAAAAAAATTCCACAGAAGTGTGTTTAGCTGCCCCCGAATATATATGCATAGAAATCGGTAAAGGTACAAATCGCAGCATCATGTGTCATGAAGGGGACATTTTCGTGTTCTTATTCCTCCCTGATTGGTGGGGCTCACATGATAGAAAGAAAATACCTTAAAGGGAGGACTTGACTATGAATAAATTAGAGGAAAGAAATTTAAATTTAATCCTAATTAGGGTTGCAGAGAGGCTGGAGCCCATCGCAGCCTACTCTGGGCGAGAGTAAATCCTCAACATCACAGCAGATCATTGCAGGACCAAGACACATACAACTATTCACACATAATCACACTTGGAGGAAATTTGGAACAGCCAATTAGCCCATTGCCCATGTTTTTGTACTGTGAGTGAAAACTGGAGCACCTAGGGGAACCCCAGCACAGCACAGCACAGCATGGGAAGAACATGGAAACTCCACAAAGAAATGTCTCAAGCCCTGGCATCAAACCTAGGTTCTTGCTGTGAGGCAGACGTGCTAACCACTACACTACCATGTGTATATACATATATATATATATATATATATATATATATATATATATATATATATATATATATATATATATATATATATATATATATATATATATATATATATATATATATATATACATATATATATATATATATATATACACACTAGTACACGGTAGTGTAGTGGGGAAGGTTGAGGAAAATGCCGCAGGACAATTATGCAAACAAAAAACAAACAAAAAACAACCCAAACCCCCCCCAACAAAACTATTTACATTGTTATGTGAGTTGTGCATCTGAGCATGCACGCGCATCTGTATGTGTGCGCGAGCGCGTGTCTGTATGTGTGTGTATTTATATTTTATTTACATCTTATGCATTATTTTTGAATGTTTCATTGTTATGATAAGCATTAATATATGGCATTTTTTTAAAAAATAAATAAATAAATATTCATCGAATTAAAAAATAAGGAAATTAAGGAAGAATAGGGGGAAAAGTTAAGGAAAATGCCGCAAACGCAAGGCCAATTATGTAACAAAAAAACCCCTGAAACAAACATAAAAACAACCCAAAACCTCTCATCAAACTAGTTACATTGTTGCATCTGTTTGTGCACACGCATCTGCGTGAGTGCATGAGCGGCGCGCACAGGTATGTATGTGTGTCATCTTCTTCTCATGCAATACCATCTGTATGTGCGTGTATTTATATTTTATTTGCATCTTATGTTATTTTTTAATGTATAAAAGACAGGAGTCAGAGTTGGAGGTAGCAGAGATGAAAATGTTGAGGTTCTCTTTGGGAGTAACGAGGATGGATAGGATCAGGAATGAGTACATCAGAGGGACAACACATGTAAGATGTTTTGGAGACAAAGTCAGAGAGGCTAGATTGAGATGGTTTGGACATGTACATAGGAGGGATAGTGAGTATATTGGTAGTAGGATGTTGAGGTTGGAACTACCATGCAGAAGGCCTTGAGGAAGACAAAAGAGAAGATTTATGGATGTGGTGAAGGCGGACATGAAGGTCGTTGGAGTAAGAGTAGAAGATGCAGAGGATAGGATGAGATGGAGGCAGATCATTTGCTGTGGCGACCCCTGAAGGGAACAGCCGAAAGGAAAAGAAGAAGATATACACATATATACTTGTACATATTTGTCAGTCGGGGGTGGGGGATCCTAGTTCATGGATTTCAGTGGGTGCATGGGGGTCCCAATTATCCACGTAAAGTGAGGGATCCCTGTATATATATATATATATATATATATATATATATATATATATATATATATATATATAGAGAGAGAGAGAGAGAGAGAGAGAGAGAGACAGAGAGAGAGAGAGAGGATTTTCTGAGTAGATCCTTCCGTAGGAGAGTGCTCAATACTTTTTGGTAGAGCAAATAACAAAAATAAAAGGACAGGACAAAGACTTTCTATTGAAACTCCATTTATCACTACAGATCTGTTTCGAGGGGTGATGAAACCATCCTCTCTCTTCAGGTGATTATAGAAGAATTCTATTCTTCTATTCTTCATTCTTCTATAATCACCTGAAGAGAGAGGATGGTTTCACCACCCCTCGAAACAGATCTGTAGTGATAAATGGAGTTTCAATAGAAAGTCTTTGTCCTGTCCTTTTATTTTTGGTGTATATATATATATATATATATATATATATATCTGATAACAAAACGGGTACATTTTCCAACTACCAAACATCAAACTTGTATAAATATTTTCAGGCCGAAGTTTAATTGTTAACCAATGCATCAAAATCGTTAATGGATGTAATGGATGCCCAGGAGATAAAATCATATCAAAATATGTACATATGGTGATCACAGTTTTTGAAATAATTCAAAAACTTCTTAGTTTATATTATTTTCACATCTCGTTGAACCTCTGCTAAGGTCTCCACAGGTCCAATAACCACATGAATCGGAGCACAGGTGCAGGCACAATGAACCACGGAATTTGCATATGTGTGGAAAAATTGATAAAGCATCAGACTTAAAATGCGATCGATGATATGCGTAACTTTTCTTGCCCAGGTTATACAGTGTATCTTGTGCTCCCTCCGATCACTGATGTATTGGCATTTATTGACGTTAGATAATAAACAAAAGTTGAACATATGAAACATTATCAATTGGCACAGTGTCACTAATTACATAATTATTACCGAAAGCTATTATTAGTGAAGGCGATTAATTCTGTCCATGTTACTGACTTTTTGAATCATCCTACTCATAATTTGATAATGCTGCTTCTCCAAGGAATATTATTCTGCATCTAGCATATTTTAATGCACATTGGCTTAATAGATTCACAATCTACAGAAAATATAAAAGGTCAGTGTCACACATTTCAGGACCAGCTTCGTCATCAGACATATTCCCGTTCTCTCAACAATTGCATTGTTTTTCCTCACATTACGTTTTTGATAGACGGAGGCATTCTGGTGTAGTGGTTGGCACACCCGAGTTCAATTCCCAGCTTGGGTGTTTCTGTGTGCAGTTTCCATGTTCGCCCCGTGCTTGCGTGGGATTCCTCCAGATACAGTACAGTCAGCCCTCTGCTTATGAAATTAATCCGTTCCAGGGCCTCTTTCGTAACGTGGAGTTTTCGTAAGTAGAGGCGCATTTTACATGTAAAACACCTGATTAGTTCCAAGGCTCCCAAGACTACCCCATAAACCCTTTAAAAATGATTAAAGTACATCAATTTTGTATGAAATATGTGTTAAAGGTAAAAGAAAATTATTTATTAAACCATTTAAACATTTTATTAACATATTTATTAATTAAACCATTATTAAAATTTTTATTAACGCGCGCACACACACACACACACACACACACACACACACACACACAAAACACTCTCTCTCTCTCTCACATACACACACACACACACACACACACACACACACACACACACACACAATACACACAAATACACACAATACACATCTGTGGCCCCCTCCGCTGAATGCAGGGCTCCGCCCACACGCAGGACGCCGGAGCATTTTAAGATGGAGAATTCAAAGCGCATTCCCTGCTTGACAGATCAGAGGTCCAAACTCAACTTTAACTTGTATCCTTGAGGGATCGGAGGTCCGGATGAGCCGCGTTTTGCTCACATTCAGCGGAGTGCGCCACATTTATTAAACATTTATTGAATTAAACAACTTAAAAAATGAAAAAGAAGCTGCAATGTGCTCTCTCGGAAGAGAGTAAAGAACATCTCCTTTCATCTCTGACTGACTCTGTACGCAGTCTCTCTCTATCTCTCTTTCTCATCTCTCTCTCTCTCTCTCTCTCTCTCTCTCTCTCTCTCACACACACACACACACACACACGCACACACACACACACACACACACACACACACACACACACACACACACACAAAACTCTCTGGTGTGTTTTGCCAAATGCGGGCTCCGCCCACACACAACGCGCAACTCACAGACCGATCCAATTTAAATGTTTAAATGGACGGGATGTTGTATTTAAAGCAGAATTACAGTACCTGTTTGAAAGATCAGAGGTCCTGATTTAATGTTAACTTGCTTCCTTGCAAGATCGGAGGTCTTGTCCCACGGAGCACTCTGTTTCCATGCTCCTTCTGCTTCAATATCGTGTCGAAATAATCGCCTCCGTCATTGTATTTCCGCTTTTCAGTATTTTCCAGGTCCATGATGGATAATGAAATATAACACTGCAATGATCTCTCAAAAAGAACTCACGAGCCAACATTCCTGTCCTCTCTCACACGTGTGACAAACAGGAAGTATGGGTACAGGAATTATGGGTACAGATCAGCTGCCTTCTGGCCAATGGAAGGTCAGCGGGACAGAATGTTGGGAGACAGCCAATGAGAGAGCAACTCGTGCATGGTTTGAATTTTGAATGGCGCGTTTGAATTTTTGAATGGCGCGTTTGGTGCTTTTCGTAAAAGAGGGTGTTTTCGTAAAAAGAGGATGAAAATTTAGGAAAATGTTTTTCGTAACCTGGACTCTGGTTTCCTCCTACAGTATAACAACATGCACAATTGGCTGTTCGAAATCACCTCTAGGTATGATTGTGAATGGTTGTGTGAGTGTTTACCCTGCAATCACCTGGTGAACTGTCCAGAGTGTACCAGAGTCGGCTGAGATGGGCACCAGCATCCTCATGACACTAATTATGATTAAGCGGTTTATAAAATGAATGAATGAATTTATAAAGTTTTGATATAGGTTTTATCAGTTCCTGCAGATGCTGAGGTCTGTTTTTTTCCTTTAAAGTGGCCTTGAGTTTATGAAAAGTGAAATAATTAGTGGTAGTAGTAATAAGACTACGAGTAGTATTGCAGTATAAATGTATAAGAAATAATTTGTGGGTTATAATTCACTCACTGAGATGATGCCAGCCTTTGCTGTAGCAAACTGCATCAGGATCCATTCATAAGTGTTGGGACCCCATATGCCCAGTCGATCACCCTTTTTCAGACCCAGAGCTAGGAGACCTGCAGCTGCCTGATCCACCTACATAAAAATATTGCAAATTGTAATTTGAACATGAAGCTTTATAGAAATTATTATTACGTCCCTTTGTCATTTGCCTGGAGGGGTACAAAAAACTTACTGGAAAGCAATGGACCTTGTTAAACAGTCACTATCGTTTTTTTTTTATTATTTAATGTATTACCTAATAAAAATCTATGATGAACATGAATATGGAATGAATCTGTTACTGCAAAAAAGCCTTTATTTATGTCCAGAGATTATCTTAAAAAGGTCACATGCTTCCAAAACACAGTGAGCTGCATGCAATCAAAAACTATTACAAGAGCAATCACAGGAACCTTTACCATATATTGGATAATGTACTGTATACGCCCACATCGATACTGGTTTTAATTCCTAAAATTGCAGTTAGACCCAAAAAGCATTGTTATCGAGTTCCTCTCAGTGGAAATGGTTTGATATTATAATAGTATTGAAACAATTGATCAAGATACAAATAGCTAGTCGAATATAAATAGATAGTCAGTAGTTAATCAATTTCCAGAAAAGAGATATAAACTGAACTTTTACTAGCTGGACCTTTTATTATTTATGTAACCTAGTGAAGTATTGGTGGCATTGAAAAATCAATACTTTTGCAAAGTAGATTAATAGCTAGTTTATTATTCATTCACACAAACACCACGAACATGTAGGGTATTTTAGATCATCTTTGGACATGATTAGAAACTTCTTTCCACTATTATTTTAGTCATTATATTTAGAATTTTAATTAGGAACTATTACAAATTATGTTGTTCTGTTAGATTTGTTTTCTCTATTCCTAAAAGACAAATTTACAAAATATTTGTGAATAAAAATACTTTAAAATGTTAGGCTTTTTTTTTTTTTGCAATTTAAGTTCATCTGAAATAACAAATCAAAGATATTAGCTATAACTGCATTTTAGAAACCTTTTCAACTCAATTTGGAAATGGGGCAAGTACACTCTAGGGGCCGGTGGCGTAGTGGTTAGGGTTCTGGGCTCATGATCAGGAGGTTGTGTGTTCGAATCCCATTTAGACTCCCACTGTGCTAAGACCCCTGGGTAAGGTCTTAACCACAAGTGTGCCTCTGTTCACCCAGCAGTATAAATGGGTACCAGTAAAAACATACTGGGAAGGTAACCTGCAATGGACTAGCATCCCATCCAGGAGTTGTACTCCTCGTCACTTCATGCTACAGAAACCGGGGATAAGCAGCGGCCTGATGAGTCACTATGGCTTGGGTATGAAAAGCCCAACAGACTTTAGACACTCTAGAGTGTATCTAAAATATCAAAGGCAAAAGTGAAAATCGTAGAAAACAGTAAATTAATTTTTTTTTTTTTTCCTTTCGGCTGTTTCCTTTCAGGAGTCGCCACAGCGAATCATCTGCCTCCATCTTCATGGAAGTCATATTAATTATTTGCATGTTTTATTTGGCATAGGTTTTTACGCCCTTCCTGAAACAACACTTTAGCAAGGGACAGAAACATGCTGACAGCTTTGCAGTTACTCGTGTTGAAAGTCAGCAATGGTTCTTTAACATGCCTCTCACCATAGACAGTGAGAGACATGGCCAGTCTTTAATAACCCAGTTTGCTGCACTGGGGGGACAGTGACAACCCTGTGGAGAGTGGGACTCGAACCCGCAACCTTAGGATCAGCGATCCAGCACCTTTTACCACCAGGCCACCACTGCCCCAAAAAAGTAAATGTAAATATGGTGTTAAAAACTGGCATCTGTATCAAATATTAGTAAATCATTTTAATGGCATCATCATTGTCTGCGTATGGTGAAGTACTTCAAGTTCAAGTTTTTCTTCTTTTGAAAGAACAAACTCACATCTTTATAGAATTCAGAAAATGTTTTTCTGATGCCATCCTGCAGGAACACAACAGCCTCCTGTTCAGGATTGCGCTCCACTGTAAGTTGCAGGCTGCGGCTCACAGTCAGAGACAGTAAGGAATACGAGCTGACACCGTGGGCATAGCTGGTAGTGAGGGTAGGAACACTTGGAGGAGTATCTACATGAACAAAGCTGGATTTAAAACAAAAAATTACAAAAATTAATACTGATAAAATACAAGTTCACATAGATGTGCAGGGTTTACTCCAGAATTCAAAACTGTTTTTCAGTTTGTCCTTCTGAGAGAAACCTTAATTGTTCCGTGCAGAACTGTGGAAAATCTTATTTTATGTCTTATATTTGTAGTTTGCTTGAGGTTTTAGCAATAGCTGATAACCATAGTATTAAGGTAAACGAAAATACCGTACAGTAGGCCCTTGACTATTCGCGGTTTTGCACCCACAGTTTGAGTATTCGCTGACTGCCGAGCAACCGGCACATGATTCAAATTTAGCCAATGGCTGTCCTCCTTTCTCCTGATTGGTTGAGCTGATGTCCCGCCCCTTTTTCCTCATTCGCGCACAAGTTGTCAATGAGCCTCTTTTTTTGTGTGTGTTTTAATTACCAGTTAAACTCTATGATACCACTCAAATGCTATACGTCTTCTCTGGCTAAGCGATAGAAAACGCTGGATGTCTCTTCTGAAGAAATAAGACTTTCTCCTGAGAAAGGACGATTTTCTCTGAACTGTTGTATTAAAATATTTTTCAATTATTCTTCCAGTACAGTACCTAAATTCATGTTTATGCATGAGATTTTATGTTCTGTAGCATGTTTAACAAACGATACCAAAAGGATAAACTTTATTACAGTACTCTTCATGTCCTTTTACATTGAAGTTGGAGTGACGTCTTGGACTGACGTCTCCAAGATGGCACTGCCCAGAGGGCGACGTCACGGAGTTCTCAGAGTCAAATTGTTTCTTTGTTCATTTTAATTTGTTTTATTTGTTGTTTTGTTTTGTTTTGCTCTATGCTCGTCTACGACTGGTCGACTCTACTACAGCTATAAGATCGGCGTATCTTCGGGCGTATATAACTAAGCAGAACTAATATGCTATTAGCAGAGCTAACATGCTATTAGCAGAGCTAACATGCTATGGTACGCAGCTCAATGCTAGCCGCATCCCAGCTAGCAATAAACCCTGGTGGGAAAGGGCCGAACAATGATTCTGGCGCTTGGGATTGCAGGGGATGAAGGCCGTATAGCCGGCTGGTATAATCACCTTATCGGGTGTACTCGCCTCGAGCCATATTTCACAGAAACAGAGTCCTGTAGATCCCTCTGCCCTGCAATCTGAGCATGAAGCTCATCCATCTTGTTTTGCAGGGACTGAACATTTTCAAGCAGTATGGCCGGAAGTGCAAACCAAGCCACTGAGAACTCCACCTGGGCGGTTAGCATGGAGCTCCCATAGCATAGCAGCTCATGATAGAAGTTCTCAGAGTCAAATTGTTTCTTTGTTCATTTTAATTTGTTTTATTTGTTGTTTTATTTGTTTGTTCATGTTTTGCTCTATGCTTGTCTATGACCGGTCAACTCTACTATAGCTATAAGATCGGAGTATCTTCGGGTGTGTATAACTAAGCACACTCAACTGGGCTTGTTAGCCGGGATGTGGCTAGCAGAGCTAATATGCTATTAGCAGAGCTAATATGCTATTAGCAGAGCTAATATGCTCCAAGAAGCCCAGGCGGGAAGGGGCCGAACGACGACTCAGGCGCTTGGGATTGCAGGGGATGAAGGCCGTGTAGCCGGCTGGAGCAATCGCCTCATCAGGTGTACTCTCGGGTGTACTCTCCTCGAGCCATGTAATCCAAGCAATCTGAGCATGAAGCTCGTCCATCTTGTTTCGCAGGGACTGAACATTTTCAAGTAGTATGGCCGGAAGTGCTAACCAAGCTTCTGAGAACTCCACATGGGCTTAGCCGGTAACCGCTAGCTAACCGCTAGCATTTTGCTGCCATAGCATATACAGTAAGCTCAGGTTAGAAGTTGTTACGTGCTTAGTTGCCCGAGCTGTAGTAGGGTCGACCGATCATAGATGAGCGTAGTGCAAAACATGAACAAACAAATAAAACAAATTAAAAAGAACAAAGAAACAATTTGACTCTGAGAACTCCACGACGTTGCCCTCTAGGCAGCGCCATCTTGAAGACGTCACTCCAAGACGTCACTCCAAGTCCAATGTAAAAGGACATGAAGCGTAATAAAGTTTATCCTTTTGGTATCGTTTGTTAAATATGCTACAGAACATAAAATCTCACGCACAAATATTCTCAGAATTAACGTAGATACTGTACTGGAATAATGAAAAAGACTTTAAAACGAGTGCTTTACAACAGCATATGCTATATAATGTTTATATTTTATCATAAATAAAAATAAGAGTAAAACTTGAAAAGTTTTTCCTAATCATTACTCTATTTTACTACAGTAATACTGTATTAATGAGTAAGACTGTCTATAGAATGTGTTTAAGAAGCATATTTTAACGCATGTAATAGATACATAGTATTTTACTTCCGGCTGCTCATTCGCGCATGTGACGTGTTACATGGGGTTTTACTTCCGGGTACAGAACTCGCGGATTATCTCGATTCGCAGGAGGGCTCAGAACCGAACCCCCACGAATGTCGAGGGCCTACTGTATTTAGTTAAAGTTGCAAGAATGATGATTGTATGTCATTTTATGACAACTGATTTTGACTAAAGGGCAATTAGTGTACTAATACAAAATAATCATGTTAAAACAAAGTAGAGAGAAGAAAGATTTTTTTTTTTTAACAATTTGGACATTACAAATCAGTCAGCTTGTCTAAGGGACTGATTGACACCATGTCAGAGGAAGAAGAAGGAGGCTCAAATGTGACTGGAGAAGTCAGTGAATGTTTGATGAATCAGGCCAATTCAGGGGTCACCAGCACTGGGAAGCAGGGAAGAAGGTGCTGGAGAAGAGTAGTCAGATGAGAGTAAAGGAATATAGGGAGAACCAGGAGAAGAAGTTGAAGCAGTATCGTATGTCAGAAGTAAGACCATCAATCTGATTGGACTGGTCACACGTCTTTGGTTGAGACTGAATGGCCTGATTGTGGGTAACAGGAGGTGCAGGCTGGAATTGGGTGGCTGCAAAAATCTCAGCAAATCCAGGGAGTAAGTAGAGAGTATAGGTGGTTCAGATGGTTGGCAATGTTATATGGCACTTCTCCTCCTAAAAATGGGATGACATTTTGACTGAGCTAAAACAACAGAAAATGAGAGGCTGAGTGGATAAGATGCATGTTCTGTGACTAAATAATGAACTATAATTTACATTTACATTATTTTGCAGACGAGCGACTTACAGAAGTGCTTTAAAGTCTCTATCAGTGAATATATTCTTATACTGGTGTGTTAGAACACAGACTAAGTATATCATTAGTCAAACTCAAGTGGTAGGTGTTGTGTGGGGTTTTCCTTGTTTTTGTTTGTTTGTTTTGTAGTGTGTGTTTGTATACAGCATCTTAGTCTTAGTCTAGCAGCTTAATCTAAGTACTGGTGGAAAAGGTAAGTTTTCAGTCAGCGTTTGAAAATACCCAATGACTCATCTGTCTGACTGTCCAGAAGAAGTTCATTCCACCACCTTGGATTCAGAGCAGAGAAGAGTTTAGATGCATTTTTCTCTTGTCCCTTGAGAGAGGGAAGGATCAGGGGCGGGTGTTGGGAGATAGCCAATGAGAAAGCAACTGTATCGTGCCAATTTCAAAATAAAAGCCGAGCACGCATTGTTTGAATTTTTGAGATGTCGCGTTTCGTAAAGTGAATTTTTTCCGTATCCAGAGACGGAAATTTTTGGTAAATGCGTTTTGTAACTTGGATTTTTTGTTTGTTGGGTCTTTCGTAAGGTGAGGTACCACTGTATTGTGATTTCTAGCATGTAATGCGATATATTGCAAGAAGAATTTAAATTAAAAGTGAGACTGTTCCTGACAGTATTTATTCTTTATTTCAAAAAGAGAATCCAACAACATTAAAAACGTTGTTTTGTCTCCTGATACATCCTTTGGGATGATTGTTTCAGAAAACATCTTCCTATCAGTGTACCTTCTATCTAGAGTTGATACTCTTCTTTTCTTTTCAGCTGTTCCCTTTTTTCTCAGGGGTCACCACAGCGAATCATTGCATGTTTGATTTGGCATAGGGTTTTATGCCAGATGCCCTTCCTGACATAAACTTTTAGCAAGGGCAGCTACTCTTATCCAAAGTCAGCAATGGTTCTTTTACATGCCTCACACCATAGACAGTGAGAGACATGGCCATCCTTTGATATCCAGAGTTGATATTAAAGCTCTGAATTCTGGAGAGTTTGCAATAGAGAAAGGATTAAATCCTTAATGAGGAATCATTCAATTTTGTCAGTAATTTCTTGAGCACGTGGTGAACTTTTCTTGTAACGTTCCCCAAACCAGTCGGTGAGGTCAAATGTTTTGTTGAGGACACACTCTGACTTTATCTAGGCAACTTAGTTTCAGTTTCACTAGTTTCAGTTTGTGACATGCATGTGGTCTGACAAAAAAGTTTTACGTGGTGTTGCCGCATATGAGCGATCAGATTCTATGTACCCCCTGAAAATTTTATGTCACCTCTGCATGTTTTTCTCACAGCATTTGCTTTATCAATGGTCCATCTAGTGCTATAGGTATACCATGAGGCTGCTTCAGCACCTGAACGAGACCAGAAGGTAATTTGAAATACTAACAGCTTTAATTACATTATACACAAAGATTCAAGATATAATATTATTGTAAAATAACAGAAGTGTAGCTTTACAGCAGATTATGCATACATGGTCCATGCCAAACTTGAACTTTTCAAGTCTGCACTTAACTGGCTGTACAAATAACTGCTGATGTCCTCATAAACTTGGAATATACCCAATTTAATATGAGTAAAAATAATATGAAATAAAGTAGTAGAAATACAAGATGTACATGTAGTACTATTATACTGAGTGAAGTATTGCTTAATGTTTCTCTAATTAAAATTATGTACATCTGTATTTAATAAATGTAATATTTAATAAGCTATTGACATTCAGAAAATGCAAAACTACTAAGACATTAAAATAAGAATTCTAAGCATCAGAAAAAATCTACTCGTGAAAATTTATTGTTTTAAACTTTGGCACAAACTTTAAGAATGAAATAGACCTGCATATTGAGCACAATAAGCTATTTAAACATATTAAATACACATAAACATTAGAATAGTGTAAATGTATCTAGAGCTTTTATTAGCATATTGTGAATCCTTAATTATTAATGCATGTCAAATTTTTAAGGTAGAATTAAAGGTGGAGCATCATCCGCACATGTGCAGAACTGTATCATGCACGATGAGTCCTCATCAGATCTGTGACCCTATGAGCAGTAGATTGAGATCTTCTTCTTCTTTTCCTTTCGGCTTTTCCCTTCAGGGGTCGCCACAGCAAATCGTCTGCATCCATCTCACCCTATCCTCTGCATCTTCTACTCTTACGCCAACTACATATCTTCATGTCCTCCTTCACCACATCCATAAATCTTCTCTTTGGTCTTCCTCTAGGCCGTCTGCCTGGTAGTTCCAACCTCAGCATCCTACGACCAATATACTCACTATCCCTCCTCTGTACATGTCCAAACCATCTCAATCTAGCCTCTCTGACTTTATCTCCAAAACCTCTTACATGTGCTGTCCCTCTGATGTACTCATTCCTGATCCTATCCATCCTCATTACTCCCAAAGAGAACCTCAACATTTTCAACTCTGCTACCTCCAACTCTGCCTCCTGTCTTTTCCTCAGTGCCACTGTTTCTAAACCATACAACATCGCTGGCCTCAACACCGTCTTGTACACTTTTCTTTTCATTCTTGCCGATACCCTCCTACCACACATCACACCGGACACTTTTCTCCAACCATTCCAACCTGCCTGCACACGCTTCTTCACCTCTTTTCCACACTCTCCATTGCTCTGGATTGTTGAGCCTAAGTACTTAAAATTCTCCACCTTCTTTATCTCTGCTCCCTGTAACCTCACCGTTCCCCTTTGGTCCTTGTCGTTCACACACAGGTATTCTGTTTTACTGCGGCTAACCTTCATTTATCTCCTTTAAAGGGCATACTTCCACTTCTCTAGATTTTCCTGCACTTGTTCTCTGCTCTCACTACAGATCACAATGTCATCTGAAAACATCATAGTCCATGGCGATTCTTGTCTAACCTCGTCTGTCAGCCTGTCCATCACCAGAGCAAATAAGAAGGGGCTCAGAGCTGACCCTTGATGCAGTCCTACCGCCACCTTGAACGCTTCTGTCACACCGACAGCACACCTCACCACTGTCTTACATCTCTCATACATGTTCTGCACCACTCTAACATACTTCTCTGCTACTCCAGACTTCCTCATGCAATACCACAGTTCCTCCCTCGGCACCCTGTCATATGCTTTCTCCAGATCATGCATATAGATGTCCATGTAATGAAAAAAAAAATAGCACTGCTCAGACCAGTTCACCTTCTTTTGTTTCCCAATGTTTCAGTTGCCAACTGTAGGCATTTTTCAGTAGTAGACATGGGTCAAACATGCACATTCTGACTGCTCGGTACTTTGTAGCCTCATTTCTTTCTAACATTCTCAAAGCAAACACTGCATCTGTGGTGCTCTTACTTGGCATGAAACCAAACTGTTGTTCACAAATGCTGACCTCTGCCCTTAGTCTAGCTTCCACTTTTCTTTCCCATAACTTCATCGTATGACTGATCAACTTTATCCCTCTGTAGTTGCCACAACTCTGCACGTCTCCCTTGTTCTTAAAAATGGGCACAAGTACACTTCTCCTCCATTCCTCCGGCATCTTCTCACTCTCTAAGACGTTATTGAATGTTCTCATCAGAAAATCTACTGCTACCGCTCCTAGACACTTCCATACCTCCACCGTTATGCCATCAGGACTAACTGCCTTTCCACTCTTCATCCTCTTCAATGCCCTCCTCACTTCACCCTTACTAATCTTTGCTTCCTAGTCCTCAATGGTCACCCCTTCTACTCTTTTTTATCTGTTTTTTCTTTCTTAACATGACATGTCTATACAGAGATCCCTTCAATTCATGTGGCTTCAGTGCATTGCGTTTTTTTTTTATATTCATCGAATTAAAAAATAAGGAAAGTAAGGAAGAATAGAGGGGGTTAAGGAAAATGTCGCAAAACAAGGCCAATCATGCAAAAAAAAAAAAAAAACAAACAAACAAACAAAAACAAAAACAACCCAAAATCCCCCATCAAAAATACTTACATTTTTATGTGAGGTGTGAATCTGAGTGTGTGTGTGCGTGCGCATATGTGTGCGCACACGTATCTGTGTGTGTGTGTGTGTTTATATATGTTATTTACCTCTCATACATTCTTTTTGAATGTTTAATTGTTATTAAAAGCATTGATTGTATGCATTGAATATGTATTTATTGATATTATATACACATATACATGTACATATACATCAGTCGGGGGGGGGGGGGGGGTTGACCTACTTTGTTGAATTCTGCGGTTGCGGGGGGATCTCGGTCCCAATTACTCATGGAACGTGAGGGATGCCTGTATATTAATGCTAGGCCTGCTGGGCACATGCCGCACATGTAACACTTACAGTGACACTGACGGCTCAGGAAAGTCAAACTTTAGAACTTCATAATAATAACATGAAATATTGTACATCAAAATAATATGATCATTATGCTGGAGAGAAGTGGAATGTAATTTATCGGAATCTGGGACCGATTTGGAGCATGTTGAGCCTGAGGCTGAGTCCACAAGTTGTGTGATGTCATTTTTTTCAGTGTCAACATCAGAGACCATTTTATTATTCCCATTATTACCATATTGCTTGGTTAGCAAAAAAAAAAAAAAACATGCCTGGTTAATGTACCTTGTTGGACATCAGGTTCATGGGATCACTTCCCTCCTTTGCTCATTTTAAAATAAATATTTAAGCAAAAATCTAGATGCAGTTGATCAGTAAATTTCTTAACAATTAGCAACATGAACCGTGGTTTTGTTTTTACTGGAAATTTCCATATCCTGTATAAAAACAAATTCTTTTGGCTGAAGGCCTTCGTGACAATCCGCACTGCCCAATCACGGCATGGAGCATTATTTCCAGTTCAATTAGCAGGAATAGCCAAAGGGCTTTTTTTAACTGTTCCGAAGTCTTTCGACAGCATGCAAAAAAAAAAACTGGTTTTGCTTCAGGGTTTCGCAATGTGCATTCTTTGCATGTTAGAAATGGTTTAAACAGATAAACTGGTTAATTGCACAGCCATGTGTGTGTGTGTGTGTGTGTGTGTGTGTGTGTGTGTGTGTGTGTGTGAGAGAGAGAGAGAGAGAGAGAGAGAGCGAGAGAGAGAGAGAGAGAGAGAGAAAGAGAGAGAGAGAGAGAGTTTGTGTGTGTGTGTGTGTGTGTGTGTGTGTGTGTGTGTGTGTGTGTGAGAGAGAGGGGGAATATGTGTGTGTGTGTGCTGGCAGTGTGTGTGTGTGTCTGTGTGTGTGAGAGAAAGAGAGAGAGAGAGAGAGAGAGAGAGAGAGAGAGAGAGAGAATGTGTGTGTGTGTGCGCGTGTGTGTGTGTGAGAGAGAGAGAGAGTGAGAGAGGGAATATGTGTGTGTGTGTGTGTGTGTGTGTGTGTGTGTGTGTGTGTGTGTGTGTGTGTGTGTGTGTGTGTGTGAGAGAGAGAGAGAGAGAGAGAGAGAGAGAGAGAGAGAGAGCATTTACCAATTGGGTTGAACCAATAAGAAAGGTGTCCTGTGAAAGAGTCTCGGCGGTTTGAATACACTGGTCACATGCACAGCATACAGACGTTTCAGCCACATTTCCATATTAGAGTAAAATAATCACATGTTAAAATCATATATATCTACATATCATTTACAATACTGATTTAGAAATACATTTATATTCCCTATAACGTCCCTTAACTTTAACTGTCATAGTGTCCAACAAAAACAGTTTCATTTACCTGCACTGATGCATTACAGAACAATACAATTGAAATAACTCAGTGGCTCTGTTCACAACCTCATCTATTACTCATATTATTCAGATTCATTAAAGATGAGAAAATGCAGCAGCTTCTAGAGTGCATTGTACACAATTTACTTAATTAAAAAAATGTCATATACAGTGCTTTAAAGTTGTAAACTATGAGGAAAACAAACATTTACTCACCAGCAAAAAAAAAAAAAAAAAAATCCAGTTCAACGGTAATATACTGTATGAAGCGTTGGCAGTAACTTACTGTAAGAATTCACAGTAAATCACAGCTGAAGTTACAGCAATATTTTACAGTGTAATGAACGTAGCTCCTTATACACTTGCTGTGCTGTCAATCACGCCAAGATGGGGGCAGCAAAAAAAGCAGATACGTCCCACAATATGCAAACACAGCTCTGGTGGTTGCCGCCCATCGGCTCCAAGGCACCTATTAAGGTTTAAGTTCACAAACCACACCTGTAGTGCACTGTGTTTAAGTATGAGAGTGAGTAAATAGATCAGTTCCACATCTCCAATTTGGCACTTCTGATCAGATGTGTTCCCCCATTCAGGCTGGTCATAGTCAAATTTTCTAGTGTGGAAAAACATAATAAATCGCTGAAACTCTGACTTGAAGGCAACATGCAACCCAGACACAGAACGGCTTTCACTGAGCTTAGTGTTCACTGGAACACTGTTGTTTCTGCAGAGATGCATGGTGGTGTTGTGGTTAGCAAGTCCGCCTCACAATAAGAAGGCCTGGATTTGATTCCTGATCCTGTTTTGTTTTTTTTTCTGTGTGGCATTTGCATATTCTCCATGTGTGGGTTTCATCGGGGTCCTCCGGTTTCCTCGCACAGTCCAAAAACATGCACAGTAGGCTAATTGGCTGTTCCACTCCTAGGTGTGACTGTAAATGGTTGCATGAGTGTTGGTCCTGTAATGGCTTGGCAAGCTGTCCATGGTGTACCCAGAGTCGCTGAGATGTGTGCCGGCCTCCCCATGGCCCTAATTAAGATCACACGGCTTAGAAAATGAATGAATATATTTTTGCTGGCATTTTTTTCCTTACTTCTGTTTGACTTCTGCAGATTCGTCAAGACTATAAACCTGATTCCGAGTGAAATCTACTTGATAATTAAATAAAAGTAAACATGTGTCTTGTCTGTGTTTTTCATCTGGACAAATTTTACAAACAAGAACAAAATTAATCAAATTTAAAAATTACAGTTAACATAAGCGAGACAGGTGTCGAGCCCAAGCCTATCGGTTTAAAATACTTTGTCATTGCACCAGCATGTCTTTTCACCACTGGAATCATTAAGTTATATTTATAGCTTAAATAATAACTTAAAGTTATATTCTCTCGCCAAAAACACTGCTAGACCCAGTTAATGTTTATTGGTCACAAGTTAACAAGAATGTAAATGTCACCTGGTGACTATGTTATTTGATAATAGTAACCCAGTCTGTGAGGCAGTGGTGGTCTAGTGGTCCGCAGGGTCGCCAATCCTAAGGTTGGGGGTTCGAGTCCCCACAAGGTTGTCACTGCCCCCCCCCCCCCCAATCAAAGGCAAGCCATGTCTCTCACTGTCTATGGTGAGAGGCATGTAAAAGAACCATTGTTGACTTTCGTAAAGAGTAGGCTGCAAAGCCGTCAGCGTTTTTC
Organism: Plotosus lineatus; assembly: GCA_024760905.1. NCBI lineage: Eukaryota > Metazoa > Chordata > Actinopteri > Siluriformes > Plotosidae > Plotosus > Plotosus lineatus. The sequence goes on along the minus strand of CM045730.1, from coordinate 50,260,424 downwards.
TACGACCTGGAGAGGGATGGGCGCCGCCAGGCCAAATCAGCCCAAGTCTCGCCATGAAGGCGCCCAAACGACATCCCCGGATGTTAAGGGATAAGTGAAGAACCCAGTCTGTACTGACGGAAATAAAACACTGTAAATGAAGGAATAAATTGATAGGATAAATGAGATGCAACTATGTGTGTATTGTAACTTCTGTGTATCTAAAGTTTCCTGTTCTACTTGTAATTGTGACATGTGCGCCAGGCACATGAAACTGTTGTGTGGGTGTTCCTGTGTCGTGTTTCGATTCGGGTGTGGAATTCGGAAAGTAACAATGTAACAATGAGGAATTGCTTTGAAGTGGAATTAGCCAAGTGTTAAGCGCCGCAGGGCACAAACATATATATGGAAATGCTTTGTGAACACGCAATTACTACTTTGCATGCACATCCCCAAGTGTTAAGGTCCGCAGTGCACAAACATATATGTTAATGCTTTGTGAACACGCAATTACTGCTTTGCACGCACATCCCTCTGTATACATAAGCGGACACTGCAGGTGTTCGAAGAGCTTCCGATGAATAAACCAGACTGATTTCACTCATGTGGTTCTTTGTCTGTTGCTCCCGGAGTACTCCTAGACGTTGAGATGCAGGAATCCAGGTCGTGCAGGTTTATCTAAGAGCTTCCTCCACGGAGAGAGAGTTCTTACAATTAGCTTCCTTCACGAAGAGAGTTCTTACAATCTGGTGACCCCGACGTGATACTCCTGATCAGGTAAGACAAGATTTGTTTGACTACCTGGTTAGCAGTATTTGAGCATCTGTTAGCCCCTTTTTATAAAGGACGGTTTATCCCCTTCTCTAGAAGGAATGGTTATTCTCAGTTGCTATAACTGGGACGGTTATCCTCAGTTGCTATAACTGGGACGGTTATCCTCAGTTGCTATGACTGGGAAGAGCGCTATACAAAAACAAAAAAAACTAAAAATGTAAAAAAAAAAAAAAAAAAAAAAAAAAAGAAGGTGCCCCTGTATTCCTGTATGCCAACGTATTTTTTCTGTTGTTTTGTCGTTAGAGGGTAAACAATGGGAAATTCCTACCCAAAGCCTAATCCCGGGGAAACCCCTAAGGAATGGATGAATAGATGCTGTCTTGCTTATTATACTGAACCATGGTTTAGTAATCTAGCCGGATGGACGGAGGGACTCGACCAAGTACCAAACTTCCCTCGAATGGGGACTTTTGATGCAGGATCCCTGACATCCGCGCATCGCATGATTTATGATGGATTGGGCAACCCCTCCTGGGATTATGAACACATGAAGGAGGTTTATGTAAAATGGTATGAAATGCGCTCATACTGGTTACCACTTAAGAAACTCTTCGAACCAAAGAGGGTGACTCAGAGTGTCCCCAAACCTAAATTAGTGAGTAAGGAAAAGGAAAAAATAGAAGAGGATGGGGGGAAGAGGGGCGTCGTCAGACTCGTTATCATTCCTCGCTCTATTGGAGGGATAATCCCGACGCGTTAAAAACCTTGCGCGCGTAATTTACGGTTTATCTAGTCTCCTGACGGGAAGGAGCTTGTGATCTCTCCCACGTCACTAACTGGGGTAGAATATCTTTTTGTTATCGATAGCGGTGCGGCCCTATCCTCCCTAGGCAGGGACTACCAGGGTGCTGTCTCTTCCAGGTCTACCAGCTCTGTGGGTATAGATGGGGTCCCCTTCTCCTCCCCATATACGCCGCCCCTATGCTTGATACATTGCAAATATCCTACTCCTTTGTACATATGTCTGAATGCCCTTTTAATTTGTTGGGCCGAGACCTCATGAGTGTTCTGGGGTTCCAAATCTCTTTCCAAGGTTCGAGCATGACCATTCAAACGTGCGACACCGCCTCCGTTTCTCTGTTGTCATTGCAAGCGCAGCCCCTGCCCTTTAACGTTAATTCAGCATGTGTGGCGAGTTACACCTCGCCCCCTGTACTCGACACGTTGCCCACCAATCTTTGGACAGAACATAAGAATGACGTGGGTTGTGTGGACTGCGTTCCGTATGAAGCTACCGTTAAACACATTTTGCCCGTGTACATCCGACAATACCCCTTATCGCCTCAAAAAATGCTGGGTATCGACACCATTTTGGCCTCTCTTCTGGAACAGGGTATCATCGTGCCGTGCACAAGCCCTCATAACACTCCTGTGAATCCGGTTCCCAAGCCGGACGGTTCTTGGCGCCTAACCCAGGATCTCAGAAAAATTAATGAGCTCGTCATCCCAGTCTCGCCGGTCGTCCCAGACTCTATTATGGCTTCCATTCCTTGCGACCATACCCATTTCTCCGTGATTGACCTGTGCTCGGCGTTTTTTAGTATCCCTGTTGAGCCCAACACACAGCCCCTCTTTGCTTTCACACACCGGCAGCGACAGTACACGTGGACTAGATTACCTCAAGGGTTCAAAGACTCTCCTGCTGTTTTCTCGGCTGTGGTTAGGGATGCACTGGGGTCTCTCGACGTTCCCATGGGCTCCTGTGTCCACTCCTACGCCGACGACCTCCTGGTGTCCGGCCTAACTTATGAACTTTGTCTTGATGCAACCGTTCAACTGCTCCTCTTACTGGAAAAGAAGGGTTTCAAGGTTTCAAAGCCCAAGCTACAGGTTTGCCTACTGACTGTCATATACCTGGGCTACGAACTCTCTCACGGGACAAAACGCCTTAGTCAGGATCGCGTCAAGATCATAGTGGACACTCAGAAGCCTGCCACGAAACAGGCGCTCCTTGCTTTCCTGGGCCTCATTAACTACTGCTGCCAATGGATCCCGGACTGTTCCTTTTATGACAAACGTTTACGCTCTGCCATGGCTCACACTGACCCTCTCCACCAACCCTTGGTCTGGACTGAGGACATGCTGGACGCGTTCAAAGCCCTGAAGTCGGCCCTATGCTCCGCGCCGGCTCTCGGGCTCCCGGACAACACCAAACCCTTTCACCTCTATGTCGTGCACCAGGCCGGCACGGCTTCTGGGGTTTTGGCTCAGGACCACGGGGGGGGGGGGACTGAGACCCTGTGCTTTCCTCTACAAAACTTTAGATACTGTAGCTCAGGGTTTACCTGCTTGCCTTCGCGCTGTCGCTGCCAGTGCGGTGTTAGTTCTCGAAGCAGAAAAAATAGTGCTCTCCCATCCACTCGTTTTACACACCAGCCATCAGGTTAGGCATATCCTTAATACTCTGTCCACACAACACATGTCTTCACAACGTCGCTCAGGTTACGAGGCCATCCTTTGTGCTACTGATAATCTAACCATCTCGTGTTCCTCTTCCCTAGATAATGTGGCCCAGGCCCTACAGCGCCTGCTTAATGCTCAAGATGACTGCCAACCGTTGGAACATGACTGCATGGACACCATTGTCCATGACACCAGTATTAGGTCCGACTTATTATCCACGCCTCTCTCCACAGGTCTCTCCCTGTTTGTAGATGGGTCATGCTCGAAACCCTCCGACGGAGTGTTCCTCTGCGGCTACGCGGTATGTTCCTTACCGGACCAAGTTTTGGAAGCGTACTCGCTCCCCTTTAATTCCGCTCAAGCAGCGGAGTTCTATGCGCTCACTCGGGCATGCACTCTCGCCTCTGACCAGGACGTTACTATATACGCTGACTCTTGTTACGCTTTCGGGGTGGCGCACGATTTCGGCCATATCTGGCAATCCCGTGGTTTCACTGCTGCTGACGGTAAGCCCATTTCACATTCCACCTTGGTCCAGGACCTTATTGTGTCCTACAATCTCCCGCTCCGTTTAGCGATCGTAAAGACCCGCAGTCATTCCTCTGACCACACTGATGAGGCACGGGGTAACTCTTTGGCTGACCGCGCGGCTAAACAGGCTGCCTTGCTCGGCTCCCTGCCGCCGTTCCTGCAGCCCACGCTGGTGTCAACCTCACACATGCTTAGTGCCCTCCTCCCTGACTTGGATCTGAAATCCCTTCAGTCCTCGGCATCCACAGAAGACACTGATTTTTGGTCTTCGCATGGCTCTCAGCCCTCGGGGGACGGCATTCTACTTGATTCGACCGGTCGGTTATGTCTGCCCACGCACTGTCTTCCTTTCCTCGTCCGTGAGTTTCATGGGCCTACACATCGCGGTCGAAGAGGGGTGGTGACAAATATGGAAAAAGATTTTTGTATACAACAACTAGCCTCTACGGTACACACCATGCTGGACAAATGCCTGATTTGTGCACAGAACAATGTGTCCAAACCACACGCATCACATCAGCATCTGCCGAAACCAGATACTCCCTTCCAGGAGTGGCAGATAGATTTTATTCACATGCCCCGGCAGGGCCCCTTTAAATATCTATTGGTTATCGTGGATAAATTTTCCCGGTGTGTCGAAGCTTTCCCATGTGGGAACGAAAACCACCGAGTAGTGGTTCAAAAGTTATCACAGGAAATTATTCCCAGATATGGCCTCCCGTTGGGAATTGATTCAGACAAAGGCACACCATTCACCTCAAAAGTCACTTAACTGTTGGCCCAAGAGCTAAAGATCAATTGGCATTTCCATGTCCCATATCACCCTCAGTCCTCCGGAATCGTGGAACGAACAAACAGAACAATTAAAGGGAAATTACGGAAGGTAATGCATGCCACTGGATCAAGGAATTGGGTTTCAGTACTACCCGTGGTTTTGGCGGATCTGCGAATGAGGTGGCCTTAGGTAATCTATCTCCTTACGAAGTGGTAATGGGGAGACCCTTTCCCGCTCCTTGGAGGAAGGGAAAGCAGGCTTTGGGGACGGAAGACTTAGATATACACATGAGCGAGTATGCCGTGGGCCTTGTTAAGGTCCTAAACGACTATTGGAAACGCACTAATCAGAATACTTCGGTCCCGGCAGACACAAGCACTCATGCCTTCAAGGTAGGAGACAAGGTGCTGGTCAAAAAATTTGCGAAACTAAATTCCCCTTTGAGAGACACCCCTTACAGTGAGCCCACGGAGATACTCGCTGTTACTCGTACCGCCGTACTAACTGACCTCTTTCCGCAGTGGATCCATGCTACCATACTGAAGAAAAGTCCGCAATGATGTATTAAGTGCACTTTGTATTTGTGAAATTTTTGTCCTCATTACCTCTCTTTCAGGTCTCGAAATACCAGCCCTTCTGGGGTGAATGAACTACTTGTCTGGACCTGATCCAGATACCTAAGTATCACCACCACATCCTCTCGCACACGGGTCGGATAACGCCCATTTAAAATCCAAGTTATGTATACCACTTATGCCCTGCTCTTAATCGGGATACTATGCGTGGTCCCGGGTTGGTGCACACCTTACCGTCATCCGGAAAATAACATGTTCTGGCAGTATTTGAATTTCACGGTAAAACGAGATGTGACCCAGGAAGAATGTATTGTTTGCTCTCTCTTTCCCCATGATGGAGGAACCCCGTATGTATATACCCCAGCACGGGACAATTACACCACTTATAAAAAATGCGTGATGTAGCGGACCAACTGCGATGCTACGAAAGTCCAAACTATGGCTGGGGATTCCTTCACTCTCTTTTCGGCATGTTTACCCCGTATTTAACCATGCTTGTTCCTGTATGTATATGTTTGTTGTTGGTTTGCGTGTTTGGACCCTGTATTTTTAGCTGCTTGATGAATCGAATCTGGGTCCTGGCCAGTTCCTTCAGCGAACCTCGATATACCCGCCTGCCCTCCGCCTCTGTCGATGACTATGGACCCAAGAATACGTCGTGTGGATACATCCGGCGATGACTACGGACCCAAGAATACGTCGTGTGTGTGTGTAATGCTTGGATACATCCGGACGGGAAGGCTACCGGAGCCCCGAGGTACGTGGGCGAAGGGCGATGGGGCTCTGCCTGCCCTTCAAGCACCAGCCTCAGCGCAACCACAGCCTGGTTTCTTCCCTACGGTGTCCAACATTCCACACGAAGAAAAAAAACACCTCTGGAATGCCACAAGAAAGAGAGGGCTCCGGCGTGCTGCTACAGAATTTATACATATTTCATAGTATAAAAAGAGGGGACTGAAGGAATAAATTGATAGGATAAATGAGATGCAACTATGTGTGTATTGTAACTTCTGTGTATCTAAAGTTTCCTGTTCTACTTGTAATTGTGACATGTGCGCCAGGCACATGAAACTGTTGGGTGGGTGTTCCTGTGTCGTGTTTCGGTTCGGGTGTGGGATTCGGAAAGTAACAATGTAAAAATGAGGAATTGTTTTGAAGTGGAATTAGCCAAGTGTTAAGCGCCGCAGGGCACAAACATATAAATGGAAATGCTTTGTGAACACGCAATTATTGCTTTACATGCATATCCCCAAGTGTTAAGCGCTGCAGGGCACAAACATATATATGGAAATGCTTTGTGAACACGCAATTACTACTTTGCATGCACATCCCCAAGTGTTAAGGTCCGCAGTGCACAAACATATATGTTAATGCTTTGTGAACACGCAATTACTGCTTTGCACGCACATCCCTCTGTATAAATAAGCGGACACTGCATGTGTTCGAAGAGCTTCCGATGAATAAACCAGACTGATTTCACTCATGTGGTTCATTGTCTGTTGCTCCCGGAGTACTCCTAGACGTTGAGATGCAGGAATCCAGGTCGTGCAGGTTTATCTAAGAGCTTCCTCCACGGAGAGAGTTCTTACAATTAGCTTCCTTCACGAAGAGAGTTCTTACAATCAACCATCTGTAAGACAACGTCATCGTTTCACAAATTTGGTTATAAACATCTATAAACCAATGTCACCAGTAAACATGAAAAGCAGTTAAACTAGAACACCCATGACTCAAACCCAGGAATTTCTTGTTTTGAGGCAACATGATCCACCACCATGTCGCTCTACTTATAATTTGTTTTTATGTTTTTTTTTTCTAATTTTTAATCTGAAATTTATTTTAAATTTAAACGGTTACTAGTGCTATTCAAAGTAACAGGGCAGGACAGTGGTGGGCTAGTAAGTAAGGTTCTGGATTACTGATAGGAACATCAGGGTTCAAGCCCTATGCAGTCCCACCATTCTTCAGCCTTTAATCCTCATCCTCTCAGTTGTATAGATGATACAACTTTGAATGAAAGTGTCTGTCAAATGCCTTAAACATAAATTCTATACGAATGCTACAGATGCATCTCCAATAAGGTTGGCCATTTAAACCCAGTCCCTGTGAATGACATACTAATGACAACTCGGGTTACACTCAAGAATAATACTCATGTTACCTTAACATGTGTCTATGCTCCCATCATCAGTCGAAAAAGACAGCTTTTTGAGAAGCTTGGTGAATGTATTTTCAAAGTTAAAGGAGACAGTATGCTTCTGTATTGCTTCTGTATTCTGAGAGGCCAGTGTCAGAAAAACCGATCCTCAAGAAGTACTCGTATGGGCCGATTCAGTAACTGAACAATTTTGGGGGCTCGTCCGGGATTCTTCTGATCAGGTAAGGAATTTAATAACTTCTTTCCTGCCTAGTTAACTGAGTATCCATGTGTGTTTCCACAGGACAATAGTCTGGTGTACCTGTGTGTATTTCCACTGGAGAGTAGTATTAACTGAATCTGGTGTACCCGTGCATGTTTCCATGGACTTAACTTCGTTATCCTCATTTGTGTTTCCACGAGATGACTAGAGATTGCGTACGTTGATTAATCGGATACTGTCTCGGGACTTTCGTTCCTGTATCACCATGTGGAGTATTAATGGGTTAGTGCCGAAACCTGATCCCGAAGAAACACCGAGGGATCGGATGAATTGTTGCAATTTGACATTCTTCACCACACCATGGTTAGATAATCTGGCCAGTTGGACTGTATCCCAACCACAACTCCTGGCCTATCCACACAGAGGAACTTTTAAATCTGAATATCTTGCATCAGCATACAGGCAGATTTATGAAGGTGATGAAGACCCTAATTGGAATTATGATTATATGTCTGAGTCCTATTCAAAGTGGATTGAAATGAAACCCATCTGAGTTAAAATATATTATTAAAATGTTACCGTCACCTAATCCCATGTTCAATACTACCTTGATAAACAACTGTCTTCTTTCAATACAAAATTTCTTTCTTCCTTTTGGCTTTTTCCCTTTTCTCGGGAGTCGCCACAGCGAATCATCTGATTCGCACATTTTGATTTGGCAGAGGTTTTTATGTCAGATGCCCTTCCTGTCACAGCCCTTTAGCAAGGGACAGAATGACGGTAATGGCTTTGCAGCCTACTCTTTACGAAAGTAAGCAATGGTTCTTTTACATGCCTTTCACCATAGACAGTGAGAGACATGGCACGCCTTTGATGACCCAGTTAGCCGCACTGGGGGGACAGTGACAACCTTGTGGGGACTTGAACCCCCCACCTTAGGATCAGCGATCCTGCGCCCTATCCACTAGACCACCACTGCCCCACACTCTTGTTGAAACAAAATCCAGTTTATTTTCAGTGAAATCTATATTCTATAAAGCTATAGCTGTATTTTATATAACACAACAACTTTGTAAGTATTTTCACCTTAATTGGCGCTTCCACATTCCACACAACCCACAATCCTCTGGGATCGTTGAATGTACTAACCGTACTGTGTAGAGTAAACTCACAAAGGCTATGCAAAGCACTTGCTGTAAAAATTGGGTTGACATCCTCCCTGCGGTGTTGGCTGAAATGAGAATGAAAAGACGTGCACTTGTCACCACATGAGATTATATTTGGGAAGCCTTTCCCACTCCCTTGACAGAAAGGAATGGCAGTTTTGGGCACATCAGATCTTGGGATTCACATGGATGAATACTTTGCAGCATTCGTTGCCAGATTGCACGAATTACGGTCCAGGGTCAACGTCTCCACTGTCCCCCTCCCTGGTACACCTACACATAGTTACAAACACAAACAGGGGGGTAAGGTACTAGTAAAATTGTTCAACCGGTCTGGACAATTAGGGAAACCCAAATACAGCGAACCTGCGGAGATAATCGCCCTCACTCGAACTGCCGTGCTAACTGATCTTGTTTCACAGTGAATCCATGCATCAAGTCTGAAACCAGCCCCGAATTGACCTCCTTGTATGTATTACTGATCATGTTTGTGTTTCTCCCCAGGGTGTATTTTAAAGCTTTCTCTTAGATGACCCACCAGACGAAGGTTCAGTCAGCGTTTACACCCACCATGCGGAGAACATGACGACTCACCAACTGCTGTGCGCCTTGGGGATCCTTTCAGTGATGATCGGACTACCGTCCCATGCCCATCCTCATGATAACACCTTCTGGCAGTTCACCAACTGGATGGCGCAACAATACACCAATGAAAGCTGTTATGTTTGCCATATTTTGCCTAGTTCAGCTGTCCCTGTTTCTGTGACCTTGTTTTCACCCTGTACAAACCTCTCCATCTTCTTGGCTGGTACTGATGGTACAATTTTCACTCCCGTTTGCGGTAACCACACCAATGTTGTTTCCAACATTACGAAGAGTCATACTACCCCTTTCAAAGAACCGCTTAATTTTGTATTATACGAGATAAATCCAGTACCGGGCAGTGGTGGTTTAGTAGATAGGGCACAGGATCGCTGATCCTAAGGTTGGGGGTTCGAGTCCCCACAAGGTTGTCCTGTCCCCCCAGTGCGGCTAACTGGGTTATCAAAGGCGCGCCATGTCTCTCACTGTCTATGGTGAGAGGCATGTAAAAGAACCATTGCTGACTTTCGTAAAGAGTAGCTGCAAAGCCGTCAGCGTGTTTCTGTCCCTTGCTAAAAAGGTTGTGACAGGAAGGGCATCCGACGTAAAAAACATATGCCAAATCAAATGTGTGAATCAGATGATTTGCTGTGGCGACTCCTGAGAAAAGGAAAAAAGCTGAAAGGAAGAAAGAAAACTAGATAAATCCAGTATAAAAGAGGGAAATTGAAGGGAAAATGTTCTTAACCATCATTCCGTGAAGTTTTTTACTTGTTTATATGCATATGGAAAATTACAGGTCTATATACTTTTGAAACAATCATATGTGCGATTTCTTCTGTGAATGTTGCTTCTGTATATTGAGAGGCCAGTATCTTGTCCATCCTTGTTCTGTGAAACTTTGTAGCTTCTTTTTGAGAGAGTTCAGCTGCAAAGAACATCTAGAACTGCTGAGTCAGCATCATGCTCCTAGATTCTGGAGACACATTTTTCCTGTGAAAAAGTACTGATGACCACCAACCCCCTAGACTAACCAGCTTCAACCCATTCCTCACCCAGGGTGGGGGACCAACTGAGAGCTGTATATATGTACTCTACCATTCTCTGCTTTTGATTGTGTGAATCGAAAGCTTCTTGTCACAATCCTGGGAAAGCTTTGATGTCCTGACCACTTTGTCAAAGTCATCAAGTCTCTGTATTCTAGAGGGAATGCAAGACTCTGGATGGACATTGCACTTTGGAACTCAATAGAGGACAATAGTGGCATTATGCAAGGGTGCAAACGAGCTCCCTTTCTGTTGGGGTTTGGTTCTAGGACATTTGCTCAAAAGACAAATGCTCACACGACAAATGCTCACAATCTAAATGAAAAAACAGACAATTGCTCACAACATAAAAAATATTGTTCAAATTTAATCCTAACCCTAACCCCTAACCTTAAACTCTAACCCTAAACGCTAACCCCAAACCTTAACCATAACCCTAACCCTAAACTCTAACCACAAACCCTAACCATAACCATAACCCTAAACCCTACCCCTAACGTATAATGAGTTAATTTAGCATTATGTATTGATAAGAATAAAGAATTTTTATAACACATTGTGATCTTTTTGTATTATGCATTCATTAGAACAGAGGAGCAGTGGTGGTCGAGTGGTATAGGGCGCTGGATCGCTGATCCAAAGGTTGGGGGTTCGAGTCCCACTATCCACAGGGTTGTCACTGTCCCCCCCAGTGCAGCTAACTGGGTTATCAAAGGCGGGCCATGTCTCTCACTGTCTATGGTGAGAGGCATGTAAAAGAACCATTGCTGACTTTCGTAAAGAGAAGCTGCAAAGCGTGTTTCTGTCCCTTGCTAAAAGGGTTGTGACAGGAAGGGCATCCGACGTAAAAAACCTCTGCCAAATCAAGCATGCGAATCAAGATGATTCGCTGTGGCGCCTCCTGAGTAAAAGGGAAAAAGCCGAAAGGAAGACAGACATTCATTAGAACAAAGAAAAAAGATGTGAGCAAATGTCTGGGTTTTTTTCATGAAGGCTGTGAGCAACTGTCCTGTGACCAATTGTCCGCGCACCTGGGGATATATATATATATATATATATATATATATATATATGTACATTGCATTTACACTTTACCTTGCATTCAAGAACATCAATCCACATTATAGTCATATGGTTCATTTTAGACATGACGGTGACATGTTTGATCTTAGGCCAGTACACTATACAGATGATATTGCTATTTATACTAATGATGTCATGGAGCTACAACTCCGTTATCCCCCTATAGCCATAGTCAAAAGTATGATGCATAGCGTGTTTCTGCCCTGTGATGGTCGGTTGAGCTGTTCAGAGTGTACTCTGCCCTCGCCCAGAGTTAGTTGAGATGGGTACTAGCCTCCCCGCGACCCTAATTAGGATTAAACAGTTCATAAAATGGATGAAGGAATTTCTGAATTATGAGTTGTATTTTAATTTACATCTTCAACACTGAGCCATAAATTATCAAAACATAATTCTTTCATTGTTATTTACATTAAATGTAATAAAAACACAAAATTATATGTGTTAGGAGAGCTATCAACTTTGAAAATTTTAAATATCGATTTTTGTAATGTATATGTAATGTAATGTATCTCTATATTTCTGAAATATAATCATCATATATTAAGTGATTTATACTGCATTTTATTTTAATCATGTCATTTACCTAATTCAGACACAAAATAATTTGTAGAATATTTTTCACTATTATTCAAATAATAATAATAATAATAATAATAATAATAATAATAATAGGCGGTGATGGTCTAGTGTATAGGGTGCAGGATCACTGATCCTAAAGTTGGGGATTCGAGTTCCCACGGGGTTGTCACTGTCCTCCCAGTGCAGCTAACTGGGTTATCAAAGGCTGGCAAAGTTCAAGTATAAAACAATAAAAGACCTGAAATATTTCAGTTGCTGTGCAATGAATCTAAAATATATGAAAGTTTAATTTTCATCAGCACATTACAGAGAATAATGAATAATAATAAATAATCAATAATTAGCACAATATGCTCATTTTTTGAGAAGGACTAGTATATATAAAATCCATTCTGAACATTTTCTTTTATAATCTAAACTTGGGCTGTCAGTTCATCATCTTCTGTAACCACTTCATCCTAATTAGGGTCGCAGGGAGGCTGGTGCCCATCCCAGCCAACTCAGGGTGAGGGCAGAGTACACCCTGGACAGCTCGCCAGGCCATCGCAGGGCGGAAACACAGGCTTTGCAGCCTACTCTTGTCGAAAGTCAGCAATGGTTCTTTTACATGCCTCACACCAAAGACAGTGAGAGACATGACATGGCCGGCCTTTGATAACCCAGTTAGCTGCACTGGGGGGGACAGTGACAACCTTGTGGAGAGTGGGACTCGAACCCCCAACCTTTGGAGCAGCGATCCGGCACCTTATACCACTAGACCACCACTGCCCCATAACTTGGGCTGTCATGTTCTGTATTTGTATATTTTAGGTCCGTCTCTGTCTGGTGCATGTAGTATGTGAATTTCACCAATAGAGGTCACCAGTATGCTGTATCACCCAGTTCACTCATTCAGGTCATTCCTATTCCTCAATTCATTTAAGGTAATTATTTTCCCCTCTGTCAGGGTTATAGTGACTCTGGGAATAGTTCAAACATGGTTGCTTAATGAAAGGACTGTGCCTATACATATACATATTATACACAAAATATATCTATGATGCAAATCAGAAGTATTACACAAAATATATTTAGTTGGATGTATTCTTGTTAGATGTGAGCAGGCAACAGCTTTACCTGTTCATAGTGGTTATTAAAATAGTACAGATTCCCAGCCACAAGGAATTGTACACGAGTTGATACAAACACAGGTGTACCATTGTGTGCTTCTCAGGGTGTTTACCAGATTGTGCTGCAGACAGTTCATTGAGCTCATCCTGCTTACAAATCATATATCATTTTACTGCTTCATGCAGTGTGTAAAATTATCCAGCTCTGTTTCTGACTAAATCTGGCCAAACTTCTTCTTTTCCTTTTGGCAGTTCCCTTCAGGGGTCACCACAGCGAATCATCTGCCGCCATCTCACCCTATCCTCTGCATCTTCTTCTCTTACACCAACTACCTTCATGTCCTCCTTCACCACATCCATAAATCTTCTCTTTGGTCTTCCTCTAGGCCTTCTACTACCAATATACTCACTATCCCTCCTCTGTACATGTCCAAACCATCTCAATCTAGCCTCTCTGACTTTGTCTCCAAAACCTCTTACATGTAAACTACTGACCAAACGTTTCTTTAATTTAAAAACACAACCAGGATGTGGTGATTAATCTGAAATGATATTTAAAAAAAAATAAATAAAAAACTGTTGTGTTTACCTTCACCCTTAGACCTTTAATCACTTAATCCAAGCACATTTTCAAAAAGGATATTAACAGTTTTCCAGCAGTTCTACTTACAACAAGAAAGTCCAGGGTTGAAATGCCTTGTATGAATGAAAGCAGGGCTGCATGGTGGTAGCAACGGGCTACTGATCTGAAGGTTGGGAATTCAATCCCCAGAACCACCAGTGGTGAGGCCTTGACCAAGGCTCTTCACCATCAGTTGATCAGCTGTATAACCAAAATAATTGGTTGGTTGGTTGGTGTGTGTGTGTGTGTGTGTGTGTCCTCTGATGATCGGGCAAAGTGTTCAAAGAGTACAAAATCTTCAATCAGTCAACTGGCATGGGCTCCAGCCTCAATGAGACCCGAATAAAGCTTAACACGATACAAATAAAAATGAAAAAAAATTAATACCAATGTTGAAGCATTAATGAATTAAAGTAATTATGATATAAACGGGAGTTTTTTAAACATTTTTTTTTTATTTTGGATATCTTTGTGCCTCGTTTTTCAAGCATGGGTTCACAAGTATGGTTTATCATCCTTATAAACAACTTTTTATAACTTTCCCAGCTCTGAAATAAGTAAATATTTTCTGTTTTAGGTCAAGTGGAGGCTTCTTTTCTGTTCACAGGAACTTGCCTGAGAATTTGTGCCTATTTAAATATTTCATGCCTAAAATAACACTTTTTAAGGTCAGTAAAATATTTTTAAAAACTGTTTTTCTTTGCACAGCAATACGAAGCACATTCAAATTGAGAATTAGTCAACAGCAGTTGCACTTTCGACTATGCTAATATTTTCTAAATGGTTATTAATAAAGGGTTTTCTTTAATAGATTGTCTGTAATTATGAGAGACGTTTATAAAAAATAATAATTGCTTAAAATAAAATTTAAAACCCTACTAACTGAGGTTTGACTGATGATGTAGTCCATACGCTAGTGAAGCTATCAGAACATTTATACTGAAAGTGACTTCAAAGTACTTCTGTAAGTCACTCTGGATTAGTTCATCTGCCTATCTATGTCCTGTGTGTAGTTATGTGTGTGTACAAAATAACCAGGTAACAGGACATATACATTCTTAATAAAGCATGCACATGAATTAAAGTATTTCTCCATGTATATATATATATATATATATATATATATATATATATATATATATATATATATATATATATCTTCTTTTCCGTTCGGCTTTTCCCTTCAGGGGTCGCCACATCGAATCATCTGCCTCCATCTCACCCTATCCTTTGCATTTTCTTCTCTTACACCAACGACCTTCATGTCCTCCTTCACCACATCCATGAGTCGTCTCTTTGGTCTTCCTCTAGGCCTTCTGCCTCGTATTTCCAGCCTCAGCATCCTACTACCAATATACTCACTATCCCTCCTCTGTACATGTCCAAACCATCTCAATCTAGCCTCTCTGACTTTGTCTCCAAAACCTCTTACATGTGCTGTCCCTCTGATGTACTCATTTCTGATCCTATCCATCCTCATTTACTCCCAAAGACAACCTCAACATTTTCATCTCTGCTACCTCCAGCTCTGCCTCCTGTCTTTTCCCAGGGCCACTGTCTCTAAACCATACAACACCGCTGGCCTCAACACCGTCTTGTACACTTTTCCTTTCATTCTTGCCAATACCTTCCTATCACACATCACACCGGACACTTTTCTCCAACCATTCCAACCAGCCTGCACACGCTTCTTCACCTCTTTTCCACACTCTCCATTGCTCTGGATTGTTGAGCCTAAGTACTTAAAATCCTCCACCTTTCTTATCTCTGCTCCTTGTAACATCACCGTTCCTGTTGGGTCCTTGGCATTCATACAAATGTATTCTGTCTTACTGAGGCTAACCTTCATTCCCCTCCTTTCCAGGGCATACCTCCACCTCTCTAGATTTTCCTGCACTTGTTCTCTGCTCTCACTGCAGATCACAATGTCATCTGCAAACATCATAGTCCATAAAGTCCCAAGGATCCACAAATATATGGATCCTTGGGATTCAAATAAAGTTTTATAAAATTCAACAAAACATGCTGCCTTTTTTTATTATTAGAAGTTAGAGCAAAGTCGCATTACACATTTCGGGCATCTTTCATGAAAATATGATTCGCTGGCTCATTGAATATTGCTAGAATTCCCATCATTCGTCACCCTCAACCCTTATAACAAGATAGATATATATGCTTTGTACACTGCAGTCTGTTCAATTTTGCAAGATTAATCCATCTTGTTCTCTGTAGTGTGTCTGGCTTTATGCTTCCGCCAGGCTTTTATCACCATCACATTACTCATTTACTCAAGTGTATTACAGTCGTACAAAATTATTGTCTAACAATAAAAAGGCAACACAAGAAGATGCTAAAATTCGGGTGCAAAGGTTTATTTTTTTGGCACAAAGAAATGTTATCAATGCCCGAAAAACAACAATTCCAATTATAGAAAGAAACTCTGTTGAAAAATGCAGGTCTGTCCAAACACAACTAATTTTTATAGATGGAAATGGTCTCTTAATTACTGCTCTTCATAAAAGATTACAGACAAACCTTGGTTGATCATTTCAGTCAAAAAAAAAACTGAAGGTTAGAAAACACTTTAATTCATTAGTTCGGGATGTTCTGAAAGCTAGGACATACGTTTGAAGTGTAATTTTTCAGCAGGCTGGTCAATAAATCTCCCCCAGAATTTTTAATTGTTGTCTCATTTCATATATCCTGTCTACAATGTTGCATAAATTCAGATTTTGAAATTTAGAAACTGAAATGCAGCTGTGATTTGTCAAACAGTAATTGGTAAGACCAAGCAAGAAAATCTTGATAAACTCTGTCTCCCAAATCTTAGCACTCATTATACATATTTGCCTGTATTGATCACTTGGAAGGCGAAAATGGGTAAAGTCTGTTGGGCTTTACACCCAAACCATAGTGGCTCATCAGGAGGGTGCTTATCCCCGGTTTCTATAGCGTCAAGCAACTACAACTAGAACTTCAACTTCTCCTGGATGGGACGCTCGTCCATCACCTTCCCAGTATATTTTTACTGGTGCCCATTTATACTGCTCGGTGAACAGACGTACACTTTTGGTTAAGACCTTGCCCAGGGGTCTTAACACAGTGGGGGTCCAACTGGGATTTGAACACACAACCTCCCAATCACGAGCGCAGCACCTTAACCACTTCACCACCGGCCCCACACTTGGAAGGTATTGGGATAATAAAGAGAACAACGTGCTCGTGTGACGAGGGGGTATATATGAGCTTATCTTATTCTTATACAAGCATTTTACAATTTTAAAAGCGCAATTTTACATTCATTAGTCATTGTGTGAAGAGGGCACTGGTGGCCTGGTGGTAAAAGGGCTGGATTGGATTGATTGGGTTGGGGGTTCGAGTCATACTCTCCACAAGGTTGTCACTGCCCCCCCTCCCCCCTCCCC
The DNA here is from genome assembly GCA_024760905.1 of Plotosus lineatus. Taxonomy (NCBI): domain Eukaryota; kingdom Metazoa; phylum Chordata; class Actinopteri; order Siluriformes; family Plotosidae; genus Plotosus; species Plotosus lineatus. The sequence continues at coordinate 50,243,352 of CM045730.1, read as the reverse complement.
CAGTGCAGCGAACTGGGTTATCAAAGGACGGCCATGTCTCTCACTGTCTATGGTGAGAAGTTCATGTAAAAGAACCATTGCTGACTTTCGACAAGAGTAGCTGCAAAGCCGTCAGCGTGTTTCCGTGCCTTGCTAAAAGGGTTGTGACAGGAAGGGCATCTGATGTAAAAACCTCTGCCAAATCAAACATGTGAATCAGATGATTCGCTGTGGCGACCCCTGAAAAAATGGGGAAAGCCGAAAGGAAAAGAAGAAGTCATTGTGGTTGAAGAACAAATACTAATCAGATTATAGCTCTTGGGATGGTCCATGTTGTCATCTAATATATTAAATCTACTGTTGACATACAGCTCCTCAGTGGTTCGCTAGACTGGCACGTTCGATATTCATCAAGTAATTGGAATTGTTGTTAAGAAAAATATGACAGTCCACTTTTAATTTCCTATGTTGAAAGGGTAATTCTCTGAGTAATTTGTACCTTGTGAAGCTCCAGTTTTGCACAAAAAATCTCCTTTTTTATTAGATGATGTACATTCTGTTTTTCTACTTCAAAATAGATCAGCAGAAAAGTCCTTGTATATATGATGTCTGGTTTTAAGTGTCCCCTGCATTCTTCTTCTCAGCCAGTTCTTCTATTTGTTTCTGTCTCCTTTCTAACACTTCAAATCGTCTGGCATCATTGCGAGCTCGCTCCTGAGCACGAAGCTCTTCCACATCTTCAAAAAGCAAGTGCCTTCAGAAACATTTTGAAAACATTTTTATTATGTGAAAAAAAAAATTGTACAAAGTTGTACATAAAAGCACACATCATTGACTAATAACAACTTAACTTATAACAACTCAAAAACCATTATAATAATAATCATAATTATTTTTCAATTTGTTTACTGTTGATGAACTGACAACATATTGTGGTAAGCTGTTCCACATAGTGACTGTAGGGTTACTAAAAAAGTATTTTCTAACATCCAATCTTGACCATGGGCAGTGGTGGTCTAGTGGTATAAGGTGCTGGATCGCTGATCCAAAGGTTGGGGGTTCGAGTCCCACTCTCCACAAGGTTGTCACTGTCCTCCCAGTGCAGCTAACTGGGTTATCAATGGCCGGCCATGTCTCTCACTGTCTATGGCGCGAGGCATGTAAAAGAACCATTGCTGACTTTCAACAAGAGTAGGCTGCAAAGCCGTCAGCATGTTTCCGCCCTGCGATGGCCTGGCGAGCTGTCCAGGATGTACTCTGCCCTCACCCTGAGTTGGCTGGGATGGGCACCAGCCTCCCCGTGACCCTAATTAGGATGAAGTGGTTACAGAAAATGATGAATGAATCTTGACCTTTTAACCTGCATCATATGGGAATGGCACCCAAGGCCACTATATTCCCTCATCTCAAAGAATGCACTACTGTTAATATTCTCAAAACCATTCAAAATTTGAAAACTTCAATGAAATCTCCTCTGATGCGTCTATTCTCTAAAGTAGTTAATCCAAGTACACCCTGGACAGCTCGCCGGGCCATGCCAGGGCGGAAAAGCCTACTCTTGTTGAAATAAATTTCTTTCTTCCTTTCAGATTTTTCCCTTTCTCGGGAGTTGCCACAGCGAATCATCTGATTCGCACATTTGATTTGGCGTAGGTTTTTACGTCAGATGCCCTTCCTGTCACAGCCCTTTAGCAAGGGACAGAAACACGCTGATGGCTTTGCAGCTACTCTTCACGAAAGTCAGCAATGGTTCTTTTACATGCCTCTCACCATAGACAGTGAGAGACATTGCCTGCCTTTGATAACCCAGTTAGCTGCACTGGGGGTACAGTGACAACCTTGTGGAGACTCGAACCCCCAAACTTTGGATCAGCGATCCTGTGCCCTATCCACTAAACCACCACTGCCCCACACTCTTGTTGAAACAAAATCCAGTTTATTTTCAGTGAAATCTATATTCTATAAAGCTATAGATATATTTTATATATAAGAAATAATAAATGCATAATTTCCTGTCTTTGTAATCCCAAAATATATAAGACATGAAAAAATTTGTGAACAATTTATAAGAACAAAATACATAATAGCTGCAATTAATCCTCTATGCTGTACACAAAATGATGACAATAGTTGGAATGTTTTATTTTTATTTTTTTATTCTAGCATAAAATATATGATTAAAATGTATATAAAAATGGTAAAGAAACAAAAAAAAAACTGTTATAATGAATAGTTTAAAATGAAAATTAGTGCAGTGCTTATGGGGGGTTGTAAACAGAATTCTCGGAACACTTGATGTGTTTCGGGTTTGTGAACGCTGCATTGTACCTGTTAAAGAATGCAGTTGCGAGTCCTGCAATCAGAGTCCCGAAGAGAAGTGGCTTTGTAAGGCGCTTTGTTGCTGACAGTTTGTGCTGCTTCATGTTGCAGCGTTGTGGAAAAGGTACTTTTAGAAGAAATGCATTAAACTCTTCGTTGGGTGTCTTCTCATACGCAACTTCTTCTGTCAATCATATGACCTCGAAACGCGCATCAAAACACGCACACATTACTTCCGGAAATCATTTTCATTTCTTTTGATGTATGGCAGCTGTTAATTTCCTATATGTTGAAACCATTTTGGAGTATTTTCTAAATATATACATTTGTTCTCGAACAAACAATCAAATATTACATAACTGTTAACTATGTTCTTTTTTTTTAATGCATGGTAAATCCGGAACTAATATCGTGCACCTAATGGGGAAGGTTTTTTGGACGCGCAGGATGTAGCGTTCATTTAACGTGCACACCAGCGAAAAATGTCCGGGTTGGTGCATAATTTCGGCTCTGTAGTGGGTTATGCATAAATTATTGTTGTTGCTGTTGTTGTAACTACATTAGGAAGGACTAAACAACAGGTGCAAAACTTAATGTTGTTTTATTATATGCTTGTGATCATGTAGGTTACGTAACGTTTTCATTATGGAGTTATATTTTCAGGCACAAATAAATCTAGATCTCACACCCTGATCTAGATTTATATATTTTTTTAAGTTAATTAAATATTTGGAGTATTCCTGATGTACCCGATAGTGATTGAGTGAGTGTGTGTGAGGGATCAGGGCTGATGAGAACATGGACAGTAGGTATAGTAGTTTCAGGCGGTAGTTTAGTCAGAGGTTTGATTCCCTGCATGTAATCTAAATAGGGCTGTTCACACTGCCTGGCCAAAAAGTATAAGTTTGGATAAGCAAGTATAAAAACTCTGAATTGGATTATTCATTCATGCACTCTCAGGCTGGTGCCCATCTCAGCCAGCTCTGAGCATGGGCAGAATACACCCTGGACAGCTCACCAGGCCATGCCAGGGTGGAAAAGCCTACTCTTGTTGAAAGTCAGCAATGGTTATTTTATATTAACCTCTCACCATAGACAGTGAGAGACATGGCCAGCCTTTGATAACCCAGTTAGCTGCACTGGGGGGAAAGTGACAACCCATTAAGATTGGGGCTCGAACCCCCAACCTGAGGATCAGTGACCTTTAACACCAGGCCACCACTGCCCCTGAATTGATTTATTAATGCAGTTATAAGAGTGTTTCTGCTGGCAACAAATATTTTAGTCAGTGTCTTGATTTCCTAAACAATGCTAACGACCTCCTGATTGTGTAGGTGACTGTGTTCTACAGTCTGGAATAATATGTTGCATTCAGTTGTTTGATTGGCTTCAAGTCACAAATGACGTAAAAGTCTGCACATTACAAACTCTCTTTCCAGTTGGATCCTATGTCAGCCGTTATTAAGCGAAGACAGGATACAGCCTGAGCAGCTCACCAGACCATCCTAGGGCAACCTGCACACTAACTACTCACACCTACACCTAGGGGCAATTTGGAACAGCCAATTAGTCTATTGGGGCAGGGGTGGCCTAGTGGTAAAGGTGCTGAATCACTGATCCTAAGGTTGGGGGTTCTAGCCCCAATCTCACTGGGTTGTCACTGTTCCCCCAGTGCAGCTAACTGGGTTATCAAAGGCTGGCCATGTCTATCACTGCCTATGGTGTGAGGTTCATGTAAAAGAACCATTGCTGACTTTTGTCAAGAGTAGCTGCAAAGCTGTTCGCATGTTTCCGCCCCATGATGGTCTGGCGAGCTGTCCAGGATGTACTCTGCGCTCGCCCAGAGTCGGCTGGGATGGGCGCCAGGCTCCCCGTGACTCTAATTAAGATTAAGTGGTCACAGAAAATGAACAATGATGACGAATTTGCCTAATGTGGATGTCTTTGAACTGTGGGAGGAAATTGGAGTACTGTACCCCAGACACTCCATGGGGTTGTCAAAACAATACTACAATAATAATAATATAAAAATAATAATACAATTGTGCAATGATCAAAGCTAAGGGCAACTCGGCTAAATGTTTCTGTAACATTTTGCTTAACCAGTCAGTGTCTAAAACATTTCTGCTCCTTTCTAAATATTTTTTAAATCAAGAAAAATTTAAGAGGTTTGCATAAAATGTCAATTTTGTGGTTGCTTTCTTTCGTTAACTTAAAAGGAAATCATACTTTCTTTTAAGTTTTAGCTAAATCCCTACTTATAATTCTACTAACTTCTACTTCTGCTGCTAAATTTTACAAAATGCTCCACAGGAATGGCTCAATTCTGTGCATCAGATAAGATGGAATATTTACAGGGGCTTGTGACAGAATTTCAAGACACTGATAGTGATGGTACGAGCCTCATGAAACGTGTTTACATGAACATAGATCTTTGGGTTGTATAAATAAGAAAAACAAACTTCGGCTCTTTTGTTTCTTCTGTTTAGAAGCTAAAGAGCAAATTCTGGCCAACTTGGCCAACTTTGCTTATGATCCACGCAATATGGAAGCTCTCCGGATGCTTCAGGTCACAGAGCTGTTCTTGGACATGCTAACAGAGGAAAATGAGAATTATGTGGAATTTGGAATTGGTGATTATCTAAACTTATCTTTTGTGTTTGAAAATATACAGTGAGTAAAGGTATTTTAATTATATTTCTCACATTTCTGGTAATGCGGTGTGCACTGTTATTCCATTCTCTACTTGATTTTTTTTTTTCTTTCCATTATTTGCAGGTGGTCTCTGTAACCTCAGTATGGACCCTAAGTGTCGTGATCAAATTTTGCAAAGTGAAGGAATTCCTTTAGTCACAGGATGTCTTTCCAGTCACAGAGACGAGACTGTTTTTTCGGCCATCACAACTTTAATGAACCTTACCACAGCAGCATCACGTTCCCAAACAGCAAGCAGTGCAGTAGTGCAGTGCATGTTGCGTTTCTCACTTACACAGAATCCTCGCCTCAGCAATTTGGCCACAGTTTTCCTGCAGGACTACTGCACACAGGACCAGGTAGAAAAAGCCCGAGAACTTTTACAAGGACACAGCCAATCAGCTGTTGGAATTCCACTCCCCAAAGACTAGGACCTAATGACTGCTGTAGTGGGCTTAATCAAAATGGACAATATACAAGCTCAAACGGACATTGTGTGCTTTTTTTATTTATTTATTTACTTTTTATTTTTCCACATTAGGCATCGTGGTATTTTAGTGTATAGCTGTTTCAAAGAATGTGCTTTTTTTCAGTGCAGACAATAGAGTAGTGAGTGTGTGTGTGTGTGTGTGCGTGCGTGTGTGTGTGTGTGTGTGTCCACATAATCGGCTCTCTAGGCCAAGGTAGGAATGGGCATAACAAACAAGACCTACATTTTCCCAGCCAATTATAAATACAGACTAATAGCATTTTTATGCGCCTGTAAATTTGGAAAATATGTTACTCTCTTTTACACAGATCAAAGTATTGGGCTGCATCAAGCAAATTGAGCTATAAATTGTCAACTTCGTTATTAAAACCTGAAAAGACAGTGGTGAACTGTAAACTTTCTAGAAGAGTGAGGTGCACATCTGAGTGTGTGCGTGCGTGTCTGTATGTGTGTGTATTTATATTTTATTTACATTTTATGCATTATTTTTGAATGTTTGTTATAAGCATTTATAGCATTGAATATGTACTTATTGAAATTATATACATATATATACAGGGATCTATATATTCATGCAGCGTCAGTGCGTTGCGTTTTTTTTTATTTTTTTATCATATTCATTGAATTAAAAAATTAAGGAAAATGCTGCAAAACAAGACCAATTATGCAAAAAAAAAAAAAACAAACAAAAAACAACCCAAAACCCCCCATCAAAACTACTTACATTTATATGTGAGGTGCGCATCTGTGTGCGCACGCTGCCTGTATGTGTGTGTTTATATTTTATTTACATCTTATGCATTATTTTGAATGTTTAATTGTTATTATAAGCATTTATAGCATTGAATATGTATTTATTGATATTATATACACATAAATGTGCCTGTACGTCAGTCGGGGGAGGGGGGGTTGATCCGACTTCAGGAATTAGGCGGTCGCGCGGGGGGGGGGATCTCAGTACCAATTAACCACGGAAAGTGAGGGATCCCTGTACGTGTACGTCAGTCGGGGGGGTCGATCCCACTTTGCGAAAATCGGCAGTCAGGAGGGTCTCAGTCCCTATTAACTGCGGAAAGTGAGGTATCCCTATATATATATATATATATATATATATACACACACACAGTGGGGCCAATAAGTATTGGGCAAAGTAAGAATGTGCAAGTTCACCCATTTACAAAGATAAGAGAGGTTTGTAATTTTCATCATAAGTACACATCAAGCTTGAGAGACAGAATGTAAAAAAAAAATCCAGGAAATCACATTGTATGATTTTTAAACAATTTATTTGTGAAAATGGGAGGCCAATAAGTATTGGGCAGCTAGAAAACAAACATTATTTCGGCCCCCACTCGTTAACAGTATGAATGACACCTGTTTGAACTGATTAGATGCATAAGAGACACCTTCAAACCTGCATACACCTTCAAACTGTCAGACTGCAGTCTTCACCATGACCAAGACCAGAGAGCTTCCCAAAGACACCAGAGATAAAATTGTACAACTGCACAAAGCTGGGATGAGTCAAACTGCAATTGGTAAACAACTTTGTGAGAAAAGATCAACAGTTGGAAACATTATTAGAAAATGGAAGAAGTATAACATCACTGACAACCTCCCAAGGAGTGGCGCTTGATGCAAGATCTCACCTCGTGGGGTTCAAAGGATCCTGAGAACAGTGAGTAATCAGCCCAGAACTACACGGCAGGAACCGGTCAATGATTTGAAGACGGCAGGAACCACCGTCACAAAAATGACAATAACTAACACACTACGTCATCATGAGATGAAATCCTGCATTGCCTAAAAGGTTCCCCTACTCAACAAAAAACACAGAAACGCCCGTCTGAAATATGCTAAAGACCATCTGGACGATCCAGAGGAGGATTGGGAGAATGTGATGTGGTCAGATGGGACCAAAATTGAACTTTATGGTTTAAACAGCACTCGCCGTGTTTGGAGAAGAAGAATGCTGAGTTGCATCCCAAGGACACCATACCTACTGTGAAGCATGGGGGTGGACACATCATGCTTTGGTGATGCTTTTCTGCAAAAGGGACAGGAAGCACCGTATCAATGGCAACATCAATGGGGCCATGTATTGTGACATTTTGGGTAAAAACCTCCTTCACTCCTTGGTTTTCTTGGCTCCGTAAAAAGCATATCAAGGTTCTGGAGTGGCCTAGCCAGTCTCCAGACTGCAACCCAATCGAAAACCTGTGGAGGGAGTTAAAACTCCGAGTTTCCAAGCGACAGCCCTCAAACATCACAGCTCTAGAGAAGATCTGTGCAGAGGAGACGGCCAAAATACCAACTACAGTGTGTGTAGACCTCGTCAAGAACTACAGGAACCGTTTAACCTCGGTCATTGCCAACCAAGGCTCCATTACAAAGTATTAAAAGTAACTTTTGCTGGCTGCCCAATACTTATTGGCCTCTCATTTTCACAAATAAATTGTTTAAAAATCATACAATGTGATTTCCTGGATTTTTTTTTTTATATTCTCTCTCCCAAGCGTAATGTTAACCTATGATGAAAATTACAAACCTCTCTTATTTTTTTAAATGGGTGAACTTGCACATTTTTACATTGCCCAATACTTATTGGCCCTCCTGTGTGTGTGTGTGTGTATATATATATATATATATATATATATATATATATATATATATACAGTCGGCCCCCTACTTAAGAAATTAATCCGTTCCAGAGCCTTTTTCGTAACGCGGAGGTTTCGTAAGTAGAGGCACATTTTACATGTAAGACGCCTGATTCGTTCCAAGGCTCCCAAGACTACCCCATAAACCCTTTAAAAATGAAAAAAATACACCAATTTTGTATGAAAAAAAAAAAAAAAAATATATATATATATATATATTTATATATATATATATATGAAATGTGTTAAAAGAAAATTATTTATTAAACCATTTTAACATATTAAACCATTTTATTAACATTTATTAATTAAACCATTATTAAACATTTTTATGAACACACATACACACACAACACTGTCTCTCTCAATCTCTCTCTGTTTCTCTCTCACACACACACACACACACACACACACACACATACTCACAATACACATTAAATGTGTATTGTGGCGCTCCACTGAATGCGGGCTCCGCCCACACACAGTATGCCAGAGCATTTTAAGATGGGGAATTCAAAGCACATTTCCTGCTTGACAGACTGGAGGTCCAAACTCAACTTGAACTTGATTTCTTGAGGGTTCGGAGGTCCAGATGAGCCGCGTTTTGCTCACATTCATCGAGTGCGCCACATTTATTAAACATTCACTGAATTAAACAACTTAAAAAATTAAACTAAAGAGTTAAGCCTCCTTTCATCTCTAACTGACTCCGTAGGCAGTCTCTCTCTCTCTGTTTGAAAGATCAGAGGCCCTCATTCAATATTTTAAATTGCTTCCTTGCGAGATCGGAGGTCTCGTTCAATGAAGCACTTCTGCTTCAATATCGTGCTGAAATAATCGCCTCCGTCACTGTATTTCCGCTTTACGGTCTCCTTCTGCTTCAATATCGTCCCGATTGTAGAGGGGTTTCGGCAATAACGAAATATAACGCTGCAATGATCCCAAAACAAGCCAAGATACTTCATAACCACAAGCCAAGATAGCCTCTTCAACTCTCCTCACGCGTGTGGCGGACAAAAGGTATGGGTACAGTAATAGGTACACGTGAGCTCCCTCCTGGCCAATGCGAGGCCAGCGGGGCGGGATGTTGGGAGACAGTCAATGAGAGAGCAACTTGTGCATCATGTGAAATTTTGATTGGCGCGTTTGAATTTTGAATGGTGCATTTGGCGCTCTTCATAAGAGGGGCTTGTTTTCATATACAGAGGATGAAGACGTAGGAAAATGTTTTTCGTACCCAGGGGGTTTCGTAAGTAGGTGGCGACTGTACATACATATACAGTATTGGGGGTTTTTTGTTTGTTTGTTTGTTTGTTTTTTTATATACGTGCTGTATTAATCTCACAAGGGGAATTCCATATTACTTTGATGTACTTCGTATACACCAGAGGAGCTTTCCATTAATAAGTCATTTTCTACAGAAACACTAGACTTTTGTTCATACACCAATCAGTGATGACATTAATACTACCTGACTGGCCTGTGGCTCGACAGCCCAACATGCATCAAGCCTCAATTCACTGTCTTCATTCCCATCATAATCAGCAGCTGTTTGAGCAATTTACAATAGTACGACAGTTGGATCCGACCAGATGTGCTAGCATTTGTTCTCCATATGCATCAGTGAGTTTTGTGCATCTATTTTTGTCCACCTACCCTTGTCAGTTTACTGGTCGTCCTTCTTGGGGTCAGCTTTGGTAGATATTTTTATGTGAACCAGGAACACTCCAGAGGATGTGCTGCTTTGGAGGTGAATGAACCCAATCTTTTAGCCATCGCAATGTGGCCCTTGTCAAAGTAACTCAGACCCTGACATTTAATAATTTGTTTCTGCTTCCAACACATCAATTTCAAGAACTGACTGTTCACTTTCTACCTAATACATCTTACTCGTTGGCGTATGCCACTGTAATATAATCATAACAAATATTCACAGACGGCAAGGTGGACGTCGCGATGTAGTCCCCAAGATGGAACATTGTATAAGCTACCATAAGGAAGTAGTTAATTTTATATAATGTGCATATAATAGGCCTACATTCTAAGCATTCAGTACTATATAAATTGCTGTTTTAAATCATGATCCATCATAAGAAAAGTTTCTGTTTCTACATTTAAAACAATAATAGAACTTATTTATTTTAGTTACTCAGTTTTGTGAATGAAAAGGTGGCTTGATACAAGGACTGTTCACAGTTACTTAAAAAAAGTGTTCACGGTTACCCAATTTACCTTTATGTACATTTAAAATAGGTAACATTGTCAGAAATGTAAACTGTTAGTGAAATATTTAATTCAGGTTAAAAAAGGTTATGCATTGTTACACTCATGCAAGTTCATGTTAGCTTTTCATTTGTTTAAAAATACCAAAAATATCTGAGTTTACAATCCCAGCTGTTTCTCAGTCTGCTCCCGCAGTTTGTTCTTCTGGATCTAGGAAAGGTGAAGAAAAGTAATTTATTCAGTGCTATTTAAGGATTCCGTCTTTCCACACTTAACCACAAAGCAGAAGTCCTGTACAGTCTGCTGCCCCTGACTATGGAAACCACTGCTGGGATTTTCTGCAGACAGGGAAATTACTAAAATTTCTCAAGTCGTGAGATCTATGTGATTAGGCCCAAATAAACACCGCACTTACATTTTTAACATTTTTCCAAAGTGCCCACAGAGACAAATAAAAAAATGGTGGTGACCACAAGGAATTTGGGAGGGTATTTATCCAGACTGCATGACTATGCAAACAATATTGATGGAATGAAATTCCTCTTACTGTACCTATTTATAGTTTGATATAAAGTTTCACTGCGTTGCAAATGGTAAAATAAAATCTATCTGTATAATGGTTCTTTTCCTGGAGCAGAATGAATGTGCGGCATCTTTAGTAGAAATAAAGCATTGATTTGGTCCACAAGTTACAAGTTCTTTTTACTGGGACATTAAACTGTATCATAGTTTTTGGTGGCCAGCAACAAGCTTCTGGCAGAATTGTAGTTGGTCACTTGACCACTGTTCATGGAAGAACTGGTAGATCTTAAATGTTTGTGTTTTCTGACACAGACACATTTATGCACAGACCACATGTCTTGAATTGGCTTGAGGTTAGGATTATTTTAAGCTTCATGTTACACCGCTTTAATAGTCAGCTGTAAACTTTTACAGCAGGGGTGTCTTTCTTAGATGGCAGCTTCTCTGTCCATGGTGATGTAAAACTTTTGATTGCAGAGAATGAGCCAGCAGCTTTCAGTTCATGGCAGGTCTGTGGCTTGTCAGTGTCTGGGTTGTTTCTGCCCATCCAAATTTCTTCCCAGGTGATGGTGACACTGTGCAATTCTTCCAGCAACAAGGCTGAACAAAGTGGCTAAGTTCCAAACTTCTATACCCATGTTCAGTTGTTTGAACTGATGGTATTGGAATCTACAATTGTTTTTGGAAATGACTCCAAGAGATATTCCTTGCTCCTTCTATCCTCTTTCTGAGATCTGCACTGAGCACCTTGTGCTTTTCATAGAAAACATCAAATGTTCCTTGTACGAGGTACTACGGGTTCAATCTCATAAGTGCTTCCAAACAAATAAGTTTTACGTTGGCACATAAAAGCTACCAGATTTCATCAATCATTATCAATAACAGGAAGTTAAGAAACCTTGTGTTCACCATGAATGTAAGTTATATTTAGAAAGTAAATATTTTTGACCCGACATGAATAACCTTGACCTGTGTTGAACTCAGAAAACTAATGAGTCCAATTATTGTTTTCCTTTCTAATATAGATGTACCGGTATATTATACAATCATTCTGAATCAAGCAAAATCAATTCACTGAATCGTGCCATGACATTCTTATCCGTGCATGGAAACTTCTGACTGCCGGTCTGCTGCACATGCATGTGTTTGTGTAGGCACTTACTTTGCCTGAAACGGTAAGAGGATAGTCTTGCACAAAAGTAACATAGCGAGGGATTTTGAAATGGGAAATCTGAAATAAAGAAATGAACAAAACAAATCAAATGAGTTTGTGTTGTCCATTACAAGTTAGGCATTTAAGACAGTTCAGTTTTCTGACCTGGCCTTTGCAGTACATCGTTATCTCTTCTGCAGTACATTCCTCTCCATCCTTTAGTCTGATACAGGCACAAACTGCTTCACCCATCCTCTCATCTTTCACTCCAATTACCTACAAATAATCACAGAAGTGTGTCTAAATTTTAAGTAATTGTTCAGATATATATATATATATATATATATATATATATATATATATATATATATATATATATATATATATATATATATATATATATATATATATATATATATATATATATATATATTAGGGCAGTGGTGGTCTACTGGTATAGGGCGCTGGATCGCTGATCCAAAGGTTGGGGGTTTGAGTCCCACTCTCCACAGGGTTGTCACTGTCCCCCCCAGTGCAGCTAACTGGGTTATCAAAGGCGGGCCATGTCTCTCACTGTCTATGGTGAGCGGAATGTAAAAGAACCATTGCTGACTTTCGTAAAGAGTAGCTGCAAAGTCGTCAGCGTGTTTCTGTCCCTTGCTAAAAAGGGTTGTGACAGGAAGGGCATCCGACGTAAAAACCTCTGCCAAATCAAACGTGCAAATCAGATGATTCGCTGTGGCGACTCCCGAGTAAAAGGGAGAAAGCCAAAAGGAAGACAGATATATATATGTGTATATATATATATATATATATATATATATGTATATATATATATATATATATATATATGTGTGTGTGTGTGTCAATCTTCTTCTTTTCCTTTTGGCTTTTCCCTTCAGGGGTCGCCACAGCGAATCATCTACCTCCATCTCACCCTATCCTCTGTATCTTCTACTCTTACTCCAACTACCTTCATGTCCTCCTTCACCACATCCATAAATCTTCTCTTTGGTCTTCCTCTGGGCCTTCTGCCTGGCAGGTCCAACCTCAGCATCCTACTACCAATATACTCACTATCCCTCCTCTGTACATGTCCAAACCATCTCAATCTAGTCTCTCTGACTTTGTCTCCTAAACCTCTTACATGTGCTGTCCCTCTGATGTGCTCATTCCTGATCCTATCCATCCTCGTTACTCCCAAAGAGAACCTCAACATTTTCATCTCTGCTACCTCTAGCTCTGCCTCCTGTCTTTTCCCCAGTGCCACTGTTTCTAAACCATACAACACCGCTCGCCTCAACACCGTCTTGTACACTTTTCCTTTCATTCTTGCCGATACCCTCCTGTCATACATCCCACCGGACACTTTTCTCCAACCATTCCAACCTGCCTGCACACGCTTCTTCACCTCTTTTCCACACTCTCCATTGCTCTGGACTGTTGAGCCGAAGTACTTAAAATCCTCCACCTTCTTTACCTCTGCTCCCTGTAACATCACCGTTCCTCTTGGGTCCTTCTCGTTCACATACGTATTCTGTTTTACTGCGGCTAACCTTCATTAATCTCCTTTCCAGGGCATACCTCCACCTCTCTAGATTTTCCTGCACTTGTTCTCTGCTCTCACTACAGATCACAATGTCATCTGCAAACCCCATAGTCCGTGGGGAATCTTGTCTAAGCTCATCTGTCAGCCTGTCCATCACCAAAGCAAACAAGAAGGGGATCAGAGCTGACCCTTGATGCAGTCCCACCTCCACCTTGAACTCTTCTGTCACACCAACAGCACATCTCACCACTGTCTTACATCTCTTATACATGTCCTGCACCACTCTAACATACTTCTCTGCTACTCCAAACTTCCTCATGCAATACCACAGTTCCTCTCTCAGCACCCTGTCATATGCTTTCTCCAGATCCACAAAGGCACAATGCAGCTCCTTCTGGCCTTCTCTGTACTTCTCTATTAACATCCTCGGAGCAAACACTGCATCGGTGGTGCTCTTTCTGGGCATGAAACCAAATTGTTGTTCACAAACATTGTCAAATCACAGTCTGGCTTCCACTATTCTTTCCCATAACTTCATCGCATGACTCATCAACTTTATCCCTCTGTAGTTGCCACAACTCTGCATGTCTCCCTTGTTCTTAAAAATGGGCACAAGCACACTTCTCCTCCATTCCTCTGGCATCCGCTCACTCTCTAAGACCTTGTTGCATATTCTTGTCAGAAAATCAACTGCTACCTCACCTAGACACTTCCATACCTCCACAGGTATGTCATCAGGACCAACTGCCTTTCCACACTTCATCCTCTTCAATGCCCTCTTCACTCCACCCTTACTAATCTTTGCTACTTCCTGGTCCTCAACAGTCACCTCTTCTACTCTTTTTTCTCTCTCATTCATCAGCTCTTCAAAGTACTCTTTCCATCTTCCCAGCACACTTCTGTCATCAGTCAATATGTTTCCCACTCTGTCCTTAATCACTCTAACTTGCTGCATGTCCTTCCCATCTCTATTTCTCTGCTGTGCCAACCTGTATAAATCATTTTCACCCAAAGCCTGTTTCAACTCCTCCTTGAAGACAGCACGATACTCTTCCTTTTTCAGCTTCCACCACTTTGTCTTCTGCTCTGCCTTTGCTTTCTTCACCTTTCTCACCATCAGCATTATCCTGCACATCACCATCCTATGCTATTTGGCAACACTCTCACCCACTACTACTTTGCAGTCACTGACTTCCTTTAAATTACATCGCCTACACAAGATGTAGTCTACCTGCGTGCTCTTACCTCCGCTTTTATAAGTCACCCTATGCTCCTGTCTCTTCTGGAAGAAAGTATTCACCACAGCCATTTCCATCCTTTTTGCAAAATCTATCAACATCTGTCCTTCTGCGTTCCTGTCCTGGATACCAAACCTGCCCATCACTTCCTCTTCCCCTCTGTTGCCTACACCAACATGTCCATTGAAGTCTGCTCCAATGACCACTCTTTCACCTCTGGCGGTACTCTGCATCACTTCATCTAACTCACTCCAGAATCTCTCCTTCTCTTCTAGCTCACATCCTGCCTGTGGGGCATAAGCACTAACAACATTGAGCATTACACCTTCAATTTCTAACTTGAGACTCATCACTCTGTCTGACACTCTTTTCACTTCTAGAACATTCCTGACAAACCCCTCCTTTAAGATGACTCCTACTCCATTTCTCTTCCCATCCACACCATAAAAAAACAGTTTAAACCCTGCTCCTAAGCTTCTAGCCTTGCTACCTTTCCACCTGGTCTCCTGAACACACAGTATGTCCACCTTCCTCCTCTGCATCATGTCAGCCAGCTCTCTACCTTTTCCTGCCATAGTTCCAACATTCAAAGTCCCTACTTTCAGTCCTAGACTTATGCCTTGCCTCTTCTCTCTCTGCCTATGGACACGTCTCCCGCCTCTCCTTCTTCGGCCTCTCCTTCTTCGACCAACAGTAGTCCAATTTCCACCAGCACCCTGTTGGTTAACAGCACTGATGGCGGTCGTTGTTAACCCGGGCCTAGAACAATCCAGTATGAAATTAGTGTTGGCAGTCCGCATCGTGTATTTTGGCAAAAGTTTTACGCCAGATGCCCTTCCTGTCACAACCCTCTGCATTTATCCGGGCTTGGGACCGGCGTGAGGACGGACACTTGTTTGTGCCCATCCTCACGGCTGCATTATATATATATATATATATATATATATATATATATATACAAAAATAATATATAGATATATATGTGCGTGTGTGTGTGTGTGTGTGTGTGTTTCACTGTGCTTGTTCAGTCCCATTATTTAGTTATTGGGAGCTGAAAATTGGTGAATAGTGTTATATATTAATATACAACTTGCTTTCTTGCTAGTTAAGTGCATTAGTACAGAATAAGTCAAGAAATTAGCATATGTGTGCTTAAAGGAAAATGAAAGGAAAGCCTAACCTGTCCTGTCACACAGTAATACAGTATGTCTTTTTATCATCAAGTGGTTTTAATTTATACAAACCGGATTCCAAAAAAGTTGGGACACTATGCAAATTGCGAATAAAACCTGAATGCAATGATGTGGAAGTGCCAAATTTCAATATTTTATTTCGGATACAACATAGATGACAGGGTCAAAAGTTTAAACTGAGAAAATGTATCATTTTAAAGGGAAAATATGTTGATTTTAAATTTCATGGTGTCAACAAATCTCAAAAAAGTTTGAACAAGGCCATTTTCACTACTGTGATTTATCCCCTCTTCTTCTTACAACAGTCTGCAAACATATGGGGACCGAGGAGACAAATTTCTCAAGTTTAGAAACAGGAATGCTGTCCCATTCTTGTCTAACACAGGCCTCGTTCAACTGTCTTGGGCCTTCTTTGTTGCACCTTGCTCTTTATAATGCGCCAAATGTTCTCTATCAGTGGGTGAAAGATCTGGACTGTAGGCTGGCTATTTCAATACCTGGATCCTTTTCCTATGCAGCCATGATGTTGTAATTAATGCTGCATGTGGTCTGGCATTATCATGAGGAAAAATACAAGGTCTTCGCTGAAAGAGACGACATCTGGATGGGAGCATATGTTGGTCGAGAACCTGAATATACCATTCTGCAGCTGTTCGTTATAAGTGCAATTGACTCTTCCAACCTCTTATTACTACCTGTCCAAACTTTTTTGAGATTTGTTGACACCATAAAATTAAATATCAACACATTTCCCCCCTGATAAACGATACATTTTCTCAGTTTAAACTTTTGACTCTCTCATCGATGTTCTATTCAAAATAAAATATTGAAATTTGGCACTTCCACATTATTGCATTCAGTTTTTATTCACAATTTGTATAGTGTCCCAACTTCTTTGGAATCTGCCATGTAAGTGCAAAGTTGCAATCTACTAAAATGCATCCAATAATTTACATTTGCCTGTTTAAATGAGATGCCATGTGTTGTCTATTTCACTTCGCCAGAGTTCAAAATGAGCAAAATAGGATGTAGACGCATCAGTTTCAGGAAGGCAAGGTGCCAACAATAATAAGCGTATACAGGTATTAAACTAACAAATCAGATAAAACGAGTGAACTTCTAAAGAAAATAAGGCTAAGCACATCTGCATCTCATGCTACATTCCATTTACCTCCATTAGGCAGTCTACTAGTTTGCATGGTACATTGATATATGTACATGTTATATACATTTGAACACTGGTATCACACTGAGTGAGGATTTATTTACCTATTTATTCATTTCTTCATTCACGGTCAGGCTGGCGCCCATCTTAGCCAACTCTAGGCAAGATGCCTTGGACAGATAGCCAGGCCATCATTGGTCTTTTTCTTTCTTTCTACCTATCTATCTATCTATCTATCTATCATTTATTTATTTGATTGTTTTTTGCATGTTTTTGGACTGTGATAGAAAACCGGAGTACCCGGAGAAAACCCATGCAAACACGAGGAGAATGTGCAAACTCCACACAAAAACACCTGAGAACCAAATCGAGTGCCTTTTATTTGTGAGGTGGACATGCTAATGACTACACCGCAATGCTGCCTATGCAGGGAACTGAATAATAAAATATCCAAACACCCCGGGTATGTCACCTGTGCTTCTTCGACTTTTGGGTGTGTGTGAAGGAACTGCTCAATTTCTGCAGGATAGATATTTTCTCCTCCACGGATAATCATGTCTTTAATACGTCCCTCTATCTTGCAGTAGCCAAACTTGTCCAAACTGGCAATATCACTGTGGAACATCGAGAAAAGAAAATGTCATTGATAACAAAACATAAATAATAATAATGTACAGTCCGTCCGTGCTGAAAATCAGCAGTACGAGTCGATGCCAAAACACACCCGGTTTTGTACCAGCGGTCTTTAGTGATGCACTCTTTGGTTTTAGCTTCCTCTTGCCAGTATTCCAGCATTACACAGTAACCTCTGATCATAAGCTCTCCTGAAGTTCCAAGAGGAACAATGTGTCCTGTTGTAGGATCGACCACTTTTGCCTAAAATTAATCAGAAATCTTCAGTTATTATTATTCAGTAAACATTAAATCTTTTAAACTCTGACTTAATTTTGTGAAGGAAGAAAACAGAGATTTGTTTACGTACCTCAATGTGTTGGCTAATACAGCCAACAGTTTCTGCCTTTCTCTCCATGTTGTCAATGGGGAAGCCACAGAAGGTCACTGGACTGTTCTCAGTGGTACCGTAGCCAATCTGTTCCAACATAAGGTCATAATCTCAGTGTTTAAGTATTGAAGGAGTGCACGATCATACAGCACTGGTACTACTTTTTAAGCTTCTCAATTCCCTTATTAGTTGTAAGATCTCTGGTAAAGTTCTGATAGTTTGTACTACAGTGAGGGGAAGCAAACACTCACACACTTTAGGTTGTAGGTTCATTTAATCTAATCTGGTGCCTTACAGAACTGACTTATTTGGCATGTATGCTGGACATCAAACAATTCATTCATTCATTCATTTTCTCAGCTGCCTATTCTGAACTAGGGTCACGGGGGGCGGGCAGCCACCTCAGCCAACTCTGGGTGAGGGCGAGGTACACCCTGGACAGCTTGCCAAGCAATCGCAGGGCCAACACACACACACACACACACACACACACACACACACACACACCGCGCACGCACGCACGCGCACACACACGCACACACGCACACAGACTCAAAACCATTCACACGCACACGCACACGCAATTTGTAACAGCCTACTGTGCCTGTTTTTGAACTGTAGGTGGGAAATGGAGTACCCGGAGGAAACCCACGCAAGCATTGGGAGAATATGCAAACTTCACACAAAAACACCCAAGCCTGGACCCAGGCCTTTTTGTTTGAGGCAGACATCCTAACCACTGCACCACTATGCCACCCCAAACAATACATTCGTTCATTTTCAGAGCTGCTTAATCCTAATTAGAGTCGCAGGAAGGCTGGCACCCATCTCAGGCAACTCTGGGAGAGGGCAGAGTGCACCCTGGACAGCTCGTCAGGCCATCACAGGGCAGAAACATGCTCATGGCTATGCAGCCTACTCTTGACGAAAGTCAATAATGGTTCTTTGGCTCACACCATAAACAGTAAGAGACATGGTCGGCCTTTGATAAACCAGTTAGCTGCAATGGAGGCCAAACAATACATTTCCCAACCCAGGTTATGAAAAAGTCACTGGAACGGATTAATTTCGTAAGTAGAGGGCCGACTATATAAATGGTTTTAGTATTACACAGGTGTTAAGTTCATGGAAATGTTCCAGACGGCCACACAAAATTTCAAAACACATTTTCCTAGCCCCCACCAACACGCCCTCCGTGGAAGAGGAAGACCCTGGGGGTTCGGGTGAGGGTCCGCCCATCACTGGAGTGGAGGTCACTGAGGTTGTCAAAAAGCTCCTTGGTGGTCGAGCTCCGGGGTTGGACGAGATCCGCCCGGAATATCTCAGGGCTCTGGATGTTGTAGGACTGTCTTGGTTGACACGTCTCTGCAACATCGCGTGGTCATCGGGGGCTGTACCTCTGGATTGGCAAACTGGGGTGGTGGTCCCAATTTTTAAGAAGGGGGACCAGAGGGTGTGTTCCAATTATCGGGGAATTACACTCCTCAGCCTACCTGGGAAAGTCTATGCAGGGGTACTGGAGAGGAGGATCCGACTGATAGTCGAACCTCGGATTCAGGAGGAACAATGTGGTTTTCGTCCTGGCCGCAGCACTCTTGACCAACTCTATACGCTCCACAGGATTCTGGAGGGCATGGGAGTTTGCCCAATCTGTCCACATGTGCTTTGTGGATTTGGAGAAGGCTTTCGACCGTGTCCCTCGAAAGATCTTGTGGGGCGTGCTCGAGAATCTGGCGTTCGGATCCGTTGCTACAAGCGATTCGGTCGCTGTATCACCGAGCCAGAGTTTGGTCCGTATTGGTAACAGCAGGTCGGATTCGTTTCCAGTGGGAGTTGGAGTCCGCCAAGGCTGTCCTTTGTCACCGATTCTGTTCATAATTTTTATGGACAGAATTTCTAGGCGCAGTCGAGGCGATGAGGGGTTCTGGTTTGGTGGCCATCGGATATCGTCTCTGCTTTTGCGGATGATGTTGTCCTTTTGGCTTCATCAAGTCGGGCCCTCCAGCTCTCATTGGAGCGATTCGCAGCTGAGTGCGAAGCAGCCGGGATGAAGATCAGTACCTCCAAGTCCGAGGCCATGGTTCTCAGTCGGACAATGGTGGAATGCACCCTCCGGTCGGGAATGAGGTCCTGCCCCAAGTGGAGGAGTTTAAGTATCTTGGGGTCTTGTTTACGAGTGAGGAAGGATGGAGGCGAGAGATCGACAGACGCATCGCTGCAGCCTCTGCTGTTAAGCGGTGCCTGTACCGGTCCGTTGTGGTGAAAAAGGAGCTGAGCCGCAAGGCGAAGCTCTCAATTTACCAGTCGATCTACGTTCCAACCCTCACCTATGGTCACGAGCTTTGGGTAATGACCGAAAGAACAAGATCACGGATACAAGCGGCTGAAATGAGCTTTCTTCGCCGGGTGGCGGGTTCTCCCTTAGAGATAGGGTGAGAAGCTCCGCCATCCGGGGAGAGCTCGGAGTAGATCCGCTGCTCCTCCGCATTGAGAGGGGCCAGTTGAGGTGGCTCGGGCATCTGGTCAGAATGCCCCCCCGACGCCTCCCTGGTGTGGTGTTTCGGGCATGTCCAACCGGGAAGAGACCCCGGGGTCGACCTAGAACACGCTGGAGGGACTATGTCTCTCGGCTTGTCTGGGACCGCCTCGGTGTCCCCCCGGGAGAGTTGGAGGAAGTAGCTCGGGAGAGGGATGTCTGGACCTTTTTGCTAAGGTTGCTGCCCCCGCGACCCGACCCTGGACTAAGCGGAAGAAGATGATGATGATGATGATGATTTTCCTAGCCAAGTCTAGCAGCTCTTTGAGGACTACAAGGACTCTCCTTTAATTTCATTCAGAGTAATAGGCATTTTATAGCCCTATGGCAGCATTTACGTTAAAAATCAAAATTGTTTATTTCCTGTGATGTAAAACAGGTTGACAACAATCAGAACCCATTCCTACACCCCATACATGACTCATCTACTAAAAAAACAAGCACAGACAACAGAACTCTTTCAGCACAATATACTCTGGTCAGACAAAACATAAAATAAAACTATTTGGCAATAATTCAGCAGACCAAAGGTTTTTAACTACCATATTTTTAAACTGGCTCCTTACACATTGTAATCGTTGCAGCAGTTTGCCATGGCGACAGCCGAAGGTTTTTCCCAAAAGAGTGCGGATATAACATAGTTATAAATGCAAAAAGAATAATGCGGGAAAAACCTTCGGCTGTCGCCATGGAAATCTGCTGCAAAGATCACAATGTGTAAGGTTTTTTTCCAAAAAGAGTGCAGGTATAACATAGTTATAAATGCAAAAAGAATAATGCAGAAAATTAACAAAACTAGGTAGTGGTGGCCTGGTGGTAAAGGGGCTGGATTACTGATCCCAAGGTTGGGGGTTCAAGCCCCACTCTCAACGGGTTGTCACTGCTCTCCCACCACCACCACCACCACCCCCACCCCACCCCAGTGCAGCTAGCTGGGTTATAAAAGGCCGGCTACGTTTCTCACTGTCTACGGTGAGACACGTGCAAAAGAACCATTGCTGGCTTTTGACAAGAGAAGAGAAGGTTGCATAGCCGTCTGCGTGTGTCTGCCCTGCAATGGTCTGACGAGCCGACTAAGGTGTACTCTGCCCTCGCCCAGAGTTGGCTGAGATAGGTGCCAGCCTCCCCATGACCCTAATTAGGATTACGCGGTTCAGAAAATGAAGGAATGATTTAACAAAGCTAAGTATAGCCTTAATATTATGCATACTAAAGATATAAGAAATAGCAGTTTGTACTATTGTACAGTATATGCACTTATGATGCCTTATTGTACAGAACAGAAATAAGTGAGGTTTCCAGCAAAGCACACACAATCAACATTGGGTTTTAAAATAAATATCAAAAGCTTTATAAAGTATAGAGCGGTGACTTCAAGAAGGAGAAAAGTTTGACCTGATGTTCACGTGCACTTGACCTGCTAGAAAAAAATGCTTTCTCAATAAAATGTTACATTTGCTGAGCAAATACTAGATTCCACCTATCCTGTGAGCTGTGGCTGCGAGGTCCATGGGCAGAACATTTCCCTTAGTGTGTGTGTGTGTGTGTGTGTGTGTGTGTGTGTGTGTGTGTGTGTGTGTGTTTCAACTGAACTGATACAACTTTTCTTTGTCATTTTTATGCAAGTTCTAAGTCTGTATAGTATTGCATTGGACCTCGGTGAACGGTAATGATGGTATGAAGAAATAAAAATACAAAACCACTGAAGTAATTATTCAGTCCATGAAATACTTGCCATATTTGAAATTAAGGAGTACATTTGTGCAAAGAATACCCTACCCTTTGACAGCCAGAAGGAAAACACATTTGCTGTAAGCTGATTCAAGCCACACATCTGGCTATGCTCACATGTTATAAAACTGTCCACACAGGATTGGGTGTTCCTTTTCTTTCTTATTTTTTTTTTTAAACTGCAGAACTCAAAAACAACAGACATATGGTAAAATATATACTAAAGTTCTCCTTTGACATCCCAACACCTTGCACACACTATGAGCTGCTCCACATTTTATGCGCTTGATTGAAGCTTTGATTGAAGTTGTCAATTTTTTTTCAATATTC
Source organism: Plotosus lineatus (assembly GCA_024760905.1). Classification (NCBI taxonomy): domain Eukaryota; kingdom Metazoa; phylum Chordata; class Actinopteri; order Siluriformes; family Plotosidae; genus Plotosus; species Plotosus lineatus. The sequence goes on along the minus strand of CM045730.1, from coordinate 50,220,567 downwards.
AAGCAGATAGCAAAGTTATTCTTCCCACTATATTTATTATACTGTGTTTTTAAATTCCACGGAACTCATGACATAACGCCAATGCAGGTGGATCTATATAAGACTTGAATATCATTATTACTCATGTTGTTCTGTAATATTTCACCCAAGTTTTTCTTTAAAACTGCACTTAACTGGCATTTTAATGGTGGAAAATGTTTTAATGAGGGAAACATTCTTTCCCATCTACACCCTTACAAAGACATTCTACTTCCTCCAGGAGGCAACACCACAAAAAAAAAAAAAAACAAAAAAAAAAACACACACCTTTGGTCTGTCCCAAGCCAAAGAAAAAAAAATGTGGTTTTTTTTTTTTTTTTCTTCCATAAGAAAACATTATTAAATGCCGATGCAATTAGAAGATAGCCATTCCTCTCTGTAGATCTTTGCTCTGCCCACCTTAACTTTGTCACACGCCCTCTCTCTCCTTCTCTCTTTAGCTCACCTCTAGCTCTCTCTTTCTCCACTCTCAGCTTCTCTCACTCAGTCGATATTCTCTGGATTCCTGCTGCTGTCAGAGTATCTTCCTGACACTTCCAAGACAGCAGAAGGCAAGCTAGACTAAACTGACAGACAGCTGGGTCATCATGCAGGTTATAAGTATCCAGTCATTGCTGTATATTCATTTTTTTTCCATCTTTATAGTAGGTTCAGAAAGTCAGTGTCCTAGTCCATGTCACTGCCATGGTGACCTACAACATGTTATCTGTGACAATGTTGGCTTGAAGAAGATCCCTCGTATTACTGAGGCCACTCGCCTTGTCAACCTGCAGCGCAACAACCTTGGTATGCTTTCAACTGGGGCATTCAGCGAAATGAAGGGTCTTGTCTCCTTGCACCTGCAGCACTGTCAGATCCGAGAGATTGCCACTCAGGCTTTCAAGGGACTCAAAAAACTCATTTACCTTTACCTTTCCAACAATGAAATCAGCACCATCAAATCTGGAGCCTTTGATGACCTAACTGAGCTCACCTACCTGTTCATGGATGGGAACCAAATTTCCAGTCTTTCAAAAGGCATCTTCTCCCCCATGATTAATCTATTTATTCTAAATCTTAATAACAACAAGATCCGAGACCTGCAAGGAGGTACATTTACAGGTGCGAAAGACCTTCGCTGGCTGCATATCAGCAACAATGACCTGAGGTCAATGCAGCCAGGCTCTCTTGATGAAGTAGAAAACCTGGCTATTCTCACTCTGGATGGAAATAAGCTGTCTACATATCCCAGTGAGGCCATGAGCAAGCTACGTGTTGTTGAGGAGCTTAATTTGTCTAAGAATCCACTCACCATCATTCCTAACTATGCATTCCGGAGCTTTGGACGTTATATTGAGAAACTGCATCTTAATGATATGAGCCTAGAGAAGGTAAGTTGTTCTATAATGCAATGAGTTCATTGAATTTTTTATATTTTTTTTGGCTAAAAATGCATATTAAATATATTGTTTACAATAATAAACCACAAAATTTCCATCAGCAGGTTTATTTGTGTGAAAACATAAAATGTCAGATTTGTTTGGATGGATCCCATTGAAGAGACTATAAAATTCAGGATGTTTACTTTTGGTTTCCATACCATATTTCTGAGCTAATGAGGAAAGTAATAACCTGACTCATGAATCAAGCAATAAACTGTCTCTCAGAAAGCTCCAAAAACACTACTTGTTGGTAAATAGGGAAAGAAAGATTCTTTCCATGCAATTCATGATCCATGGCCTGGTACAGGATATTTTTTATACTTCAGATTCATGGCACATTCCCATCATCCCTACTTGTTGGTTCTATATTCAAGCTACACATTTACTGAGATTAGCAGGAGTTTCCTCCTGATCAGTAAGAAATTTCAGATATGCACAGAAAGTTAATAAAACGTTTACATTGTTTGATTGTAATGTCTCCGCTCGCACCAAACATTGTTCCGGACACAGATACTACACCTCCAGAACGAAGATGATTTGTTCAGATTCAACATCAATACCTTTAAATGTTGGCTAAATCTCAAAATTATTTTTGTATTATGAGCAAATGAGCAAATTGGAGTCAGTGATTTAAGATTCATTATTCTGTAGGCGGGGCATTGGTGGTCTGGTGGTATAGGGCGCTGGATCACTGATCCAAAGGTTGGGGGTTCGGGTCCCACTCTCCACAAGGTTGTCATTGTCCCCCACAGTGAAGCTAACTGGGTTATCAAAGGCCGGCCATGTCTCGCACTGTCTATGGTGAGAGGCATGTAAAAGAACCATTGCTGACTTTCAACAAGAGTAGGCTGCTAAGCCGTCAGCGTGTTTCTGCCCTGCGATGGCCTGGCGAGCTGTCCAGGGTGTACTCTGCCCTCGCCCAAAAGTTGGCTGGGATGGGCGCCAGCCTCCCACCGACCCTAATTAGGATTAAGCGGTTACAGAAGATGATTATTCTGTAGGCCACAGTGGCAGAAGGTCCAGGAGTTTTCTTGTTCCTCGTTTAAGTTTCACATCTCCATTACTGTAAAAGCATCGTGTAAAGTCATGACTGAAAGTAACAGGGCTTACAAGAATATTTAAGCACCCCTTTGCAGGACAGTCCTATTCCGACGGAACTCCGTGTAATAATTACACAAATGTTATTTTAGAATATATGTAAATTTCCCCTCACACAAGGCACCATATACACAGTTCCGTTAGAAAACAGGTAAATAGTAACAGGCTGTTCTCATGCCCACGAAGAGAGGTATTTTTAGGGTCTAGTTGCCTCACCTGAATGCACAACTAGTCTCTTTGGAAGCACATTTGGCAAAAAAGTATACTGGTGAGCAAAGAGAGTGGGCGAAACAGTCTCTCTATACTTGAAGTCATCTTCCATAACCGTGAAATTTCCAACTTTTTATGCTCTCCACTTTCTTCTGACTTGAATGGAAATTTCCACAAGAAAAACAATCGCTGAAGGACCAACACACTTCTAGTCACACACACCCCGTGTGAAACATTTCTGCTCCGAGGTTTTCTTTAACCTGAGCCTTATTCACACTGGGAAAAACTGTCCACCTAGCACCTCAGTGAAGTTTTTAGCAGCCTTGCAGTTGCTTATGAAGTTTAACAGAATATTAGAATGGCAGCACAGGAAGGTTTATACAAGTGCAGTGCTGGCATAGGAGAAGATCTGTGAGGGCTCTTTCAAATGAAATAATTTTTCAAACTAAAAAAAAAAAAAAAAAAAAAAATACAAAGCCTGACTTGACGCCAACCAGATAACAAATTCAGAAAATTATTAATTTCCACAACTTATACAAAAGCCTTTTTGTCAAGATTTCTCTGTGAGTAATTCCATATCAACACAAAATTTCACTTCATTCAAAATAAAAAGTAAAAGAATAGAATTCAGTAGCCATAAAAATGCAATAGGTTTTACAGCTATGGAATAGCACCACCACCACCACCACCACCACCACCACTACTACTACTACTACAAGAACAACAACAATAACAACAACAACAACAACAATAATAATAATAATAATAATAATAATAATAATAATAATAATAATAATAATAATAGAGACAGTGGTGGCCTAGTGGTATGGGCCCTATACTATAGGGCACTGGATCGCTGATCCGAAGGTTGAGGGTTCAAGTCCCACTCTCCACAGGGTTGTCACTGTCCCCCCAGTGCAGTTAACTGGGTTCAAAGGCCGGCCATGTCTTTCACTGTCTATGGTGTGAGGTTCATGTAAAAGAACCATTGCTGACTTTCGACAAGAGTAGCTGCAAAGCCATCAGCATGTATCCGCCATGCGATGGCCTGGCGAGCTGTCCAGGGTGTACTCTGCCTTCGCCCGGAGTTGGCTGGGATGGGCACCAGCCTCCCCACAACCCTAATTAGGATTAAGCAGTTACAGAAAATGAACTGATCTGAATAATAATAATAATAACATATCTCAAAAAATCATACATGTCCACTATTTCTATCCAATCAGATTTCCAATACAGCATTTGAGGGTGTGACAGCCCTAAAGTCTTTGCATCTTGAGAACAACAAGTTAAGGATCCTACCAAACAACCTGGTTTTCACCAGCATGCAGAATCTCACTCTTTTCAACAACCCATGGAGCTGCAACTGCAACCTAGCCAACCTTAGAAAGTAAGCAATAATGAATTGACAACGCATGAATTACAGTCCAGAGGAAAATGTTACTGCTAGTAATACTATTTAAATTGACAATGTCTCCAGTCATGTACTACTGCTAATTTCTTTCCAACATATTTGCACCTCTAGATGGATGGACTCCACTCGCCATCGTCTTGATGCAATTTGTGCATCACCTCCAAGTCAGAAAGGGAAGCAAATCCAAGACAGTACTGCCTTTAGCAAATGCAAAATAAAGAAAGACAAGAAGAGGGCACGTCACTGAGAAGGTAAAACTTTGCCTTTTGGAGGTTATTATCATTAACTTACACTATATGTTTTGTACGCAACCGACTACAATCATAGAACTTCAACAACGTTTAGAAATATCCGTTCATTCATCCATTCATCCTCAAAACCACTTTATTCTGGTCGGGATGCAGAGAGACTGGAACCTTTCTCAGCCTATCTGGGAAGGCAGAGGTACACCCTGATCATCTTGTCAGTCAATTTCAGAGCCAACACATGCACAACCATTTACACTCACACTTGCACACAGGGGGGAAATGGGACAACATGCAAACTGCTTATAGATGCCCACGATTCAAACTCAAACCTCTTGCTGTGATGCTGATGTGCCAACCACTACGCCACCGTGCTACCCATATATAGAAACAGTTAGTTGGAAATATTGCCACAGAGTGAATTTAAATAGTTTCTTTCTGTTAAACTTCTGTTTAGGCTTACTTTATTTAATGCAAGAGCTTAATCACTGCATTGAATTCATAAATTCACTTCAAAATATCAGGCATCACAACATAGCAGGCTAAGACCTTCAGTGTGCCTTGCAAATATAATCATGATATGTATATGAAGTGCTGCAAAAAGTATTTGGCCACAGGAACTCCCTCTCAAAAGGGGTGAAATGATTCCCAAAAAAAAAAAAAATGAGACCACTGTTCCCCCATTGTCTCTCTGTGAGACCTCTTTATAGAGCGCATTTCTAAGAGGCATACAAACTATACACCTTCCAGAGGCACTACTAACATTTTAAAGATACTGTCATAAATAATAATACCATACTATAATATATGCCTTAAATCTCTTACATTCATAGTACTCACATTCATAGTACATAGTACTCACAGATATTTACTCAGTCTTTTTTATTCCTTTTTTTATTTTGAATTACTGAGTTGATGGCACTTGAGTTTTAACCACATTAAAAGTTAATAATAACCATCAAATATTGAAACTGTATGCAATTAAAGTGCATAAAATAAACAAAAGATCATTTCAGAAACTGATACCTATAACTAGTATACTGTCGCGTAGTGGTTAGGGTGCTGCGCTCATGATCAGGAGGTTGTGAGTTCGAATCCCACTTAGACCCTCACTGTGCTAAGACCCCTGGGCAAGGTCTCAACCACAAGTGTGCCTCTGTTCACCCAGCAGTATAAATGGGTACCAGAAAAATATACTGGGAAGGTAAACCTGCGGTGGACTAGCGTCCCATCCAGGGGGAGTTGAACTCCTGGTCGCATCACGCTACGGAAACCAGGGATAAGCACCGGCCTGATGAGCCACGACGCTAAGCCACTAGGCTCGGGTGTTAAAAAAAACCCAACAGACTTACAACAAAGTATACTGTCTGGTTTATTTACTGTTTTTATAGGTATCATATGGTTCTGTCCCTCGCTAAAGGGTTGTGTCAGGGAGGGCATCTGACGTAAAAACCTATGCCAAATCAAACGTGCAAATCCTTCGCTGTGGCGGCCCTTGAGAAAGGGAAAAAGCCGAAAGGAAATCTCTCATGGTTTATACAGGCGATCCTCATTTAACCCAAACAGCATCAAACAACCATTTACTCTCACTCACTCACTCGCTTGTAAAACCACTTAATCCTACTTGGAAGCTGGAGCTAATCAGAGCCGACACTGGGTGACAACGGGGTACACCCTGAACAGCCCGAAAGACCATTGCAGGGCCAACATGCACAACCATTCACACTGTAACACTCACATCTATTGGCAATTTGAAGCGGACAGTTAGCTTCCTGTGCATGTGTTTGGTTTGTGGGTGGAAAATCCATGCAACCACTGAGAGAACATGCAAACTCCACACAGAAACACCCGAGCCCAGGACTCAAACCCAGAACCTTCTTGCTGAGAAGTGGACATGCTAACCACTATGATTCCATACTGCCATACCTAAAAAAAAAAAACTTTAAAAAAAAATGAATGGCGCTTATTTTGTTTCAGCCATTTTGTTGGGACTGCGTGTAATGTTATTAAAAGAACTATAAAAATACTGACTATGAAGTCACTGTTTTAGGCTGGTTGAATAAAAGAAAACATTAACTAATGTCTAACATTTAAAGATGCACTGAGTTATGAAATGTATTTTATGTCTGGGATACTGCCGTGAACTGCAACCAGTTATTGGTATTTACCAAAATACTTTTTAAAAAAAGATTTTAAAGCTTCAAACTTTTCTGCTATCATCTGTACTAGATCTCATAAATAAAACATTAATGCAACTTCTTTAAAACTTTTGAAAATTGTTTTGATTTTGTCTGCTGTGCTTTTTCATTTTCTATCTCTTGCCACTGGCTAAAGTAGGCTTTCCCAGTCATGGATGTTTAGCACTCAGCTTGGCTGTTTCATTTGGCTCTCTTTTTCACCTTTCCACAGGAGACTCAGTGGAGACGTCTGTCCAGGGGGATGGCACCATGTCCAGACAACAGACGCAATGATATTTTCTAATTCATGATTGTTTATTTTCTTTCCAGTTCTATGAAAAGGCATGCATCAGAACTTTCAATTCATAACAAATAAAATAAGAGGCAAAACTATGTTTGTAGAGAAAACAGATTAGTTCTACATTGTACAGTATTTGAAAGACTCAAAGAGTCAAGACCCTGCACAAATACTGTACCTCACTCTTACCATTCTGAGGATTTGTTAAAAACTATGGTAACAAACGTTATACTTCTGTATATAGCTACAAGGTCTTCCTATTAACATCGAGTGACATATACGGCAACCATCATCATGCTTTGCTCAAACCACCCATACTCAATGTCAGAAGAAAACTGCATAAGGTTTAAGAACTTTTTTTGCCTTTTGCAATATGTAACCTTGACAGCCCCGAGGTCTGGGATTAGTATAAAATCAATGAAAAGTCATGAAGATGTGCAGGATAAAGTCGAGAATATACAGTGGAAGTTTACCAAATCATGGCTGACGAAATTAAGCACTTAAATATTTTTCGCATAACTTTTTAAGATTGTACTGTGTGTTTAATGGTGCATTTTCATAAAAAAGTGTATGCTTATGATACTAAACGGATGTCAAAATGTAGATGTGCTGAAGAAGGAATATTTAAAAAAAAAAAAAAAAAAAAAAAAAATATATATATATATATATATATATATATATATATATATATATATATATATATATATATATACATACATATACATACATATGTATACATACATACATATATATATATATATATTTGTTTTTTTTTGCCACAATTACATGGCACGCTATTACATACAATTACAAATTATGCAATTTCTTAAACTTTTAAACTGTTTAATAATTATCACTTTTTCAATAAACAACCAACATCTAAACTCTTAAATGTGATGTGTGTGATTATATACACTGAATCCAAAACTATATATAAGCATTAGAGGATAAAATAGTTTTTTATTTTATTTTTATTCTGACTTATTTTAAATCTCAGCTAATCCTTTATTAGTAGTAGTAGTGTTAATTCTGTCTGTCTTCCTTTCGGCTAAATTCCTTTTACTCGGGAGTCGCCACAGCGAATCATCTGATTCGCACATTTGATTTGGCAGAGGTTTTTACGTCGGATGCCCTTCCTGTCACAACCCTTTTAGCAAGGGACAGAAACACGCTGACGGCTTTGCAGCCTACTCTTTACGAAAGTCAGCAATGGTTCTTTTACATGCCTCTCACTATAGACAGTGAGGGACATGGCCCGCCTTTGATAACCCAGTTAGCCGCACTGGGGGAGTAGTAGTAGTGTTAATATTATCATTAATAATGCTTTGTTGTTTTTAATGCTTGACCCAGGCGATAATACGTTTGTGCTGTGCATCCTTTTTTTTTAGCAGAAATGCAAAGTCATGTGACAGAAAGAAAACTGTTCAAGAATTTAAAAGGATATGAAGTCTAATATGAGTAACAACTTCTGTGCACAGTATCTATACAATATCTGAATTTGCAAAAAATGGACTATGATGTTTGCAGATGACATTGCAATCTGCAGTGAGAGCAGAGAACAAGTGCAGGAAAATCTAGAGAGGTGGAGGTATGCCCTGGAAAGGAGGGGAATGAAGGTTAGCCTCAGTAAGACAGAATACATTTGTATGAATGCCAAGGACCCAACAGGAACGTTGAGGTTACAGGGAGCAGAGATAAGGAAGGTGGAGGATTTTAAGTATTTAGGCTCAACAATCCAGAGCAATGGAGAGTGTGGAAAAGAGGTGAAGAAGCGTGTGCAGGCAGGTTGGAATGGTTGGAGAAAAGTGTCCAGTGTGATGTGTGATAGGAAGGTATCGGCAAGAATGAAAGGAAAAGTGTACAAGACGGTGTTGAGGCCAGCGATGTTGTATGGTTTAGAAACAGTGGCCCTGGGGAAAAGACAGGAGGCAGAGCTGGAGGTAGCAGAGATGAAAATGTTGAGGTTCTCTTTGGGAGTAACGAGGATGGATAGGATCAGGAATGAGCACATCAGAGGGACAGCACATGTAAGACATTTTGGAGACAAAGTCAGAGAGGCCAGATTGAGATGGTTTGGACATGTACAGAGGAGGGATAGTGAGTATATTGGTAGTAGGATGTTGAGGTTGGAACTACCAGGCAGAAGGCCTAGAGGAAGACCAAAGAGACGATTCATGGATGTGGTGAAGGAGGACATGAAGGCAGTTGGTGTAAGAGAAAAAGATGCAGAGGATAGGGTGAGATGGAGGCAGATGAGTCGCTGTGGCGACCCCTGAAGGGAGAAGCCGAAAGGACAAGAAGAAGATCAGAATTTGCAAAAAGACTACCTATGTTAAAGTGCACCATTCAGTACAATAGGCTGTAATGTGTGAAAAACAGATTTTCTAGTTGGCAGTGTTATAACACCATAGCAGAACATAGAAATTCAAACTTCGTCCTGTCCACTGCCTATACTGTTTAGGATAGGCTGTAACCAATCCCAGATGACTTGAAGCAAAATGCATGGTACATCCTGAACAACTTGCCAGTCTATTGCAGGGCCAACACAGAAAAAAAAACATCCAGCCTGCATCTGCAGCTTAATGCTCAGTACTTTTATAAAATTAATAGTATGTTTTTGTGCTGTAAATATGTATTAATATTGTGCTTTTGAATAGATAAATAACTTTAGCTCAATTTGTAAATGTATTTAGCACATGTTTAGCACAATTTAGCACAATATTTCGCACAATTTATCACTTGCAGATGTAGTTTGAAATATATTTGAGAATGTTTTTAGTTGAACTATAATATTTGATTAGTCTTCTGAGAGTAATAGATGAATTGTCTTCTGCTAAAAAACTGTGCGTGTTGTTGGCCTGAGACTAATATGCTGTGATATGCATGCACTATATTTCATGTGGTACTTGGTACCAACCCAGTGACGTCACGGTAACTTTGTGTAGGCGGACACTTAGCAATGATGGCTTCCGATTCAATAACTTAGACGACAAGGACATAAAACAAATATGTGCAATGGTTTATTTATGATATAAAATTTATGCCACAATCGCTTCAATAAACTATAAAGCGGAGTTTCATTTCCCCTTTAAGGCTTCGGCCTATAGCCCCTGGGACTCGAGTTCCGGTCAACCGAGATGTGCCCCCCCCCCCACTGTCAGACCAGCCTACGCCCTTGACCTTTAACAATGAGGTCATGAGCCAGTTCCGTAAGGTAACAAGCCAAGTTAGAAATGTTCTTCAAGAAAAGAAAGGGACATCCTGAAGAAGAGTCATCCATGCCAAAGCGAGTAGCATGAGAAAGAAACACCTTTGGCTGATTCATCTTTAGCTGTTATGGAAGGGGATCCTCCTCCTCTCTCCCTCTCCAACATTTACATATGCCAACTGCTCACCACCACAAAGGTAAAAATTCTTATCTATATTGTTCTTATGCTTTAACTGTACTGTGGTTTTTATTTTAGTGTTTTATGGTCTGTGTTGTGAGAGACTCTCTCAGTCACACGCGGGTGGAGTGCTAAGCACACACACCTGATTCCACTCAGCAATCACCGGGCTATAAAGACGAGCAGCGCACTCCTCCCGGTGCTAGAAGATTGTCCCTCTTCACAACCCCATTCCTCCGTGATCTCTCTAGTACTCTGAAGTTCCCTTAGTTTATGATTTTCGATTTCTTCTCATCTCTAACAGTGGCTACAATTTCCCTGTGCTGTAGTGCCTTCCCTGTGAACAATAAAGCTAATCCGTTTTCATCATACTCTGTATCCTGCATTTTTGGGTCCAGCTGAATGTTCCTGGCATCACAGAAGGGCCAGAGAGATCACTGGGAAATGAGGTCGCAAAGAAGGACAATCTTCTAGCACCAGAGGAGAGCGCTGCTCGTCTTTATAGCCAAGTGATTGCTGAGTGGAATCAGGTGTGTGCTTAGTGCTCCACCCACATGTGACAGCCACGCCCCTCACCAGCGCCTGCAGTGCATAAAGAGAGAGAGTTAGAACCGTCAAAACCAGAGTCTCTCACAACACAGACCATAAGAGTGTACTGTATTCAATAATTTTTTCAATTAATTTGCAGACCTATGGTATGATTTATGATACTGTTAACTTCTGTTCAAAAGATAACGGAACGGATTACGACCATTTACACTACAGTATTTGCAATGGGAAAAATAGATCCAGAACTCGACCAAATCGGAATTCGACCATCTGTCTGGAAAGAATTGTGGTCGAGTACCAAGGTACCACAGGTTGTCACTAGGACCCCCCCCCCCCCCCCGGGTGCAGCTAACTGCGCTATTGAAGACCAGCCATGTGTCTCACTGTCTATGGTGTGAGGCATGTAGAATAACCACTGCTGACTTTCAACAAGTAGCTGCATAGCCATCAGCACGTTTCCGCCCTGCGATGGCAATGGCGAGCTGTCCAGGGTGTACTCTGCCCTTGCTCGGAGTCAGCTGGGATGGGCGCTAGCCTCCCCGCAACCCTAATTAGGATTAAGCAGTTACAGAGACAGACAGATAGATAGATAGATAGATAGATAGATAGATAGATAGATAGATAGATAGATAGATAGATAGACAGACAGACAGATAGGTAGGTAGGTAGATAGATAGATAGATAGATAGATAGACAGACAGACAGACAGACAGACAGACAGACAGACAGACAGATAGATATCTATACTGAACAAACTAGCAACTGGAGGACATACATACAGCAAGGGGAGAACATGCAAACTCCACACAGAAATGAATTTGCTCGCCATAAAGTTAAAACTCTATAAACCTTCTTGCTGTAAGGCTACCCAGTGCACCATTAATAAAATAATAAAATATTTATTTTGCTAAGAACATGGTCTGCCTAATACCAGTGTAGTTACTGGCACCCAAATTTTAAGAGAATGCAGCTTATATATAAGTGCATTGTCACTCAGATTGAATTAATATCTCCGTACTGATCTGTGTACATAGTCATCTGTTTCCATCTAGAGCAGGGGTGGGCAATTATTTTGGCTCGGGGGCCACATTGACTTTTAAAATTTGACAAACGGGCCGGGTCAGCAAGATACAATAAAAAAGGCATTTTCTAACAGTACATATCAAACATGAACCGAAAAAAAAAAACCCATTAAAATACTAACATACCCTTTAGTGGGAACAGTGTTGTTGATCACCCATTTTTGCCAATGCATCAAAGTCTGGTAGTAATTGTGTTGTGGTTCTTAGAACAAATTTGAGATGTTCATCACTCAATTGGGATTTGTGGGGTGCTTTGTTGGTGTTCATCACACTAAAAGTCTGTTCACACACATATGTAGAGCCAAACAACACCTGCATCCTCTGCGCCAGCTTCTGGATGTTTGGAAATTTGGCTACGCTTAATGAAGCATAAAACTCCTCCAGTTCAAGGGAGTTGAACTTCTTCTTTATTATCATGTCCTATTGGAGATCAAGCAGCTCCAACTGCCACTCCTATAGCACCGTTTCAGGCTCTTGTGAGAAGGGACCTGACACCAGCTGAAGTTCCCTGTCAGTTTCTCCAAAATCACGAAACCGACGGCAGATGCAGGTCATCCAGTGATTTCCTCAATTTTTTCACACTTTGCAGGGTCTCTTTGAACCTGGCCAGTGTGGAGGAAATGAGCGAATGACTTGTCTGAGATTTGTTTTGAAAATAAAACTAGCCTGGTTTTGAAGGCTCTGATGTTTACTTGAATTTCATGCACAGACTGTTTTTTTCCCTTCTAGCTTCACACTCAGCTCATTCATGTGGGTCAGTTTGTCCACAGTAAAAGTTAAAATCACAGCCAATCAGTGTCTTTCAGCTCAGGAACATTGTCAGTGTTCTCAAGGAGCTCCAAAAATGAAAGAATCTCCTGTTTGAGCTCAACACTCGCTGACATACTTTCTCTAAACTGAACCAGCAGACATTAGAATGTAATGCAAGTCCCTGTGATCAGTGTCAGTTTCTTGAAAATGAGTAAACTGACAACGGTGAAGTTCTGTTGCGAGAATAAACTTAACGAGTTTCACAACCGGCTTCACTACGTGGTCCAGCTACACCACGGATTTACACAGTGCTTCCTGGTGAATTATGAATATATCCACATGCTTGATTCTTGGGTGGAAGTTTCTCGTGTGAGTGTTTTTCTGAGCCTGTAAGCTCGCGAACCAGCCTATCAGCAGTACCCGGACGTTCTTACGGTGACAAGTTGTTGGCGTGATTAGCATGCTTGGTGGAAAAGTGGCAGCTCATGTTGTATTCCTTTAAAACCGCAATGGTTTCTTGACAACTGAGACATATAGCCATTGGCCAGACTTCAGTGAAAAAGTATTTAGGTGTCCATTCCTTATGAACCACCCGACACTCACTGTCGACTTTTCTTTTCTCTGACATTGCTGCAGATAGGTTCTGCGCAGTAGAAGAGAGAAAACCGGAAGTAGCTCGAGCGCCACAAAATCAACGGACTGTGCCTAATGCACCATTGGTATTGAAAAGTGTCACTACAAGTCAAAGTCAAATGAATTCAATCAATCAATCATTCACATCAAACATGAATTCTGTACCAATCTTAGGCGGGCCGGATAAAAAACACCAGCGGGCCAGATGTGGCCCACGGGCCGTCGTTTGCCCACCTCTGCTCTAGAATATTACTACAGGGTGTGTTTATTCTGACTCTTATAAAGTGTTTAAGTCTATAGCTTTGACAAACACATGTTGCATAGGAGACCTATATACATACATGCCATAGAACTGAACTGTGAAACTACATTTTTGCTATTAACACCAAAAATACACTTGATTTTCCATATTTAAAATAATAAAGATGCTAACAGTTATGGGGAATGCAAATTCCTCTGCACATTAAAGTGCCTAAGAAAGTATTTAAACTTTACTCAACTAAAATCACCATATGCAGTATAGTTATATTACCAATATAAAGACTCAGACATTGCCTAAAAGTGGAGCTGTTTACTCATATCATTTCACTCATATGTACACTTCCTTCATTTATCATTTCTGACAACAACGATGTATCAGCATTACAACAACAAAGGCACAGTCACATGGCGAGTCAATTTATCTACGAGTCAATTGTTCAATCAGGATTATTGGTAAAATACAAGCATTTATGGCAGGGTGAACTGAAAAAAAAAAAATGTTTTCATACTCAATGACTCAAGAAAGCATTATACCAATATGCTTAATTTGTAAACAAAAGCGGCCACTACAAAAAGTGGCAACATAGTTCAGTGGAGATTTGGTAAATGGACTTTAAAGACTTATCCTGCTTTGTGATACTAATTTAAGGATTTTATCATCAATATTTTTAGCCCTGCAAGTGAAGTTAAGCATGTTTGTTTCTTGTGAAAAAAAATCCTCTTAAAAAGAAATAAGGATTTAACTTTAAAATAGATGACTAAGGATACAATAGTTAGGAGGCAAAATAAATATATTTCTATTAATTAAGATTTTGAAGCATTTTTCTGGTCAGCAGGGGCCTGGGGTCAACAAACAGACCCAAAGCATTCGAGACCGTACTGGTACTTTATAGACTGACATACAGTTGCCTTTTCTGTACGGTATGGAGCTTTGGCCAGTATGCTTCGCAAGTGATAAGCTTGGCTTTAACTATAACAGAGACCACAAATCTTTACATTTCAATTATAGAAGTTCACAGAAGTAAATAATATCAATAGCATCAACAGTATGTAATTTTGTGTAATGAACAACATTGTTTTTTGAGGCAAGTACTCACCGTCATTTCTTTAATGCCCATAATTTTAATAGCTTTCTTCAAAACTTCAGGCGGGCAGGGAGAGCCAGCAACAATTCCTTCCAGACCGGAAATGTACCACCATGCAGACAGACAGACCAACCGACAGATAATCAATCACACTTTTATCACTCTGTATACAAGTACAACAAATCACTTTTAAAATGTTGCATATTAATAATGTTGCTCAAATCAGGACCCACCTCCTTCAACAGACGACAGGTCAAATGTGGGCAGGTCAGGCTGTCCCAGCATGTCTATGTACATTGTAGGGGTGCCATAGATGAAGGTACATCTGCATCGGGTGAAATAAATTAAATTTCTAAGCTAAAAATTAAATTAACTGGTCTTATTTAACATATATTTAGGTCCTTCTTGTGCCAAAAAACAATCTGTCCCTTCAAGGCCTGGATTCCCCAAAACCTCCAAAAGTGTCTTGTGGTAATTAGGAAATGAGGAGGTCAAGTCAACACCTCAAAGTCATATTCTTCAAACCATACTTTCAAACCATTAGTGTAGTGTGGCAGGGTGCATTATCCTGCTGGGAGAGTTTATTAGGGAATACCACTACTACAAAGAGGAACATATTAAAATGATTCTATAACATTAAATAATAATGCATAACAAAAGAGTTCTAATTCGTCAGATCTCAGTCTGATCAAGGATCTGTGGAATGTGCAGGACAAACAAGGTCTATCTGTAGAAGTGACATCTTGCAAATTATACGACTTAAAATTCTGCTTCTGGCTTCTTGGTCCTAGATTCCATAGCCCAACTTCAGAGTCCATGCATTAATAACTGTTTTGGTGGCAAAAGGAGGACGAGACAATATTTCCCAGGTGGTTTTAATATTATGGTTGTTTAGTGTTTAGGGGATTAAAAGGTTTAAATTCAGGTTAAACAAATGACATACTTCTCATTCTGCATAGCTGCCAGGTTGGCACGGCCATTGTATGCAGTGGAGGGAAAGACCAGTGTGACTCCATGTACTGCCATCACCATCCCTCCACCAACTGAGCCAAAACAGTGGTATAGTGGAACAGGCAAACATACTTTAACCTTCGGCTGGTTAAAATCAAGACATTGGGAAAAGGAGTCAAGTCATGTACAGATACTCTAACCAAATATGACCCTTTCCTGTCATCACATTGTAAATTCCAATAAACCACTTATAAAAATGTTCAAATTCCACCACAGGTGAGGGAGAATGAGCACTCACCCTCCAGTCATATCCTACACGCATACCAATAAAATATGCATTGTTGACAATATTGTGGTGTGACAGAACAGTCCCTTTGGGGGACCCAGTGGTTCCCTGGAATGAAACAGAAGACAGTTATGTAGAATTTATCTTCAATTTAATTTCGTTGGTAATTTTTTTTACTAATTCACTGAACAGGCTTCTACTGAAATTCAAACAGTACCGATGTAAACTGGATATTAATAGGCTCATCAAAGCTGAGTGTCTTCTGCAAATCTTCTAGCTCCTGGTAGTGCTGGCTGCTTCCTGCCTGCATCAGATCATTCCAGTGGAAAGCACCAGGCTGCTTACTGTCTGTCACAATTATTACACTCAGGTCTGGCAATCTGACCACATCAAAAAAACATTGTTTACATATTAATGACAAATATCTAGTTCAACCATACAAAAAAAAGGTAAAAAAAATAATAATAATAATAAATAAATAAAAATAATCACCCCTTTAAAAATATTCACATTTAGTTTCATGGCAGTCTGAAATGAAGGCAAACACTAAAGTATCCAACTTTTTGATTGAAACATATTTTATTAAGAAAAGGATTGGGCACGAGTTATCCAACTTAGTAAAACCCTCTCCAGATAATTACATAATCCATCTTACAACAGTTTACAACAAGAGACAGACAAGGGTTAGAGTACGTACAAGAAAAGTTAAAGAAATCGTTTAGTGTGACTGATACAGTACAGATATGTACATGTGATGAAACCATCCTGATTTTCATAAGTGGAGAGGCCTGCATTACATGTAATATAAGATTAATATCAATTTGTGTTCTGTTTTTACCAACGTTTCCTAAAGCTTTAATCAGTTTTTCTCTGGGAATAATATACAATAAACATTCAAGAAAATAATAAAGAACATTTTCACAGTTGCGGCCACAATGGCAACTTGCATTATTTTTACATTTATTCTAAATAAATCATAATTGAGTGAACTTGTCATGTCTTAATCTTGTGTGTAAAACATTTAACTTCCTTATTCCATATGAAAAGTACACAGGTGCTCATTTTTCTTTGACATGAATCTTCTTCTTCTTCTTTTGACTTAAATGATGCCACAGAGTCACAATTTCTGATTGTTAATGGAATGTTGTTCCACAATTTAAGTGATGATGGAATAAACGATGATGCTGAGTACCACAATCTTGTACGTGATTGACTAAAATCATAGGAATTTCTCAAATCATAATGTGTTCTATTGGCTACTACAGGGGGAAGTAAATCTGAAGAAAATCTGGAGTTGGGCCTTTCTGTATTTTCTAAAATTATGTTAATTTATATCGTTTCCTTCTCTCAGAAAGTAAATCCCATCCTGTTTCATAGTACAGCAGGCCCTCCTTATTCACGCGGGTTTGTTTCCGGCTCCTCCCGCGAATGAAGATAATCCGCAAGTTCTGTACCCGGAAGTAAAACCCCATGTACCATATTGCTGTACATGCGAATGATCAACCGGAAGTAAAATACTATGTTTCTATTACATGCACTAAAATATGCTTCTTAAACATATTCTATAGACAGTCTTACTTATTAATACAAAATTAATGTAGTAAAATGTAGTAATGATTAAGAAAAACCTTTTAATTTTGTACTGATATTTATTAATAAAATATATAAACATATAAACATTACACAGCATATATATATACACACACACACATATAAACATTACACAGCATATATATATATATATATATATATATATATATATATATATATATATATATATATATATATATATATATATATATATATATATATATATATATATATATACACACACACACACACATATACATACATACATACATATATATATATATATATATATATATACACACACACACACACATATATATGGTGAAAAAGGAGCTGAGCCGCAAGGCGAAGCTCTCAATTTACCAGTCGATCTACGTTCCAACCCTCACCTATGGTCATGAGCTTTTGGTAATGACCGAAAGAACAAGATCACGGATACAAGCGGCTGAAATGAGCTTTCTTCGCCGGGTGGCGGGGTTCTCCCTTAGAGATAGGATGAGAAGCTCCGCCATCCGGGGAGAGCTCGGAGTAGATCCGCTGCTCCTCCGCATTGAGAGGGGCCAGTTGAGGTGGCTCGGGCATCTGGTCAGAATGCCCCCCGGACGCCTCCCTGGTGTGGTGTTTCAGGCATGTCCAACCGGGAAGAGACCCCGGGGTCGACCTAGAACACGCTGGAGGGACTATGTCTCTCGGCTTGTCTGGGACCGCCTCGGTGTCTCCCCGGGAGAGTTGGAGGAAGTAGCTCGGGAGAGGAATGTCTGGACCTCTTTGCTAAGGTTGCTGCCCCCGCGACGCGACCCTGGACTAAGCGGAAGAAGATGATGATGATATATCTGATGATATATATATACATATATATATATATATATATATATATATATATATATACACACACACACACACACACACACACACACACATATATTATATACTTATATATATAAGGCCGCCGTCAGTCGTTGCCGACTATGGATTTTGCACGTTAGAGAGTCAAATTCTATTGGCACTTCGAACTGTGGCTGGCAAGACCAATGCGGGAGTGGCAATCATGAGTGCATCTGGAGCAGATGTAGTTTGATGGTATGGCTGGAGTGCAAGCCTTCTGCTTGGCTCTCTTTTCCCTGGTAATGCCGTGGATCTTTTCTTCTCCAATCTTGAGTTGTTTCTTGAGAGTAGTGCTCCATTTGCTGCGGTCAGCTGCTACCTCTTCCCAGTTCTTGGTGTTGATGTTCAGGGATTTCATGTCACACTTGCAGACATCTTTGTATCGCAAGTGAGGCCGGCCAACACTTCTCTTGCCTGAGGTTAGTTCACCGTAGAGGAGGTCCTTTGGAATACGTCCTTCTTCCATCCTACGCACATGACCAAGCCATCGGAGTCTGCGTTGTCTGAGTAGTGTGAACATGGTGGGAAGTCCTGCACGCTCAAGAACTTGGCCGTTGGAAACTTTGTCACTCCAATGAATGCCAAGAATTCGACGAAGTGAGCGCATGTGAAAGTTGTTGAGTTTGCGCTCCTGTCGGGAGTATGTTGTCCATGTTTCGCTGCCATAGAGGAGAGTGCTGACGATGCAGGCATTGTACACTGCCATTTTTGTTGGAGTTGTCAGCTTTGAGTTCTCCCAGACACGGGTGGTGAGGCGTTCCAGTGTTGTAGCAGCCGATGCGCTTGTTGATTTCGGCATCGATGGGTGATGGTGATGACTGATGGTGGATCCCAGGTATGTAAACTGGTGCACGACTTCGAGTTGATAATCATCGATGTGAATGAGAGGTGCAATTTCCGCATCCTGACTCAGCACGTTGGTCTTTTTCAGGCTGATCATCAGTCCAAAGTCTTTGCAGGCCTGGGAGAACCTGTCCATGAGGCATTGAAGTTCATGCTCAGTGTGTGAAGTCACAGGAACACCATCAGCAAAAAGCATATCTCTAACAATTTTCTCCCTCACTTTTGTTTTCGCTTTCAGTCGAGCGAGGTTGAAAAGTCGACCATCAGATCTTGTTCGTAGATGTACACCTTCAGTTGCAGTTTCAAAAGCGTCCTTTAGAAGCATGGCAAAAAAGATTCCAAAGAGAGTAGGAGCAAGAACGCATCCCTGCTTCACGCCACTCTTGATGTCGAATGAGTTGGACATACTGCCTTCATACTGGATTGTTGCCCTCATGCCATCGTGAAAGGATCTGATGAGGCTGTGAAGTTTAGGAGGGCAACCAATCTTTGGAAGGATGCTGAAAAGTCCTTCTCTGCTGACGAGGTCAAAGGCCTTGGTCAGGTCTATAACGGCTATATATAGTGGCTTGTGTTGTTCTCTGCATTTCTCCTGAAGTTGGCGCAAAGAGAATATCATGTCCACTGTTGAGCGCTTAGCTCGGAAACCGCACTGGGACTCGGGGTAGATGTGCTCTGCAAGTTTTTGAAGGCGCACAAGCAAGACACGGGCGTAGAGTTTTCCCACAATACTCAGGAGAGAGATACCTCTGTAGTTGTTGCAATCACTCCTTTCACCTTTGTTCTTGTAGAGGGTGACAATCTTAGCATCTCTCATGTCTTGTGGCACAGCGCCCGCTCTCCAACACTGGCACAGACTGACTGACTGCGATTGCTCACATAACTTTTAAACCAGTCCAGTAGCTTGCCACATACACCATACATCTCTAGTTTGAGCATAAGCCCTCTGTGCCAAACTCAATCAAAGGCCTTTGATACGTCACAAAAGACCATACAATAGTACTCTTTGTTATCAAGTGATGTACAAATCTGATTATAAAATTTCCACAAGTTGTCTAACAAATCATTGGACATAAAATAATTGTAGACATGCTTAAATATAACTCTTTCAAACAACTTCCCAACACAACTAATAAGTGATATTGGGCGGTAGTGAGATACAATGGAATAATCACCTTTCTTAAATAAGGGCATAACATTTGCATGTTTCCATTTGCTAGGGTAGACACAGAAATTCAATGACATGTTAAACAATATGCACAGAACCGGACTTACTGATTTAACAGTATTTCTAAGTAACTGGTGACTTATCTGGTCTGGTCCAGCAGCTTTCTTAAGAGGAAGACATTTTATAATGTCAGAAATCTCATTAACGTCTATAATAATATTATCTTATATAGCATCTGTACGCCTTCCGAACTGTGGTAAACATTTGGTATCTGCATTGCTCAGATTAGATATTGATTCAAAATATTGATTGAGCATATTAGCTGTATCAAAATCTGACAAAACATAAAGGTTCTTCATTTATATCTCTTTGCAAAGCTGGAATATAGGAAGCAGAACCTGTTGTTTTGATCAAACTTTGTAACATTTTCCAGTATGATAATTTATTTTCTCCATATAGTTCGAATAAAAATTCATCAAGATTATAATAGAAGTGGGCTTTCGCATAGTATTTTATATTATTAACTTTATTGTGTTGGTTTTGTACTTAATAACATCAGAATCTTTCTGTGTTCTCTTTGCCTTTTTCTTTAGTCTATCCCGCTTCCTACTTTCACACCGAATATTGGAGTCGTACCATGGTTTATCATTAGGCCTAATCATTACAGTTCTGGAAATAATCCATTGCTTCGTGTAATCATTAAAACGTTCATAGAACACAGAGCAAGCTTCTTCAACATTACAACAGTCAGTAAACAATGACAACCAATATTGTTAACAAGTGCATTCAGTTTATCGAAGGCACTATCTTTGTAACACCAAACCTTTCTGGGATATGCTACCTTAGTTGACACATGTACAACAACGCTGATAAAGGTGCCTTTATGATCACATACACTTCTATCAAAATCGACAACACCACTTTCCACGATATCAACTTCATCACTGATTATAATTGTAATATAATATATATATATACATAATTTAGAGAGTATAAGACTCTGAATTTCTTTTTTAAACAACATTGTCATAACGAAGTTATTTATTAATAAGAAAAGTACTTCTTACTATTAATGCGACTTTTGCGGGACTCACACGCTGCAGTGTTTATGTGACAGGAAGCGCGTCCCAAGTTTCGGCAATCAGCTGCTCTGCGGGTTCAAGTTTTTCCAAGTCTGTCCATTTGTGTTTGCTTGCCAGCTGTGCTTGGCTTCGTGCAAATGAGCTGATCAAAAACGAGGGAACTTTACCTCTTTACTCAAAAACAACACACGCAGTCTGTAGCTGTGGTTATAATCCAATAAAGAGTTTCAAGGTATGGGACCCGCCCACACACTGGAGTACAGAAAGGATTGGCTCTCCGCTGCGCGTCACAGTGAAGTGGATTGAAAATAGATGTATAGATTTAAATGTGAGAGATTTATTCATCTGTTTTTGTTTTATTTGATGGCTTTTTTTGTATTTTTATTTACATGACAGTGTAAATTGTGTATTCGTTATTCTGTTAAGAAAGGCCACCTGATTTATCTAAGAGTCACATGCAGTCATCAAAAGAGCCACATCTGGCTCGCAAGCCATAGGTTCCCGACCCCTGCTCTAGTAGGTTCTGTTATAACATTACGCAAGTTATTTCTGATATATATTTTGAAACATTTAACATTTTAAAGACTATCTGATCTTGAAAATATATATGATGAAACTATATGGGTGAAAATATTTCTTACGCAAGTTGAATAGGGCTTATCTTGCCGAAAATGCAATATCACCAAAAATAAATCCTTCAAAGCATCATCTTCAACATGACCAAGATCAAATTTCCAGAAACACAATCTATCCATGCTAAAATGCTTGTTTAAAAAAGGGTTCCCTGCCTGGGTTGCTGGTTGCTGTAAAACAATGGAAAAATCTGTACTGGAAAATAATACTTAAAAAAAATCACATCATATGTTATAGAAATATAATCAGTCTATTTAAATGTATGATTATGTCAAATTTTGAAAAACAAATTGTGACATTTTTAACCTTTTTACCCCTTAACGCCTCCGCTGTGCCTAGAAAGTCTGTCCATAAAAATTATGAACAGAATTGGTGACAAAGGACAGCCTTGGCAGACTCCAACCCTCACCGGAAACAAATTCAACCTGATGTTACGAATGCAGACCAGGCTCTTGCTTGGTCACGTCTACTACAGAAGTCAAATTCAAGACTGTACTGTGGAATAAACACAACTGTTTCTGAGTCATGTCCTGACATTCGCAGTCTCTTGTAGAACAATTCCTTATTTTAATTACATATCAGAATAATGCATAACCTGTTCTGATGGTTTTTGTCAGAGATGGAAACATCTGGGTCTGTTATGGTTCTTCACTCTTTAATTCAATGGTTTTATGTAATGAAAATGTTTTAACCTAACCAATGAACTCGGGACTCATTTTTCGTAACTCAAAATAGATAAGTTACATTTTGAGCACTTCCTGAATTTAATGTCCTTGTTTAGAAATTTCAATTCATATAGCTACAATTTTTATGATCTGTAATGAGCATATATGTCTTGTCTGATTTTGTGGTGTTAGGTGTTTATGTGCACCTTGAACTCTTTAAGCCTCCTGGGGAAGCAGTATCTATATCAGGACAAAGCTGCCTCAACATTTCATAGTACTTCTGGGTCTTAAACTGGGTTGGGCACACGACTGCTTTGCAGTTCACCTAAAATAAGAAAAACATATTTATTTGAATGCCAAAATGCAAACTCAAAAAAGTTATTATGATAATTACAATAATTTGTTTTAACCTTTTTAAGTGCAAATTCCACCTCCTGCATCTGATAAGCTGGATTCACTGATACCTGTTAAAGAAAACAGAATTTATTCACAGCTGGAAATTATGCAACAACTTCACCAGTCCTTCCTAGACAACTGCAAACATTGTAAAACACTTCAGTCCATCTTTCCTAAACTACTACTACTACTACTGTGTGCTGATTACATGTTCCTCCCACACATACATGGGATTCCGAAAGGTGAACGAGTTTACTCCCATGAGCCAAAGAAATGCACAGAAGGCTAATCGACTGTTCCAAATTGCTCGTAGGTGTGAGTGTGAATGGTTGTGTGTGTGTGTGTGTGTGTGTGTGTGTGTGTGTGTGTGTGTGTGTTGACCCTACAATAGACTGACAAGCTGTTAAGGGTGTACCCCCACCTTTGACCAAAGTTGGCTGAGATAGACTCCTGCCTCTTTGCAACCTTAGTAGGGTTTAGCGGTTTAACAAAGAATGAATTATTAAGTGTACAGACGCTCCACGACTTACGTTTTAGTTCAGTTCCGGACGGCCGAACGTAAGGTGAAAAAAAACGTAAGTTGTTACTGTATGGTTCCAGTGACGTATGACGTTCATACTGTACTATACATCCATTAATACCATTACCGCATCTCATAAAACCCCCCTAAATCAATTATTAGAAACATAACATTGTAAAATAATATTAAATACAGTATATCAAATAATATCAACATTAATTTGAAATAAATTAAATTCAAGCCAAATAATTTCAAATAGATAAATATTTTAATCAATGCATCTATGAGGGAGGGGCATGAGCCAGTGTCTCTCCCTCACGCCGGACCCAGTGATGAAAATGTTGAGGTTCTCTTTGGGAGTAACGAGGATGGGTAGGATCAGGAATGAGCACATCAGAGGGACAGCACATGTAAGACGTTTTGGAGACAAAGTCAGAGAGGCTAGATTGAGATGGTTTGGACATGTACAGAGGAGGGATAGTGAGTATATTGGTAGTAGGATGTTGAGGTTGGAACTACCAGGCAGAAGGCCTAGAGGAAGACCAAAGAGAAGATTCATGGACGTGGTGAAGGAGGACATGAAGGCAGTTGGTGTAAGAGAAGAAGATGCAGAGGATAGGGTGAGATGGAGGCAGATGATTCGCTGTGGCAACCCCTGAAGGGAACAGCCAAAAGGAAAAGAAGAAAAAGAAGAAATCCACTCTTCAAATATCAAATACAGTATTAAAGATAACCTTTAACATTCTCTGTGATAAGATCTTTCTGCTTGTAAATGGTTCAGATGATCGATGGAGCTATTTGAAGAAACATGCAACAGTCGCATTTTTTTCACCAGCATCAATTTTCATTGATAATAGCCATCTTTGTTTCGAAATGGCTTGCCGCTTTTTCTGATTACCACTATCACTAGTAGGCTTACGCTTCTGACCAACCATATTTGCTTAGGGTTACAAAAGTCCGCAAAACAGTATAAACACAAAGATCACAGAGACGACGTCTTAACAAAAGGGTAGCACACAGTGAACTGCACACACTTTCAGTCTGTCGTTTGTAAACAATGGACGCAACGTCATGTGGAAGTAGCGTATTACATCAGCGTACTACGTAGGTACGTCTCGTACTACAGAGAGCACACTAAACTCAAAATTTGACAATTTTTTTTTTTTACGTAAAATAGAAAAATACGTAAAACGAATGAACGTAAGTCGAGGAGCGTCTATATAGGTAAATGAGAAAAGCAGTTTTATTAAATTCCATGTGTTTATTTTTTATTTCCATACTGACATTAATGTGAAAGGAAATATTTTTAACCTCCTCACTTTTTTCTGCTCCTGTACCATTAAGATCTCACGACTTAATAATAATACCATACTATAATATATGTCTTAAATCTCTTACATTCATAGTACTCACATTCATAGTACATAGTACTCACAGATATTTACTCAGTCTTTTTTATTCCTTTTTTATTTTGAATTACTGAGTTGATGGCACTTGAGTTTTAACCACATTAAAAGTTAATAATAACCATCAAATATTGAAATTGGATGGAATTTAAGTGCATAAAATAAACAAAAGATCATTTCAGAAACTGATACCTATAACTAGTATACTGTTGTGGGGCCGGTGGTGTAGTGGTTAGGGTGCTGGGCTCATGATCGGGAGGTTGTGTGTTCAAATCCCGCTAAGACCCCCACTATGCTAAGATTCATGGGCAAGGTCTTAACCACAAGTGTGCCTCTGTTCACCCAGCAGTATAAATGGGTACCAGTAAAAATATACTGGGAAGGTAACCTGTGATGGACTAGCGTCCCATCCAGGAGGAGTTGTACTCCTAGTCGCTTCACGCTATGGAAACCGGGGATAAGCACCGGCCTGATGAGCCACTATGGCTCAGGTGTAAAACGCCCAAAGGACTTCCCCTTACTTAAAGTCTAACCAAAATGTCAAATATAGGACCTTTGATACTGGGTGAGTCACTAGCGAATTTACACTGTCCAGTGTAAGGGTCAGTTATCATTAAGAGCTTCAGCAAATAAACTTTGGTGATCCAGGTTCATCTCTCCAAATTCTTCCAATTCCTCTTTTAAAGCTGAGTTTTAAAAAACCTTCTCTTCCTCACATTATTTTAAATATGCTGCATCAGTTCCTGCTGATATTTCACTGTCTATTTTTTTCTGTAATACTGTCCTGCACTTCTTCATTTTCCTTTTGGCTGTTCCCTTTTTCTCAGAGGTCACCACACTGAACCTGTGATTCGCATGTTTGATTTGGCATAGGTTTTTACGTCAGATGCCCTTCCTGACACAACCCTTAGCAAGGGGCAGAAACACGCTGACGGCTATGCAGCTACTCTTGTCAAAGGTCAGCAATGGTTCTTTTACATGAACCTCTCACCATAGACAGTGAGAGACATGGCTGGCCTTTGATCAGTTAGCTGCACTGGGGACTGTCCTGCGCTTATGATAGATACTCTGCTCACTGTTGGCAGGATTGAATTGTATGGTACTGAAGTGAACACGTTTATAATGCCTACTGTACACTATAAATGAACACTGAAAGAATGCCTCACCAAGATGATGCCAGCTTTTGCTGTAGCAAACTGCATCAGGATCCATTCATATGTGTTGGGACCCCACATGCCCAGTCGATCTCCCTTTTTCAGACCCAGAGCGAGCAGACCTGCAGCTGCCTGATCCACCTACATCAAAATTGTTGCAAATTGGGATCTTTATTAAATAATTATATTTGTCAATTTTTTTAGCGGTACAAAAAACTAGACAAACAAAACCATAATCAAAAAGCTAATTGTATTCAGAGATTTACTAAAAAAAAAAAAAAAAAAAAAAAAAAAACACTCTAGTTTTAACACTCTAGTGATCCATGCTGCATACATTATAATTGACCTTTGGACTATAACTGACAAAGTACACAAAAAACAATGTTTACTTTTGAAAGTCATGAACACTATAAAGGAATGAATCTAAAAGAGCCGTTGTGGATAAAAGGAGGAAAGAGCAAGGGAGTAGGACAAACAAAGTGGCTACAAACTTAGATTGACTATTGTACCAAATGTTAACATTTGATATTCAGAACGTTTTGATTATTCCGTTTTAAGTTACTTTAACAAATACAAATAGCTAAGCATAAATTTTCTGAAACAGCACACTCACATCATTTTGGAACTGAGAAAATGTTTTTCTGATGCCATCCTCCAGGAAGACAACCGCCTCCCGGTCAGGGTTTTTCTCCACTTGCAGTTGCAGGCTGCGGCCCACAGTAAAAGACAGTAAGGAATATGAGCTGACACCATGGGCATAGCTGGTGGTGAGGGTGGGAACACTCGGAGGAGCATCTACATGAATGGAACTAGGTTTAAAAACAGACAGATCAAGAATTAATACTGCTAAAAGACAGGGTTATTTAAAAAGATATGCTCAAATCATGGTTAAATAAATAAACCTCATTTTGTCACTCTGGGGGAAACATCAAAGTGCTCCATATAGAATTGTATAATCTGTTTCTGCCTATGTATGTATATACAGTCGCCCCCCTCCCCCTACTTACAAAACCCCTGGGTACGAAAATTCCGGGTTATGAAAAACGTTTTCCTAAGTTTTTGTCCCCGGGATACGAAAACAACCTCCTCTTACGAAAAGCACCAGATGCGCCATTCAGAATTCAAACGCGCCAATCAAAATTTCATATGCTGCGCGAGTTGCTCTCTCATTGGCTGTCTCCCAACATCCCGCCACGCTGGCCTCCCATTGGCCAGGAGGCAGCTGAACAGTACCCATACTTCCTGTACCCATACTTCCTGTTTGTCACACCCGTGAAGAGTTGACTGTTGGCTTGTTTTGAGATTGATCATGCAGCGTTATATTTCGTTATCGCCGAAATCCCTCTACAATCGGGACGATATTGAACCAGAAGGAGACCTTAAAGTGGGAATACAGTGACGGAGGCGATTATTTCAGCACGATATTAAAACAGAGTGCTCCGTGGGAGAAGACCTCCGATCTCGCAAGGAAGCAAGTTAATATTGAATGAAGACCTCTGATCTTTCATACAGGTACTGTAATACCGCTTTAAATACAACGTCCCATCCATTTAAACATTTAAATAGAATTGTTCCATCAGCTGCACGTTGTGTGTGTGTGTGTGTGTGTGTGTGTGTGTGTGTGCGAGAGAGATAGAGAGAGACTGCCTACTGAGTCAGTCAGAGACAAAAGGAGGCTTAACTCTTTAGTTTTTTAAGTTGTTTAATTTATTAAATGTTTCATAAATGTGGTACGCTTGCCAAATGTGAGCAAAACACGGCTCATCTGGACCTCCGATCCCTCAAGGAGTCAAGTTAAAGTTGAGTTTGGACCTCCGATCTGTCAAACAGGGAATGTGCTTTGAATTTCTTAAAATGCTCCTGCATCCAGCTTGTGGATGGGGCCCGCATTCAAGCACCACAATAAACATTTAATGTGTACTGTACTGTCTGTGTGAGAGAGCGCAAGAGAGAGATAGAGAGAGACCTGTGTGTGTGTGTGTGTGTGTGTGTGTGTGTGTGTGTGTGTGTGTGTGTGTGTGTGCGTTAATAAAAAATGTTTTAATGGTTTAATATGTTAAAATGTTTAAATGGTTTAATAAATAATTTTCTTTTACTTTTAACACATATTTCATATATATATATTTCATACAAAATTGGTGTACTTTTATCATTTTTAAAGGATTTATGGGGTAGTCTTGGAAGCCTTGGAATGAATTGGGCGTTTTACATGTAAAATGCACCTCGACTTACGAAACTCCCGCGTTACGAAAAAGGCTCTGGAACGAATTAATTTCGTAAGTAGGGGGCCGACTGTATATGTTATGTTGTTTTAAGTTTGGTCGAGGCCCAGCAACATTAATGTGGAAATAAAATGAAGTCATCCGGAATGTACTGAATGAGCAGGTTATCATAAAATATGGGACATAAAATGGGGACTTATGTAATGAAAACATGATTTAAGGATCATTACGAGTCATTTCCACTTATGTGAGGCTCTCCACCAAATGTAGACGCTTGTCGCAAGTGACGTACAGTGCTTGTGAGACAAAGCGTGGCTTATCCGGATTTCCAATCTTTCAAGTGAGCAAGTTCGCGTTGAATACTTGTTTAGTACTTAACCTTCACTTGTTCACTTGAAAGATCGGAAGTCCGGACAAGCTGCACTTTGTCTCACAAGCACCATACGTCACTTGCAACGCACGCCTACATTCGGTGGAGCGCCTCACATATGTGTTGGCACCCCAGGCAGTGGTGGCCCACTGGCAAGGTGCTGGATTACTGATCTTAAGGTTGGTGGTTCAAGCCCCACTGTCAACGGTTGTCATTGCTGTCCCCACAGTGCAGCTAACTGGGTTATCAAAAACCAGCCATTTCTCTCACTGTCTCTAGTGTGAGGCATGTAAAATAACCATTGCTGACTTTCAAGAGTAGGCTGCACTGCCTGCAATGGCCTGGCAAGCTGTCCAGGGTGCACTCTGCCCTCAGCCAGAGTCTACTGACATGGGCACCAGTCTCCCCGCAACCCTAATTTGGATTAAGCGGTTCAGAAAATGAATGAATGTTGGCACACCAGAGTCTCGCCTTAACCCTATAGAAATTCTTTGGGATGTGCTGGAAAAGACCTTATCGAGTGGTTCAACTTTTCCCCTTATCAACTTAAGACATCGGTGAGAAATAAACCCAACACTAGATGAAATAAATGTTATGTTATGTCTTAAGTTTGTTGAAACAATAACATGAAGATTACATGCTGTAATCAGGGCAAACCGCAACAGTCTACTTCATAAGGTCTTCTCCAGCATATTCCAATGACTTCATAATTCAATCATTTTCTAACCTGCTTAATCCTATTTAGGGTCATGAAGAAGCTGAATCTTATCTCAGTCGAATCTGGGAGGAGGTGGGGTACACCCTGAACAGCTCGCCAGGCCATTGCAGAGCCAACACACATAACCTTTCATGCTCACTCTCACACCTAGGGGCAATTTGTAACTGCCATTCAGTCTACTGTGAATGTTTTTGGACTGCAGAAGAAAACCAGAGTATCCAGAGGAAACCCACACAAGCACAGGGAGGACATGCAAACTCCATACAGAAATGCCCCGAACATAGAACTTGAACCTCGGACTTTCTTGCTGTGAGGCAAACGTGCTAACCATTACATCACTGTGCCGCCCTCAAAGGTCTACATGTACTGTATATGTATCATAATGCTTCATTAATCAGCCTTTAGCTTTGATTATAGCATTTGCTTTGGCACTCTTATGACAAGCATGTAATGGAACTGTATTTACTTCTCTCCAGATTTGTGTTGAAAAAAATTAAATAAGGTG
>CM045730.1:50180528-50185528 GCA_024760905.1 Plotosus lineatus | reverse complement strand
TTTAAATAAGAAATAAAATCAACACGGGAGAAAGGTTCTTTAGTTGCACTTATGGATTTTTGGAAAGGATCCAGATAACCAACAAGCAAGAGTCAAACAGCATCAAATCTTTTCAGTTAATGAAAAAAAATGCACACAGTGAACCTAACCACACATTTATTAAACATGCAGCAGCACAGGAAGGGGACTGTACTGTACTGTATAAGGAAAAGGAAGTAGGGGGAAGTATGGGGTTAATGTGTCCACCTTCGCAAAATAATCCTCAGTACTAATCCCGAGCTCGGGCGTTTCTGTGTGGAGTTGTTTTCCGCATGTTTGCATGGGTTTCCTATGGGTACTGTGGTTTTGTCTTACAGTTCAAAGACATGCAGATTAGGCTAATTTGATCTTCTAGATTGACCCAAGGTGTGAATGTGAATGTAAATGGTTGTGTGTTTTGCCCTGCCATGGTTTGGCTAGCCATTCAGTGTGCACCTGACTTACACACCGTGTCGGTTTGAATAAAATAAGTCAATAAATGTAAAAAAAAAAAAAAAAAGATGAAGAACAAGTTCGGTCACTGTTTGAGAACTCAAATATTGAAATCACTGAACACAAAAAAATTCCAAACCACTGTATTTCAGTTATTTTTATTTTAGGAACATATATAATTAAAAATTAATTTGCTGTGCAGTGTTTATTTACTAAGCTGTTTAGGATGGCGGGATGCTGACACCTATTTCAGCTGACTCCAGGTGAAGGTGAAGGTGGGGTGTGCCCTGAATAGCTCAGCAGGCCATCCCAGTGCCATGACACACAACCATTCACACCTTGGGGTGATTTGGAAAAAGCTAATTTTCCTAATGTGTGTGTTTTTGTATTGTTTTGTAGGCCTCCATCAGTCCCGAAGGACTATGGCTGTGCTCCGGCTGGTGATACTCTGCAGTGCGCAGAGCAGAGCCTCGGGAGGGAGTAATGGAGGACAGGCTGAGACAGGACTCTGTCCTCGGCTGCCCACTGGACTCTGTGGAGGAGGTGAGTGAGAGGAGGTTGGTAGCAAAGCTCACATCCATCCTGTTCAACAGCTCTCACCCACTGCACCAGACTGTAGAGGAGCCGAGCAGCTCCTTCAGTGGACGACTGAGACATCCTCAGTGCAGGAAGGAGCGCTACCGCAGGTCGTTCATTCCCACCGCTGTCAGACTGTACAACGCCACTTTGTAACTGTCTGTGAAAATACCGGTTATGTGCAATAAAAACCCCCGTGTACTTTAATCAACCACATCTACCCCACTGACTGTGAACCATATCAACCCATCTACTCTGCCCTCAGATACATTACACTTTAATATAGGCCAGTCTATAAAGTTGCTCCATTCTTTTCTTTTATTGTTTATTAATTTATACTATTTATGTATCTATTTATTTATTTACTTATATAATATATATGTATGTGTGTATGTTTGTACTTGTATCTATTTTTGCACCCCCTACTGATAGTACCTCAAGAGCCTGTAACAGTGAATTTCTCCATTGTGAGATTAATAAAGCTGTATCTTATCTTATGTCCCCTCTCTCGGCGCCACCGGAATGATCCAATGGAAGGGAACGTGCCGATACAACTAGGTTCCAGTGCCGCTGCAGGAATTGCCAGAACGTTACTGTGAATGAACTGTCTCAGGGGACTCCGACTCCCGATTAGAAACACGCTGACGGCTTTGCAGCTACTCTTGTCGAAAGTCAGCAATGGTTCTTTTACATGCCTCACACCATAGACAGTGAGAGACATGGCCGGCCTTTGATAACCCAGTTATCTGCACTGGTGGGGGAGGGGGGGCAGTGGCAACCTTGTGGAGACTCGAACCCCCAACCTTAGGATCAGCGATCCTGCACCTTAACCACTGGACCGCCACTGTCTGTCTGTGTCTTCTTTCTGGCTTTTTCTTTGTCCCTTTTACTCAGGAGTCGCCACAGCGAATCATTTGATTCGCACATTTGATTTGGCAGAGGTTTTTTTTTTTTTACGTCGGATGCCCTTCCTGTCACAACCCTTTCAGCAAGGGACAGAAACATGCTGACGACTTTGCAGCTACTCTTTACGAAAGTCAGCAATGGTTCTTTTACACCTCTCACAATGAGAGACATGGCCCGCCTTTGATAACCCAGTTAGCTGCACTGGTGGGACAGTGACAACCCCGTGGGGACTCGAACCCCCAACCTTAGGATCAGCATTCCTGCGCCCTATCCACTAGATCACCACTGCCCCAACCACTGGACCACTACTGACCCAGTGTTTTTGTACTGTGAAAGGAAATCAGAGGACCCGGAGGAAACCACTACAATAAAACATGCAAATTCACACATAAAAGGCCGAGTCCTTGAATGGAACCCGTGCATGCTTGCTGTGAGGCGAACGTGTTAACCACTACGCCACCGTGCCCCCTTCTTAAAAATTATATTTATTTATTTATACAGTTGATTGCAGTATAACTTGCGGTCAGGGGAGGCTAGTGAGAGAACAATTGTTCACAACAGCTGTTATAACATACAAAACCATACAAAAGTCTGCACACTTATTTAAACCGAAATAGAAGGTGTGTCAAAATTTTTTGATTGTTAATTGTACATAAAACGAATTAAATAATCCCTTGATTCATTTATTTTCTAAACCGATTAACCCTTATTAGGGTACAGGGAGGCTGGCGCCCATCTTAGCCGATTCGGGGCGAGGGCAGAGTACACCCTGGACAGTTTACCAGGCCATCGCAGTGAAGAAACACGCTAACGACTATGCAGCCTACACTTCACGAAGGTCAGCAATGGTTCTCGTACATGCCTCTGACCACAGACAGTAAGAAACATGGTTTGCCTTTGATAACCGAGTTAACTGCATTGGGGGGGCAGCAGTGACAACATGTTGATAGTTGGGCTTGAACCCCCAACCTTGGGATAAGTAATCCAGCACCCTACCACCGGGCCACCACTGCCCCAAAATGAATGAATTAATTAATAAAAAAAAAAAAAAAAAAGACGCCAAAACCATCATTTCATAATACAGTACTATAATACCAATATAGAACAAGCATAGTACGTTTGAAAGCACCAGCTTCAGCACGCTACAAGTTAACATCCAAAACCCAAATACAGTATACAGTTTTTCCTCTGTGACCTTGAAAATAAGGTCAGGGTCACTCACACACAAACTCATCCGCGCACTCATAGTAGTGATCCAACATATCAAATTTGTTATAAAAAAAAAGTTATGGCTTCAGAGTGTTCGAAAACCAAAGTGTATCGAACAGATGGATGGGCCGGACTGAACTCATTCCAAGAGCTACTGAAGGGTTCAGTTAATTTCTGTAAGCGCTTAATCCTAATTAGGGTCACAGGGAGGCTGGTGCCCATCCCAGCCGACTCCTGGCAAGGGCAGGGTACACCCTGGACAGCTTTCCAGGCCTTCGCAGGGCGGAAACACACTGACGGCTTTGCAACCTACTTTTGTCGAAAGTCAGCAATGGTTCTTTTACATGCCTCACACTACAGACAGTGAGAGACATGGCCAGCCTTTGATAACCCAGTTAGCTACACCAGGGGAGGGCAGTGACAACCTGTGGAGGGTGGGGCTTGAACCCCCAACCTTAGGATCAGTAATCCAGCACCTTTACCACTAGGCCATCAATGCTCCTCCTGAAGGGTGGGAGCTTAAAATACTGTACTTTTCAAAGATAGGGAAACCTGGTGAGTAGGTTTTTACCGTCCCTACCCAAATTATCCAGCAGGTGGCAGTAAGACAGCTTTCAGTTAGATGTCAACTGTTTCGTTGAGAAGAAGAAGAAATCAACACCACCCAGCAGAGAGCAAAGTGCTGAACAACTACCTGTAGCTCAATATTTTAATAACTAGATGATTTGGGGTTGAATTATTGCGAGAAGTCTCCATGGAAGGAATAAAGTGTCTTGTGGAGTGTTGGGCGGATTTTGGTGACTTGCTTACTGCCAGAGTGGCCTGTAATGGGCCAGATGTGATCTTAAGCACTGGGACTGAACACATCTTTGTTTTCAGTGTCCATGAGAGAAGAGTTCAGGCAAGTGGGTTTTCCTGAACTTGTGTTGTTGTTTCCTTGTTGATTATGGTCACTGTGTCTGTAAAGGAACTGTTATTGTTTCAGACTGTACTGCAGTTTAATTCTCCAGTCACATCCCTGGCCTTGAATCCTGATCAGAGTAGTGTCTATGCTCTGTGTGAGAATAATCTCCTGTACTGGTCCCCTCTGCAGAAATCCAGGTAACATGACACACTTTAAGAAACCCTTTGTAGATACAGTAATTGCAGGATGACGTCACTACAGTTTTCTCATTATGCTTTTGTGATTATGTCATTTCTGTTCTGAAATAAACTTGTCCTGCACCATTGCACATTTTCTTTGAAACATGCTCTGTATCTTTCCCCTGATTTTATCTGCAGCTCCTCCTCAATAGAACAGGGTGATGACCCTGCCTTGTCCATGGTACCCGAAGACGCGGTTCTAGTGAAAGATGACCATTTGCTCTCTTTCACTGTCACAGACGACATTCTCATTACTGCCAGTCTGCACGAATCTTTCTGGACCTTCCGTCTCTATGAACTATCACGTCATTCGACTACATCTCCAATAGCGTCGACTCATGACGGATTCCAGGTTCCAGCTGTCACAAGAGTCCCTCAGAATGATGTGGATTTGCAGGCGATGATGAACTCGGCTCCGACCTTGATTTGCATCTTCTCCAACTCCTCACCAAAAGGACATGCATGGAAACGCCACCCCTGTCTCGAACCTCTCCTGTTCAGGCTCTTGTTTGGCGTTGATGCGTCTCTTCTAAATTCTCCCATCATTCTTTGTGGTTTGCCCGATGGGCGTCTTGTTTTTTTCCCACTACTCTGTCGTGTATTAACCAGTTCACAGGGAACACAAAAGCCACCAATCAAGATCCTCCACAGCATAGAGCAGCCAGTAATATTTATTGGAACGTCTGTTATTGGAG
>CM045730.1:49968028-50175528 GCA_024760905.1 Plotosus lineatus | reverse complement strand
GTGATAAAAGATATGAAGACATCAAAAGACTTAAAATTTGAATATCATTTTCATAAAATTAAGTATCTAACAAGGATAAAAATTTAGATCTCAGATCATGGTAAAAATGGCAATTTAAAAATTTAAAAGTATTATATACACATATGCATGTATGTATACGTCATTCAGGACGGTCGATCCTACTTCGAGGAAATCGGTGGTCACAGGGGGGTCTCGGTCCCCATTAACCATGGAAAGTCCCTGTATTCCGCTGTAACCGCTGATCCCTGTATTCCTTTTTTCCTGTTTGGTTTTGCTGAACTATTTCATTTATTTGTCATTGTTTCTTTTCATAGGTACTGTTTTTTGCTTTTTTAACATATTTGAAATAAACATCATTCATTAATTTATTTATATATTCCTCATTCTGCTTCAGCCAGAGTATTGCACACTAGTTATTAATATTATTAGGAAAGTTGGGCAGCTCAACATATCATTTAATATAAAATAACATTTCTAACTTCTTAAACCCAGTTTATATTTTTAATCGTGACTGTAATACAGTGGTACTGGGGCAGTGGTGGTCTGGTGGTATAGGGCGCTGGATCGCTGATCCACAAGGTTGTCACTGTCCCCCCCAGTGCGGCTAACTGGGTTATCAGAGCCGGGCCATGTCTCTCACTGTCTATGGTGAGAGGCATGTAAAAGAACCATTGCTGACTTTCGTAAAGAGTAGCTGCAAAGTCGTCAGCGTGTTTCTGTCCCTTGCTAAAAGGGTTGTGACAGGAAGGGCATCCAACGTAAAAACCTCTGCCAAATCAAACATGCGAATCAGATGATTCGCTGTGGCGACTCCCGAGTAAAAGGGAAAAAGCCGAAAGGAAGACAGACTGTAATACAGTGGTACCTCACTTTGCGAAATTAATTCGTTCCAGCGCCTTTTTCGTAACCTGCATTTTTCGTAAATTGAACCGCATTTTACATGTAAAACACGTGATTCGTTCCAATTCTCCCAATACTACCCCATAAACACTTTAAAAATTATAAACGTATACCTTTTAAGACCTCCTTCTGCTTCAGTATCGTACCGATGGTAGACGGGTTTGGCCATATTGCTTTGCAATATCACTTGAGCCCGTTTCTTCTTCCCACTTGCACCGGCAATCACACACGCGCGTGTGTGCGTGCGCGTGTGTGTGTGTGTGTGTGTGTGTGTGTGTGTGCGTGTGTGTGTTGACCATGTCTTCTTAGCGGAGTTATAATCTTACAAATGTTTATGGATGGTTAAAAGCCTGAGTCAAGAAATAAAGCATGAAACAACAGTAACTTTGTCCTTTACACGAAAAAAACATCACGGTAGATGCAGCTCCATAATAGCCAATGGGAGGGAGCTGCATCATCCCTCTTAGCCAATGGGAGGCCAGTGGGGCGGGATGTTGAGAGATAGCCAATAAGAAGGAGCTACATCATCTCTCCTAGCCAATGGGAGGCCAGCGGGGTGGGATGTTTGAATGTCATTGATGGGAGAGCAGCTCATGCATTGTTTGAATGTTTAAATGGCGCGTTTGAATTTTTAAAATGGCGCTTTCGTAACGTGAACTTGTTTTGTATCCGGAGACAAAAATTTTAGGAAAATGCATTTCGTAACCTGAATTTTTTCATAAAATGAGGTACCACTGTATTGATATTGCCACTAATATAATTACGCTCAATGCAATTACGTGTATGGCAGTGGTGGTCTAGTGGTATAAGGTGCTGGATCGCTGATCCAAAAGTTGGGGGTTCGAGTCCCACTCTCCACAAGGTTGTCACTGCCCCCACCCCCCACCCCCCAGTGCAGCTAACTGGGTTATCAAAGGCCGGCCATGTCTCTCACTGTCTATGGTGCGAGGCATGTAAAAGAACCATTGCTGACTTTCGACAAGAGTAGGCTGCAAAGCCGTCAGCGTGTTTCTGCCCTGCGATGGCCTGGCGAGCTGTCCAGGGTGTACTCTGCCCTCGCCCTGAGTTGGCTGGGATGGGCACCAGCCTCCCCGCGACCCTAATTAGGATGAAGAGGTTACAGAAAATGATGATAATTACGCTCTGCCTATGTCTGCAGGTCATATTGAGTGACTTTCACTCTGAAGGCCCCATGTCTGTTGTGGAAGTTCAGGTACAGAGTGTTTCCATGTGTGCGGTTTGTGGATTACACCATGCTGTCTTGCGACGTATTCAGGTGCACATATATATGAGACAACACACATTATGTCATTGTGAAAACCAGTCTTACTCATCCTGTATAGTTAATGTAATGAGTTGTGATTTTAGGGCCTTCTAAAGGATGCAGTGGTGAAACCTGAGAAGTCTGCAGAGCTCAAAGGACAGCGCTTATGTGAGGCTGTTCGCCACATGGAGGTAAAACGTTAACCATAAGCAACTTCTGTTTACAATAATTGAGGTCAGCCTAAAATATTGTATTTGCAATACAATGGGAGAAAACAATGACACTAACAAACAGTTGATTTTAGCATCTCTATCAGAACCTGCATGACTTTTTTGACCCAGCTGATGCACTTACGAAGACAAGAAGGACAACAGAGTCACTGTTTCGCCTCTATATGCAACTCAGAGAGAAGCCACTTGTCATACTCTGAATATACACACTAGTTCATAATACTGTATAATCATTAGTTTTCTAAGTAGCAACATAAACAAGAAAACACACCAATTTGTTTTATAATATATTTATATAAATTTCTTATATAAAGTCCATGGCTCTATTATTCTTTATACCTCAGTTTGACCAATTTTATTCAACACAATTAAATGATGTCTTGTACATAATAATCATAATAATAATAATAATAATAATAATAATAATAATACTGTAATCATAAATACATTCTGTTGTTGTTCTTTTTGCACATTTATTTATACAATAAATTTTGTTGATATAATCTGAAAATAATGTATCTTTATTTACAGTGCCTGACCAAAAAGAATCAAATGTTTAATTTTTATTTATTTATTATTATTTTTTTGCCCATCTTTAGCCTTAATTACAGCATGTAATCACCACAGTTATTATTTCTTCAGTTGGTCAGGTTGAGGCTCAGCAACATTATATGGCAATATAATGAAGTCACCTGATGACTTGAATGATCAGTTTATTGCGTCAGTGGACTTATTTTCTATAAAATTGGAGCTCAAATAGTGGTTGGTGATTCAGGTTTTTACACATGAAATCTCACCCCAGAGTCCTGACCTTAACCCTACTGTAAGTCATTGTGATGTACAAGAGAAGACTTTATGGAGTGGTTTGATATTTCCTGTCATCAGTTCAAGATGGTGAAAAATGAATAGATATCTTTCTGTACATGTGTATATACATGTATAATATACGTGTTATTTTACATATTATGTAATTTTTTTTTGTATATTTCTGACTTTGTAAAATCAATGGGGGAAAAAACCAGGTGAATAAAGTTTTTTCTGCTTCCATTAAAATGGCCTAGTGTTTTGAATCACATGAACAAATGCTGCCCATAAGGGGAGCATCTAGTGTGTATCTGAAAAAGGATTACATACAGTACATCAAAATATTGCTGGAAAGTGTGAAATGAGAGGACCATTTTAAAGTCGTGGCATGTCTGGTAGGTCTCAAGACAGTAGGGACTTTTATTGCACACTGCAAAAGACAGGAATGGGTTAATTGGGGCAGGAACATCAAGAAGGAGTCATTGTTGAACACTTGAAAGGTACAGACGCCACCACTGGATATTAAATTGAGACTTATGAAACAGTTTTTATACTAGATTAAGAGTCGGCAGCCTAATGCTTAGAGAAAGGACTTTGGGACCTAAAGGTCACTGGTTCAATTTCCTAACCAGCAGGAGAAACGTGTGGTGGTGGTGGGGGAGTGAGCTGCACCTTCCGTCCATTCACATTCATGGCTGAAGTGCCCTTGAGCAAGATACCTAACCTCCATCTGCTCTCTGGGTGCCCCCAATGTGTGTTTATCAAAATCAAAAAGTATTTTCAAGTCTTTTTTCTGGTGCTTGTTTTATTAGAACCCGCCACCATCGAGGT
The DNA here is from genome assembly GCA_024760905.1 of Plotosus lineatus. NCBI lineage: Eukaryota > Metazoa > Chordata > Actinopteri > Siluriformes > Plotosidae > Plotosus > Plotosus lineatus. Next base: position 50,171,478 of record CM045730.1, on the reverse strand, counting down.
CACAAATGCAAGGTAACACCTAGAACCCCACTATACCTATCTATCTATTGGTTAAAGATAATTAAATTATTATTTGTACTCTTGAAATTTACTGTGGCAGGAGAGTAGGGGCTAAGGTCTGCTGGTAGACCACCCTGAAATGTCCTCTGTCACCAACATGGTATGGTCGGGAGCACACAGCAAGATGGAGCACAGTGCTGTGGAAATGTTTCTGGATCAGATGATCTCATTATGGCAGTTGTGGCCTGGTGGTAACGGTGCTGGATCACTGATCCCAAGGTTGGGGGTTCAAGCCTCACTCTCAATGGGTTGTCACTGTCTCCCCAGAGCAGCTAACTGGGTTATCAAATGCCAGACATGTCTCTTACTGTCTATGGCGTGAGCCATGTAAAAGAACCATTGCTGACGTTAGTAAAGAGTAGCTGCATAGCCATCAGCATATTTCTGCCCTGCGATGGCATGGTGAGCTGTTCTGGGTGTACTCTGCTCTCGCCCAGAGTCAGCTGAGATGGGTGACAGCCTCACTGTGACCCTAATTAGTATTACGCGCTTCAGATAAAGTCATGTATGCAAATAATTTGATTTTCTTTACAGATGTTTTTTTCCATTTAACTTTGAAATATGGGCGGTCACCCTTAAATCATCCTTAAAATGATGTCATTACTTATATATTGTTTATTCCTGTAAATTCTCATATTATAGTTAAAAAATTTTTTTAGTCTGAATCAACTGTAAACAGTTTTTCCCTGAGATGGAAGTATCGTCCCCTTTTGGCCATGAGTTGCTCATGTGTTCCTTGTTCCATAACCGTCCCATCTTCCATGTAGTTGATGTGATCGGCCCTCTCGATTGTTTGCAGACGATGAGTGATCATCAGCACCGTCTGACCCTTTGAGCCAGACAGAACTTCCTGAACCTGAGTTGGGAAAGAAGTAAGCAAATATTATATGTCTTCTCAGAGTAAATTTATGGTGGAGCTCTGCCTGGACTTCATATTAGCATCAATAACTTCAGAGGCTTATATGAACCAACTATATCTCTTTATCCATGAGATTATGTGCATCCCTAAGGAAATATTTGAGCCAGTATAATCTTTTAATGGCTGTGATATTATCAGTTGATTAGAAATTTGAGGTCCATCACTTTTCTGTTGCATCAAACTGTCTCATAATATTTGCTCTTTATTTTGGCTTGTAGCATTTGGATACAGCAGCGCAGTGGTGGAACGGTTATCACGTCCACCTTACAATGAGAAGGTCCTGGGTTCGAGTCCCAGGCTCTGGGCAGTTCTGTGTGGAGTTTGTATATTCTCTGTGTGCTTGTGTGGGTTTCCTCCAGACACTCTGGTTTCCTCCCACAATCCAATGAAATGCACATTAGCCTGACCGGCTGGTCCAAATTGGACCTGTGTGTGTGTGTGTGTGTGTGTGTGTGTGTGTGTGTGTGTGTGTGTGTGTGTGTGTGTGTGTGTGTGTGAGTGATGGCCATGAAATGGTCTGGTGACCCCTTCAGGGTGTACCCCAGTGACCAAGTGTTTGATAAGATGGGCACCAGCCCCCCCCCACCCCCACCCCCACCACCACCACCACCACCACCCTCATAGAATTAAGCGGTTCAGGAAATAAGTGAGTGAGTGAGAATTTGTATGCAACTTTATAAGCTTCTTTAAATCTCTGTTATTCTGAGCTGGGGTAACAGATTTCTATTCAATAATTGTAATTGTGATAAAATGCTAAATTTACAGACCAATGAGTGGAATGGAGCGCAGCTGTAGTTGAAGTTGTTTTATGAATAGTGATTGTACTTACTGCGTGCTGAGTGTTGATGTCCATCTTGCTGGTAGCTTCATCCAAAATGAGGATTTTTGGATTTCTGATCAACACTCTAGCTAGAGCGATACACTGCTTCTGTCCTGAGGACAGCTTCCCTCCAGACTCTCCAACATCTATAGGCCAGTTAGATTGTTAGTAAAACTCACTTAATGTAAAAAAAAAATCAACTACAGGGATCCCTCACTTTCCACGGTTAATTGGGACCGAGATTCCCCCGCGACCACCGAATTCGGTGAAGTAGGGTCACCCCCCCGACTGACGAATACGTACATGTACTAGTATATGTGTATATAATATCAATAAATCCATATTCAATAATTTGAATGCTTATAATAATCATTAAACATTAAAAAATAATGCATAAGATGTAAATAAAATATAAATACACACACATACAGATGCGCGCGCATGCACACAGATGCGCACCGCACAAAAATATAAGTAGTTTTGATGGGAGGTTTTGGGTTGTTTTTTGTTTTGTGTTTGTTTGGGTTTTTGTATAATTGTCCTTGTTTTTGCGGCATTTTCCTCAACTTTTTCCCATATTCTTCCTAAACTTCCTTATTTTTTAAATTTGATGAATATTTAAAAAAAAATAAAAAACTGCGATGCACTGAAGCCGCATGAATTTAAGTAGTGAGGGACCCCTGTACATATTTTTTACAGATGTCTATTGAAATAATGAACCTTATTCCAAACTGAAATTCTCACCTGTGTCATAGCCGTCTTCAAGACTACAAATAAAATCATGCGCATTGGCTTTCTTCGCTGCCTCCTTCACCATCTCTATGCTGCAGTCAGGTAAACCGTACGCAATGTTGTATTTCACAGAACCCGAGAACAGCACTGGGTTCTGGGATACGACTGTCATCTGTCATAAGAGAACATTACACCAGACAGTTTATTTAAACAGATATCACTAGGTTCAAGTGTATTTTGAGAGTCATAGAGGATTAAAGAGGTTATTCTACATGTTCAGTATCAGTGTCTGTGTTACGGTGTTCACCTGGCTGCACAGGTACTGGTGTTGGTACTCATTCAGCGGTGTACTGTCCAATAATACCTGGCCCTGCTGAGGATCATAAAACCTCTGCAGCAGGCTGATACAGGAAGTTTTACCTCCACCAGAGGGGCCAACCAGTGCTGTCATCTGCCCCGGACTCAGTTCTATACTCACAGACTGACAATGTTTTGACAGGGTTAAATTGATGTCAGAAGTTGATGTCATAGCTATTTATTTGGCTTTACCAAATACAATATGGAAATAATAACACAATTATGCATTATTATTATTATTATTATTATAATTATTATTATTACTAATATTATTGCAAAAAATAATGACCTTTAGCACTTTTCTTTCAGGGCAGGAAGGATAAGAGAGGGTGACGTTATCAAATGTAATTCTTCCCACCAGTTTCTCTGGTACCCAATCTCCCGCTTCTTTCATGTCCGGTTTTCTGTCTAGCAGCATAAACACCTTCTCCGCTGACCACACAGTATTTAGAACATCTCCATAGATGTACACAAGTCGCTAAGAACACCAAATAAACAGAAATAAAAATTATAGGCAGTCTACAACACAGAAGCAGAAACTGACATAATGTGACATTTAGTAAATACTACATGGGGATGGCGTGATCTGATTGGTCCTCAATGTAGGTAATAAAAATCATTATTTCATATGGATAATGCTTGCTTGATGACTGTTGCATTTGGGGGCACCAGAACGACGATTGTGAAATGTCATGATAGACCAGTGCTTCTCAAATAGTGGGGCGTGGTATGACGCCAGGGGGGGGCGCGGTGTGATGCCGAGGGAGCGCGTATGACCCCGGGGAACATGCTTTTCTGGAATTGTGTACGAGAATTAATTGTATTTGATCCTCCACTCCACTAGTTGGCAGTGGTGGTCTCATTGTCGTGCTATGGCGTAATGGTTTTTCAAACGAGCAAACAATACAACCCCTCAAGAAACAACACGGAAAATTTTCTAACAGGAACGAAGAGAAAGGTGGAGAGAGATGAAAATATTAAGACAGAAATAAGTCAAATGAGTTTAAATAAGGATGTTTTTTTTATTTCAGGCACATTGGTGCACGTTAAATCTTTTCAACTGCAGATTAAAAAACGTTAATGAGGTTTTCTTTGTTGTAAGTTAAATTATATTTCTGTTTTTTGTTTTTAATGTTAATAAAGATACAATGTCATGTAGAGGTGTACTAATAAACATTTTATAGACAAATAAATATAGACAATTTTATAGACGATTTTCGTCACTCGCAGGGCGATGGGGGTGGGGGGTTAAATGTTTTTTTCCTTCCTAGGGGCGCCACAGAAAATAATTGCGAAGCACTGTGATAGACCCATTGGCAGAAAATACCAGATGTTCAATCTGAGCCATGTGGCCCTGCATGAATGAAACAGCTTAATTGCAAAACTTTGTTTGTCATTTTTTTGGGGAATATCTTGAGAATGCACAGAAAAACATGCTTGGCTGAAGTCTGTTATGGTTGGAAGATGTTCCCAATAAACTCTAAAAATCTAATTTTAGTGTATTTTGTACTAAAGTTCATATGTAGCATTTACTAAAACAATTTATACCTCAGGCTCAGTGGATGTTACCAAACTGAAGAATCCCGATTGTGTTTTAGAGATTATTCAGTAATATCCACCCAACCTTCGGTGAAAATTGTTAACCATCCACTCTGCAAATGCAAGCGAATGCCTCAATCAAATAAAATTGTAAAACTATAGAACACAATTTTTTTTGTTTGCTTTTATTATTTTCTTGTGGCCTCCATACTAAAATTGTCTCCTTGAAGTTCCATCTAAGGAATTATTCAGCCATGTCCATCTCGCATTAAGCATATCATTTATTTAAAAAAAAAAAAAGACCGGATGCTTAAACTCACCCTCATGTTGGTCACTATTTCTTTTTGATAGAGTACAAAAGCCAGGAGGTCCCCACTGCTAAGCTGACCCGAGGAGATGAGACGGCGACCAAGAAGCAACATCGCCACTCTCAAGCTGAGTGTTAGACACTAGAACAGGATAAATGCAACAATCACACACAGAACCATACATTAGTAATCTCTACAGCCCCTGGCAAAAACTATGGAATCGCCAGTCTCTGAAGATATTCACTTAGTTATGTAATTTTGCAGAAAAAAAAGATCACCACAGACATAACACAAAACTAAAGTTATTTCAATTGGCAACTTTCTGGCTTTAAGGAACACTAAAAGAAATCAAGGAATAAAAAGTGGTAGTAACAGTTACTTTTTTAGACCAAGCAGGGGAATAAATTATGGAATCACTCGATTTTGAGTAAAGAAATATGGAATCACCCTGTATATTTCCATTCCCGAAACTAACACCTGCATCAGATTAGATCTGTTTGTTAGTTTGAAGTTAAACAGGAGTGATCACACCTTGGAGACAAAAGCACCTAGGGCGCTTAAAAAATTAGAGTGGATGGGCGCTTATTAAAATGGTTTACCAGCGGAGTGGAACGGGAAGTGCTTATTACCATAGAGGTAGAAAACATGAATAATAACAACAATAAAAGACTTTTACTGGTATTTGTGTTATTCATTTTGTGGTATCAACCAAATTACTTACATAAAAGCTGAAAATAAACAGAAAACAGCATAATTTAAAAAAAGACCCTTTAATTTTCCCTCCTGTTCCTTTAAATATTCCCCCACGTAAAATCGAGCCAATCAACATGAATGTTAACGATAGCACATGGCACGTTGAACCAATCAACACAAAGGTCAACTTTCGCACTTGGCAGTTGAAAAGCACATGGACAGGAACGTCTTTAAATGTATGAAGTTAGTGAGCATTAGAATTGGTGAAAAATACTCATCATCGCTTGCTGTTAAGTCCACATCTGGCTCATCTCCATTCATTCAGAGCATCCAGTAGCATTTTCTAATGTTTCATCTTGTTGGACATTTACCAAGAGAACACAGCAAAATATTTTCTTGTTTTTTAAAGCAGGGTGGAACGATTAAATGTGTTGTTACTGATGAACATTATAGACATTCTCCAGTGGGAGGGGGTCTTGACATACCATGTTATTAGGCGTAAGATCAAAAACAATGGGGGGGGGCCTTATTGGAGCAGGGCACCTATTGCGTCGCATACGGTATATTATATTGGTTATAGGACTCTCTAATTTAAGGCATGTGAAATTAAGTCCTTTAAAGGCACCATCAGCGCTTGTTTGGTGTATCCCAGAAGCCAGAGCACCAGACAAAACTGTTTATCTTAGGTTCTTAGGTGAGTGCAGGTTCTCGAAGAGACATGCTAGAGTTAATGAAATATGCCTTCCACAGTAAAATGTTACTAACAGTAACTTTATAGAGCTGTGGAAATTAGCGAAGGCAATGTCTGATGCTGTAATATGCCCATCCCAATGCGACATGATGATGTAGCTTACAGTAGGCTATGATGACTGAACTGCTGGATGTCCAAGTGCTGTTTCGAAAACAAAGTGAGCTTTCTACATAACTGGAGTACTTTTGAGGGTAAATCTGGCCTGATAGGGTAGGACAGTATTCATCCCACTCGGGAAGGTGCTGCTCTCATTTCTTGCAGAATAACACATAGTCTAAGAACAGGACTAGTCAGTCAGTGACTATCCAGAGGCAAGGCCAGTGAGCAAACAAACAGGCTAATCCAAGAATCTACTAGCTTCACAGAGTCATCATTCACGGTCAAGTTCAATGCTATAGAGACTGTGTCTGTTTCCCAAACTAAATAAAAATGTTAAAAGTCTCAGAGAGTTTGTTTGAATAATCTTATTAACGTAAATATAAATCATACTGAACCTACAGCCGGCACCTTTGATCTAAAGATATGATCGTTAAATGTTAGATCTCTTAAATCTCTATAAAAAGCACTTATTGTTAAATAAATCATTACTGATCAGGAGTTTGGTGTAATTAGTTTAACATAAACATAATTAAACCCAATGAGTATGTAGCATTAAATGAAGCGAGTCCTCTCGGATACTGTACAGTTACCAACCTCGTCTAACTGGCAGAGGAGGAGGCATCGCAGTTATTTACACTGATAATCTCGGCCCTATATAAAAATCTATACACTAACATTACATATGTTTCTGTAAAAAAATATGCCCACACAGTTGATTCCGTTAATTATTTATACATGCCCAGGGCCGTATTCCGAGTTTGTATGTGAATTTGCAGATTTCATTGGAAATCTGGTTGTTTCTTTAGATAAAACTTTAATTATTCATTCATTCATTTTCTGAACCGCTTAATCCTAATTAGAGTAGCGGGGGGCTGGCACCCATCTCAGCCGACTCAGGGCGAGGGCGGGATATACCCTGGACAGCTCGCCAAGCCATTGCAGGGCGCTTGAATTATTGGTGACTTTAATATTCATTTTGATCCATTTTCAATTAATCAATTAATCCAGAGGACCCTTTAAGAACAGCATTCGTATCTATCATAGAGTCACTCTCTTTCTCTTTATTTTGCTGAGGTACACATTCTTCTTTTGGGATTCCGGTGACCCTGATTTTTCTGCTCTCCGAGTCCTTTGGTCTGTCCTGGTGTGCTGATGCTGGCTGGAGTTCTCATCTTGGAAGCCCTTCCCTCCTGCTAATGAAGATCTATACGGACTTAGATGTGCACTCAGACTGTGAAGATGACTTTTCACAAGTGGTGATATAAACTCTTTTCCCAGGACTAACAGTCCTAGGACTTCCCTTAGGACTTACAGTTGTATAACCAACCAGACTACATTTTGGACAGTAATGAAGTTTCTCATATATGGTTTGTATCTTTATGGTTTCACCCAAATGAGGATGGGTTTCTCTTTTGGGCCTGGTTCCTCTCAAGGTTTCTTCCTCACATCGACTGAGAGAGCTTATATATTAGGATAATAATATGGTGCCCAATTAAACACCATAAATCAGTCACTTTGAGCATTACAAAAGTCTGAATTAATTAATTTGTCAAAGTTTTTAAAAGTTTAAGGCATATTCTCTTGAATAATCAGAAGTATTATCAAAAATACTTAAAAATACTTAAAGATATAAAATAATTGGTTGCCATTTAAAGGCTGTTTCAGTAAAAAAAAAAAAAAAAAAAAGTTCTGCGACGGCCTAACAAACTGCCCACGGTGTACACAGAGTCGGCCAAAATGGGCACCTCCCCACTACCCTAATTAGAATTAAACAGCTCAGAAAAGCAATGAATAAAAAAGTAACGTTTTCAAAAACAAAAACTGTCATTATTTTAAAGATATAACTAGATGACTCGATATAACTATATTAATTATCTAATCAAATTAGTTCCTATTAGTAGGCTGCATAGTCAGTGTGTTTCTGCCTTGTGATGGCCTGGCAAGCTGTCCAGGGTGTACTCTGCCTTCGCCCAGAGTTGACTAAAATGGCCACCAGCCTACCAGCAAACCTAATTAAGCAGTCAAAAAAAAGAATGAATAAATTGGTTCCTGGATGTCGGCATGCATCAAGTTTCTGCCAAGTTACAGCCAATCAGCAATGCAATGCATACAGACACCGGATAGACGGACAGACATACAAGCTGTCCACGAATTAGTCGCTTCTTTAGTATGGTGCTCCACTGGTGTGGACTGTGCTCTTCTATAAACTCTAGGTCATCATTTATGTTCATTAGAAACATCATGGACAGTTACAATCAGAAATAATTATAAGAAAAGATGGCAGGAGTCCAAGTACACCGTGTGGCCAAAGGTCTGACACCTACCATCACATGATGTGTTTTCAAAGCATTCCAATCCAAATTTGATGTTCTTCTTCTTCTTCTTCTTTTCCTTTCGGCTTTTCCCTTCAGGGGTCGCCACAGCGAATCATCTGCCTCCATCTCACCCTATCCTTTGCATCTTCTTCTCTTACACCAACGACCTTCATGTCCTTCTTCACCACATCCATGAATCGTCTCTTTGGTCTTCCTCTAGGCCTTTTGCCTGGTAGTTCCAGCCTCAGCATCCTATTACCAATATACTCACTATCCCTCCTCTGTACATGTCCAAACCATCTCAATCTAGCCTCTCTGACTTTGTCTCCAAAACGTCTTACATGTGCTGTCCCTCTGATGTGCTCATTCCTAATCCTATCCATCCTCGTTACTCCCAAAGAGAACCTCAACATTTTCATCTCTGCTACCTCCAGCTCTGCCTCCTGTCTTTTCCCTAGGGCCACTGTTTCTAACCCATACAACATCATTGGCCTCAACACCGTCTTGTACACTTTTCCTTTCATTTTTGCCGATACCCTCCTATCACACATCACACCAGACACTTTTCTCCAACCATTCCAACCTGCCTGCACACGCTTCTTGACCTCTTTTCCACACTCTCCATTGCTCTGGACTGTTGAGCCGAAGTACTTAAAATCCTCCACCTTTCTTATCTCTGCTCCCTGTAACCTCACCGTTCCTCTTGGGTCCTTGTCTATGCCTGAGAATTTTAAGGGGGAGGAAAACTGCCAAAATGGACTAAAAGTAAATGAGGTTAGGCACTAATGTCAAGCAAGGAGGTCTGAGAAACAATTCATGTCAAACGTGTTGCATAAAAGCAGCTTCCAACTTTGGAGCAAAAGCTTGGGAAGGAATACATAGTGTGATGCCCAGAAAGACTTAGCTATAGAATGTATCTGTGATAGCAGGTGGGAGAAGGATTGTCCAATGCACATTGCTACCATGTGTCATGTGTGGAGTGGCTTACTCTGCGCAAAAGGAGGTGGCCTGCACTGAAAATGCCCTTGCGTTTCAGTATCTGGAGCTTCCTGTCCAGAGCCTCTCGGAGCCTCTTCAGTTCCTGAGTCTCAGCCCTGAAGCGTCTCACAGTCTTTATTGACCCAATCGTAGAAGATGTCAGCTGTTCAATGTCAGCCATGCAGTCCTGCAGCTCTCTTACTGTTTTCTGCACATCAGGACAGAGTCATAACACAATAATAATAACCACAGAAGACCTGGTGAAAAATCTTTTTTTTTTATGCAACTTGATTTACAGACACACCGTATTCGATGTGATAAGCGCCCAGGGCGCTTTAAAAATTGGAGTGGGTGGGCAATTATGAAAATGTACTGAAGGGTAAGTGCTTATTCCCATCGAGGTGGAAAACATGAATAATGACAGAACAATAAAAGAGTTTTACTGGTATTTGTATTATTCATTTTGTGTATCAACAAAACTACTTACATCTTCTTCCTTTCTTTTTGGCTTTTTCCTGTTTTCGAGAGTTGCCGCAGCGAATTATCTGATTCGCACATTTCATTTGGCATGGGTTTTTACGTCAGATGCCCTTCCTGTCACAACCCTTTTAGCAAGGGACAGAAACACGCTGAAGGCTTTGTAGCCTACTGTTTACGAAAGTCAGCAATGGTTCTTTTACATGCCTCTCACCATAGACCGTGAGAGACATGGCCCGCCTTTGATAACCCAGTTAGCTGCTCCTTTAAACATTTCCCCAGAAGTAAAATCGAGCCAATTAACACGAATGTCAACTTTAGCACATGGTACATTGAACCAATCAACACGAACATAAACAAAAGCACATGGCCAGGAACATGCTTAAATGTATGAAGTTAGTGAGCAGGAGAATCCTGTGAAAAATACTCATCATCACTTTCTGATAGGTCCATAGCTGGCTCATCGCTCTATTCATTCAGAGCATCCCATAGTTTTGCTGTTGCAGTTTCTAATGGTTCTTCGGTTGTTGACGATTTACCAATAGAACACAGCAAAATATTTTCCTGTTTTTAAAGCATGGCGGGACAATCAAATGTGTTGTTCCTGATGAACATTATAGACATTCTCCAGTGGCAGGGGGTCTTGAAATACCATGTAAACTCAATTTTACAGGCAGTGAATGCCTCATTTTACAGTTACAGAGACTGATCAAATAAAATTGGTAAGTTTGATCTACAATTTTGCTTCCAGTACCCATTAGACGTCAGATCAAAAACATTGGGGGGACGTTTGGATCAGGGCGCTTATTACTTTGATACCGTAAGGTATCCTGAGTGACTTACATTTACCATTTTTTATACAGCTGAGCAACCGAGGGATAAGGGCCTTGCTCAAAGACTCGACTGTTGCTCCTTGGTGGTATTGGGATTTGAACCCCTGACCTTTAGATCAGTAATCCAGTGACTTAACCACTGAGACATCGCTGCCTGTCAGCTAAGATTCTTAAAAGTATAGCATGGGCAAACTATTACTGCCAGAGTCAAACCAGAAAGTCGGTAAAAAAGTCAATTACCTGTTTGTGAAAATCAATTACCTGTTGGTGAACGTTGTAGTAGTTCTGTAACACAGCAAGAAGAGGCATCTCCATACAGGTAAGGAGTGTGAGCTGCCAAGACAGGCTGAGCATCTGCATGAGCATGCTGCATGTCTTAACCAGACTCCTTAGGAACACGTTCACATTCATGGCTATGGAGCGGCCCATTTTATCAGTGTCTGAGACCAGTCGTGATGTCAAGCTTCCTGTAAGGGGAAAGCCAAAGCACTGCTATGAGAAAAAAAAAGATTTCTACTAGGTTTCATTAAAAATGTAAACGTATGGGCTCCAGGTGATGCATCATCAAGGTGCACAAATATCAACCTGCAGGTTTGAACCCAGGTTGATTCTGCAGCAATTCGCGGCCTGGCTATGCTGAAGATGGCATATGTTTGCCTCTGGGCTCCCGATACAAAGGGTGTGACTATAAACCCGGAGATCGCAAGTTCAAATCTTCACATTTAATGCCACAGCCATCCCTGACTGGGAATCCACGAGAGATAACAGAGTGTGTTAGACTGCCTCCAATATGTATGCGCGACAGTTTGAAAAATAGGCAGGTGGGTAGCATCGCATGTCACAGAAGGGGCCTGTGCATGCTTTTGCCCCTCCCTGGTTGGTGGCGATAGAGAAGATGATGCTTGATGGGTGGTAATTGGATACAACTAAAATTAGGGAGAAAATGGAGTACATTGTTTTAAAATGCTTGCTTCTATCAGTTACAGAAATCAGCCCTCCATCATGTGTGTCTGTGAGTTCATTCATGCAAAGGGGTGCATAGCGTTTTTCTTTCCAAGTGTGTTAGGATACCCACAAGATGTGGGTAGCAACACCACGTGTCATGGAAGGGGGCATGGCTTGCTTATGCCCCTCCCTGGTTGATGGTGTTTGTGCATCATGAGGAGACAATACTTGGGTGATAATTGGCAATGATTAAATTACGGGAATGAAAATGAGCGAGGGGAAAAAAGTGAAATATACATCATATTACACCTGGTTTATTTTCTTCAAAGAAGCTTATATCTTGTTTCAGCAGGTTTTGAAACAGCAGGTGACGAATTCTCTTGTTAAGTCTGCTCAAACTACACATGAACATGCCTCCTCTCAAGCCACTGAACACAGAACTAAAAAAAAAACCAGGAAAAAAAAACACAAGTGATTTTTTTACCCAGTCAGAAAGACCAACAGAGGAATGCAGCATGTACTTACCTTCCAAAAGAGTAAAATGACATGCATGCAATGACCCACAGGAAGTTGTCGTGTTTGTAATCTCCACTCAAACCATCAATGATTTTCCCCACGTAGTACGGTATACGTGATTCAACTGAAAAGAAAGAAAATTACATACGTAACCTTGTCACGTGCCCCAGTGTTTTATAGTACTGCATATTCAGGCAACACACACTGCCTTGCTCAGACATCAAAAAAACACAGAACCACCTAAACAGTAGAAGAGGAACAGTGGCATAGGGGTTAGCACATCTGTCTTTCAGCAAGGTCCTGGGTTCAAATGTCGGGCTTGACAAGGATATTTTGGTGTGGAGTTTGCATTTTCTCTCTGTGCTTGTGAGGGTTCCTCCGGATACTCCGGTTTCCTCCAACAGTCCGACAACATTGGGCATTCCAGTTTTCCCCTAGGTGTGTGTATGAGCGTGAATGGTTGTGTATGTGCTGTAGTGGAATGGACTGGAGACCCGTTCCGGTCGGGGTGTACCCTGGCTTCGCCCACTGTCGGCAGAGATAGGCTTCATCCTCTCCGTGACCGTAATAGGACAAAGCAGTATGGCGAATGAATATATGAATGAATGAAAAAAACAATAAGAGAATAAGGTATTAAACTTACATATTGCAGCCAACATGAGGAAGAGAAAAGCCGCCCCCAGATGAAGGTAGTCTGGTTTTGAGTAGTGAATCACTCTCTTCAGAAGAGCCCTTGCCTCCTGCTCTTTCTTCACCTTTTTACCAGTGAAGGCTGTAGCCCCTATCAGATGGACCAGTGTGCAGGTCACTGCATTTAAAACCACCATGGATGGTACAGGAAGTGGACTAAAGCCACTCTTCCTTCCTAGAAATTGTGTCTGCACCATATCAAATACAGGAGGTACAAAACACAGCAATGTCACCCAGGACTTCAGAAGATTGTGTACAGTCTTATCCAGAGTGGCCGAGCTGCCCTTGTAAAGCAGAACCCAGCTGAATGCCCTGAAAGCCCACAGCCATGTCAGGTTGATGAACAGTGCACCCTGGAAGCCCAGAAGCACTGTCCACAGGGACAGCCATAGGATCAGGTCCAGGAAAAGGAGTGCTCCATACGAACTCCATACCGAGTGTACAGCCATCATGAGCTGGTGATCAGGAGATGGGTTCAAATCCCAGGACTGCAACAGAAACTTTGATTGGTCTTTGAGCAGCTGTGGGCTGTTTGAATAGATTGAAACAAAAAGGAATGCATAAATACCTTAACAATACACATGTAGACATATTAATGATGAGTAAACAAGCACATGCTAAAACCTGGGAGTATAGATGTATTATTACTATACAGATATATTAGATGTATATCATACTGGTTCCAGGTTACAAGAAAAACTAAATTAATGTTTATAAGTGAACAGGGTGACCAGGGAAATTATAAACATGCTGAAAACAACAAAAAATTCTGTTTACAAGACCTTACCGTTTGCCCTTCTCTTCTGTCAGTACTTTTACTTTCACTTTCAGTAGTGAAGTAAGTAGATTTCCGGAGAGATCAACAAATACACAGAAGACTACACTGATTTAAAAATATATACCCAAATTTCCCTAATATGAAATCAACATATAGTCGTGACGTCATCATAATGTCAACATTAATATGTTATTACCCCAATCTTACAATATTACTGCGACTGACCACCCATCGCAGCCCTATGGTTCAAACAGCCACTAGAGGGCGATCAGGCGTCAGTCAGCGTAGGCACATTTTAGGCTTCAAAATAAAAGTCCTTAAAAAAAACCGTCGATTGATTAATTTGCAAAATGTTTAATCCAGCTAGGGACGAGGGATGGCCGGATACCATCTCAAACAACTTGACAAAAGTCGGATACACTGTACAGTAGCCAGCCTTCTTCTTCTTCTTCTTCTTCTTTTCCTTTCGGCTGTTCCCTTCAGGGGTCGCCACAGTAAATCATCTGCCTCCATCTCATCCTAATCTCTGCATGTTCTTCTCTTACACCAACTACCTTCATGTACTCCTTCATCACATCCATAAATTTCCTCTTTGGTAGTCTAGGCCTTCTATCTGGTAGCTCCAACCTTAGCATCATACTACCAATATACTCACTATCCCTCCTTTGTACATGTCCAAACCATCCCAATCTAGCCTTTTTTACTTTGTCTCCCAAACCTCTTACATGGCTGTCCCTCTGATGTACTCCGTCCTGATCCTATCCATCCTCAATACTACCAAAGAGAACCTCAAACAATAGCCAGCCTATTGCAGAGCCAACACTTTTACAATCACATACACTCACACCTAGGGGCAATTTGGAACATCCAATGGAAATGTCACTTGACTGTAGGGGGAAACCAGAGCACCCGGAGGAAACCCACAAATGTACAGTTAGAAGATACAAACGCCACACAGAAATTTCCTAGAGAGACACAGGAGATTCTTGCTGTGAAGTGGATATGCTAACCATTCATTCATTCATTCATTTTCTGAATTGCTTAATTCTAATTAGGGTCACGGGGAAGCTCTAGCCAATCTCTGCCGATTCTGGGTAAGGGCAGAGCACACCCTGGAGAGCTTGCCAGGCCATTGCAGGGCAGAAACATGCTGATGGCTATGCAGCGTACTCTTGACAAGTCATCAACGGTTCCTTTACATAACTCTTACCATGGACAGTGAGGGTTATGGTCGACCTTTCATAGCCCAGTTATCTGCACTTCTTTTCCTTTTGACTGTTCCCTTTTTCTGAGGGGTCGCCACATCACATGTTTGATTTGGCACAGGTTTTTACGTCGGATGCGCTCCCTGACACAACCCTTTAGCAAAGGGCAGAAATACGCTGACGGATTTGCAGCTACTCTTTACGAGAGTCAGCAAGGGTTCTTTTACTTGAACCTCTCACCATAGGCAGTGAGAGACATGGCTGGCCTTTGATAATCCAGTTAGCTGCACTGGGGGAACAGTGACAACCTTGTGGAGAGTGGGACTCGGACCCCCAACCTTAGGATCAGCGATCCAGTGCCCTTTACTACCAGGCCACTACTGCACCCCAGTTAACTGCACTGTCTTAAAAAATTTTGAAGACAAAATTTACTAACACAAGATGGCAAAGGGATGCAAGTTAAAATCCATAAATGTGATGAGAAATAAAAATAGAGTAGTTAAGAAAGTAAATGAGTGATGAAATATCAAGCCAGGTGCAAAGAATAAGAGCTGTTAGGCCAGACTGGACCACTGAGAGACAAAACCATAAAAAGTGGTCAGAATTACTGTCTAAGACCTACCAAGCATTTTATTTTAAGCCTCGTGGATAATCATTAAAGGGGTGGGTTTGGGACCGAAAGGTTGCTGGTTCAATTCCCAAACTAGGAGGAAAGTGTTTGTTCCACTTTCTCTACTTTCGTTACTAAAGTGCCATCAAGTAAGGCACCTGACCCACAAATGCTTTCCAGGCTCCAGAAGAGCGCACTAGTCCAAATGTGTGTTCGTGTTCGTTTTGGATGAGTTAAATACAGTCAGATTTCTCTTAATATACATTCAGATTAATACAGTACAGGATTAATATAGTATAACAAAAATCTAAATGAGATAGTTGTTATTAGTAGTTTTATCCATCAGTTATCTAAACCACTTTAGATAGAAGCTGTTAATCCCAGGTAACTTCAGGTGAGAGGTGAGCTACACCCCGAACAGGTCGCCAATACTGTATATTAAAACCCAGAGACAAACAAATGGTCACAGTAATGGGCATTGTAGAGTATCCAGCTGATCTAATACAGTATACAGTACATGTCTTAGGCCTGTAGGAGGAAACTGGAACACCCAGAAGAAACATACAAGCACGTGAAAAACATGCAAACTCTGGGAAAAGACACTTTTAGTGATCACAAGATTCAAACCAAGAATTTTTTTATTGTTGTGAGCCGACAATGAAAACTATTGAACTGATTTATCTTTGGTCTGAATAAGCATCACTATCCTCAATACTTAATTGTGAAAACGCGAATTTTCAAAAATTTGTATAATTTTCTGGTTGATGATTCACTAATACATTACCGTTTTAATTATAGAAGGAATTTGGAAACAAAATTGAATAATGAACTAAGCTGTTTTTGTTTTTGTTTTTTTAATTTGTTAAGAAGCATTTTTATTTGTACATAAGAAATAAAAGCAACATATCTTCTAAATAACATATAAACAAACATTGTATAGAAGTACTGTATACATAGCCCTTTCCTCTATTGAAACAACGGCAACAAGAATAATAAAAGGTTCAACAGTGAGCTGAAAATCTCATAGGTTGCTCATTATGCAGTGATTGAAATTGAGCAAATACTACGTGTTACTTTTCAATGTAGCCTTCCATGAAGTCTACACACTCTTCCATGAGTGTTGCGGTGCTTGGATCTTCTTGGCATGGAGGCTGTTTTCAGCCCAAAATTCTTTGTTTAGCCACAATCTCCTGTTGTTCTAGCTGAGCTGGTCAGGTTAAGGCCCAGCAACATTGATGTGGCAATAAAATGAGGCAGCTGAATGTACTGAATGAGCAGGTTTCACATCAACGGACTCCCTCTTCCCCCATGATGGCATGGCTATAAAATGGGACTCAAATAGTGAAATCAATTCAAAATGTTCGTGAAAAATGAACCTAACACTGGATGGAAATAAATGTTAGGTTGCTCAAGTTAGAGGAAACAATAACATGACAATCATATGCTGTCAGCAAGGCTAAAGGATGAACAACAACTTTTTTGACAAGGCAGTGTATATGTACGTGTGTGTGTGTGTGTGTGTGTGTGTGTGTGTGTGTAAAACAGATATATTCACTATTTGCATGTTGCCTGATATATTTATGAAAAGAGAAAAAATGAGATTTTATATATATTATTATTATTATTATTATTATTATTATTATTATTATTATATATTAGTAGAAATATATTAGAACCAGTGAGACCTTTGGTGTACAAGTACATATAAAACTCTTGGAATACATCAATACTTTACTTCATACGGCACCATATATGTACAGTTCCCTGATAAATATTACACTGGGACCAGTAGATAAGGCATTAACAGTGAAGCATTTCAGTCTGACTTTGGTTGTTTGCAAAACTCATGTAGTTCTTGTTCATTTCATATGCAGCTCGATCATCATGTAAAAGAAATGTAATATAAAGGTGTCTAAGACACATTATTTGTTTTCTGATTGACACTGATGCAGACCATAAGTATAGAATATATGTAATAGCTGGATTATATAACACAAACCAGATCCTAGCTGGAAAAACTACACAATTCCCATCTAAAGGCCTTAAAGTAAACTGTATAAAGTGCTGGCAATGTTCTAGAACAATTGTGGTTCACAAATAAACACAATGTTTAGAATGGTACAGAACTAACCAGTCTTAAGAACTGGTTGAGGACTCTTCAACATCCAATAAGGCAATGCAATCATCAGCAATCAAAAGACGGATTTAGAGCAGTGATTCTCAAATAGTGGACCCCCCCCCCCCCCCACACACACACACCCTTGGGAACATGTCTTTCTGTAATTCTGTCTGAGAATTAAGTGTAATTGCATGTCTGGTCCACTAGTTGGCAGTGGCGCTCTCATTGTCGCGCTATGGTGTAGTGGTTTTTCGCACAAGCAAACGATATGACGTGCAGACCGTAAACAAACACTCAAGAAACAACACGGAAACGAAGAGAAAGGTGGAGAGAGAGATGGAGATGTTAAGACATCTTCTTCGACATAAATAAGTTAAATGAGTTTAATTAAGGGTGTATTTTAATTTCAGGCACATTGGTGCATTTTAAATCTTTTTCAATTACAGATTAAAAAAAAAACAATGTGAATGGAGTTTTTCTTTAATATAAGTTGAACTATATTTTTCTTTGTTTGATTTTAATGTTAATAAAGATACAATGCTATGCAGAGGTGTGGGGGTTGAACTTTTTTTTCTTCCTGGGGGGGGGGCGCTACAGAAAATAATCGAGAAGCACTGATTCAGAGCCTTATTAAGCTAATATGACAGGGTTTGATAAATACAACATGTATATTTAAAATTTCTTAAAGTGCAGCATTAATTAAATGCCCTAGATGTAATGATTAACCTGAAAATCAATCAATCTGTATTCAAACAATAAGTCTCATTCATCTACCACAGGCTGTTTATTAATAGATTCCTAATAGTTCACACAGTTGTGATGTGCTCGGTATCCGCGGCAGGTTCATTGACCTTTACCCCCGTACACACTGTGACGCCTTTAGGTGTAACTGTTGTCGCTTTATTACATGATGCATCGCGTGCTGAGTCATTCTGATCCAACCAGCAGAAAGACACCATGAGAAACGAAGCTGACGAGGCCACGGTGATACTGCAGGCGAGAAACATGTATGTGTACAGACCAGTGCTATCCACAAGGCTGCCTGGACCACACAAACAGAAAAAAAAAACAGATTACAGTGAAATAATAATTCTAATGCACTGATTATTGCAAAACCTTTTGAGTATAAAGGTGAAGTTTACACACTGTCGAGCACATTAAACTTGAGGCTGTGTTTCAATCCTCCTGTGTTTAACCTGAGGGTTCACGGGTTCAGCAACATCATGTTTAACTCGGGTGAATATCAGCAGATCAACTACTGTGTGTGGGTAATCGTTTACAAATACATGGAACAGGCCAAATTCTCACAAAGAGATTCCAGAGAGAACATTTCTGAATGTTTCCCCAAGTGATTTCCTGAAGTGGGAGAGTGTAGTATGCAAGCACTAATCAGTGTTGAGTTGCATGGTTGACATTTTCAGTTGGCTTGTTGCCTTCACAAGAGTATCAGCTGTCCAATCTATCTTACAGGTCGGGTCATGAGAGCCTGGTGATACCAGAGACCTGCCTTGCAACTTTTTATTTTTTCTAAGAAACGCCTTATTTTTTCCATGTAAACACAAAAACCAGTGCAAGCATACCAACCCACGCACACACCCACACACCCACACAAAAAATTCTACTCATGGAAATAAACATTCTCTGAATGAGGTCCAAGATTAAAAAGTAAGTAAAATTTTAAAGACGTTTCACTTTTTTATTCAAGTCTCCATTAGTTCAATACTGAAGAAGCCTTATGTATGAGAAAGTTCTTCAAGAAACTCATGCAAGTCCAATAACCTTTGTTTCAACCTTGGATCTATTCTCTGGATGACTGAGACCTTATACAGACGTTCATTCAGGGTAAAAAGTTAAATTTTTACACGCGAGCCATAGTGGCTCATCGGACCGGCGCTTATTTTTAAATTTATTTTAATTCATTTAATTAGTTTATCAGGTAGGGCAGTGGTGGCCTGGTGGTAAAGGGTGCCGGATCACTGATCCTAAGGTTGGGGGTTCAAGCCCCACTCACCACAGGTTGTTACAGTCTCCCCAGGACAGCTAACTGGGTTAATCAAAGGCCAGCCATGTCTCTCACAGTCTATGGTGTGAGGTGTAAAAGAACCATTGCTGACTTTCGACAAGAGTAGCTGCAAAGCCGTCAGCGTGTTTTCGCCCTGCGATGGCCTGGCGAGTTGTCCAGGGTGTACTCTGGCCTCGCCCGGAGTCAACTGGGATAGGCGCCAGCCTCCCCACGACCCTAGTTAGGATTAAGCAGTTACAGAAAATGAACTGAATTTATTAAGTTTCCATAGCATGAAGCGACTAGGAGTTCAACTCCTCCTGGATGGGACGCAGGTCCATCGCAGATTACCTTCCCAGTATATTTTTACTGGTACCCATTTATATTTCTGGGTAAACTGAGGCACACTTGTGGTTGACACCTTGCCCAGGGGTCTTAGCACAGTGGGGGTCTAACTGGGATTTGAACACACAACCTCCCAATCATGAGTGCAGCAGCCTAACCACTACACCAGCGGCCCCACTATTCATTCAGGGTGTATTATGAAAAAAACTGAATTTGCAAATCTATTTAGATATCAGAGTGTGTAGTTATACCAGATAGTTTTAGTTACCAAACAAACCCCTGAATTTCCTCAGCTTCTGTTGAAAACGAAGATTAGAACACACACACAGAAAAGTTTTAAGATTAGATCTGCCTTCCTAAGCAACTAGCAAAACAATTTCAGGGCTGGTGAGAGGTCAGTGTGATTTATAAAACAATTTTTCAACCTAACTGTTAGGTATATGCAAGGTCATCAGAGTGAGAGGAACAAGGAAACCAGCTCGAATTAAATATTTGAATTACTCAGCAAGATCCGAGCAACAGCTGAAATAATACCAAGATAAATAAGTGCTAAAATCAGGACACTGGATTTCTCTGGAGGAATTACAAATCAGCAAAATGATACACATAACATCCAGGTAAACGTAAGATTAAATATAAAGAGAGTATGATTTATTTCATATTAATTTGGTGATCATTATTTGCGTGTTGCCTAATTTTTCACAACAGCAAAGGGCACATTTGGGGGAATTTAGGTCTTCTAGTCAGAAATGATAATTGCCAGATCAAACATCTCTCACTGACTCATTTGCCATATTGCTTCATCCTATCAGGGTCGCAGGGACACCAATCTCAGCCAACACGGAATGAAGGCAGGGTACACCCTGAACAGCTCGACTGTCCATCGCAGGACAACAAACACACACACACACACACACACACACACACACACACACACACACCTCGGGTTAGTTTCAATCAGCTAGTTAGCCAAATCTGCATTTCTTGGATTATGGGTGAAAACTGGAGAACCCAGAGGAAACCCATGTAAGCACGCGAAGAACATCTAAAATAAACACAGAAATACCAGAGCCCACCAGCCAAGTAGTCAAACCCACGGCCTTATTGCTGTGAGGTAAACGTGTTACTCACTACCACTACATTGCTAACCATCCTGTTGTTATACTGTAGCCCCATCCCACTTCTGTCTGTTTTTTGTCATTATCAGTCTGAAAGATCTGGATAGTACTGGATAGAATTTGTCTTGCAGATGTGTTCAAGTCTTGCATAAGTACAGACGCTTCCCGACTTACGTTCATCCGTTTTTTTCGATTTTAAGGTTTTTTTTTCTCAAAAAAAAAAAAAAAAGTCACATTTTGAGTTTAGACGTACCTACGTAGTATATGCTGACGTAATGACGCTGCATTCATTGTTTACAAACTACAGACTGAGTGTGTATATATATCAGTTATATGGCGTGTTACCCTTGTGTTAAGACGTCGTCTCTGTGATCTTTGTGTTTACACTGTTTTGTGGACTTTTGTAACCCTAAGCAAATATGGTTGGTCAGAAGTGTAAACCTACTAGCATGGGTGCGAGTCTCATACACAGAGATGAATTAACTATCTGCTCGGATCGGCACAATCTACCATGCATACTCAGTTAAGCAGCGTTGTAAAATGAATGAAAACCCAAATGCACAAATTACAGAACAATTACAGATATTTATTATCTTTTAGCAGAGGTCCTTCTAAAAAAATTAGCATATGTTGGTAAAGTTCATTATTTTCTGTAATGTACTGATAAACATTAGACTTTCATATATTTTAGATTCATTACACACAACTGAAGTAGTTCAAGCCTTTTATTGTTTTAATATTGATACTTTTGGTAAAAAAGTAAAGAAAAACCAAATATCCCTATCTCAAAAAATTAGCATATTTCATCCGACCAATAAAAAAGTGCCTTTAATACAAAAAAAGTCAACCTTCAAATAATTATGTTCAGTTTTGCACTCAATACTTGGTCAGGAATCCTTTTGCAGAAATGACTGCTTCAATGCGGCGTGGCATGGAGGCAATCAGCCTGTGGCACTGCTGAGGTGTTACGGAGGCCCAGGATGCTTCGATAGCGGCCTTAAGCTCATTCACAGTGTTGGGTCTGGTGTCTCTCAACTTTCGCTTCACAATATCCCACAGATTCTCTATGGTAGTGTTTCCCAACACCAAACATTAGTGTGCCGTGAGAAATCATCAGGTGTGCCGCGGAAGATTAACCAATTTCACTTAGCATGTAGTAACAGTGCTGTTCTGCTAGAGGGCAGTATCATTTTTGTTCCGTGGTGTGCCTCGTGATTTTTCTAATGTAAAAGGTGTGCCTTGGCTCAAAAAGGTTGGGAAACACTGCTCTATGGGGTTCAGGTCAGGAGAGTTGGTAGGCCAATTGAGCACAGTAATACCATGGTCAGTAAACCATTTAGCAGTGGTTTTGGCACTGTGAGCAGGTGCCAGGTCGTGCTGAAAAACGAAATCTTTATCTCCATAAAGCTTTTCAGCAGATGGAAGCATGAAGTGCTCCAAAATCTCCTGATAGCTAGCTACTTGACACTGGACTTCAGCATTTTGGCATTTCCTTCTCCCCAGTCTTCCTCCAGACTCTGGCACCTTGATTTCCGAATGACATGCAAAATTTGCTTTCGTCCGAAAAAAGTACTTTGGACCACTGAGCAACAGTCCAGTGCTGCTTCTCTGTAGCCCAGGTCAGGCACTTCTGCCGCTGTTTCTGGTTCAAAAGTGGCTTGACCTGGGGAATGCGGCACCTGTAGCTCATTTCCTGCACACGCCTGTGCACGGTGGCTCTGGATGTTTCTACTCCAGACTCAGTCCACTGTTTCCACAGGTCCCCCAAGGTCTGGAATCGGCCCTTCTTTTACTTTTTCCTTCCCACAGACGTCCCACTGAGGTGCCTTGATACAGCACTCTGGGAACAGCCTATTCACTCAGATAATCTTACCCTCTTGCTTGAGGGTGTCAATGATGGCCTTCTGGACAGCAGTCAGGTCGGCAGTCTTACCCATGATTGCGGTTTTGAGTAATGAACCAGGCTGGGAGTTTTTAAAAGCCTCAGGAATCTTTTGCAGGTGTTTAGAGTTAATTGGTTAATTCAGATGATTAGGTTAATAGCTCGTTTAGACTACCTTTTCATGATATGCTAATTTTTTGAGATAGGAATTTTGGGTTTTCATGAGCTGTATGCCAAAATCATCAGTATTAAAACAATAAAAGACCTGAAATATTTCAGTTGGTGTGCAATGAATCTAAAATATATGAAAGTTTAATTTTTATCAGAAAATAATGAACTTTAGCACAATATGCTTATTTTTTTAAAAGAACCTGTACTTATTTTTATATTAATATTCATTAGGATTCATACTTGTTCTTTGTATGCATCTCTTGAATAAAGTTTAGTTACTTACTTACACAAAAGAAAGACCTCTCCGCTTTGCTGGGATTTACATCAGTGCAGGCTGTGTTCTAAACAAGTTCAACGGCACCCTTGTGCACTTGAAAGACCGGAAGTCTGTATAACCCACAGCAAGTACACTACTTTCGCAAGTACACTACTTTCGGTATTGAGCGCCTCACATATTATAAACGTTGATTGGCTGTTTTAAGCTTCATGTAAAGTAACTTGGTATAAATAAGTGACTTATTTGAAATTAATGTCGATATTATTTTACAATGTTATGTTTATAATAATTGATTTAGGGGTGTTTTATGAGATACGGTAATGCTATTTATGGATGTATAGTACAGTATGAGCGTCACACGTCATTGTAACAACTTACATTCAGTTTCAACTTACGTTCAGCTGTCCGTAACCAATTAAAAACGTAAGTCGGGGAGCGTCTGTAATGCTTTTTTTATTTATTTATTTTTTTTTTATTTTCTATTCCCTGTCTTTCATTTGACAGGGAAACCTTTTGAGTTTTTGACAGAAGATGATATCCGTGTTAGATGTTAATATTAGTATTGGGCTGTCAAATTCTGATATGACATTGGCATTATAACAGAATATTTGCCACATGGGATTGCCTCTATTTTAAATGTGCATCCTAATCCCTGAAGAACAACACTCTGATTAATGTACGATACAGTGCTTCATAAAGTATTTGTCCCCTTTACTGACAAATGTATACCTAGTCATTAATGTCCCTACCTGCTAGAGGCGGCCCGATCAGCAGTGTGACACTCTCCATGATCGCCAGCAGGCCAAGTGCTGATGGAAAGCGATTCATCTCCACTATGTCCATGAGCACGGTGAACATAAGTGAGCCCACCACGCTCATGGACAGACCATAAGACAGCACATAAACCAACAAAACTGGAAATGTTGGTGCAATACAGCAGATGCTGTTGCTCAGTCCATTCAGTAGCAATGCACTTGAAAATACGTAAACATGGCGGCCTTTGAACCAGGTAAGGCCGAAGAGTAGTCCAGCAAGTGGTCGTACAAAGATGTTGACAAAACCCAATATAGAGAGCAGGAAGGCAGCCTGACTCCGTTCCATGCCATTTTCTGTAGCATAAGGAACAAGGAAAACCAATGGCACCACAAAGCCCAGCATCATCCACGTAATACCAACTGCGTACACACGATATCGCTTGTTAGTGCAAAGCAGGTCAAAGGCCATGTGGCGACGGAAAGAGGAGATTAAACTCCTCCAAGCCACCCACAGTTGTTCTTTAAAGCTCTTTTTAGCCACTGGTTTGGTATCATTGTTCTTATCTTTGGCTTTTATTCGTTTCCGTGGTTCCAGAGGCCTCATGACGGCACCACACACACAACAGTTGAGCAGCACAGCACCCAGAACAAGGAAACTCCCCCTCCATCCCAGTTCACTGTGTAGGTGTTCAGCCAGAAAGGGCAGCACACACAGGCCCAGCGCTGTGCCTGTTGATGACACGGCATTGGCAAAGGCACGGCGACGAACAAAGTAGTGTCCAAGGATGGTGACGGCAGGTTGAAAGCTCAAACAAAAACCTAGACCTGTATGAGAAAGAAAACATGTTAAACAGGAATTTTAAACATTTAAAATTCTTGGAATTATAAAAATTATTTTTTTTAACTAGTGCCACAAGTGACTGTACTACAAACAACATCTGAGCACAGATGAACAGAATATTATTTAATGAGCTAATTAGATAAATAGTGCAGGGGTTTTTAGGGGGTATGGGTTATACACTGCAGGGATCACAGTGAGGTTTAGAAAAAATAGAGGAAACTGGTTCAGAGATAGAGGAAATGAAATATTTCAGCTTGAGGGGGGGGGGGGTCCAAAGGGGCCGCAGGGCCCCTGAAGCTGAAAAATAGCGGAATTCCGCTAAATAGCGGAGATCTGGGATCCCTGACACTGACCTGTTATTATCCCTGCAGTGATGTAAAGATCCATGATGGAATGTGTAAAGGAACTGGTCACCATCCCCAATCCACTCAAGACTCCCCCCATCATCACTGTTGCTCGGCAACCAAAATGTTCCACTAGCATGCTGCATAAAGGTCCTGGGAAAGAAACGTCATACGTGAGAACAGAACACTAAACAAACTTATAACACTACAAGTCATCCGATACAAGGTTAAAGTATAAAATACTATAATCTGCTGTTCTTTCTGTACACAAGCAGTATTTCACAATCCTTTAGTAAATATATCCTGCAGAGATCGTAAAAGCAAACAATCTCTATTATACAAGTGGGATATAAATGTTGCATTATACAGTATAATGGTATCACTATATTTATATACTCATATCTGAAAAGGTTCTAATGTTGTTATGAATGCTGTGATTCATAAATGCTGTAGTACTAAATTATAAAAGAAGGCAAAATAAAAGCACATGCTCTGAGAACTTTTTGGGACTTCACTGTGTGTGATATTCTCACATTGTACAGTAATGTGATCTAGCATTGCTGAGTTCTCAATACAAGTATACCGAGGCCTGACGCAACTGCATCCCCGCAGATAAAGTATCTGTGTTTATCACAAGAACAAACATTAATTATGGCCACAGCTTCCTGTTCATTATCAGGGTGATATCATTATAGCAAAGTTCTTACCATCAATTCGCCACAGCCACAAATACTTGAAAAACCTGAATAACATGTCTGTGTTTTAAACAGCACTTTTGCTTTTCTGTATCATTACCGCCGGCATGTAGAACTGCCGTCATTATGGATGGCACCCAGGATGTCTCACTGTTGCTGGCACTGAATTCATTCTGAAGGTCAGTGTAGAAGATGCCAAGGCAGGACGGGAATGCCAGGGTCAGGGCTAGGACTAAGATGGTGGCCATCAGCACAACCCATCCCCATCCTCCATCAGGGGCCTCAAGGTGTGCTGGATGTGTCTGAGCCTGCAGAGATGCTGCGCCTCCCGTATCCGCGTCTTCAAGCTGTGGATCACATGACTCTTCTGAATGCTGATGTAGCTGAGTGCCCATTTTCGCCAGCTGAATGTGTACCACTTCTTTTTAGTGTATGTGAGCCAAAAAGCTTTGAGGATATCTTAGTCGTGGTTTAGATGCCCAGGTATACATTTTCACATGTGACGTATCACCTGTGTTCCCCAAAAGATTATCAAGGGACTCTGATGGACAAAAGAAAACAAGATTGTTTTTTCATATTTTGCACCATGGTATAAATATTTTACAGCTGTAGTATTGTAGTTCACCTCATCCCCTTTAACACTGCGGTTCACTTATAACCAACAGCTGTCCTAGTATTTGCATTTAAAAACAAAAACATTTTTATGGGTGTTGAATTTGTTTGCCAGCTGTTTAAATTGTTATTCTTACAGATAATTTGTCATTTCAACTGAATGACTTTGAACAATGAGCTTAAAGATACCTATTCATAAAAAAATATAAGAGTTTCATTTTTCATTATAAGTTCACGTTGGCTGAATACCAAGGTTTCCTGATGAAACTACCCCAGCTTACAGGCTTAGTATCTGTTAGTCACCTGTTTTACATGTTGATTTTGGTCTATGTCTATAGAACAACAATAAGAAGACCATGTGACCGAAGTAACGATCTTACACATTATCAATAACTTTGCATGGTAAGACTGATTTGTAGAAAGTATATGATTTTAGGAGAGATAAAACTAACATAGGGTGTAATGATAACATGGTGGTTAGTACATCTGCCTCACAGAAAGAAGATACAGAGATCCCTCACTTTCCGAGGTTAATTGGGACCGAGATCCCCACACGACCATTGAAATCTGCGAAGTAGGATCACCCCCCTCCTTCCCACCATCGAACCCCTGACTGACGTATATGTACATGTATATAATATCAATAAATACAGTAGGCCCTCTATATTCGTGGGGGTTCGGTTCCGGCCCCTCCAGCGAATGAAGATAATCCGCGAGTTCTGTACCCGGAAGTAAAACCCCCATGTATCATATTATATACACGATTGAGCAACCGGAAGTAAAATACTAGTAAAATATCTATTACATGCGCTAAAATATGCTTCTTAAACACTTCTATAGACAGTCTTACTCATTAATTCAGTATTACTGCAGTAAAATATTGTAACGATTAAGAAAAACTTTTCAATTTTTACTGTTATATTTATTGATGATAAAATATAAACATTATACAGCATACAGTATACTGTTGTAAAGCACTAGTATTAAAGTCTTTTTCAATTTTTATTCCAGTACAGCACCTAAGTTAATGTTTAGAATGTTTATGTGTGACATTTTATGTTCTGTAGCATGTTTAACAAATGATACCAAAAGAACTGGCGTTTCTTCAGGAGAAAGTCTTATTTCTTCAGAAGAGACATCCAGGGTTTTCTATCGTTTATCCATAGAAGACAAACAGCGTTTGAGGGGCATCACAGAGCTTAACTGGTACTTAAAACACAAAAAAAAGAGGGTCATTGACAACTTGTGTGCGAATGAGGAAAAAGGGACATTACATCATCTCAACCAATCAGCAGGAAGGAGGACAGCCATTGGATGAATTGGAGTGACGTGTCAGTTGCTTGACAGTCCGCAAATACTTAAACCGTGAGTGCAAAACCTCGAATAGTCAAGGGACTACTGTACACACATACAGATGGTATTGCATGAGAAAACGACGATACACATACATATGCACGCACGCGTGCAGATGCGTGCACACACAGATGCAACAATGTAACTAGTTTTGATGGGAGATTTTGCGTTGTTTTTTGTGTTGTGTTTGTTTAGGTTTTTTTTTTTTTTTTGCATAATTGGCCTTGTTTTTCTTGCATTTTCCTTTACTTTTCCCCTATTCTTCCTTAATTTCCTTAGTTTTTAATTGATTTCTTTTCCTTTCGGCTTTTCCCTTTTTCAGGGGTCGCCACAGCGAATCATTCGCACATTTGATTTGGCATAGGTTTTTACGTCGGATGCCCTTCCTGACACAGCTCTTTAGCAAGGGACAGAAACACGCGGACAGCTTTGCAGCTACTCTTTACAAAAGTCAGAAATGGTTCTTTTACATGCCTTACACCATAGACAGTGAG
The DNA here is from genome assembly GCA_024760905.1 of Plotosus lineatus. Taxonomy (NCBI): domain Eukaryota; kingdom Metazoa; phylum Chordata; class Actinopteri; order Siluriformes; family Plotosidae; genus Plotosus; species Plotosus lineatus. The sequence goes on along the minus strand of CM045730.1, from coordinate 50,142,845 downwards.
AGACATGCCTTTGATAACCCAGTTAGCTGCACTGGGGGTTTTAATTCAATGAATATTTATTTAAAAAACACAATGCACTGAAGTCGCATAAATTGAAGCGCGAAGTAGCAAGGGATCCCTGTATTGGGTTAGAGTCACGAGATGTTCTCCCAATTTGCATGATTTTTCAGTAGGTATTACGGTTTCCTCCCACAGTCCAAAGACATGCAAATGAAGTCAATTACCTGCTTAAAATTACCCCTACTTGTGGATGCGAGTGTGAATGGTTCTGTGTTGCCCTGAAATGGTCTGGCAAGCTGATCAGTGCATACCCCACCTTTTCTCATTGCCGGATCCAGCCTCCCCATGACTCTCACAGTATAAGATTAAGCAGTTCAGCAAATAAGTGAAGGTGAGAAAAAATACAGACGCTTCCCGACTTACGTACATTTTTCGATTTTACGTTTAAAAAAAAAAAAAAAAAAAAGTCAAATTTTGAGTTTAGCATGCTCTCTGTAGTACGAGACATACCTACGTAGTACACTGACATAATACGCTACTTCTGCATGACGCTGCGTCCATTGTTTACAAACGACAGACTGAACACGCCCTTTTTCTTTCCAGTTCACGGCGGGTTACGCTTGTGTTAAGACATCGTCTCTGTGATCTTTGTATTTACACTCTTTTGTGGACTTTTGTAACCCTAAGCAAACATGGCTGGTCAGAAGCGTATCACCTACTAGTGATAGTGGGAATCAGAAAAAGCGGCAAGCCATCTCGTTAGAAACGAAGATGGCTATTATCAAGAAAATTGATGCTGGTGAAAAACATCTGAAATGTTGCACGATTCTTCCAAATGGCTCCGTCGACCATCGGAATCATTTGCAAGCAGAAAGATCACATCATAGAGAATGTATGCACGTCATACGTCACTGGAACATACAGTAACTTACGTTTTTTTTCACCTTACGTTCGGCTGTAAGTTTGGGGAGCATCTGTAATGTAGTGTAGTGTCTTTTATTTTCCCACACACAGATTACATCTATTATGTTTGACGTTTCTTAAAAATAATAGGTTTTTTTACTTTGCATCTTCCAAAACTGTTTTGATACCAATTTTTACGTGGGTAATTCCAAAGTTTGTGGCTTAGAAAACTCGAGAGTTTATAAATTTAATAACTTTACTTCTCAACATCATCTCCCTGAACATCAGTACACTTGCTTCAGCAGTACTCCATCTTTAAAATTATGTCTCTGGAGAAACTGCCATCATTATCCTTCACAAAATGTCATCCCTGAAGTTTCGATGTGAGCTTGGAAAACAAATAATAGTCTGAGGATGCAAGGTCAGGTGAATAAGGCGGATGTGGTAGAAGTTCCGAGCTGCACTTGGCTGCTGCAGCAACAGTCACCTATGAATTATAAACTATTGCATTGACCTGATTCAACAAGATACCTGATCGAAGCTTCCCTCAACAATTCTTGTGAATTTCTTCCCCTAACCGTCATACTAAGGTTGCATCATGCTGTTCACTTAGAGTTCTCAGTATTCTCTGTTTTTGCAGTATTCTGTAGGGCCCAGGATACAGACCGAAATAACCCAATCGAGCTCTTTAAACATGACTACAAATTTAACCTGAAACATCCTGCTTGGTCAGATCAGCTGAACCAGTTTCTCATAAATACAAAATTAATGAAAATAACTTAAGCAACTAGTTGGATCACGCAAGGATGTTGCAACCTTTTCATGTTGTTTGTACTTGGTCCAGATTTTAGACACGGCTGACTGAACAACCAACATCTTTTGCAACGTTGCGTGATGGTCTAACGTTTTTACATAAGTTTGATAATCCTCTCCTTTGTTCAATGGACATCTCTCATGCTGGAGCCATGATTCATGGCAGTCCACTTGGTGCAACAGCTTTTCAAGGTGTGATCACTCCTGTTTAACTGCAGACGAATGAGCAGATCTAAGCTGACGCAGGTATTAGTCTTGGGAATGGAACTTTACAGGATGATTCCATAATTATTTCCTCGAATTTGAGTGACTCCATAATTTACTTGTCCCACTTGGTCTAAAAAAGTAACTGTCACTGAGTACCACATTTTTTTTCTTCTTCTTGATTTCTTTTAGTGTTCCTTAAAGCCAGAAAGTTACCATTTGAAATGACTTTAGTTTTGTGTTATGTCTGTGATCTGTTTTTTTTTTCTGCAGAAGTAAACAACTGAGTGAACATCCTCAGAGACTGGTGATTCCATAATTTTTGCCAGGGGTTGTAGATGGCATTATACTACTAAATACCATGTCCAACTATGGCATTTGTACTTACTAAATAATATATTTAAGGCCTGTCTGTTTGTCTTCTTTTCGGCTTTTTCCCTTTTACTCGGGAGTCGCCACAGCGAATCATCTGATTCGCACATTTGATTTGGCAGAGGTTTTTACATCGGATGCCCTTCCTGTCACAACCCTTTTTAGCAAGGGACAGAAACACCCCGACGGCTTTGCAGCTACTCTTTACGAAAGTCAGCAATGGTTCTTTTACATGCCTCTCACCATAGACAGTGAGAGACATGGCCCGCCTTTGATAACCCAGTTGCTGCACTGGGGGGGGGGGGGGGGGGGAGTGACAACCTTGAGGAGAGTGGGACTCGAACCCTCAACCTTTGGATCAGCGATCCAGCGCCCTATACCACTAGACCACCACTGCCTCAAATAATATATTTAAGGTATAGGAATTTAAACAAACAAAAAAAAACATATTTGGACCAAATATATCTGTTATGGTATAAATCATATTCATAGAGTAGCATTGTTGTTGTTGTTGTTGTTGTTATAAAACGGGTGGGGGGAGGGGGTGTGTTTTTGGTTCATTAGAGACCCAAGAAGAACTTCCTGACTTGAAATGGGGTTTAACAAGTATTTAAAAAAAGAAACTTTAAAAAGGGAAGAAAACTTAAAACTGAACAAAATTGAATTATAAAGGTCATGTTCTTTTAATGAATGCTTCATGATTTAAAACTAACGGTCGAACCGTGTACAGTAACAGCTGCTAGCACTCTTCCTCCAAACTCTGGACAGATTAGCACGAGTCCTGGACCTGTTTCGACTGGTTTGATGTTTATATTTCATTCAGGAAAAGAAAGAAAAAAAGTCCATGAAGGTGTTTTGACAGAATTGTGTACCTTGTTTACACAGTATTCAGCTGCTTATGGCTACGGAAGGATGACGAGACCCTGATATTTAGCAAAAACACGGACGGTTTACACTGAGCCAGGATCTGAGCCATGGCTGCGCTGACAGGATGACTTGGTAATTACAGTACGAGCCCCAATGTTCTCAACACACTTCCAGACTCATTTTGAATCCAACGGACCAGAAACCACCGACCTACCTTCAGGCAGTGAGAACGTTTTCATGTCCTGTGATTCGGTTCTCGTGGTTCTGTGCTGAACACCATCTGCTCGGGTATATAAGCAGCACCGTCTTCACCCGGTCGGTAATCAGAGGAGCAGGATTAAGAAGAGCAGATCGAACCCGATTCCTTGAAACTTTCACGATGAGCAGCCCGGTGTTCACAGCCTTCAGTGAAAGTGGATGGTGAGCTCTTTGCATGCGGCAGAGCGGAGGGTGCGGCCCCTTTAAATATTGCTGGAAGCTGTAACATGAGCTGAAGGTCGAGGTGGTGGTGGTGGTGGTGTTTTACTCTCGAGCAGGATTAAAGAAGTGCATCACTGTGGGCACAGACTTTCTTTACATTTTCTCTCAATTCACTGAATCACTTTATCCTATTGGTAGTATTGCTGGGAGCCCATCTCAACCGACATACCTCTTTCTCTCTCTCTCACACACACACACACACACTCCAATCCAGACCTAGGAGCAATTTAATCAGCCAATTAGCCTGATATCCATTTGAACTTGGAAGAGGAAACTGGACTACCCAAAGGAAACCCACGCAAGCACATAGAAAACATGCAAACCCCACACAGTAACACCCTCGGCAAGGCCGGAACTCAAACCCAGGACCTTCTTGTTGTGAGGCAGAGAGACATGTTAACTCTTCACAGCTCTTCTCTCTATAGGCCAAAGTGTACACCAATAACACATCTACATCCACTTCCCACTGACATGTTTCTGAATCTTCTGAGGCAGGGCTGGCTCAGTGGTTAAGGCTATGGGTTACTGATCAGAAGCTTGCTGCCTCAGTACCACCAAGCTGCCACTGCTGGGCACTTGAGCAAGATCCTTAAACCATTAAGTGCTTGGTTGTATAAAAAAAGATATAAATGTAATTCACTCTGGATAAGCTCATTAGAAAGTGTCAAAATGTTTTATATGTTTTTATATATACACACACACACACTATATAGTCATATATATATATATAAATATATATAAAAAAATAGACTGTATATAGTGTATATATTATAATATATATATATATATATATATATATATATATATATATATATATATACACACACACACACACTATATACAGTATATACATATATATACACACATACATATACACACACACACATACATACATACACAGGGTGACCCAAAAAAATGGTAATTTTTGAATTGCATATTCCTAGACATGAGCAAGTGGCAACACTGCGAGACAGTGACCTTGAACAAGTAAATACTTCGCCATGAAAGGTTAGTCATTTATTCTTAAATGGCATGTGTTAAGGTTTCTTCCATCACTCTTGGTTTCGTTAAAAAGTTCCCATTTTTTTGGGTCATCCTGTGTACATATACATATATAGATATATACTGTAAATGCATATAGCACCCTAACAAACACTTCCAATCAGTTCCTCTTTCTGCTTCTGGAAAACATGTTGTTTTATTATTCAGATACGGTGTACATACATGCTCAGTTTTCTGGTAAACAATTGCAACAAAGTTTTGTGATAAAATGGGAAGTACAACAACACTTTGAACACAAATACATTTTATATGATAAAAATCTGTCATTTTCTCTCTGCCCCCATTGCAATTTGTACATTAAAAGAAACTGCATCAGATGACATACAAATATATATACACATGCAAACATATGTATATATGCATGTATGTATATGTGCGTGTAGACAGACAATCTGACCGAGACTATGCATTTCCAGAACATTTAGCTCCACAAACTTTGTTGAGACAAAAGGTCACACATGACATCAATACAGTCGATAACTTAACACATTCAAAACATCTGGTGTAAAGAGCAGGTCTGTAATACAAGTTTAAATGCCTTCCGTGGTATGTGCGCCCACATGCACACATGTGTATGTACTGTATATCCAAGCATGCAGGTGATGCAGCGTATTGTGGCATACTTTAATGTGAACAAATAAAACGGGTCTGCATTCCGGACTGACTGGGTCACCTTCTAAATGTCCATTTAATGCTAAAATATTTTAATCCTGATAGGTTTCGACAAAACAAAACGAAACACTATTAACTGGAGTTGTGGACTGACTGAAAGCTTCCCCTTGCACTTAGCACCCAGACTCTCTGAAAAACTGTCCATGCACCACTTTACCCCTACACTACCACAAGGCAAGACAAAAGTCCCAGTATACAATATTATATACTCTAACACAATGCATGCTTTCAAGTTCACATACCAAAAAAAACCCCCAAAAACAAACAAATAAACAAAACCACAGTTCCCATCCCTCCTCAAAGAATTACAGAACACCAAATAATCTCTGGGGGAAAAAAAATCCCATCTGTAGAAAACCTTTTTGCATCTGTTTGACCATGGAACTAAAAAAAAAACAAAACAAAACAAAAAAACACATGAAAATGAACATGCAAAAATAAATCTATAATGCAGTGGGTTGACATTCTCAAATGCCTTTATGACTTTATGATACATAAATCTCACAAAAGCCTCCCATTTGTCAGCGAAATGGTACATTTTTTTAAAATAAATGACCTAAAGTTGAAGTACTGGCATAACATATTTCCACATCTCTGCTCTTCAACAGAGTTTCAGACACAGATATAAATAAAGTGCAAATAAAAAACTAAGGGTGCAAATAATGTCTAATAATTTTTAGGTGTGAATAAAAAGGAAAATCGTTAATGCTGCAAACAATACTCAACATTGATAATGGCATAAAGAACATTGGTGTACAGAATACATAATGAATAGACACGGGACCCCCCCCCCACACACACACACACACACACACTGATGACCATATGTGATCAAAACGTTACCCCCCCCTACCCATGCTTTATTTTGTATGAGTCAAACAAACACAATGAAGATAAAATATTATTTTGGTGCAGCAGGAAGCATTATAGCTCAGAGACTTAATATGAAAGGCTCGATACTAAACAATTGTGGCTGAAGAAAAACAAAGGCTTGTCCACTAAGTGCATTTCATAAACTCTAATTACTCAACAGGGGGTGCAATTTACATCAACTCCTTTGTATTAAAATCCAAGAAGGGATAAGGGACACTTCCTCTGGGCTATCTACATTTATCTTAAAACGATCCCCTTGACAAAAATCTGCTGTCAAATCAAAGTGAATGTGTGAATATTGAAACATAAAGCGTTCTCCTTTGATTCATACTTTAAAGCAGTCGATAAAATCTATCTATGTGATTTTATGTGTGTATTTGAGACCAAATATTTCACACTGACATGCTTCCTGCAGCAGCCATCACCTGCTTTTCAATGGACATGAATAACAAACATCATAGCATGCAGTTTTATATTCTATTTGATACTGAAAAAGGTTCTTACGCTAAAATACTTTCAGAAGAATATGACACACACTTGTTCCTAGCATATAACTTAAGATTTGAAATTTGTTTGAAAAAGCTTGTCGGAAGTGGCTAAATATGAACCAGTGAGGGCAATTCAGTGTAAAACAGGACCGGAAATACTGGCTCTGATGTCAAAACATGAAAGAAGCACAGTTTACCTGAAGTAATACAACAGATTTTTGACATGAGGGCAAGCATCTCAATCCGTGTAAAATAGAGCCCTTAACATTCACTGCTAGTCCACTATAACTTATCTAACACTTTTAAATTTTTTTTAAATACGACATAGAAAACAGTTAAACAGCCAAAATAGAGTTAGAGTTCTATGAAGTGCTAGAGCTGAACTTACTAAAGTTTAAAAAAAAAAAAAAGAACAAAAGAAAAATCGTATTACTGAACAGATTTCTGCCACGACTCAAACATTTTGAGCATGTCGTCTATCAACAGTCTCTTGAAGCTTGTTTATGACATGACAAATAACTGATGCACTTATTTAAAGAAAATAAAATGTCTTCTTGGAAAATCATGTGAAATAAGACTACAGAGTGTCCAATTTTCCAGTCACAATAGAAATAGCCAGAGGGAAAACACAACACAAAAATTTACATACAAGTGATGAGGCACTGGACAAAGTAGACTAATCACTCATAAGCCTCTCTGGTCATGTGACTATAGTGAAACATTAATTTGATAGCAACTCCAAATGCAATGAAATCACACTCAGAATCTTTACATGTACCCAACACTGCATCTTTGTCTTTCAATCTGTGCGTGTTAGGAGGGGTGGGGGGTGGGGGGGGACATCTCCAGCATGACCTGGCATATCGATACCTGTCAATGAACTCAGGTGAAAACCAACGAAAACAAGGAAATTATAGCACTACAAACTGAAAACAAATGGCTCTGCATGTTCAAGGGCCAAGCCAGGCTGTGGTAGGTACTGAAATGACGAGTGAGTGTTGCTGCTGATATTCACTCATCCACTCGCTCAGTTTTACACAGTGAGTCAATGTGCTTGCTATGAGAAGGATGTAGGGGGCAGATAATTCTGTTGGGTCTACTTTTTTGCACCCCTGGAAGTCCTGAGGAGATTCTGATGATAGAAACACAGCCTAGTTGACCAGGGCACAGGCATTCCTTGTAACTAGCATGCCAGCAATGATGCAGTCTATAAATGGTGACAAGGATATGAAGGCGATTAACAATCAAGTTCCGAGGCATTGTGGAGGACTACATTAGTTATAGTGACGGACCTCGAAAATCTGACTGGGACTCCTCCCTATTCATCATGGTGAGTCCGGCATCATCACGGCTGAATTAAATTTATAGCATTTTTTTTAAAAGTATTTTTTTATAACAGCAGTGACCTCAGGTGATGTTGCTGGATGGGCGATGTTGCAGCACTGCAGGGAGGGGGGGGGGGGACACCCCGCCCACTGTGGAAAGGCACAAGGGAGGAGGGTGATAGACAGGAAGGACAGCCATTGGAGCTGATGGAGTCAGCTGTATAGTTAAAGAAAGGAGATTAGAGAAGAGGAGGGGGGGAGATCTGTGTCAGCACAGCTAAGAGGGTCTCCTCACATCCGCGAACCTCGCTCCTGAAGGATCTGTGTGAAGAGGTCAGAGAAACTGGTAAATAAATTAGAAATGGTACACGGACTGATCAAAAGAAACTTTGAGGTGGTAACAGCTGAATAAATCTGATGATGAAAAACTCCTACAGTTTGTATTCTAATGGTTTGGTTGAAGAGCAGAATGATGGTTGGAAATGCAAAAGATTCTAATATATTTTATATTGGCTTGAACTTTACCATGCCATGACGCTGCAAGGTGCCATTATTAACTTCATGGATCTGAGCCAATTAAACATTTTTCACATATACTGACTGCAGATCGGGTATTTATGGCCATGGGGGAATTACAGTAAAGGTTTGGTGTCCTGGGTTGAACGCAGAAGCACTATGCAAGTTTCTACTTTGTTTGATTGTCCAATTGACTCATAGACTTCACATTTATCTTTCCTTATCACAAAACTTTATTGACTGCCATCTTAGCCAAAAACTCAGTAGTTTTATAACAGCTTGACTGGTTAATCATTGATTGACCTCCTCCCCAAATGAACTTATTTCCTTAATAATCCTTAACTTTCCATATTTGGCTTTTGAATATTTTATTTATAATTAATATTCTGTGTTAAGAACACATTAATGTGGACAAGAATGTACTTTATGCAGTGTTGTTCAATAGCAAATCTATTTAATTCAGTTAGCTTCTAACCAGTCAAACTATAAGCTTCAAAATTTAACAGTTTAGTGTTACTTCCTCTGTCTCACACACTGCGCGTGTATAGAAAATATTGTGTGAGTAACTGAGAGAAGTACATGTCTTTAATGAATGTTGACTTCTTTTTCTGCTATTTAACAATAAATGACTCCATTTGAAATGGCACATTGAACTAGTTGGCCCAATACTTACGAAACCCCCTGGGTACGAAAATTCCGAGTTACGAAAAAACATTTTCCTAAGTCTTCGTCCCCAGGAGACGAAAACGACCTCCTCTTACAAAAAGTGCCAAATGCGCCAATCAAAATTTCACATGATGCGCAAGTTGCTCTCTCATTGGCTGTCTCCCAACATCCCACCCCGCTGGCCTCCCATTGGCTAGGATGTTACCCATACTTCCTGTTTGTCACATGCATGAAGGAGAGTTGACTGTTGGCTTGTTTTGAGATTGATAATGCAGCGTTATATGTCGTTATCGTCGAAACCCCTCTACAATCGGGACGATATTGAATCAGAAGGAGACCTTAAAGCGGAAATACAGTGACGGAGGCGATTATTTCGGCACGATATTAAAACGGAGTACTCCGTGGGAGAAGACCTCCACTCTCGCAAGGAAGCAAGTTAATAATGACTTCGGATCTTTCAAACAGGTACTGTAATTCTGCTTTAAATAAAACATCCAGTCCATTTAAACATTTAAATAGAATTGTTCCATCAACTGCGCATTGCGTGTGTGTGAGAGAGAGAGTGTGTGTGTGTGTGTGTGTGAGAGAGAGAGAAAGAAGGAGGCTTAACTCTTTAGGTTTTAGTTTAGTTTTTTAATTCAGTAAATGTTTAATAAATGTGGTGCATGTGAGCAAAACACGGCTCATCTGGACCTCCGATCCCTCAAGGAATCAAGTTAAAATTAAGTTTGGACCTCCGATCTGTCAAGCAGGGAATGCGCTTTGAATTCCACATCTTAAAATGCTTCTGGCGTCCTGCTTGTGGGCGTGGCCCACAGCGCCACAATAAACATTTCATGTGTATACAATACACATTTAATGCGTATTGTATTTTGTGTGTGTATGTGTGTGAGAGAGCGAGAGAGAGAGAGAGAGAGAGAGAGACAGACAGGTGTGTGTGTGTGTGTGTGTGTGTGTGTGTTAATAAAAAATGTTTAATAATGGTTTGATAAATATGTTAGTAAAATGGTTTAATATGTAAATAAAATGATTAAATGGTTTAATAAATAATTTTCTTTTACTCTTAACACATGTCATACAAAATTGGTGTACTTTTATCATTTTTTAAAGGGTTGGTTTTTGGGGTAGTCTTGGGAGCCTTGGAATGAATCAGACGTTTTACATGTAAAATGTGCCCCCTACTTACGAAACTCCCGCGTTACGAAAAGGGCACTGGAACGGATTGATTCCGTAAGTAGGGGGTCGACTGTACTTAGTAACTACATTACATTTACATGAACACATTTTTCATATTGTATCATGTTCGTTAACAAAAAGTATGATAAGTTAATGGTTTGAGGATTGGATCACTTAACATGCTTTCTGGCACAATCAGGGAAACTTGACTCTCGTAACGAGTTAGGTGGGTGTAAGTACTAAAACGTTAACCTGCACATCATTACTAGGCATTGAAACCTAAGGATTATACCTACAAAAATGATTCAGAATCCCAAAACCTAATGCACAGCTGTCTAATATGAAAAGAAAAATTGTAACATGAAAGCACTTAAAAATAAGCAATATTCTCAGACTGTCAGATACATATCAGAAATGACACATAGTCATCAGTGACGTGTTAATTTACGAAGTACAGTTAAGAGTTCTGTATAAGTATTAGTCAGCTGAAAATCTAAGAAATGCGGCCATGGAAAAATTAGGAGAGTCTTTTAAAGGAAGGAGAGGTGACTCTATTCTTACTCCTATTATTATAGTTATTATTTTAGTCTGTCCGTCTTCAGTATATTAATTAAATTAGTTTAACTTTTGTTTCCCCAACGGCTGTACAGTAGTACTTTGTCTCACGAGTTTTCCATGATACAAGCTTCGATTCCACCAAAAATCTGCTCCATCCAAGGAGCAAAAATTCACTTTCCGAGTTCTCCTTGAAATGGCTTTTCCAGGCCGATTAGATTCGTATTCATCTCATCTCATCTCCTTGCGCTAAGTCCAGGGTCGGATCGCGAGGGCAGAAACCTAAGCAAAGAGGTCCAGACGTCCCTCTCCCCAGCCACTTCCTCCAACTCTTCTGGGAGGACACCGAGGCAGTCCCAGAGAAGCCGAGAGACATAGTCCCTCCAGCGTGTTCTAGGTCGACCCAGGGGTCTCTTCCCGGTTGGACATGCCCGAATCACCACACCAGGGAGGCGTCCGGGAGGCATTCTGACCAGATGCCCGAGTCACCTCAACTGGCCCCTCTCAATGCGGAGGAGCAGCGGATCTACTTCGAGCGCTCCCTGGATGGTAGAGCGTCTCACCTTATCTCTAAGGGAGAACCCCACCACCCGACGAAGGAAGCTCATTTCAGCCACTTGTATCGGAGATATTGTTCTTTCAGTCACTACCCAAAGCACCATAGGTGAGGGTTGGAGCGTAGATCGACTGGTAAATTGAGAGCTTCGCCTTGCGGCTTAACTCATTCTTCACCACGACAGACCGGTACAGGCTCCGTTTAACAGCAGAGGCTGCAGCGATCCGTCTGTCGATCTCCCGCTCCATCCTTCCCTCACTCGTGAACAAGACTCCAACATACTTAAACTCCTCCACTTTGGGCAGGACCTCATTGCCGACCCGGAGGGTGCATTCCACCCTTGTCCGACTGAGAACCATGACCTCGGACTTGGAGGTACTGATCTTCAGCCCGGCTACTTCATACACGACTGCGAATCGCTCCAATGACAGTTGGAGGTCCCAACTTGATGAAGCCAAAAAGACAACATCGTCCACAAAAAGCAGAGACGAGATCTGACGGCCACCAAACCAGAGCCCCTCAACGCCTCGGCTGCGCCTAGAAATTCTGACCATAAAAGTTATGAACAGAATCAGTGACAAAGGACAGCATTGATGGACCCCAACCCTCACAGGAAACGAATTCAACCTGTTGTTACCAATACAGACCAAACTCTGGCTCAGGTGATACAGCGATCGAATGGCCCATAGCAACAGATCCAGAACACTGTACTCTCGGAGCACGACGGGGGGCAACAAGAATGCCCACACCGGCTCGCCGCCTCTCCCCACAAGCAACTCCAGAATGGAATAAGGTCCAGCCTCTCTCGAGATGGGTGGTTACAGAGCCCAAGCTATGCGTTGAGGTGAGCCCGACTATATCTAGTCGGTATCTCTCAACCTCACGCCCCAGATCAGGCTCCTTCACAGCCAGAAAAGTGACATTCCATGTCCCGAGGGTCAGAGTCAGTAACCGAGGATTGGTCTGACAGAACCCATGCCTTTGGCTGCCACCCAACTCCCATTGCACCCGACCCCTAAAACTCCTCCATTCTTGTTTTATTATAATTTATTTTTAATTATTATTAATGTTAATGTACATGTATTTTTATTATTGTTACATGTTTATCTTTAATATATTAGGACAAATATCTGTGTTTGTGGTAGGTTATGTGAGTTTGGGAGGGGTTGGAACGGATTAATTGGTTTTCTGTTATTTCTTCAGGGAATAATTGCTTCATCTAACGAACTTTTTGGCTTACGAGCTTGCCCTTGGAATGAATTAAATTTGTTAGACAAGGTACGGCTGTATTTCTAAAAAACTTTTTGGTTGGGATGAATATTACTTAACCCAATTGAATGGATGGGTATATATTCTGAGAAAAACAAGTGTAGATTATAACTTAAAAAAAGATTCTCATAATTTGCACAAAAAAAAAAGATCAACTTTGGAGCAAATGAAAAACAGACTTTTAATTGGATCTCACCTTAGCCTTCTCAGTTGGCTCAATAACAATTCCATTTGTGGAATTGTTGAGTTCTCGGGAAACCACACACAGAAACTCTGCTTGGTCCTCATTTCCGTAGTTGTAAGAGGAACCGATGCTTATAAGCTAAAAAATAAATAAATTTAAAAAATAAGCAAGCTGAATCAAACTTATTGAGTCATCAAACCTTCCTTCTCTAAAGGCATGCAAGCTGTTGCATCACAACTATTTCACACCATGTAAGCTTGAAATCTGAAAAACAACTATATGAATTTAAAGGCTTACAAGAGCTTTGCAGTTAATCAAAATGAATAGTTAATGCAAAATCTAATTACACTGAAATTACATCTGTAGACTTGAGTGAATAAATGCCTTTTCCGTGTGAATAGTAGGGGGTAGGGTGTAACAAAAAAGTTGATGAATGGACTTAGTGAATAGGGACTAATTAAATAATTCTATGTGACCGGCACTATAGTTAAACAGGTACACACACACTAATGAAAGAAACACCGAGAGTGGCTCACCTGCTCAAACTTCCAACCATCAGACATTGTGGAGACCATCTGAGTGAGTTCCTCTTCTTGGCACTGAAGTACACGATACACATGTTTCACTGGGCCCTACAAATACAAAGAAACTTTCAAACCACAGTCCCGGATTAAATAAAAACAATCAGTGAATAAAAAACAGTTATGTAACAAGATTGAAGGAAAGTGGAAAGATACAAACACCAACATAAGAAAAAGAAGAAGGAATAAAAGTTATGAAAGTAGTAAAATCGTATTTAAGCTTTAACTAAACGTTCCTTCCACATACTGTTATATTCTATTTTATTTTTATTTTTTTTGCAACTTAAGTGGTTCATTCTTCTGCAGATTCAAGAAAGTACTAGTGTTGTGTATCCACAGTTTCAGTGCTTTTTCATTTATTTGATTAAAAGGCTAAAGAAGCAGGGCCATGCTCCTTATTATAAAGACCAAATGGTGTAATTTGTAAATTGTTCACTCAAAGTCCAACTCTGGGATGTAATCCACCTTCTCAGCCAATCTGCCAAGAAACAAGCTCACAAAAGAAGAAGAAAAAAAAAAAACAGCCTTGATCCTGGCTTCAGTCTCACACACACCTGAGACGTCCTGTTCTCATTGTCTCGTATCCTCTCCTTTACCAGCCTCACCAATGATGCAATGTTGTAAAACTCCGCTTCCTCTAGAACACCTGCAGGAGGCAGAATGGACTGCAGTGGCAAATTATTATTTTTTTTTTTTGTAAGACTATTCAAGAACTAAAGGAATGCTACCATTGGTATGGCTCCTTTATCTCATTCCTTAAAATGTACATAAGTATCTTGCATTTAACACAATTTTCTGGAACATATTTCACTGTTTTATACATCACTGAAAGTTTCCTGTGCCCACGATCAAACATTTGTGTCAAATGTTTAAAAAATATTTAGACCACAGTGCAGAAAATATTCTTTGGTCTAATGATCCTGAAATATATATAAAAAAGTGTGGCTTCTTGTTATAATACTGTAATATATTGGCTACAAGGATTATATATTAATATATAACTCATGCTCTTAATAGAATATTGTAATATATTACATAGCTCCAGCCACCACATTATGGTCAATAATCTTAATCTTCCAAAACAATGAATCTACAAACAGTTAAAATTATATAAAGCTTTGCACTTTGAAAGTTTTAATAAACTAAGAATCTTTCTGTGGTAGAAAAAAAACACTTGAGAAACTTTGCTTTGGGGCAGATTACAGCAGCCTGTTGATGAGTCTTCTCCAATAACAATGTTCATTCATGTTTTACAAGTTACTCAAACTTGTAAAAAAAAAAAAAATTAAGTCTGTTTAATTCCGAACATAATGATTCAGGCACTGCCTAAAGATACTGTACATCTTCCAATAGGTGATCCCAAACCTGGTGTTATAAGAGTAGCGCAGCTCATTTAAAGGCCGAGTCAAGTTCAACCCTGGAGGATACTGTATACTTATATACTAATTTTCACTTAACTTTTGGACTACGATCTGTAGCTAAATCAGGAAAAGTTAAAAAGTTTTCACTGCCTTTACACCGGCTGATTTCCATATTCATTTGTATCATGTCTGGTTAGTTTAATTATCTGTTTAACATGTTCATGTTCCGTACTCCAATTAGTCCTTAGTGGTGTTTTGCTCTGCAAACGTTTGTCACCCTGCCCCAGTTAGACTGTGTGGGTTTTTTGTGTGCATGGGGGGTGGGGGGGTTGCATGCAAGTCTAAGAGGTGCTGTATTCATAATAAATCTGTTGTGGGGTTTTTTTTTTTTTATTGGTGACTTGACAACCCTACTAGATTTATTGAGGGGGCATGGACATAGGACAATCATCTTTCATGCCCATGGGCGTAATTCAGTGACTCTGCTATACATAGACATAACAACAAGGCTTAAATTAGTACAACAAAACCCAACCTCTTTTCCCAACAAAGATTGAACACTAAATGCAGCCACTTTTCCTGCTCTGCGTATATTCCTACTACATAAACAGGTCCGTAAATCTAATGCAACATATACAGAACACAGACTCCCTTACCCTCTTCTGCAAGGTTCTTGTTGATTATCAGCTTCCCATGCCTCAGATAATTCAAAATAGGTCCAAAGTATGTGGGGTCTCTATCAATCAAATAGGCTCCCGTCTCATCCTTAGCAGAGAAACAGGATCACACACACACACACACACATACACACGCACACACAAAAACCTAATAGTAAATATATTATTTTTATTCATTCATTTTCTGAACCACTTAATCCTAATTAGGATCGTAGGGAGGCTGGTGCCAATCTCAGCCAACTCTGGGTGAGAGCAGAGTACACCCTGGACAGGTCGCCAGGCAAAATTGACTGCTATGCAGCCTACTCTTGACAAAAGACAGCAATGGTTCTTTTACAGCTTCACACCACAGACAGTGAGAGACATGGCCAGCCTTTGATAATCCAGTTATCTGCACTTGGGGGCGGGGTGCAGTGACAACCTGTTGAATATGCGACTTGAACCCCCAACCTTGGGATCCGTGATCCAGCACCTTACTGCCAGGCCACCACTACACTATATTATTTTTATATATTATGTAAATATGTAAATATATTACTATATTATTATACAATGTCTGTCTGTCTTCCTTTCGGCTTTTCCCTTTTACTTGGGAGTCGCCACAGCGAATCATCTGATTCGCATGTTTGATTTGGCAGCGGTTTTTACATCGGATGCCCTTCCTGTCACAAACAACCCTTTTAGCAAGGGACAAAACACGCTGACGGCTTTGAAGCCTACTCTTTACGAATGTCAGCAATGGTTATTTTACATGCCTCTCACCATAGACAGTGAGAGACATGGCTCGCCTTTGATAACCCATTATACTAAAGGTAAATCTACTGTACTACCTCTTTAACAGGAATAAGACAAGACACAGTAAACTTCATTTTATTTTGCTTTCTAAAAATCTTACTTAAGTAGTGTATGCATTACTTAAGACCTTGTAAAGTTTTACACTGATAGTCAATACATTTAAAATTTGTGGTCATGTTGTAATTTTGTTTAAATATCCTTGACTATGGTTAAAAAAAAAGAATTTATTCATGTCGCACATACTGGATTGTGCAGTATCACACCACACAAATCTAGGTGTGTTTAATATACAGAGAAATATCAAAAGTAAATAGACACCCTTCATCACAGAGCTTTGTCTATGAAACTCATTTGATACAATTTCTTATTGTAGTTTTTTATTTTACATTACAATATATGAATTGTTCATAGGAACACTGAAAATAATCCTTGTTTTATGGAAACTAATGCCACACAAACTCCAAGTGAGTCAAAGTACTGCTGTGAATGTCTCAAACTGCTTCACAATTGTGTAAATGTATATCTGTGTATAAATCTTTCAAGAAAGATGGTGTCTACTGTATTGACTTTTGTTACATCTAAGAACCATAAGACATGACAACATGCGAAGCTATGATTAAAATCAACTATGGATAGGATCAGGAATGAGAACATCAGAGGCACAGCACATGTAAGAGGTTTCGGAGACAAAGTCAGAGAGGCTAGATTGAGATGGTTTGGACATGAACAGAGGAGGGATAGTGAGTATATTGGTAGTAAGATGCTGAGGTTGGAACTACCAGGCAGAAGGCCTAGGGGATGACCAAAGAGGAGATTTATGGATGTGATGAAGGAGGGCATGAAGGTAGTTGGTGTAAGAGATGATGATGCAGAGGACAGGGTGAGATGGAGGCAGATGATTTGCTGTGGTGACCCCTGAAGGGAGCAGCGGAAAGGAAAAGAAGATGATGATGATTAAAATCGACTAAAAAAGAAAATCAGCAAATATTGCCACAATCTTGGTGGACTTCTATACTATTTGACTGTAAATTTCTTTTCTCTTTCACAGTGAAATGTTTTATATGTATATATGTTTTATAGTTATATGTTTTATGTAACGGAGAGCGGTAAGAAGAAAGGAGGGGGCGTGGCGGTCTATGTGAATGAACGATGGTGCCACCCGGCAAACGTGCACGTGAAGGAGCAGCTGTGCACGCGGGACGTGGAGCTGCTCACGATAAGCGCGCGGCCATATTATCTACCGAGGGAGTTTTCACACGTGATTGTGTTTTGCGTGTACATTCCGCCCTCGGCTGATGCGGCGGCCGCGTGTGAGCGTCTACACAGCGCCGTTAATCAGACACAGACTCGTCACCCCCGCGCCATGATTCTGATCAGCGGGGACTTTAACCACGCCCCTCTCTCCGCCTCTCTTCCGGCGTTCACGCACAATACGTGAAGTGCGCCACAAGAGACAATACACCACTGGCCTTCCTGTATGCAAATGTGAAGCACGCTCACAGCCCCCCCCCCCCCCCCCCACTGGGACGCTCAGACCACAACCTGGTCTACCTGCTCCCCCAATACACACCCAGGGTGCGAAAGGAACCTGCACAGAAGAGGTCTGTGAAAGTGTGGACCGAGGAGACCAACGAGAGGCTTAGGGACTGTTTCCAGACCACAGACTGGAGCATGCTCTGTAACTCCTTTGGTGATGACATCGACGGCCTCACACACTGTATCACCGACTACATGAACTTCTGCGTGGACAGCACCGTGCCAACACGGAGAGTACGGTGCTTCTCCAACAACCACCCATGGGTCACCCCTGAGCTCAAAGTCCTCCTGAACCAGAAAAAGAGGGCTTTCATCTCGGGGGACAGAGAGGAGCAGAAGAAGGTCCAGCGTGAGCTCCAGTGGAGGATCAGGAGGGCAAAGAAGGACTATGGGAAGAAGATGGAGGAGAAGCTGGCTCAGAACAACGTGCGGGACGTCTGGAGAGGACTAAAGACCATGTCTGGATTTGGGCAGGGTGTCAGAGGGACAGCTGATGGTGACCAGCGCTGGGCGGATGAATTAAACTGCTACTTCAACAGGTTTGATTCTCCCCCCTCCCCCTCTGCACCCCTCCCCGTTCCCCTCCCCTCTTCACACGTCTCCAGACCAGCTGACACCTCCCCCCTCCCCAGGCCAACTTCACTTGACTGCTACAGCCCGACAGACACATCCCCTCCCTCTGCAGCCCACCCCAGCCCCCCCTCTCCCTCACATCAGACCAGGTGAGGAGACAGCTGAGGCGACTAAATCAGAGGAAATCTGAAGGACCTGATGGCATCAGTCCCAGGCTGCTGAGGACCTGCGCAGACCAGCTCTGTGTGGTACTATGCTACCTGTACAACCTGAGCCTCAGCCTGGAGAAGGTTCCAGTCCTCTGGAAGACCTCCTGTGTGGTTCCGGTTCCCAAAACAGCACAAGCGAAGGAACCAGCCCACTACAGACCTGTCGCCCTGACCTCCCACCTCATTAAGACCATGGAAAGGCTCCTCCTTGAACACCTCCGCTCTATGGTGAGCCCCACCCTAGACCCGCTGCAGTTTGCCTACAGGCCCAACATCGGAGTAGAAGATGCCGTCATCTACCTTCTGCAGCGGGCACTCACCCACCTGGAGATCGCCGGCAGCGCTGTGAGGGTCATGTTCTTTGACTTCTCCAGCGCCTTCAACACCATCAGGCCAGCGCGTCTGCGGGGGAAGCTGGAGGACGTGGGAGTGGACGGGCATCTTGCTGCCTGGATTATTGACTACCTTACTAACCGTCCACAGTACGTGCGGCTGCGCGGCTGTAAGTCAAAGGTGGTAGTCTGTAGCACGGGGGCACCGCAGGGCACCGTCCTCTCACCCTTCCTTTTTAACATCTATACCTTGGACTTCATATATAACACAAACAGCTGCCACCTCCAGAAGTTCTCGGACGACTCCGCCATCGTGGGCCGTGTGTCAGAGGGGAACGAGCTGGAGTACCGGTCGGTCATCGTCGACTTCGTGGACTGGTGTGAGCGCAACCACCTGTGCTTGAACACTAGGAAGACGAAGGAGATGGTGGTCGACTTCAGGAGAAACACTCAAACACACACACACACATTTACTAGTGAACATCCAGGGACAGGACATTGAGACAGTGGACAGTTTCAAGTACCTGGGTGTTCACCTTAACAATAAACTGGACTGGTCCCACAACACCAACGCCCTGTACAAGAAGGGCCAGAGTCGCCTCCACCTTCTGAGGAGACTCGGGGCCTTCGGCATACGCAGAACCTCTGCTCAGGACATTTTATGACTCTGTGGTAGCCTCTGCAATCCTCTACGCTGCCATCTGCTGGGCCCGGGCAGCACAGAGCGGGACAGAAAGAGACTGAACAAGCTGGTCAGGAGGGCCAGCTCTGTCCTCGGCTGCCCACTGGACTCTGTGGAGGAGGTGAGTGAGAGGAGGATGGTAGCAAAGCTCACATCCATCCTGTTCAACAGCTCTCACCCACTGCACCAGACTGTCGAGGAGCTAAGCAGCTCCTTCAGTGGACGACTGAGGCATCCTCAGTGCAGGAAGGAGCGCTACCGCAGGTCGTTCATTCCCACCGCTATCAGACTGTACAACGCCACTTTGTAACTGTCTGTGAAAATACCGGTTATGTGCAATAAAAACCCCCGTGTACTTTAATCAACCACATCTACCCCACTGACTGTCAACCATATCAACCCATCTACTCTGCACTCAGATACATTACACTTTAATATAGGCCAATCTATAAAGTTGCTCCATTCTTTTCTTTTATTGTTTAGTAATTTATACTATTTATGTATCTATTTATTTATTTACTTATATATGTATGTGTGTATGTTCGTACTTGTATCTATTTTTGCACCCCCTACTGATAGTACCTCAAGAGCCTGTAACAGTGAATTTCTCCATTGTGAGATTAATAAAGCTGTATCTTATCTTATCTTATCTTATAGAACATTGCTAAAAGTGTTTAAATAATATTTCAATATCCTGAAAAGACCTTTGTACCTGCAAACAATCAGATATTGGTACTTTTCAGTTCATGTCATTTCCCTACTCCTTGACCTACATAGAGCTAAACACAGGAGCACAGATGAAGAGGAGGGAAGGCACCAAAGTGGGACAAGTTCAGCTATATAGGTTGTCCACTATTAATCACAGCTAATGATAGAATAATAATAGAATTCATTAAGGGCTGCATAATGAAACCCATTCTGACGTCAAACCTACCTGATTTCTGATCAGCAGTAGTTTAACCATCTGTTTGTACTGAAATACAGTACTGACTTTTCAGGGGACTTGCAATGGACATGTGTATATACCTTATCTAGCCTATAATAATTTGCTTGTATAAACACAGATGCCCACACGAACATGCATTTCAGCTTTCAGTAGATAAATTATAAGATGTTTACAAAAAAACAGAATAGGTCTGAGCACCCATCTCCTACCTTATCCGAGTCCAGATCAGGATCTTCCTGACAGAGTCTGTACAGAAAGGATTTGGGATCTCTGCATAATGTTTGTTTGGTTGTAATGAAGTAGGTGCCTCCGACGTTAAGCCGGACCCACCGGGACCCCGGTTTCTCTGTGGACTCTGATGGGGATGTAGGGCTGCTCTTCATCGGAAATCCGAACACGGCTCTCGAGGCAGACATGCCTGGGCTTGCAGAACCGCTCCGAGCTGGAAGAACGAAGCTGGGTGACGGGAGGCGCATGCTAACGGAGCCGCGGGTCTCCCTGTGCTCGCCCTGCTCCACGAGGCCGCCTGCGTTCGCTTCAATATGTAGCTCTGCCATGTTCTCCAAAAGCTTTAAAACAGTTCGTTTAATTAATAATTCCTCTTACTGACTCACCTTTACGGCAATTAATGTAAACAACAGCTCACGAGGTAAACTAGCCAGCAAGCTAGACCTTAATTGTTTTTTTTTTTCCTTGTCCGCGTGGAAGGCTTTGTTAAACTTAAAAAATAAGCTCTAAGCACATTGATAATGGAGACCAGAACGCTGAAAGGTATTCAGAACACTGCCTTGCAACGACATACTTCATAATTTTATAAAACACGACATTGATACAGCTTGTTTATTCAGTCGACTTTGGAAGGAACTAAAACAGATCACATCCGGGTCGCACTAACGTGTACATAATAAAAGTATTCTCGGTTCCCCCCCCCTGTCGCTCTCGCTCTCATTCTCTCTCCCTCTCTCCATCTGTTCTTTTCTTTTTGGCTTTTTCTCGTTCTCAAGAGTCGCCACAGCGAATCATCTGATTAGATTTGGCAGAGGTTTTTACGTAGGATGCCCTTCCTGTCACAACCCTTTCAGCAAGGGACAGAAACACGCTGACCGCCTTGTAGCCTACTCTTTACGAAAGTCAGCAATGGTTCTTTTACATTAACCTCTCACCATAGACCGTGAGAGACATGGCCCGCCTTTGATAACCCAGTTAGCTGCACTGGGGGGAGGACAGTGATCACCTTTGTGGGGACTCGAACCCCCAACCAGTCCCCCAGTGCAGCTAACTGGGTTATCAAAGGCCGACCATGTCTCTCACAGTCTATGGTGTGAGGTTCATGTAAAAAAAAAACAACATTGCTAACTTTCGTAAAGAGTAGCTGCAAAGCCGTCAGCACATATCTGTCCCTTGCTAAAGGGTTGTGTCAGGAAGAGCATCCGACGTAAAAACCTATGCCAAATCAAACATGCAACTCATTTGCTGAGATAACCCCTGATAAATATAATATAAAATCTCATATATATCTTCTTCTCTTTTCGGCTTTTTCCCTTTTCTCAGGAGTCACCACAGCGAATCATTTGATTTGGCATAGGTTTTTATGTCGGATGGCCTTCCTGTCACAACCCTTTAGCAAGGGACAGAAACACGCCGACGGCTATGCAGCTACTCTTTACGAAAGTCAGCAATGGTTCTTTTACATGAACCTCTCACCAGAGACAGTGAGAGATATGGCCGCCTTTGATGACCCAGTTAGCTGCACTGGGGGGACAGTGACAACCTTTGTGGGGACTCGAACCCCCAACCTTAGGATCAGCGATCCTGCGCCCTATCCACTAGACCACCACTGCCCCATATATATATATATATATATATATATATATATATATATATATATATATATATATATATATGTGTGTGTGTGTGTGTGTGTGTGTATACAGTATATATATATATATATGTATATTTATATATATATATATATATATATACACACACACATATATATATATATATATATATATATATATACACATATATACATATATATATACATATACATATATACACACACACACATACATACACACACGCACATATACTAGTCCTTCTCAAAAAATTAGCATATTGTGATAAAGTTCATTATTTTCTGTAATGTACTGATAAAAATTAAACTTTCATATATTTTAGATTCATTGCACACCAACTGAAATATTTCAGGTCTTTCATTGTTTTACTGATGATTTTGGCATACAGCTCATGAAAACCCAAAATTCCTATCTCAAAAAATTAGCATATCATGTTCAGGTAGTCTAAACGAGCTATTAACCTAATCATCTCAATCAACCAATTAACTCTAAACACCTGCAAAAGATTCCTGAGGCTTTTAAAAACTCCCAGCCTGGTTCATTACTCAAAACTGCAATCATGGGTAAGACTGTCGACCTGACTGCTGTCCAGAAGGCCATCATTGACACCCTCAAGCAAGAGGGTAAGACACAGAAAGAAATCTCTGAGCGAATAGGCTGTTCCCAGAGTGCTGTATCAAGCCACCTCAGTGGGACGTCTGTGGGAAGGAAAAAGTGTGGCAGAAAACGCTGCACAACCAGAAGAGGTGACCGGACCCTGAGGAAGATTGTGGAGAAGGGCCGATTCCAGACCTTGGGGGACCTGTGGAAGCAGTGGACTGGGCTACAGGTGCCGCATTCCCCAGCTCAAGCCATTTTTGAACCAGAAACCACAGGAGAAGTGCCTGACCTGGGCTACAGAGAAGCAGCACTGGACTGTTGCTCAGTGGTCCAAAGTACTTTTTTCGGATGAAAGCAAATTTTGCATGTCATTCGGAAATCAAGGTGCCAGAGTCTGGAGGAAGACTGGGGAGAAGGAAATGCCAAAATGCCTGAAGTCCAGTGTCAAGTACCCACAGTCAGTGATGGTCTGGAAATGGTTCACCAGGCACAAAATCAAGCTCTTCCTATGGCCATCTCAGACCTCAACCCCATTGAGAACATGTGGAGTGAGCTGAAGAGGAGCGTGCAGAGGACTAGATTGCTGGATGATTTAGAGATTGTGCAAAGAGGAATGGTCCAAGATCCCTCTTTCTGTATTCTCCCATATTGGGAAACATTATAGATTAGGTGCTGTTTTGTTGGTAAAGGGGGTTGTACAAAGTATTAACATCAGGGGTGCTAATAATTATGGCACACATGATTTGATGTAAAATAATTATTCCTTAATGTGGGATTTTTTTTTTCCCCCCCTAATGAATAAATGCATTTCAATTTTCATATTTTTTCACTGTGGTCCAATATTATTTAGGGGGGGGAAAAAAAAAAAAAAAAACCCACTGAAGTTATTAGAAGCTAAAGAACACATCTTAACCAAGGGTGCCAATAATTATGAAGGGCAGTGATCAGGTTGTACATGAAAGTACTCCTGGCTGCATGTAACATAAGCACATCTGTAAGTGATTGTTTTTTAAATTGTATATTTATTGTCCTCTCCATATCCACGAGTTAAATTCACGGTGTATACCAATACAGTATAATGATAAATATTATTCTCAATATCTGTATGGTTCGGTCAGATTATTGGCGGTTGTGTGCACACATTAAAATGGCCCACACAATGTTAAAAAAAAACAACCCAGCTCATTTACAAAGTTGATTATGTCTGTGTATGATTACTGTGTTCAATAACACAGAGGCGTATAAACCAGAACCTTGCACTGAAAGTATTCACTCTTGAAAAGCCACAAGATTCTTCATATGCCCCACCTGACTGTCCTGGGAAATACGTACTGTAAGCACTGGTTGGACTACTGCATCAGCTCAAACGTTGGAGATGTAAACAAGAGAGAAAAAAAAAGTATAAAATTATGGCACACAGTAAATATACAGTTGCAGTCAAACATTTAAATACTAGTACACCATCAACAACACCATTAGCTGTTCAGTGATGTCTGTCAAGCAGATGGTCTTTAATAAATAATTAAATAAAAGAAACCAAGATTTCCTTTTTTTTTTAATTTATCATTTTTTGAAATCAGGTTTCCATCACTATTTTTCCAGTCTTGCCATGGGGCTCCAGTTGGTGTACTGCTGCCACCTACTGTCTACTGTATGTCACACTGATGCACTTTCACACTGGACCATGCTATCTCAACATCTGTCAGAACCCCAGCTGAACTTCTGCAGGCAATCTTTGACTTCGAGTAGGAATGAAAATATTTCTAAATTAAACATGCTACATATTTACGATGCTATTTTAAAGAAATCAACAACAAAATAGTAAATAATATCAGTCAACTGACACAAGCAATATAGAAATTGACAACTAACTTAATTCCCTTCCAAGAAAATAATGTTTAAATATCATTTTACTTTTAAACCCCTGTTCTTTCTTATTAAAGTTATTATTAAATGTTGATAGACATATTTTCCAAACTGCAAAAAGTGCATTTACATTTATGATTAAGAAAACAGTGTAATTTATAACTTATATACAGTATATAACTATATTTTTGTTTTTAAGCCATACACGTTCATTCATTTGCCGAACTGCCTACTCCTAGTAGGGTCACAGATCTCCGCTGACTCTGGGTGAAGTCAGAGTGCACCCTGAACTGCTGTCCATCCTAGGACTAACACACATGCAACCATTTACACTCACAGTCACAACTAGAGGCAATTTTGAACAGCCAATTAGCCTTATGTGAGAGAAAATTGAAGTATCAAGAGGAAACCTACACATGCACAGGGAGAACATGCAAACTAAAATAGAAAGAAAACCCATTAAAAACAAACACACAAAGACCTCAGACTCGAACCCAGGACCATCTTAGTGTGGAGTGTGTATACAACCTATATACGATATAAAAAATGTAAAAAGTACTTTGTTTTAATTTGGGGACAAATATACCATTTTTATAAAAAAAAAATTAACCCCATTTACACAATAAATTCACAGATAAATTGTGAAGATTATTTGCTCGACATCATGGTGATTTTTTTTTTTATTTCGATATACTGTATTAATCCTAAAAGGGATATTATTTTCTCTGCATTTAACTCATCCAAAGTGAGCACATGAACACACACTCCGATCAGTGGGTTGCCAAACACACATTGGGGGCACCTGGAGAACAGTTTGGTGTTAGGTGCCTTGCTCAAGGACACTGCAGCCATTTCTGTGGAGGAAGGGAAGATGCTGCTCAATTCCCACCTCTGCTACACATTTTCCCCTGTTGGTTTGGGAATCGAACCAGCAACCTTTCGGTCATCTACACAGCTTTAAGCTACCATTACGCCCTATGAATCAGTTAGCTTTGGATTTAAACAGCAACCTCAACAACCAACCACCAAAAGCTTCTGAATTAAGTTTAAATTGTATTTCAATTATTTTTAATCTAATGCATGTACCGGTAGATTATTTGTGAGCCACTCCATCAAAAGTAGGCTGTTGCATCCAAAAATGAAAAATGAGCTTTTTTACAACAGTAAGATGAGAGGAGGCCAAAAGCTGCAAAATGCATCAAAAAAAAAGTTTGTCAATACGTGGAAAACTGACTGAGCTATGCCATTTCTTGTGTCAGCATTCAACTAAAAATTTCAAAAGACGTTTTGGAAAAAAATGAGCACAAGGATTTCACTTCTTTCAAGATCATCAGTCCTTAGCAACCAAACATTTTAATGCACTTCAGCCATATAAACTTTTAGAAAACATGTCTAGGAAAAGTTTTATAAAGAGATGATAAGCGAAATCATCCTCATTTTAATCTGACACGCCTTTTTTAAACCCTTTAGTCACCATGGTAACCCCCAAAAAATGAAAAAAAAAAGATTAATTTTTATCTTTATATAATTTAACAATAATAATTTCTATATAATATTTTTATAATATTAAATTTATAATTAATTACCGGAAAAATAATCTTCAAGAACGCCAAGCATTCCGGCATCGTTAAAGCCCGATTCTCGTGTCGAATTTAACATCCGAGCTATACTACTGCTGCTAGATATCACAAATGACATTTCACTTTTGTTTTCTTGCAATTATGTGCATTAACAATCTTATACATAGACTAAATTCACTGTTTTTGAAGAGAAAGTCGAATATAAATTCAGCATGCCGTAAACAACGGAAGTTAATGCAAAACAGGAACTGTGCATATGCAAGCCCAAGCTGACCAATCACTGTGCTCGTTTCAGCTCTTCCTTAGCAACTAGACTGCATTGTTTACGGGCATATAGTTTTCATAACTTTTATTTCATTCACTGAAACGGCATGGCAGCTCATTTTAATATCAAAACAGTATCCAAATGTGGAAAGCCTACGTCACGGCTGTTCTTCTGGTGTATGGATTATAGTGTCTTATACCAAACTTAGTGAATAATTGCAATGAAAACCAGTAAGTTTTGCTACAGTTTTATGAGGGTACTCACCAGAAACATGGAAAGAAAGACATTTCTCGTGAGTTTTAGTCGATTTCATGTGGACAAGTGATGGTTGAATACCTGTTTTAATAATTTATGCAAAAATCCGAATTTCGATCAAATTTGACCATTTTGACTTTTATGGCCTTTAGCTCAATAGTGGCCTGTGCAACAAGCACCTACTTCTGTTGGAGCGCCTCACATTTGTTCAAGATCCTGGAACATGATATAGAACAGGGGTGTTCAATCCTGCTCCTGGAGATCTACCTTCCAGATGACTTCATTTCCAACCCTAATGTGGCCCATGTGACATGTAACACCCAGTCAGATCTTCATGAGGTGATTGGATGGTTAGGTGGGCGTGATTAGGGTTGGAGCGAATGTCTTCTGGAAGGTAGATCTCCAGGAGCAGGATTGAGCACCCCTGATATAGAACATTATCAAGAAACGACCATGGGGTTTTTTTCCTATTAAATTTTAGGTCCACATTAATGTTCATGAATGTGAAGTCCCATATCCTCCAAGACGCTTTGGATATCCATCTGTAAATCTTGAATGGGTTTCAACACTGGAGTGACATGCTGAGTAACCCATTCCTCCACTGTGAAATCTGGGTAAAGCAGGTTCATCTCCTGCCTGACCTCATGCACCTTCAGCTCTATTGCTTCCTGGAACCTGGGAGAAAAAATAATTAGAAAAAACAGATAGATAATGGTTCAGGATTACGCCATGCAATAGATATGGAATGATAAACAAGCCTTGGGTAAATTGTCTATAATTTTCTTTTGGTTTTATGTTCAAGAAAGTAGAAGATTAATATATAATTACAAAATCTTCATGTTAATCTGGGCTCAGCATTATAAAGATTGTCTGTTCAGTACTTGTATAAAATCCCCCTCACTCATTTGCCAAACCGCTTAATCCTATTAGGGTCACTGGGAGGCTGAAGCATCTCAGCTGACACTGGACAAAGGTGGAGTACACCTTGAACAGTTCACTAGATCACCCAGAACTAAAACACACACAGCTATCATTTATACCAAGTCATAGTTTGAAACTGCTGGTAATTGCCTAACATGCCTAACCATGTATGACCTTGCAAGGAAACCCAAGTACCTGGAGGAAAGCCATGCAAGCCAAGGGAGAGTAGAAAATAATTTTAAATGTCATTTCAACTTACATTTCTGCCTGTTTCTGAATTTTCTGTGCAATGAGTGGGTTGACAGTCCTGTTCTGTTTGTGATAGGGGGAGAACCAGCCTCTCACGAACCTAGGGTTTGTCCAAAAATAACTATGAGCACATTGGTTAGATGTTATCAGGTTTTACAAATGTATCTGCCCAATGTCCATCATCCAACCAGTACAACAGTCTGCATAAATACTGACTTTAATAACTTACATATTGCTTTCGAAGTGTTGGAGATCTTCAGACTCAATCATTGCTGTTAGCTGAACAATTAGTTCAGCCAGTTTTATGCCAGTATATGAGCGGGAGCAAATTTGAGACAACCTGAACCACAGACACAGCAGTAAACAAGTTAATAAATATACTGATGTTGTACGTACATACATACATTTAATATTGAAAGCAATATGTTGTTGAAAAAAATGGCAAATGAGAAGACATCTGGTTTAAGATTGCTTTGCAGACTCCATTTTGTAATATTAAGAGAGAACAACATAACAGTGATTGAAAAGGAAACAAATGATCTGAAAGTGTTTAACTGTACTATGATATACACAGTGATGACAAATACATTGCTGCCTCTGTTAATATTGACAGATATTAAAAAATAAGCATTTATTTGGGTTAAAAGTGGCTCAAAATGTCACCAACCTGTTAAATCATCCTGATATTTTGCTCTGTGTATCGAAGAATTGTCAATTACAATTATATGACTTATCACATCCTATCAGGTATTACATTGTATGGGGTAGTTTTGAGCTGTGAGAAAGAAAAGGCTGCAGCCCTCTAAATAAACAGAGTTCTCAGAAATACAAATAAAAAAAAAATAGAAATAAAATGGCAAAGAAAATAAATTCAAACCGGATTCCATAAAAGTTGGGACACTATACAAATTGTGAATAAAAACTGAATGCAATGATGTGGAAGTTCCACATTTCAATATTTTATTCCGAATAAAACATAGATGACTGGGTCAAAAGTTTAAACTGAGAAAATGTATAATTTTAAGGGAAAAATGTGTTGATTTTAAATTTCATGGTGTCAACAAATCTCAAAAAAGCTGGGAAAGGTAGCGATAAGAGGCTGGAAAAGTCAATTTGCACTTATAATGAACAGTCGGAAGACCAATTACCACTAATGAGGTCCATTGCAAAATGACTGAGTA
This sequence comes from Plotosus lineatus, assembly GCA_024760905.1. Taxonomy (NCBI): domain Eukaryota; kingdom Metazoa; phylum Chordata; class Actinopteri; order Siluriformes; family Plotosidae; genus Plotosus; species Plotosus lineatus. The sequence goes on along the minus strand of CM045730.1, from coordinate 50,113,396 downwards.
TAAAAAGAACTTCTCAGAGTGGCAGTGTCTCTCAGAAGCAAAGATGGGTAGAGGATCACCAATTTCCCCAATGTTGCACAGAAAGATAATGGAGCGATATCAGAAAGGTATTTCCAAGCAAAAAAATTGCAAACAGTTTGAAGTTATCATCATCTACAGCGCATAATATCATCCAAAGATTCAGAGAATCTGGAACAATCTCTGTGCGTAAGGGTCAAGGCCAAAAAACCATACTGGATGTCAGTGATCTTCGGGCCCTTAAGTGGCACTGCACCACAAACAGGAATGCTATTCTAAGGGAAATCACAGAATGGGCTCAGCAATACTTCCAGAAATCATTGTCGGTGAACACAATCCATCGTGCCATCTGCCGTTGCCAGCTGAAACGCTACAGTACAAAGAAGAAGCCATTTCTAAACAGGACCCAGAAGCGCAGGGGTTTTCTCTGGGCCAAGGGTCATTTAAAATGGAGTGTGGCAAAGTGGAAAACTGTTCTGTGGTCAGATGAATCATGATTCAAAGTTCTTTATGGAAAACTGGGATTCCATGTCATCCGGACTAAAGAGGACAAGAACAACCAAAGTGTTATCAGCTCTCAGTTCAGAAGCCTGCATCTGTGATAGTATGGGGTTGGCATCGGCAGCTTGCACATCTGGAAAGGCACCGTCAATGCAGAAAGGTATATTCAACTTCTAGAACAACATATGCTCCCATCCAGACATCGTCTCTTTCAGAGAAGACCCTGCATTTTTTAACATGATAATGCCAAACCACGAGCAGCATTAATTACAACATCATGGCTGCATTGGAAAATGATCCGGATACAGAAATGGCCAGCCTGCAGTGCAGATCTTTCACCTACAGAGAATATTTGATGAATCATAAAGAGGAAGGCGAAGACAAGGCCCAAGACAGTTGAACAGTTCGAGGCCCATATTAGACAAAAATGAGACAGCATTCCTGCTTCTAAACTTGAGAAACCTGTCTCCTCGGTCCCCAGATGTTTGCAGACTGTTGTAAGAAGAGGAGATGCCTCACAGTGGTGAAAATGGCCTTGTCCCAACTTTTCTGAGACTTGCTGACACCATGAAATTTAAAATCAACATATTTTTTCCCTTAAAATTATACATTTTCTCTGTCTAAACTTTGACCCTGTCATCTATTTTCTATTCAAAATAAAATATTGAAATTTGGCACTTCCACATCATTGCATTCAGTTTTTATTCACAATTTGTATAGTGTGCCAACTTTTTTGGAATCCGGTTTGTAAATAGACTTGGTTAGCTGGCAAGTAGCGAAATTTTGCCATGTTCAGTTGAGTGGGCACCACCCCCTTCATAAATCCTAACCACGCCCATTCTCCATCAGTTTTATATTAATTTTACAAGTTTGGAAAATTTGTAGATTTTCTGTCCAGTAAAAAAAATTTTTTTTTTGTACATTGGCCATTTCTTAGTTTTTGAAAGTAGAAATCTGCACAAATATATTTGTGTTATTTTTTTAATGGGGTGGTTTTAGAACATATATGCTGACAATTCTCAATTCAATTCTCGATCATAAAAGTTTACACCCCCCCTACTTTCCCACTTAACTAATTACTTTTCTCCTGCATCACAAATAGTCAAATGAAATTAAGTGACTTATAAATTGTAAATCTGGCAATATTGTGTCAAACTGATGAAAATAGAATGACTGGATGGATGTGAATCCTAATCCAAGAAAACTGAGAGATACCTCTCTATATCTCCAACTTCAGTTGTGCCCGTGCCAAGTGCCTCCATCACCTTGTGCTGAGCTTCCTGTGTAAAGCTTCCTATGCAGCCACAATGTGGGAAAAATTATTTTTATTTGAAATGTTCTTTGTTTATTTTTGTATTTTTCTCTCTTTTCATGAATCTATTTATAAAAGAAAAGTGGTGCTGTTAACATGTTCTTGTAATACAGAATGATTGTACAGACAGACCATGTTGTAGAGTCTGCAGACATGACGCTAAAGAGTGCATTCCAAGGGGCATCAACTCACACAAAACAGACAGGTGATCATATCTATTAAAGCAAACACACACACACACACACACACACACACACACACACACACACACACACACACACATAATTCAGAATATATTCTTTCAATTCTTCAGCATGCAAATTCTTGGATTCAGAGCCGAAACATCATGGTACCTTTGCCAGCCAGTCAGCGCAATGCCCTGTAGATTAACACCAGGCGAAAGAGCAGATACCACTTTTAACCACTGAACGTGATTGTCCACATGCCTTTGTGTGTTTGTTATACAGGTGTACACAGTAGTGGAGCCTTTAAAAGAACTCGCAATCCACTGATGGGATAAACCAGCAGCCATGTATTTCTCCATGAGCATAACTGAGTGAAGAGAACGTTTGGATAATTACTCACTTTTTTTTTAATCTTAATTACTAATTATGTGCTAAAAGCAAGGTGGGCGTCACTGAATTCAGTTCAAAGATATCCACTGAGGCCAATGGAAATACAGGGATCCCTCGCTACTTCACGCTTCAATGCATCGCCTTTTCTTTATTATTCATCGAATTAAAAAATAAGGAAATTAAGGAAGAATAGGGGGAGAAGTTAAGGAAATGCTACAAAAACAAGGACAATTATGCATAAAAACCCCTAAACAAACACAAAACAAAAAACAACCAAAAAGCCTCCCATCAAAACTAGTTACAGTGTTGTGAGGTGCGCATCTGATTGTGTGCACGCGCGTCTGAGTGTGTATTTATATCGTATTTACATTTTATGCATATTTTTTAATGTTTAATTGTTATTATAAACATTTATAGCATATGTATTTATTGATATTATATACACATATACATGTATGTATACGCGGGGGGGGGGGGGGGGTCCTACTTCGTGGAATTCGGTGGTCGTGTGGGGATCTCGGACCCAGTTAACCGCGGAAAGTGAGGGATCCCTGTAATTTCTTTATAATATTCCATACATTACAATAAAAAAATGAATAAATAAAGATATTCTGTGATGGCCTGGTGAGCTGTCCATGGTGTACCCCACCCTCGCCCCGAGTTGGCCAAGATGGGCGCAAGCCTCCCGATGACCCTAATTAGGATTGAGCTGTTCAGAAAATGAATAATGAATGAATGAAGTCAAGATTTTTAATGTTTATTTTTACATATTTTAAATCACCACAGAAGCAGATCAGGAGAGTTAAAGTTGCCTTAAATGTAGTTAAAGTTGCCTTAAAAAAATCATTTACATTTTCGTATATACTATAAATAAACATAAATGAAACAAATTGTGTTCATGAAATCAAAGTTTTAGTATATAAAAATATAAACATTCAATCATTATTCACACTGGATGATAGTGGGGCAAAGTGTGTAGTGAAAAATTATTCAGGGGTTTTTATCCGAGGTTAAAGGTTAAGATTGATAACACATTACAAGATCTGAAAACGTTCAATGAATGTTTTGTATTATTAATTTCTTTAAAAAAATTTTAAATTTATTCTATGTCAGTGAGACAATTTGGCTTATTGAAGACTACAAATAATTATTTGATGGCTTTGTTCAGTATAGAAATGAGAAAAAAACATTGTACATGGATAACAATGCTTTTCTTTAACCCCATATGTATTGAATCAATCACAAACTATTCTCCTGCATTATATATTGAAAAGATCTTATATATCTACTAGTATATATATATATATATATATATATATATATATATACTGTATATATATACTAGTCCTTCTCAAAAAATTAGCATATTGTGATAAAGTTCATTATTTTCTGTAATGTACTGATAAAAATTAAACTTCCATACATTTTAGATTCATTGCACACCAACTGAAATATTTCAGGTCTTTTATTGTTTAAATACTGACGATTTTGGCATACAGCTCATGAAAACCCAAATTTCCTATCTCGAAAAATTAGCATATCATGAAAAGGTAGTCTAAACGAGCTATTAACCTAATCATCTGAATCAACCAATTAACTCTAAACACCTGCAAAAGATTCCTGAGGCTTTTAAAAACTCCCAGCCTGGTTCATTACTCAAAACCGCAATCATGGGTAAGACTGCCGACCTGACTGCTGTCCAAAAGGTCAACATTGACACCCTCAAGCAAGAGGGTAAGACACAGAAAGAAATCTCTGAGCGAATAGGTTGTTCCCAGAGTGGACTGGGCTACAGGTGCCGCATTCCCCAGGTCAAGCCACTTTTGAACCAGAAACAGCGGCAGAAGCGCCTGACCTGGGCTACAGAGAAGCAGCACTGGACTGTTGCTCAGTGGTCCAAAGTACTTTTTTCGGATGAAAGCAAATTTTGTATGCCATTCGGAAATCAAGGTTCCAGAGTCTGGAGGAAGACTGGGGAGAAGGAAATGCCAAAATGCCTGAAGTCCAGTGTCAAGTACCCACAATCAGTGATGGTCTGGGGTGCCATGTCAGCTGCTGGGGTTGGTCCACTGTGTTTTATCAAGGGCGGGGTCAATGCAGCTAGCTATCAGGAGATTTTGGAGCACTTCATGCTTCCATCTGCTGAAAAGCTTTATGGAGATGAAGATTTCATTTTTCAGCACGACCTGGCACCTGCTCACGGTGCCAAAAATGGTTTACTGACCATGGTATTACTGTGCTCAATTGGCCTGCCAACTCTCCTGACCTGAACCCCATAGAGAATCTGTGGGATATTGTGAAGAGAAAGTTGAGAGACACCAGACCCAACACTGTGGATGAGCTTAAGGCCGCTATCGAAGTATCCTGGGCCTCCATAACACCTCAGCAGTGCCACAGGCTGATTGTCTCCATGCCACGCCCGCATTGAAGCAGTCATTTCTGCAAAAGCATTCCCAACCAAGTATTGAGTGCATAACTGAACATAATTATTTGAAGGTTGACTTTTTTTTGTATTAAAAACACTTTTTTATTGGTCGGATGAAATATGCTAATTTTTTGAGATAGGAATTTTGGGTTTTCATGAACTGTATGCCAAAATCATCAGTATTAAAACAATAAAAGACCTGAAATATTTCAATTGGTGTGCAATGAATCTAAAATATATAGAAGTTTAATTTTTATCAGTACATTACAGAAAATAATGAACTTTATCACAATATGCTAATTTTTTGAGAAGGACTAGTATATATATATATATATATACTAAAGTAATTTTATCCCTAAGTGAAACATTAATATTGTAAAATCCCTAGTTAGACAGTCTTACTGTAACATTTTATATATATATATATATATAGATGCGTGTGTGTGTGTGTGTGTGTGTGTTACAGTAAAACTGTGTAACTAGGGATTTTACAATATTAATGTTTCACTTAGGGATTTCATGAAATCACTAAAATTACTTGGAATTTCAAGAAATCCCTGAAATATTTCCCAATATAATTGTTACGAATGCAAATAATATTGATACTGCACCAAACAGATAAATTTCATAGGATAGTCTTAAAATTTTTATGATGCCATTGTACAAATTGGCTAAAATCTATGCAGTAACATTGTGTAAATTTAAGACACCATTACCAATGATTTCATGAATTCCCTGCAAATTTCAGGAGTTTCACCAAATCCCGAGTTACAAAGTCTTCTTGTAAAATATGTAGTGTTCGATTATAATCTGTGATGTGACAACACGATACAGTATAACTGATATAATCCAGAAATGCTAGATAAACATATCAGATCCGACCTGATTCCCTATCTAGCATTTCTGGATCATATCAGTTACTGTATACTGTATTATATTTTCACATCACAGATTATAATTGAACTGTACATAATTTACAGTAAAACTTTGTGTTTTATTGGGACCATAAACGTTTTTCCCCATTTCTTTGTTTATCATAAGTAAAAAATTTTGAATAGAAATTCAAATAGCTTAGGTTTACACTAGAAATAAATGTTTATCTCACAGGTACAACAAGTAGTTGAAAGAAAATTATTACTCACACCCTCACAGCTTTTATAATTAAAATGCCATGCAAGTATTGCCTGTTGTTACTGAAATGTTTGTGAATTTCTTCTGAGCAATATCTGTGATTAGTACCAAAAACAAGCTTACTGTTCTGAGCTACATCCAGAGTAGGGCTGTAGTCCCACAGCATGGGCTGCACCAGTCCAACTAAACCACTATCTAAAAATAAAAATAAATAAAATGGACAAAGATGCAATTAAAACGCAATCTCGTGATGATAAAAAAAAATGTCATCTGAACATAAAGATTTTTCTGATTCCACTGCTTTTGTCGGCAAACTTTCTTCTTTTCCTTTTGGCTTTTTCCCTTTTTTTTCCCCCAGGGGTTGCCACAGGGAATCTGATTTGCACATTTGATTTGGCATAGGTTTTTACGTCGGATGCCCTTCGTGTCACAACCCTTTCAGCAAGGGACAGAAACACGCTGATGGCTTTGCAGCTAATCTTTACGAAAGTCAGCAATGGTTCTTTTACATGAACCTCTCACCATAGACAGTGAGAGACATGGCCGGACTTTGATAACCCAGTTAGCTGCACTGGGGGGGGGGGGACTCCAACCCCCAACCTTAGGATCAGCGATCCAGCGCTCTATACCACTAGGCCACCACTGCCCCCTTTTGTTGGCAAACTGTATAATCTGAATTTACCTTTAATGCTGTCTGTGGTCATGTTCCTCAACATGTCATCCCACATTATCACACTGAGGTTGGGGTAAATCTCCTTAAAGTCTTTTGCCACCTTAGTAGCATGACTGAGAAACAGCTTGTCAATACTGTGGCCTGGAATGCTTAACCAGTCTTTGGATTCTTCTCCTTCTCCCAACATGTATACCTAAAAAGAAGCAACGTGAAGTCTTAGATTATGTAAAGTATCTCACCATTATTTAGGGCGTCCTACACTTTTCACATTTAAACAACTGAGCTGTTGAGAACAGCAGTAGCTTGATGATACTGGGGCTTGAAACCCTGACCTTCTGATAAGTCACGCAAAGCCTTCAGCACTGAGCCTGACAGCTATTCAGAGCTGACACTGAAAATTCCTTACATATACATAAAGATGCAATTTTACATTTCATGCACAGGGATCCCTCACTTTCCATGGTTAATTGGGACCGAGATCCCCCCGCGAGCACCAAATTCCGTGAAGTAGGATCACCCCCCCAAGAATGACGTATGCATACATGTATACGTGTATATAATATCAATAAATACATATTCAATGCTATAAGTGCTTATAATAACAATTAAACATTAAAAATAATGCATAAGATGGAAATTAAAATATAAATACTAGCAGATAGCTACCAGATGCGCGTGCACGCACTCAGATGCGCACCTCACATTAAAATGCAAGTAGTTTTGATGGGAGGTTTTGGGTTGTTTTTTGTTTGTTTATAGGGGTTTTTTTGGACAATTGGCCTTGTTTTGTGGCATTTTCCTTAACTTTTCCCCCTATTCTTCCTTAATTTCCTTATTTTTTAATTTGATGAATATTTAAAAAAAAAAAAAAATACGGTGATGCACTGAAGCTGAATGAATCGAAGCGTGAAGTAGCGAGGGATCCCTGTATTTATTATTAAAACTATGTTACTGTAGAGCCTACACTACATCAGTTCCTATGAACAGGTGATTCATATCAACATATTACAACAAGCACATTAATATAAACCTGTGATTTATTTATCAGTCATCCTGACTACTATGTTATAGAAAATTAATCAACAGCTTCTGACCAATCAGAAGAGAATTCAATAGTATTCTGGTGCAGTACAGAATGAGAGGGCAAAATTGTGTGTTACCTCATCTGCCCCAATATGTAGAGCAGTGCTCCTTGGGTGAAGCTGCATAACTTGATGCAACATTTCCAGTATGAGAGTAAGTCCTTGCTTGCTATGTGGGTTCAGGGTCCCAAGACAGTAGCTTACTTCTCGCAAGTTGCTGAAGGTGCTATGTTTTAGAACAAACTGGCGGCAATAAGGAATAAAAAACAAGAACAAAATTAAAATAATTTTACAAACTGTGCAATTGAATAATATGCATGACTGGCAAAACGCAAATAAATAACTAATAATTACGAGATGAGGTCAAAGTAAATGTGAGCCACTCCACCGAAAGTAGGCTCTTGTGTCCAAAAATGAAAAATGAGATTTTTACACAGTCAGATAGAGGAGGCCAACAGCTGCAAAATGCAGCAAAAAGTTTGTCAATACCTTGAAAACTGACTGAGCTATGCCATTTCTTGTGTCAGCATTCAACTAAAAATTTCAAAAGACATTTTAGAAAATGAGCACAAAGATTTCCCTTCTATCAAGATCATTAGTACTTAGCAATCAAACAATTTTATGCACCTCAGCCATATAAACCTTTGGTAAACATGTCTAGGAAAAGTTTTAAGAAGAGATGATAAGAGAAATCATCCTCATTTTAATCGGACATGCCCCTTTTTTAACCCATCAGTCACTGTGGTAACCCCCAAAAAATGAAAAAAAAAAAAGATTAATTTTTATCTTTATATAATTTAATAATAATAATAATTTCTATATAATATTTTTATAATATTAAATTTATAATTAATTACCGGAAAAATAATCTTCAAGAACGCCAAGCATTCCGGCATCGTTAAAGCCCAATTCTCGTGTCGAATTTAACATCCGAGCTATACTACTGCTGCTAGATATCACAAATGACATTTCACTTTCGTTTTCTAGCAATTATGTGCATTAACAATCTTATACATAGACTTAATTCACTGTTTTTGAAGAGAAAGTCGAATATAAATTCAGCATGCCGTAAAAAAACAACGGAAGTTAACGCAAAACAGGAACTGCGCATATGCATGCCCAAGCTGACCAATCAGTGTGCTCGTTTCAGCTCTTCCTTAGCAACTAGACTGCATTGTTTACGGGCATATAGTTTTCATAACTTTTATTTCATTCACTGAAACGGCATGGCAGCTCATTTTAATATCAAAACAGTATCCAAATGTCGAAAGAACTACTTTTTTTCATCTCTGTTTATTCCAATAATATCAGTATGTATCTTTTCGACCATTATATAAAGATTCAAATGCCTTCAAATGATACCGATTGAAAAAAAACACTGTCAGGTTCAAACAATCACACTGAAATTAAGAAAACTATACAGTATACATATAAGAAAACTACATAACAAAACTCTCTGATCTCTTTATACAAGTAAGCTTATTCAACTCTGCCCTCATCGTTATCATCTTCATCTATATCCTGCTCAGCAGAAAGGATCACATCTCATCCCAAACACAACAAAACTGACTCATCACACTTTTATGAACAGATGCCTCTTCTTCATCAACATCAAAATCTTCATCAACACAGCTGGCTTCATCAACAACTTCTTCTCCTTTCGGCTTTTCCCTTCAGGGATCGCCACAGCGAATCATCTGCCTCCATCTCACCCTATCCTCTGCATCTTCTTCTCTAACACCAACTACCTTCATGTCCTCCTTCACCACATCCATGAATCGTCTCTTTGGACTTCCTCTGAGCCTTCTACCTGGTAGTTCCATCCTCAGCATCCTGCTACCAATATACTCACTATCCCTCTTCTGTACATGTCCAAACCATCTCAATCTAGCCTCTCTGACTTTGTTTACAAAACATCTTACATGTGCTGTCCCTCTGATGACACATTTATGATCCTATCCATCCTCGTTACTCCCAAAGAGAACCTCAACATTTTCATCTCTTCTACCTCCAGCTCTGCCTCCTGTGTTTTCCCCAGGGCCACTGTTTCTAAACCATACAACATCACTGGCCTCATCACCGTCTTGTACACTTTTCCTTTCGTTCTTGCTGATACCTTCCTATCACACATCACACCGGATACTTTTCTCTGCCCTCAATATTTATCATCTTAATCTATATCCTCACCACCAACACAACTCATGCACACTTTTATTAACAGATGCTTCTTCTTTATCAACATCAAAATCAAAAGCAAAATCTTCATCATCACAGCTGGCATCATCATCATCATCATCATCATCAGTTTGTTCATATGTAAAAGAGTGAAACATTTAATTATTTGTCAGGTCTTGACCAATTTTCGTACAAAACTAAACAACCCACGATCCAGCAAGTCCAGTCCAGACAAGATTACACACAAATCAAATAATCAAAAAAATTCCATCATCGAATTTTGCATACAGAGAAAAATACTCACCGGCGAAATAATCTTCAAGAACTCCAAGTATTCCGGCATCTTCAAAGCCCAATTCTCGCGTCGAATTTAACATCTATACTAATGCTGCTCGACATCACAGATGACATTTCACTCTTCTTTTCCAGAAATTATGTGTAGTCACAATCTTATAAATAAACTTAATGACTGTTATTTAAGAGAAAGTCGGAGATAAGTTCCGCATGACTAGAGTCAGGAAGTAAACCGGAAGTTAACGTGTGACGGGCACTGCGCATGTGCAAGCCCGAGCTGACCAATCAGTGTGCTCGTTTCAGATCCTCCTTAGCAACTAGCCTGCATTGTTTACAAGCATATCATGTTCATAACCTTTATTTTATTCACCGAAACGGCATTTTAATATCAAAACAGTGGAGAGAATACTTCATGGCCATTCTTCTGGTGTATGGATTATAGTGTGTCTTGTACCAAACTTGGTGAATAATTGCAACGAAAACCAGTAAGTTTGCCACTGTTTTTATCTAGTTTTATGCGAGTACTCATCTGAAAAATGGGGAAAAATATTTTTCGTGAGTTTTAGTCGATTTCACGAGAGCAAGTGATAGTTAAATACTTGTTTTAAAAGTTTATGCAAAAATCTGAATTTCAATAAAAATGGACCATTTTTACTTTTCTGGCCTTTATCTCAAAAGTGGTCTGTGCGACAAGGGTCTACTTTCGGTGGAGCGCCTCACAAATATTGCTGAATAGGCAATAAGCTGGAGCCTTGAGAATACTCAGTGATATCCATCAAGCCTGAAATGAATAATTGTTTTTGTATATACACACAACACCGGATCGTCAGAAAAATAAAGTGTAGCTCTCACGTGTAACTATGAAGAGCTGTAAAGCTACTCACACCAAAAATTAAGCCGCCGGCTCTGCAGGCTCAAATATCTCAGTAGATTTTAATTATGCAGGCAAGCTGCCTGCCGCACAGAGATGGACTGAAGAGCTTTTAGTGATAGTCCAAAATTTTGTTGAAATTAAAAAATAAAAAATGGGGTGAAAATTTTTTCGATTGTAAAAAAGATTCACTTTTATGACGATTCTGCAATAACGGCCATTCAGAATTTGCTCAAATTAACTTTTTTATTCCTTGGACAAATATATATATGCATGAGACAAGATTCAAGATTCAAGAGTCTCCATTGTCATCATGTTCACACATGACATTTTGTATGAAACTCTCAACTTGAAAAAGGTATAAACAAGTTAAACATGACAGGGAATGTACATGTGAGAGTGACACCCCATCTTATAGTAGATTTTTAAATTTATTTCATTCAAGCATTATCCTAACTTTTCAGAATGGATATATAACAAATGTACAGAAAGCCTGTGGGATGTCGAGATGGAATGACGAGGCGAATATTCATTTTTGCAACCTCCCCAAACCTGAGGTGCATAACTGTCAGCTGATAGCGTCAGCCATGACAGATATTAAACCCCTCAACCAAATAATTCTCCATGTCACTTCACCTTATCCACCCACTCTGAAGCACCACCTCATTGTGGTGGAGAGGCTTGAGTGTCCTCATGATCCTAGGATCTATATTGTCAGGGGCATTATTCCCCTGGTAGGGGCACCCAAGGCAAACAGGTCTTAGGGGAAGGTCCAGACAAAGTGTGGTACAAAAGACCTCGATGGAGAAACACATAAAAACACAGTTTCCCTTTCCCGGACGTGGGTCACAGGGTCCTCCCTTGGAGCCAGCCTTGAAGGTGAGCACCTGGTGGTCAGGCTTCTGCCCATAGTGCCTAGCCAGACCCAGCCTGAAACGGAGACATGGGTCTGCTCTCCCATGGACGCACCACCTGAAAGCGGGGCTATAGGGGTTGAGTGCATTGTGAGTTGGGTGGCAGCCAAACACTTTGGAGAGATTATGTCTCTCGGCTGGTCTGGGAACGTATCAGTTTCCCCTAGAAGAGCTAGAGTAAGTAGCTGGGGAGAGGGACATCTGGTCCTCATTGTTTAGGCCAGTGGTTCTTAACCTTATTGGCAGTTCTGAACCCCACCAGTTTCAGATGTGCATTCACACGAACCCTACTTTATTGAAAAATAAAATAGGATTTTTTTCAAATTCAAGACAAAGGTATATGTTTTCCTGAGGCGCCAAAATGAACCGTGCATTAACCTCACTGTGTTCAAAGAACAAAACCAATACAATGCATGAACTCTCAACAAATTACACACCTTTTCACAAAGACATGACCTCATTTAATCTTACCATCCTGAAATGGTTTTAATTTTTAACCTTATGATTCCAATAATGAACTTATCGTATTTATACTATTTATTATTTTGAACATTTCAACACACACCCATCACCTACTGTCCATCAGGCGACAATAATAATGAATATATACTGCAAATCAGTGTGACTTCTGCTGTTGCCTTTGAGAGACCAGTTCAGGAATACATGGCTTCACCTTGGACAGTGCCACTCTCATGTCATTTTCACAGCAACGTCTGTTCCTTTTCTTTATTTTTATGTCCAACATCCTCGAAAAAAAATTGTTTGCAAAGATATGTCGTAACAAATGGTATACAATTGACGTCACGTATATGAGTCGGGTGTGTGTCTTGACCTCCGCCGAACCCCTGAGACTGACTCACCGAACCCCTAGGGTTTGATCGAACCCAGGTTAAGAACCACTGGCTTAGGCTGTTGCCCCCATGACCCGACCCCAGATTAAACAGAAGAAGAAGATAATGATGATGATGATGATGACTTCACCTTATTCAGTGATGGCTTATCCAGAGCAAATCCGATCGCACCATTCCCATGTGGTATATACTAATAATCCTATATATTAATCCAGGGATCACCAACGTGGTGCCCGTGGGCACCAGGTAGCCCGCAAGGACACTATAAGTTGCCCGCGGACCTGTTCACTGCTAGTTTTAGGACAGGCCCACAGCTCCATAGCGCCACTCTCCATTGAGCTGCATCTAATTTTTTTGAATATATTTTAAATCAAATCAATATCTTCACATAGATAAATATCATTAATTATTAATGATAACATATAATTAAAGGTAAATTGAGCAAATTTGTAATTTCAGAGGTGTGTTTTGACCTGGTAGCCCTTCGCATTAATTGGTACCCAAGAAGTAGCTCTCGGTTTCAAAAAGGTCGGTGACCCCTGTATTAATCCATGTAGCAATATTCCCTAAAGTATGCTACTACATCATGTAGCAATCATGAACAGTGTACAGGTATACCTCACCCAATGTCGTTAATTGGTTCCAGGAGAGATGACTTAAGTCGAAAAACCACTTAAATCTCTATGCTAGCCTAGACCAAATTTACTTGTCTAGACTAAACAGAAAATAACCATTCCTAGTTCTGTACTTTATTCATGAATGCAATTTTCAATATGGTTAATAATGTTGCACCTGGAGCATATGCGTCGGACCCAAAGTTGCAGGAGACCATGTAAGAACATTCAACGATGTTATTTAGAACTTTGGAAAATCTAAATCACTGGAAATAATTAATCGATGGAAACTGGTCGAGCACGAAGCAGGATACCAGGAGTCAGAGAGATAGCAGGGAAACGGAATCACTGGGACATCGGAGTCTTCTGACGTTGGAGGGAAGCGCGCCGCTCCTATTTATAGCTCGCTGATTGCTGATTGCTGAATGGAAACAGGTGCGCTCTCTGGACCTCGCCTGCAGGTAGCGGCCACGCCCCTCGCCAGCGCTTGCAATGAAGAGAGCTAACGCCTCCAGCCAGCACAGACCATAACAAATAAGATCTATTTTATGAAACTTTATTTTTTAAACTTTATTTTTTAATTTTTCTATACTTTTTCGAAAACCGACGTATAATCGAGAATGACTTAACTCGAAACGACTTAAGCCGAGGTATACCTGTATTTAATTTGTCCAGTACAAAATATTATTCACCTCTTTCACTCACTTCAAGGTGTCCGAATGTCTGCACCAGAGGAATAACCTCCAACCCTTTGGCATAAGCAACATCTTGAATGGCAACAACTTCTTCACGGCTATACGTGGAACAGTCACAATTATTTCAGACAAACATTAAACAAAATTTTTTTAAAAAATTAAAAGTTCTTACTCATTATGGTAGTTTGGGTAGAATCTACAAGAAGGCAGTTTTCACCTGTAGGCTGGATGAGATTTTGACTGTAAAATCTTCAGATCTCCTTCATAAGGAAACATATCCTCATACTCTATAAGGATGCCATTTGCACCAAGATCAGCAAAAAGCTGAATCAGCTGTGGGAAAACATGGCCAAGATCAAATTATCAGTTCTGCACTAAGATTAAACAACATAAAGAGAATAGAAGGTATACCTCATATAAGTAGTTTATTCTGGGAGGTGCCCCTTTTAAATCCAAGTGAACCAATTTTTTGCCTCTTGACAATGCACCAACATCCATGGCAGCTATCGTTATGTAAACCATAAAAAAGATTAGGGGTATTCATGGGTCCAGACTCTTTATTTACTTATTATTAAAAAAATACATTTTATTTATTTATTTTCTGTACATTTTAACATTTTTAGGGCAACGGTGTCTCAGTTATTCGCACTGTTGTCTCACAGATAGAAGGTTCTGGATTTGAATCTTGCACAAAAGGTCTTTCTGTGTGGACCGCAGGCTCTTCCTGTGCTTCCGGGTGCTAAGGTTTCCTCCCACAGTCCAAAGACTGGCACATTATGTCAACTGGCTACTCTAAATTTCCCATAGATGTGGATGTGAACATGAGGCAGTTTGTCTGTATTGACTCTGTAACCGACCTTGCAACCTGTTCAGGGTAGACCGCACCTCACACCTGAAGTCAACTGGAAGTGGCATCCGGCTTCCCTTGTAACTCTAACACATAAGTAGTACAGGATTATTTGTTTTGTGCTTATGTTTAAATACAGATTGTATGTATTCAGCTACAGGTCAAAAGCCCGCATTGTATATCTCAATACAGTGCGATTGTTATGAGTACATTATGTCAGTGTTTTCTCCTGAGGATCAAAAGATAGTACAAATGGTGGCGATCTCCCAAGCATGTCATACACAAAAAAAAAAGATTTTTATTAGCATGGTAATGCAGTTGTCACTATTTCACTGCTCCAGGAACTCTGGCTCAGTCTGAGGTTCATGCTCATGTTCTGTGTGGAGTTTTAGTAAATGTTCTTCCTGTTCTGATATGGATTGTCTCCGGTTTCCTTCCAGTTTGTAATAAGTTGACAATGAGTGAACTGGTTTGTCAGAATCCACCTGTTTGAAAAAAGGGTGTGAAAGTGTATGTACTGGAGACAATTGTGCCAACTGATGACACCATTCAATACGTGTCCTAACCTCACACCCAATTTTCCAGGCTCTGAATCCATGACCAAGATGATTGAAAATGGAGTGTTTTTTTTCATCCATTTATCTTAAGCTCCATTCAGAGTTAACTACTGTGTCTCAAACACTGAACATACATATCAGAAACACAACACAAACACACACACCTTTCTTCTTTTCCTTTCCTCTGTTCCATTCTTTTCTCAGGGGTCGCCACAGCGAATCATTTCATGTTTGATTTGGCAAGGTTTTTATGTCGGATGCCCTTCCTGACACAACCCTTTAGCAAGGAACAGAAACACGCTGACGGCTATGCAGCTACTCTTTACGAAAGCCAGCAATGGTTCTTTTACATGCCTCTCACCATAGACAGTGGGAGACATGGCCGGCGTTTGATAACCCAGTTATCTGCATATGGGGGTGGGGGGCAGTGACAACCTTATCGAGGGTGGGACTCGAACCTCCAACCTTCGGATCAGCATTCCAGCACCTTTTACCACCAGGCCACCATTGCCCTATATACATAATACTGTTCATGCATCCATAGAGGAATACAATACATATATACATACATACATACATATACGGCTAATTTGCATATGTCTTTGAACTCTCGGAGGAAACCATAGAACCCGGAGGAAACCCATGCAAAAACGCCGTCGCCACGCCAAGGGATTTGAACCCATGACCTGAAAAAAAAATCTGGAAGGTTTGACGATTTAAAATGAAATATCTTAAGTGAGAGCTTTCCCATACCGTCTCAGCTGTCTGCTCGCTTCGAACTCGGAACTCTCATGTACAGGAGAGTATCATGGCGAATGTGCGGTCTATCTAGTAGGAAGGGCCATTGTATATGACGTCAAAGCGAAACGCGAACGAAATCGGAAGTGGACGTGGCACAAATTCGCTCTGCTTCCGGCGCGAATGTCACCACTGTGCTAATGCGACGGCTGGAGAAATCGAGGGTGAAGAAAGGGATTAACCAGAGCTAGCGACGATACTGATTCAGAAAGGTGGCACTTGTGGTTTTATTTACAATATAAACACGTAGGTCTCGGTGATCGATTAAACGGAGCAGTTTTCCTGCCGGTTCAGTTATTTACGTGAGGTAAGTGTTTGCTAAATGTCAAATGCTCAGTTGGGGCTAACTGACATGCTAACATTAGCGTTTCTTATTTCACAGGTATTAAGTATTGTCGACGATTTTGGGCTTATTTTCTCATAAGTTTGTTTTCTTTATTTGCCTCGTCGTGAAAATTAAATGGTAATGAGGAGTTTTGTTATTGTCTCTGTTAAGTTTGGGGCAGAGATGTTGCTTTCCTGCCTCAGATGTATGCTAGCAGGTTAAGGCCCAGTGTTCCTGCTTCTCGTTAACATATTTTAATAACATGGAAACGTGACATGGTTATGTTTAGTATTTAATGAACAGGCCACACATGTTTTTATGATGAGTTTTATTCAATATATATCTCTCTATATATATTTATCAAGTTGTCATGTTAGCTTGTTCGGGAAACCTACTAGATAAGCAAACCTGTACACGCAACCGGCTCTCAGTGACCAGGCTGACTGACTAAACTAACAAATGTTTCATTACCTGTAAACCCAGTGTGCACAAGTGAGTAAATTAGGCGAGATATGTTCATAAACTTTTATATATTTCGAGGTGGAGAAAAATATCACAATGGTAACTCGTTATTCCCTCATATACGTATGAGAGTACAGTATTTGGAAGTGTGAGCAAATTTGAAGAGGAACAGGACTGTAGCATCAGCATTACTATACTATAGGTTATTGAAAGTTTTTAAAGATGTTATTTTTATCTAGTCAAGTAAATTGTTTTTCTCTTTGTCACACTTATTGCAACATTGTACTGCTTGTGTTATAAAAGTCTTGGCAGTACATGCAACTTAATCCTATCCCAGTATTATTGTCCTATCACCAAGCCCTGTCATCTATCCAGAGGGTGTTGTTGTTTTTTTTGTTTTTTTTTTTATTGTTGTACAACCAATAATGTTGTTGTTTTGTTTTTTGTTTTTTTGTAAATATACAGCCAATGAATCGAGAGCATTAAAACAACTCATGGCCCATCAGTCACAATTTATGTGGCGCTATTTAGTTATTTTTTGTAAATATACAGCCAATGAATCGAGAGCATTAAAACAACTCATGGCCCATCAGTCACAATTTATGTGGCGCTATTTAGTTATTTTTTGTAAATATACAGCCAATGAATCGAGAGCATTAAAACAACTCATGGCCCATCAGTCACAATTTATGTGGCGCTATTTAGTTATTGCCCTGTTGCTTCTGGCTTTCTATGATGTCAGTCAGTGAAGCATGGCACACACTCCCCAACCTTACAATGTTACAGTGTCGATTACATTGAATTATTCAGAAGTCCATGTTGTGTTGGTGCTGCTATACTACACATCATAGTACTGTATAACTTATCATTGATCGAGACACGTGGCAGACTGATTTTAATTGGTTTTGATTCTTTTTCCTTCTGCAGTTTTGATATTCTGACATCATAGATTTATTTTTTAAGCCAATGTAGAGCTACCTTTTTTATAAGCATACTTGTTCTCAATACAATACAAATAAATACAAGCAGTATAATTACATTCTTTAGTGATATCAGAGTGCCTGCAGGTTTCATCTAGTCCAGGGGTTGGCAACCTTTGCCATTCAAAGAGCCATTTGGACCTGTTTTCCACATTAAAGAAAACACTTCTTTTTCTTTCGCCCCCCCCCCTTTTTTTTCCAGGGGTTGCCACAGGAAATCTGATTCACACATTTAATTTGGCATAGGTTTTTATTTCGTATGCCCTTTCTGACACAACCCTTTAGCAAGGGGCAGAAACACGCTGACGGCTTTGCAGCTATCATCATCATCAGTTCATTTTCTGTACCCACTTAATCCTAATTTGGGTCGCGGGGAGGCTGGTGCCCATCCCAGCCAACTTTGGGCGAGGGCAGAGTACACCCTGGACAGCTCGCCAGGCCATCGCAGGGTGGAAACACGCTGACGGCTTTGCAGCCTACTCTTGTCGAAAATCAGCAATGGTTCTTTTACATGCCTCTCACCACAGACAGTGAGAGACATGGCCGGCCTTTGATAACCCAGTTAGCTCCACTGGGGGGGACAGTGACAACCTTGTGCAGAGGGGGACATGAACCCCCAACCTTTGGATCAGCGATCCAGTGCCCTATACCACTAGACCACCACTGCCCCTTTGCAGCTTTGTAGCTACTCTTTACGAAAGTCAGCAATGGTTCTTTTACATGCCTCTCACCATAGACAGTGAGAGAAATGGCTGGCCTTTGATAACCCAGTTAGCAAGAAAACACTGGGAGTCGCAAATCCTTTTTTTTTGACATTTAAAATCAAATAACACTGCATATAATATTTTTCCCCTTTTTCATTCATGTTAATATAAAACAACAATGTGTTGCATTGATTTAAACGACTGCAGAGGCAAATTGCAATTCTGCTTGCAACAAAAACATTTAGATTAAAAAACAAAATCACCAGCCTCCCCGCGACCCTAATTAGTATTAAGTGGTTCAGAAAATGAATGAATGTGTTTGAGTCCTTCTTGTATTTGTATAAAGAAAAAGAATATCTGTCCCACGAAGCGTGGGATGGTGCGCAGCCAGATGTGTTAACGGGTTGGGTAACCCACCTCACCATCACTCCCTTCGTGGGATCTTCTTTTTCTCTATTTGTTATATTACTGTTTTGTCACAGTTTTAATTTACAAAAACGACAGCAACACAGAAAAGTATATGAAGACCTATTTTAAGAAAGGAGCCTGCTTAACATGCTTTTAAATAATGTCTGTCTTCCTTTCGGCTTTTTTCCTTTTACTCGGGAGTCGCCACAGCGAATCATATGTTCGCACGTTTGATTTGGCAGAGGTTTTTACATCGGATGCCCTTCCTGTCACAACCCTTTTAGCAAGGGACAGAAACACGCTGACGACTTTGCAGCCTACTCTTTACGAATGTCAGCAATGGTTATTTTACATGCCTCTCACCATAGACAGTGAGAGACATGGCCCGCCTTTGGTAACCCAGTTAGCCGCACTGAGGGGGACAGTGACAACCTTGTGGAGAGTGGGACTCGAACCCCCAACCTTTGGATCAGCGATCCAGCGCCCTATACCGCTAGACCACCACTGCCCCATATTCTTTTAAATAATAATAGTGCTTAATATGGCACTGACGGCCCATTCTCAGAGTGGAGACTGAACCACACCCAGTCTTTTCTTTTCTTTTGTCACTTGGACGAGAGTTATTTAATTTGGAGATTGCTGTGTATACACACATCTCATCCACCGTTTCTTACTTCAGCTGTGATTTCCGTTCCTGGATTACAAATCCCGGCAGCGGAAAAAATCTCTCTCTTGCTGTGCTGCTGATGGTGAGAGCTCACTTTGCCATGAGCACAAGAATTTGGGAATCCACCAACACAGCAGATCAAAAACACTGAGACTCTCACAACACGCACACAGTCACTCCACCCACACCAAATACATATCCACCCATGCCCGTGACTGTTAATTTTCATCTCAACCCTAAAACAGCATTTTTGGAAGGGTATCCACTAGGTACCCAACCGCTGCAGGACTCTGCCTTAGGTAGATTCTCCCATCATTCAGGTGAAAGCTGGTTTAACTCTCTGGAAGCCCAAAGTGCTTCCGATGTGAGTAAATAAGCGGCATTTTCTTTTTGCAGCTGATGTTTGTGGTGCACCCGTCGTCCACCGTAAAGTACAACATTATTTTGAAAAGCCACAGAGCCGCACCAGAGAGGTGAAAGAGCTGTATGTGGCCCTGGAGCCGCGGGTTGCCGACCCCTGATCTAGTGGGTTGTGGTGGTTTCACACGGTCTTAAATCTTTTTTACTCTGTAAGATTTGGTATCAAAGGGAAAGTATTTTTCTTTTCTCCTTACCCCAAGATTTTTCAGAAATCATAGCACTCGTTTTTAACTTATTAGTGTCCAGCACGTCAAGCTTTATACTCTGTGTTCGCTTTTTGTTTTCAGCTTTAGGGATGAACTGAGAATGAATGTCAACCAGCAACCTCATATGGCCTCTTCTTATGGACAGCCACAACCTGGCTACCAGGGCTACCCACCGTCTGGTTATGGAGGACAGCAGATTTCTGGTGGTTATACAGCTCCATATAATGGCCCAGCTTCTAATTACCAAACAGGACCTCAAGGTAACATGTAAACACACTGACTGTTTACATATGAATGCATAGATAGCAATACTGAAACTGTTTAGACAATATTATTAATTAAAAAGTCTCCAAAAATCTGTGATTTCAAATGGTAGTTTATCGTGTTCTAGCTAGGTTGCTTTGAGCATGGCACAGTGCCATCCCTTTTTAGACAACCTCCATGTTGCTATGTTGTTTACATGCCTTTTTTTTTCTGCAAGCACCTGTCCTTATTTTCCCTGACCCCCACAACCCTGGCAACTAGGAATGTTTTTAGTTACAAATATGAAATCATTCACACACAAAAGTTGCGTACATTAATACAGTAGCACGCTTTAATTATACCGTGCAGTGCACCCTGCAGTTCCCTATTGCGCCAACTGGAACACTGGTTCATATTGCGTACTACTGCTTACGGTCATGAGTAAATCCACAAGCAGTAAAATTCTCCGAGCCTCTTTACTCCTGTCCTTTCATTTTTTATTTATTTTTTTTAATTATTTTTTTGTGTGTGTGTTTGTGTGCGCCTTTAAGTTAGTACAGCTTTCTCTTTTCTCTTTCAGGATATTCTTATGCAAGCTTTCCCTCTAAGGCTCTTGCAGCAAACTTGGTCTCTGACCTGTCCTCTTCTTCTCCTCTTGACTTGGGTAACGGTTTTCATTATGCTTGGCAGATTGTTTTCCTCATTCTTCTCCCGGTTCCTACGAGTGTATAGTTCAGACACCTGGATTGTGTCTCACTTGTAGGTTCAGAGACACACAGCAGGATTCCTTTATAACCCAGTGTCCTTGTACTGTGTTTATCAGATAAACCTAGATCCAGTTTTCCCTAATGTCCTGTTATGAATCACCACCTTCATTTTCTTCTATTATTTATTTATTTATTTTTTTTTTTGCTTTCTTTGCCTCTACTCCAACCATCCCGAGAATAAAAATAATATACATATCAGTAAACTGGGCTGACTCACTGTTCCGCTGAATGTTTAAATTGCTTGCTCAAGTTTCTTGCTTACTTCAAATTATTCTTGGCTATGCATAGCCAAAGCAGAGAGATCAGATGTTTGGGGGATTTTCGCCTATAGCAAATCATTTTAAGTTATCAATTTTTCTTTGCATTAGTGTGAACATCTTGCTAATTTTGATGGGACAGGGGGCTTTTAGTAAGATTTAGGTCGAAAGGTGATTTTGTATCTTTACTATGCAGGCAGCTGTGTTTAATCGTATACTGGATACTCTTGTGTACTACTGTATGTCAAACTGGCTCAGAAAAATATATCTAATTTATTTAGTGGGTTTTTTTTTCCTTTCTCTTCTAAACTGCATATTATTAAGTCATTTTCTCGATGTAAAGTTAATTGCACATTTGTGAGGCACTCCACCGAATGTAGGCGCTTGTCGCAAGTGACGTATGGTGATTGTGAGACACAGTGCGGCTTATCCAGACTTCCGATCTTTCAAGTGAGCAAGTGAAGGTTGAGTACTAAACAAGTACTCAACACGCACTTGCTCACTTGAAAGATCGGAAGTCCGGATAAGCGGCGCTTTGTCTCACAAGCACCATACGTCAATTGCAACAATCGCCTACATTCGGTGGAGTATCTCACAAATGTGCAATGCAATGACAAAAAAGCTATTGTAATATTAATGCTGCAAGGAGAGAGCAAGAAAGAAAGTAGTAGTAATAATAATTCTTTTTGTTGTGCAGGTATGAGAGGACCCCCCACCTCTGGTGAACCCCCAGTGTCTGCAGCTCAGTCATATTCTCAGTTTGGGCAGAGTGACATACAGAATGGACCACCATCTATGGGCGCCCCTCCACAAAGGTCAGGATTTTGTGTATTCATCCTGAGAGGTTGATTATTATTTTTATTTTTTATAAAAACTTTATGTAACCCCTTGAGTGCAGAAGTGAAATGGTTCAAGTCGGCACTAATGAGTCTTCAGAAATGCAAGTGTTTTTAACAAGCGTACTTTGTTTACACCACTAAAAGTCAGACCGCTCAGAAAATTGTGATTTCTGTACTTACTGACAATTCAGTGTAAAATTGTCTGTTCTAAGATACGACAGGTGCTCCTCAGTGCCTTGAAGGTATTTTCCACATTGTTGGGAGATTGCAAGTTTAATTGTGGGTATTGCCATAGCCAGAAGCTCAGGGTGTGAATTTGGCCATGCTGTCAGGACAGGTGGGATTGCACAATTTTTCTTCCCTTACGATAGGAGCAAAAGTAGTCAATTGTCGGTCTGTGAGTTCTTGTATATGAACAAGGGTAGATAGCATTTTCCTTTGAGTATGTTGCGCTCCCTTACAAGATGCAGTCGTTATCTTGGAGGAGGCACGTTAGACTTTATCCTTTTCAGTTGTTATCTGTTTTATGATGGAGTAGAGCTGGCATGTGATCAGAATTGCACAAATTGGGTATAGTTGGTTGCTTTTTTTTTTTTCCATGTTCAGTATGAATGTTAATATTAACTGTATCCCAGCTGATTTGTGTCCAGAAGGTTGTAACAACACACGCATATAGTGTATGAGAGATCATGTTGCATTTCATGAAGTTTCTGAATCATTTGGTTTGTAAGTCCAATCCTAAATGTCATTGTCTATCTTTTCCAAGCCTTCTTAATTCAGGTGCTGGGATCGTCTTCTTCTGCTTCTTCTTCTTTTCCTTTCGGCTTTTCCCTTCAGGGGTCGCCACAGCGAATCATCTACCTTCATCTCACCCTATCCTCTGCATCTTCTCTTACACCAACTGCCTTCATGTCCTCCTTCACCACGTCCATGAATCGTCTCTTTGGTTTTCCTCTAGGCCCTCTGCCTGGTAGTTCCAACCTCAGCATCCTACTACCAATATACCCACTATCCCTCCTCTGTACATGTCCAAACCATCTCAATCTGGCCTCTCTGACTTTGTCTCCAAAACGTCTTACATGTGCTGTCCCTCTGATGTACTCATTCCTGATCCTATCCATCCTCGTTACTCCCAAAGAGAACCTCAACATTTTCATCTCTGCTACCTCCAGCCCTGCCTCCTGTCTTTTCCCCAGGGCCACTGTTTCTAAACCATACAACAGCTTGTTAATTCAGGTGCTGGGATCATGGTGCATAAAACTAGGGGTTAATCAACAGGGTTTTTTTTTTTTTTTTTTTAAAGGTCTGAAATCAGTAGTGGTGTCATTGAAAACCTATTATTGGTTTCGATATATTGATAAAAATTTCCCGATGTATCGATACATTGGAATATTGCTGTACTGTTCCATAAATGCATTAAATAGAACAGACTAAGGTATATTACAGTAGTTTGTATAATACAGTGAGTCGTCGACTTACGACCTATGCGAATTACGTCTGATCACCTTTATGACCGCATAAGTGGTGAAGCATGATTCATGGCAGTGCAGTGCGAGTGTTGCGTACGACTGTTGTTTGCGCTGCCGGCAGCACCAGCATCTTAAAAAGTCAAGCAGGAGATGGTGCAGCTTCACTTTCTAACTGCTTAGAGCAAATCTATTCATCTACTTTCAATGCCACGTCACTGTAGCATGAAGCTGAGAGCCAATCCTTTCTGTGTGGGCAGGTCCGATACTGTGAAACTCTAATTTTATTGGACTCACACAGTGCAGTGTTTGTGACAGGAAGCGCGTCCCAAGTTTTGGCAATCAGCTGGTCTGTGGGTTGAAGTTTTTCCATGTCTGTCCTTTTGTTTGCTT
Organism: Plotosus lineatus; assembly: GCA_024760905.1. Classification (NCBI taxonomy): domain Eukaryota; kingdom Metazoa; phylum Chordata; class Actinopteri; order Siluriformes; family Plotosidae; genus Plotosus; species Plotosus lineatus. The sequence continues at coordinate 50,088,926 of CM045730.1, read as the reverse complement.
GCCAGCTGTGCTTGGCTTTGTGGAAATTAACTGATCAAAACGAGGGAAATCTATCTCTTTACTCAAACAACATGTGCAGTCTGTGGCTGTTGTTATAATCCAATAAAATTGGAGTTTGAAGCTATTGGACCTGCCCACACAGTGGAGTACAGAAAGGATTGGCTCTCCATCACAGTGTCGTGGAATCGAAAATAGATATATAGATTCAGAAGATGCACAAATCTGCATTATCCGGTGATAAGTGTCTCCTCTTGTTCAAAATGTCCCGTGCCGTTGAGAACATGCGCTCTGACGGCACACTAGAAGCAGGGACGTACCATTTACCATACAGAGAGGTGGGACGTACCATTTACTACAGACGCTGTCATGAACACAGGAAGCTATAACGTTAGAAGTATCGATTATCGATCGACATAATTATATTGGCGATATTCTGATTGTCAATGACATCCCTAAAAATCAGTACAAGTTATTAGTAGTCAATGAAGCCAAGAACCAATATCTGGAACTTATATGCATTTTGCATTGTCAGGTCAGGTCTTGCCCTGCTACTGGTGACATGTAAGCCAGTACAACCTGTTGCATGGTCGAGCGGTCGGAGACTAAACCAGCTCCCCCACCAGGTTCCAAATTTGATGAGTAGGCTGGCGAGCAACCCAGTAGGAATAAAACAAAGGGCGGCTGAACTCTTTAGAGTCCACTAGAGATGGTGTCTCAATAAAAACACCCTGCAGAAAGAACTTTAAGCCTCTACTGTGTATTTTTTTTGCCCTTTGTATACAGCCATGACGAGCTGTTATGGCTGCTGTCTACGCCACAATTGTGGCACGGCACCCAGGTTGATTGATTGATATATGCATTTTAGTAAAATGAAAATCTGTCAAAATAAATCCTTGTTCAAACGCTTTTAATGTTCAACATGTTATCTTTTTTACATGAAGTTGTTATTCATTAATAATTAAGATTTCAAATGTTTGTGATAACAATCAATTTTTAATCATATAAAATGGTCATGGTTTGGGGGTTATTTTTGAAAATAAAAATAGATCCTTACCATCAAATATCTCATTTCCATATTTTGTTTCATATTTTCATGAAATTGATTGAGTCAATTAGAAACGGTTTTAGCAGGGAATAGCATGTAGCACTTTCAGCTGACACACTCTGCTAGAAATTATTTTCCTGTGGACTTGAAAATATTTGAATTGAATACTAAAACAATTTATATAATTAAGATTTTGTATGGCATGGATAATTATTCCGACACCTGCCCCTTCAATAAAACCTGCTCAATCTAAATAATCCTCCATATCATACTTTGCCTCATTCAATAATTGCTTGTTATATACCTGCATAATAAGATGGACAGAGAAAATTAATGGTGGGATAGATGGTGGGAAATTTTAGCTGCTATACCTTTTTAATAACAGCAGCAGCCCACGTTCCACCAAAACTCATCAATCTTCACACTGCATTCCTGTCGTATGTGAGTGACAGCAAGGTTTCAGTGTTGATTGGCTAGTTTTCATAAGTAATACAATAGTCAGTCACAGATTGTTGTGGGCTGGAACTTTAAAAGAAGCAACAGCTTGAGAGTAAAGCCTCAGTGGAAGGCATGGCAGCAGAGCCACCAGAGCGCACTTTACAATTACTTAATATTAGTGATTGTTGAAATAAAATTCTGATAAACAACGAAATATTTAATGTCAGCCCTCGATAATCAGTCTTGATGATAATTGGTTAAACCCTACTTTAACATGGAAAGGTTGTTTACTTTTCAGTCACTATGGTACGACTAGAAATTAACGTTTTTGGGGTTTTTTATGATTATTATTTTTATTGTTTTGTTAATTATTATTTTTTTGTTTGTTTGTTTTGGTTTTCCCCTCTCCCTGTTTTCTGTGTAGACCCCCTGTGTCTCAGTCGTACATGCAGGGGGCAATGAACTTATCAGGTCCTCAGCCTGCATACAACCAGCAGTTTGGAGCACCATCACCCACCAGTATGCAGCAGGTGACCAATCAGATCGCAGGCATGCAGGTTGGATCCACTGCACCCTCCTCAGATGGTGTAGGCTATGGTAAACACCCTTTGACTTACTCAAATCAATTTAGATGCACGTATACACAGTGGAACTAGATCTCGCCATAATGCAATGTACAGAATAATACAGTGGCTCTGTATATAGGGCAAGAGAAAATAGAGCACTCATTCTCTGAGGAATTTTTTTTTTTTCCCTTCCAGCTCAACCTTCCATCACTCAAGCCCCTGTTTCAGCACCTCCATCCACTTTTGCCCCAACATCTACTGTCCCCACTTGGCCCCCACCCACCACAGGTGCACCCCATACACCAGCTCACTCCTACTATGGAGCTCCTCCCGCTAGGCAACCGTTCCCTGCTGCAGCACCACCTTTCTCCTCTGCACCTGCTCCCACCCAGCTCCCTCCTCCGCCCTTGGCTTCACAGCAAATGTTCACTCAGCCTCTTTCACGGCCTCCGTTCTCTTCAGCCCCACTTACAGGCCCCGCTGCTACCTATGGAGGCGCACCTCGACCGGAGCAGGCTGCTCAACCTAGAGCACCCCTTCCCACTTCTCAGCCATCTGCCTTCTCAAGAGGGCCTCCACTCAGCTCTGCCCCATGTCAGTACCCAGCAACCTTGCCCCCTGCCTCACAGCCATCCCCATTTAACTCAGGTCCTCCACTTACCACTGCTGCTGGATTTGCCCCTCAAGCAGGTGTGCCTCCCCGGCCTCTACATACGGGCATGCAAGTTCCTCCGATGGCCACTCAGGGGCCTCCCATGTCTCAAGCGAACCATGTGACTCCCCTACAGCCAGGGATGTTACACGGACCCCCTGCTCCTGGAATGGTACCACCTCAGCCAGGGTTACAAGGCTACCCACCTCAGCAGAATGGTGAGTACTTCAGTACTCCTGTTTGAACCACTTGAACGTAAGGCCTGTAATGTAACGGTGCAAACAGCCACTAATGGTCTCATTTCATGACTGATGGACTCTTAATGCTGCTACAAGTGCCTAGTGCTGAAAGGATACTTACAGAAATTTGCTTGTTTCTGTTTCAAGAACACGGCTGTTGCTATGCTACTTGTTTTTCCTCTCATGGTCTCTGGTGGAGCACGTGCAGTTAATCATAACACAGCATCTCTTTTCAGAACTTTATAGAAGTAGAACCTGTGAAGAATTCATGATGTTTATTCCCAGAAAGCCCTTTTGGTACCTTGGAAATAGATTTCGTACAGTTGTGTGGTGCTTTCATTGGGTTACAGCGTTCTTCCATAATGCTGTTCCTGATTATAACGTTCTACCTCAATACTGGATTTATTTTCGATTCTTTTTTGGCCCCAATAAAAAAAAGAAAAAAAGAACTGTAACCATGATGAACCCACTTTACAGGATTAAGGTCAGAGCAGGCCTGATATTGTAATGTTTTGTTATGCAACATTTATGTTATGTAACTCTTGGCACTGTAGTTGTGCAGTGTGATGTTGGTGAAATCGGTATTATTTCATATGCATTAAAATTTTGGGGTTTTGAGGTTTTTTGTTTTTTTGTTTGTTTTTTTTTTTTTTTTCCCAAAGCATGTTTACGACAATATTTCCATCATTTTGCTGCTTAATTTGGTATGTGCCGTATATTGTTCTAAATGACCGGCTGCTAGGCGCTGCTAACCTACCCAGGGTGTGGCCTATTTCTTGTCACTCCAGCTTCTCCTGTAGCCCTGGCGGATAAGGACGGATCGGTATTCCTGAAGCTGTGTTAGCACGGATCTGGCTTATTATCTGTGGTGCGATGTGTGTCATTTCAGGATATGGAATTAACGACATCAGGATATGCGATTTCAGTCGTATTATCCTGGTTATCACACAATGTCATGTAAAATTGATTTCTCACACTCGGGAACAGATCAGAATTACACACAGAATAATATTTTGATCTTTGTAACTACTGTGTGTTTGTGTGTCCTGCTCGAACGTTGGCTCCCTCTGAGGTATCAAAGTTCTAAGCTTGTGTCTTTCATTGACACCTGGAAACATTAGCTTCTTGTCTTATACTGCACTGCATGGAATTTTCCACTGGCCTGACATTTTCATTGTGATCCTGTATAGGCAGGAGAATGGATCATATCTGTGTGTCTATTCTGTTAAGCTAATTGAGAATCATGACATCTGTGCTGTTTTTACCTCACCGCTTTGTCACATAGATGTTTCCTCTTAATGGTACTGAAGTGTGTGTGTGTGTGTGTGTGTGTGTGTGTGTGTGTGTGTGTGTGTGTGTGTGTGTGTGCACGTTTCATATAGGTGCTTTTGGGCAAGTAAGAGCTCCTCAGCCTGGCTATGGAGGACCATACCCTGGACAGCAAAGCTATGGAGCGCTGCCTCCTGGTGGAGCTCCTCCCCCTACAGCAAAAAGACTTGACCCAGACTCCATCCCCAGCCCGGTAGATACACATTAAGCTAGCAGTGCACAAGTGTACAGTCTGTTAAACAATTCACATTCGGTCACTGTTAAGCTCTTGTCAGTGTTGTATGTCTATTTACTTTTACCCCACCGTTTACCGAATATTTTCTAAACTGTTTGTAGTAACATGCATCTACGGAGCTCTTTAGTTTTGGGGTTTTTTTTGTTTGTTTTACTAAGAGGAGTAATTCCAGTTATGTGCAGTGGTTTGTATAAGCTAGGCCATGCTCTGGAGTCTCCTGTGTCTGATGTGCATGCACTATGGCGGAATAACCGATCCGGTGAAGATTTAAGGCTTACCATATATTTAAAAAAAAAAAAAATTCTTCTGAATGCATGTGTCACTGGCAGTGTTAGCATCCTCATTCACTGGTTTTGCTTTCTGACCAATGTATTTAATCATTTGTTGTCTAGTCTTGAAAGCAGAGGTAACTGTGGTTACACATCTGTTTATCTTCTCTCTGCTCTCTTTCTGTTTTTCTGTTTGGCTTTTTTTTTTTTTCCCCCCCTCCTCTCTAATTTTGCTGGACTAAATTGTTAAAATGTAAAGCAAGCCTCTGACATACCGCCTGTGCAGAAAACAAGACATAGAATAGACCCAGACGCTATACCCAGCCCAGTAAGTGCTCTGTGTCTCTTTGCATGTCTGTGTTGTTGCACTAATCCCTATCTATGTCCTTAGTGCTTGTTCCTCCTCTCTGTCAATCCTCTCATAAACCCGATAACTCGGTAGATCTATTAAGCTATTTCTACAGCTGGTAATAGTTTAAATGTGATCAGTTTGAATATTTATTAATTCAGATTAGAAATTTAAAGAAATTTGGATTACATGAGTGAGAAAACGAACAGTTGTCCCCTAGTGTTTGCTAGCTTAGTTGTAGTGTTATGCAAAAAAAAAATTGCAAACCCTTTTTCCTGGACCTAAATCACACTTCAGCAGTCACTGTTTCTCCACACATGGGGAGCAGACCACACCAGAAGCCCTTGGGCTGTGTAATCCTGGACTGCACATGTGTTCTGATTTTTCCCTCAGCTGTCTCCCCTAACATGTTTGGAACTTTATTATGCATAACAGCTGACTAACACACAAAATACATGGCACTGATGAACAAAACCAAATGGGACGGCAGCGGCACGAGTTAAATTGTAAAAAAAAAAAGTTTGCTTAGTACACCATGCTACCTTACAGCTGCTCCATGTTTCAGCTTATTAAGGGGATGATCATACTAGAGGTCTGGTAGAAAAGCGACAGATGCGAATTTATTTATTTATTTATTTTATTTTTATTTTTTTTTGGGCGAATTTTGAAATTTGCGTCAGTATTTTGCGACTCCACATGCAAGCGAATGTTTTCCAGCTTAGATATGTACACAGTGATCCCTCGCTGCTTCAGTTTCTGCGGCTTCAGTGCATTGCAGATTGTCCAAAAATATTCATCAAAAAATAAGGGGGAAAAAATGCCACCAAAACAAGGCCAATAATGCGAACAAAAAAAACAACCCAACCCCCCTCAACAAAACTATGTGAGGTGTGCATCTGAGTGTGTGTGTGTATTTATATTTTATTACATCTTATCCTTTTTTTTTTTTTTTTGGAATATTTAATTGTTATAAGCATTTATAGCTTTGAATATGTATTTATTAGTACGTATTATATACACATGTACGTATACGTCAGTCGGATGTTGATCCTACTTCCTGGAAATCGGGGGTCGCAGGGGGGTTCTCGGTCCCCATTAACCGTGGAAAGTGAGGGATCCCTGTATTTCAAAAGTTGCAAAAAAAGCTCACGTGACACTTTTGATTGTGACAACTGATTTATGAGTAAATGGTTGTGGATGTTTGGTGGAAAGAAAAATTTAAATCAAAAGTTAAAATTATAAATTTTAGTCATGCTTTCTTTGCCTTTTGGTCTCAAATTATTTACTTTTTATTAGCTAGAACAAAATGCGAATAAAATACTAATGATGACAAAATACACAGAATATGGAAGCTGTCAATGAGTCTCAATTTTTTCAACTTTTTCCATGTGGAAGTCTCCAAGTTGTTGCTTTTTCTTGCGAATGAAAAACATAATTTTCCCAGCAAAATGACAGCTTTGCGACCTTTGACATGTCTGGATTTTTGGAGAAGGGTTGAAGACAACTTTGGGGCAGAAGCTCATCTGTTTGAAATTTTTTGCAATAAGTCCATGAACCAAGTGACCAAAATGTGATGCGCCAAATGTCATGAGACACTGGGAAAGGAAAAGCCACAGCTGTGAATTACATATGATAATAGATCTGATGTATCCAGAGATATGATAATAGATTTTGTGTGTGTGTGTATGTATATATATATATATATATATATATATATATATATATATATATATATATATATATATATATATATATATATATATATATATATATGAGATTTTCTGAGTAGATCCTTCCGTAGGAGAGTGCTCAATACTTTTTGGAAGGATTCTTCTTCTATAATCACCTGAAGAGAGAGGATGGTTTCACCACCCCTCGAAACAGATCTGTAGTGATAAATGGAGTTTCAATAGAAAGTCTTTTGTCCTGTCCTTTTATTTTTGTTATATATATATATATATATATATGCGTGCATGCATACATACAGTGGTACCTCACTTTACGAAAGTCTCACCAAACGAAAAATCCAGGTTACGAAACGCATTTTCCTAAAATTTGTCTCTGTATATGAAACAACTTCACGTTACGAAAGCGCCATCTTAAAAATTCAAACGCGCCATTGAAACAATGCACAAGCTGCTCTCCCATCAATGACGTTCAAACATCCCGCCCTGCTGGCCTCCAACTGAGCTGTCGTTCATGTCGCCTTCACTTGAGCGCCATCTTGGACAGGTCCACCTGACGCCATCTTGGACAGGGATCCCATTGTCTCGAAGGGATCACACAGCTACCTCTTATTGCCTATTATGGAGCTGAATCCACCATGATGCTTTTCGTGTAAAGGACAGAGTTACTGTTGTTTTTATGCTTTATTTTTTGACTCTGGCTTTTAACCTCCCATAAACATTTGTAAGATTATAACTCTGCTAAGAAGACATGGTCAACACACGTGTGATTTCCGATGCGAGTGAGAAGAACAAACGGGCTCGAGTGATATCACAAAGGAATATGGCCAAACCCGTGTACCATTGGTACGATAGTGAAGCAGAAGGAGGTCTTAAAAGGTATGCTTTTATAATTTTTAAAGGGTTTAGGGGGTAGTATTGGGAGCCTTGGAACGAATCACGCATTTTACATGTAAAAGCGGTTCAATTTACGAAAAATGCAGGTTACGAAAAAAGCTCTGGAACGGATTAATTTCGTAAAGTGAGGTACCTGTGTGTGTGTGTGTGTGTGTGTGTGTGTGTGTGTGTATATATGTATATTTTCTTTTCTTTTCTTTTCTGCTTTTTCCTGTTATCAAGAGTCGCCACAGCGAATCATCTGATTCGCACATTTGATTTGGCATGGGTTTTTACGTCGGATGCCCTTCCTGTCACAACCCTTTTAGCAAGGATAATATACATACACATACATACAGGGATTCCTCACTTTCTGTGGTTAATTGGGACCAAGATCCCCACGTTAATGTATGTGTATATAATATCAATAAATACATATCCAATAGTATAAATGCTTATAATAACAATTAAACATCGAAAAAAAATAGCATATAAATACAGACCCTCTCCAACTTGCCAACATTCGTTTTGCAAACATCCGGAGATACCGGAGATACGCATGTTCAAGGGTGAAATTGAAGACAAAGTAGAAATGGAATAACCCACAGAAAGAGAGATCATAAATATAAGTATGAAATGCGATTAAACAGTATCCTGAGGTACACTTAATACTAGGCTCTGGTAGATGGGGTCGTGGCTGCGCAGAAGGCCCGTACACACAGATGCAACAATGTATCCCGTTTTGATGGGAGATTTTGGGTTGTTTTGTGTTGGTTTATGGTTTTTTTTTTTTGTTTTTTTTTTGCATAATTGGCCTTATTTTTGTGACATTATCCTTAACTTTTCCACCTATTCTTCCTTAATTTCTTTATTTTTTTAATTTGACGAATATTTATTTTTAAAAACCGCGATGCATTGAAGCCATTAATTAAAGTGCGAAGTAGTGAGGGATCCCTCGTGTGTGTGTGTGTGTATATATATATATATATATATATATATATATATATATATATATATATATATGTGTGTGTGTGTGTGCTAATATATGTAATAAAATATTTAATTTAAAATGTTTAGTTTTAATTAATTTTCAGTAATCTTTTGGTGCAGCCTAGTAATCAATTTATATAAAATTTTTATTTACATTTTAATGAAGGTTTTCTTTAATTTAAACATTTGCATGTTTTAGATGGTTGGGATATGTAGCATTTATTTAATTAGGTCATGATATCCTGAAAATTTTAAAACCATGTATTCCTGTTTTTAGGTTTTGTGATAATCCTCACCGTGAGCTATCACATGGCTTAACCACTGACCTATGGGGAAATTAGATGCATTTAGGAACACTAGCTTTTACATCTGTTGTAGATTAGTGATGCCCTCGCACTTTAGCCCCCCCCCCCCTTCTCTCTCTGCATGAGAATCCAGCTTTTGCATGTTTTTAATCCACTAGCTATAGGAACTGTTGATGCCCTTGTGTAAATGCATGATCTATTTTTTTGCTGAGTTTTGAAAAGGTGTGCACATGATTCAGTTGTATGTCATTTTTCTCAGATTCAGGTGATTGAGGATGACAAGGCAAACAAGGGAAGAGAGCCTTTTATCACTGGGGTCAGAGGTCAGGCCCCACCTCTTGTCACTACTGATTTCCATGTTAAAGATCAAGGTAAGAGCAATCATTAGACTTAATTTTTCCTGCTGAACACCATGCCTTGTGCTGCTTGTCTTTGGAATGGTGCTTTAGGTTTTGAGTAATGTGTGTTGTACTTTTAAAGGGAATGCGAGTCCACGTTTCATCCGTTGCACAGCTTATAACATGCCATGTACTTCAGACATGGCCAAACAGTCCCAGGTGCCACTGGCTGCAGTCATCAAACCACTGGCTACTCTGCCTCCAGATGAGGTGAGGACCGGTTTCCTTAAACAAACATTTCAGGCAAACTATCTCAATGTGATTTATAAATAAAACTAATATTTGTGTCTAGTGAAGGGAATTTTTTTTTTTTCCTAGTTTCTAAATCTGTTTGGCTTGCCGGTCTAATCAACTCAAAAGATTTTTATTATTATTATTTTTTTTTTACATTCTGCAATCAGAATTTAATCTGTGTCCAACGTAATAAGCACCCTGCTCCAATAAGCACCCCCCAATGTTTATCTTCTGTCTAATAACCACCCATGTGTACTGGGAGCAAAATCGTAGATCAAACTTACCAATTTTATTCGATCAGTCTCTGTAACCGTAAAATGAGGCGTTCATTGCCTGTAAAAGTGAGTTTACATGGTAAGTCAAAACCCCTGCCACTGGGGAATGTCTCTAATGTTCATCAGTAACACCACATTTGATTGTTCCGCCGTGCTTTGAAAAACAGGAAAATATTTTGCTGTGTTCTCTTGGTAAATGTCCAACAACTGATGAACCATTAGAAACTGCTACAGCAAAACTATGGGATGCTCTGAATGAATGGAGCGATGAGCCAGATATGGACCTATCAGAAAGTGATGACAAATATTTTTCACCTGATTCTCCTGCTCGCTAATTTCAGAAATTTAAAGACATTCCTGGACATGTGCTTTTGTTTATATTCGTGTTGATTGGTTCAATGCAGCATGTGCTAAAGTTGACATTCATGTTGATTTGACTCGATTTTACTTCTGGGAAGATGTTTAAAGGAACAGCACTGGGAGGGAAAAGTAAGGGGACTTTTATGAAAAATTTATGCTGATTTCTGTTTATTTTCAGTTTTCCTGCAAGTAGTTTGGTTGATACCACAAAGTGAATAAGATAAATACCAGTAAAACTCTTTTATTGTTCTGTTATTATTCATGTTTTCCACATGGATGGTAATAAGCACTTACCCTTCCACTCCGCTGGTAACATTTTAATAAACGCCCACTCACTTCAATTTTTAAAGGGCCCTGGGTGCTTATCACATCGAATACGGTATTTGGAATAAACCTGATGTAAACTGAAGGATAACTCAGAAATTTCAACTTGTTTTTTTAATGGTAAAATAGTTTCACTGGTTTATTAGCTTTATTTAAATACTGTGACTTTGCATGAAGAGAAGTCATATGTGCCCCAATGTGCTTCCTAATGAATACCAACTAATTCAAATGGAACTAATTTCTGACTTTATTAATAAAATTATATACCCTGATATATCATTTTTTGTGTGTGTGTATGGTCGTGCTGGGGGGGGGTTAACTGGAAAAATTTGAAGCGGTAAGGTGTGTGGTTGCACCCGAGAGACACATCGACAAGTTGTGTGACTGATAACTGCACTACAGTAATGTTTTTGGTCATGAATATTGAGCCTCATTTGCCTTTTATTAAAACTGGGTGTGAATGTTTGCAAAAGCGAAACCAAACCAAAAAAATATATTTGAGTCTTGAATGCTTTCTTTAGATTTTTGTTTGTTGCTGAATGTTAATTAGTTCAGCCTTCCAGTTGTGGTATAACCAACCAGGCTACATTTTGGACTGTGATGAAGTTTCTCTGATATGATTTGATTCTGGATGGGTTTCCCTTCTGGGCTTGATTCCGCTCAAGGTTTCTTCCCTGTGTCAACTGGGGGAGTCTTTCCCTTGCCATCATCGCCATTGGTGACCCTCATTAGGGATCTGTAGGGGTCTAGAAAATGTTTTGAATTTTTTTATCCTTGTAAATCTGCTTTGCGACAATGTTGATTGTATAAAGCACGATACAAATAAAACTGAATTTAATTGATATTTAATTACTGTATTTTACATGATAACCACCCAGGGCGCTTAAAAAAATTGGAGTGGGTGGTCGCTTATTAAAATGTTACCAGTGGTGTGGAACGTTAAGTGCTTATTACCATCGAGGTGGAAAACATGAATAATTACAGAACAATAAGTGTTTTACCGGTATTTGTGTTATTCATTTTGTGGTATCAACCAAACTACTCACATGAAAGCTGAAAATAAACAGAAAACAGCATAAATTATAAAAAAAAAGGCCCCTTACTTTTCCCTCCTGGTGCTGTTCCTTTAAGCATTTTCACAGAAGTCAAATTGAGCCAATCAACAGGAATATCAACTTCAGCACATGGCACATTGAACCAATCAACATGAACATAAACAAAAGCACATGTCCAGGAAAGTCTTTAAATTTATGAAGTTAGTGAGCAGGAGAATTGGGTGAAAAATACTCATAACTTTCTGATAAGTCCATATCTGGCTCATCGCGCCATTCATTCAAAGCATCCCATAGTTTTGCTGTTGGACATTTACCAAGAGAACACAGCAAAATATTTTCCTGTTTTTTAAAGCACAGCGGAACAATCAAATGTGTTGTTACTGAAGAACAATATAGACATTCCCCAGTGGCAGGAGGTCTTGAAATATCGTGTAAACTCATATTTCATCGAATAAAATTGGTAGGTTTGATCTACCATTTTGCTCCTAGTACACATGGGCGGTTATTAGACGGAAGACCAAAAACTGGGAGGGGGTGGGAGGTGCTCATTCTCTTGAATACGGTAATTATTCGAAATAAAATTAATACAAGCCATTCTGCATAAAATCTTTGGTCAACTGAGGCATTCCCTTCCAGCTTTGATCTGTGCACAGACCTAAAGGTCAGTCCTTATATAATGTACACCATTATTTAATTTGATTATTTTCAGCAGTATGTGGCTCAGTGTTTAAGGCTCTGTGTGGTAACTGAACAGAAGGTCGGGTTCAAACCCAAAAACTTCCACTGGTGGGCCCTTGATCAAGCCTCTTCACCCTCAATTCCTCAGTTGTATTTAAAAAAAAAAATTCTAAGCTGCTCTGGGTAAAGATATCGTCCAAATGCTATGTAACATCAAATTATTGATTTTCACAACATGTAATGAAAATAACCAATTTAAACTCAATAGTTTGTTCCGGCTATAAAAACGCAGTAATCCGTGATTGTTAAATGATTTTGATGTCAATCAAGTTGAAGTTAGTCGTCTTGTGCATAAATTGACACCCACTCTAGGAAAATATGAATGCGTTTTACATTCTTATGAGGTTATTATGAATATATGAATGAACCAGATTTCTTCAGTACACACTCGTTTAAATAATTAATGCATAACTTGGTTTGTATTCAGCTTGTTAAATGAGGCCTGGTGTCTTAACCCTTTGGCTGTTTGAGCTTGCACTGAGAACTAAGCACTTGTCTGATGTTTTGTCCTGTTTAGAGTCCTCTGTACCTAGTGGATCATGGGGAAAGCGGTCCTATTCGCTGTAACCGCTGTAAGGCTTACATGTGTCCCTACATGCAGTTTATCGAGGGTGGAAGACGCTTCCAGTGTGGCTTCTGCAGCTGCGTCACTGAAGGTAAATCATGTGTTTTTATGAGTATGTGATTCTAAGTTGTTCTCAACAATAAATAGAATATTGGTTTTTGGAGTGTGACCTTTGACACGCGCAAGTAAGCGGTTAGATAAGATTTAACCTAACATGCATATCTCCATAAAAGATAACGTGCATCTTTTACTGATTTGTTAACTTTATCTTGCCGTAGTGCTTCCCCATTACTTCCAGCATCTGGACCACACAGGAAAGCGAATAGACTGCTACGAGCGACCCGAGTTGTCCCTGGGAAGCTATGAGTTTGTAGCCACAGTAGATTATTGTAAGGTAGGCACTCAATATCTCAGTGAATTACTTTAAAATGAATATTTTATGTGCTTGTGTTTATTTTTGAAATATTTTTATTTCTAGAACAACAAGATTCCTCAGCCTCCAGCCTACATCTTCTTAATTGATGTGTCCTACAACGCTGTGAAAAGTGGCATGGTGAGAATCGTATGCCAGGAGCTTAAGACCCTGTTGGACTATTTGCCTAGGTACAGGTTTTAAGTAGCTCATTTAAGATTATTTTATTTTGGATGGTCATATTTCTCAGACCATCTGCAGATTCTTCACTGTCTTAATATACGTTTTTTTTTTTTTTGTTGTTGTTTTTTTTTTTTTTTTTATATATATATATAGAGCGAACCCTGATACAGAGTCCAATATACGAGTAGGCTTTGTAACCTACAACAAAGTGCTACACTTCTTTAATGTAAAGGCCTCTCTGGCCCAACCTCAGATGATGGTGGTCTCTGATGTGGCAGACATGTTTGTACCCTTGTTGGATGGATTCCTTGTCGATGTCTCAGAGTCCCGGGTTGTCATTGAGAGGTTAGTTTGGTTAATTTTGTTAAAAAGAAATCTTGGTGGTTATGTTTTGACTGATCATCTAAAATCCCTAGTTCTCTCTGTCTCTAGTCTGCTGGATCAGATCCCTGAGATGTTTGCTGATACACGAGAGACAGAGACGGTGTTTGGGCCTGTTATCCAAGCTGGACTGGAAGCACTTAAGGTATATAGGACTTTGACTATATATATATATATATATATATATATATATATATATATATATATATATATATATCTATATCTGTAGAAAGTAATAGCTCAATAATCATATTGTAGTGACTGATCATATGATCAAGCTGGAATTTTTATGCTGTATTAAAGTACTGTAAAGACTAAAGACTGGTCTGTGTCTCAGGCTGCAGACTGTGCTGGCAAATTGTTTGTTTTCCACACGTCTCTGCCCATCGCTGAAGCTCCTGGAAAACTGAAGAACAGGGAAGACAAGAAACTGGTGGGCACAGACAAAGAAAAGGTATTGTCTCATTTGTTGTTTTAAGCTTTAACCTGGGCTTGATTTCATTTATTTCATTCCAGTTTTTTATCCGCACAAAGAATAAACTTCAGTCCAGGATTGAGTTAGACCGCTTTGAACAAAAATGCAAAACAAAATTCAACTAATTCAACCACCATATGAACACGTACCACCCATTTTCAACATTGATTTGTCTGGTATTGCTATACATGTGGACCAAAAGGAAAAAGATCCCTGCAGACATACATTGGTGTTTTTTTTTTTTTTTTTTTTTGGTCCAGTTACTGAAATCAAATAAATATGGGGTTTTTTTTGGGGGGGGGGGCTTCCCCCCCATTCTGATTTCTAATGCAGCATTTCACTTGTGTGCTAACAAATAACAAAAGGAGAAATCAGACACAGTTCATTCTGTTCCACAATAATATTTTTAAAATAGTGTAAAAATCCAGATTTTTTTTTTTTCTTTCACAAAACCTTTTTTATTGCAGCATTTTATATTTTTATTATCCTTCGTTTAATCTGGGGTCGGGTTGCGAGGACAGCAGCCTAAGCAATTAGGTCCAGATGTCCCTCTCCCCAGCCACTTTCTCCAGCTCTTCCAGGTGGACACCAAGACATTCCCAAACCACCCGAGAGATATAATCCCTCCAACGTTTTCTAGGTCGATCCTGGTTGGACATGCTTGAAAGACCATACCAGAAAGCCACCTCAACTGGCTCAATGCGGAGGAGCAGCGGTTCTACTCTGAGCTCTTCCTGGGTGGCTGAGCTTCTCACCCTATCTCTAAAGGAGAGCCCTGCCACCTAGCGATGCAAGCTACTTTCAGCTGCTTGTATCCACAACCTTGTTGTTTTGGTCACTACCCAAAGCTTGTGACTATAGGTGAGGCTTGGAATGTGGATCGACTGGTAAATTGAGGGCTTTACCTTGCGGCTTAGCTCCCTCTTCAGCCTGACAGACCGGTACAGGCTCAGCTTTACAGCAGAGGCTGCAGCGATCCATCTGTCGATCTCCCGCTCCATCTTTTCCACACTTGTATACAAGACCCAGAGATACTTGAACTTCTCCCCTTGAGCAGGACCTCATTCCTGACCCGGAGACTGCACTCCACCCTTTTCCGACTGAGAACTATGGCCTCGGACATGATGGTGCTGATTCTTATCCCGGACATATATAATATGTACACCATTATGTTCGAACATGGTGTTCGTGATGGACAAACTGTGACGAGCACTGAAATCCTACATCGAAATACCATTCGGGTTCAAACTGAAGAGGCTGTACCTACCGGACACAATATCGTTGCCCACATGGGCATTGAAGTCTTAACAGGACGACGAGTGAGACTCCAGGGGAGCTTTCTACAACACACCCCTAAAGACTCCAAGAAGGGTGGATACTCTGAACTGTCATTCGGTGCAAAAGCACACACGACCGTCAGGACCCGTCCCTCCACCTGAAGGCAGAGGGAAGCTACCCTTTCGTCGACCAGAAGGACCCCAACGTGTGGGCACCGAGATGGGGGTTGGGCAGCAGGGATGCCAATATCCGCTTGCCACCTTTCCTCATGAGCAACTCCAGAATGGAATAAGGTCCAGCCCCTCTCAGTGGTTCCAGAGCCCAAGCTATGCGTTGAGGGGAGTTTGAGTATATCTAGTTGGTATCTCTCCACCTCACGCACCATCTCAGGCTCCTTCACTGCCAGAGAGGTGGCATTTTATGTCCAAAGAATCAGTCAGTCGCTGAGGATCAGTCCGACAGAACCCATGCCTTCGGCTGCCACCAAACTAACACGGCATCGACCCCTATAGCCCCTCCCACAGGTGGTGGGCCCATGGGAGGGTGGACCCATCTCCCTTTCGGGCTGGGCTCCATAGGCAGAAGCCTAACCACCAGGTTGCTCGCCTTCAACACCAACCAACTAATCCCCCCACCCCCACAGCCTGGCTCTAAGTTTTCTCCTTGTTTTATCCTTCGTCATAGTGGTGTTTGCACTGTGCTTTGTCTGGACCTTCACCTAGGACCTATTTGCCATGGATGACCCTAACAGGGGCACAATGCCCCTGACAACATAGCTTTTAGGACACGCAAACCTCTCCACCACGATAAGGTTGCGATTCAAGGAGGAGTATATATTTTTTTCTACATAACATATACAGGGATCCCTTGCTACTTGGTGCTTCAGTTTCTGCGGCTTCAGTGCATCGCTAATTTTTCAAAAACATTCATCGAAAAATTTAAAAATGGGGTAAAAGTTAAGGAAAATGTTGCAAAACAAGGCCAATTATGCAAAAAACAACTCAAACCCCCTCAACAAAACTACTTACATTTGTGTGTGTGTATTTTATTTACTACTTATGCATTATTTTGACTTTGTTATAAGCATTTATGGTGTTCAATATATTTATTGATATCATATACACATGTACGTATACGTCAGTTAGGGGGGATCGCTCCTACTTTGCAGAAATTGGCGTTCGCAGGTGGGGTGGGGAGGGAGGGAGATCTTTCAAGTGAGCAAGTGAAGGTTGAGTACTAAACAAGTATTCAACGCGCATTTGCTCACTTGAAAGATCGGAAGTCCGAATAAGCCGCGCTTTGTCTCACAAGCACCATACGTCAAGCGCCTCACATATATATTTTATTTATATATATATATATATATATATATATATATATATATAGAGAGAGAGAGAGAGCGATAGATAGATATTTTTATAGATAGATATATAAGTTTTTAAGAAATCCTTTGCTTGAGGTAAAGTCTACTGTCTCTTTTCTCAGACTTTATTCCAACCACAAGTGAGCTTCTATGCCAACCTAGCGAAGGAGTGTGTGACGCAGGGCTGCTGTGTGGATCTCTTTCTCTTCCCTAATCAGTATGCTGATGTGGCAACATTAGGGGTGGTTCCCACTTCAACAGGGGGCTCCATCTACAAATACACCTATTTCCAGGTCAGTGAAACGGTTGTGTGTACTTTACCAGATCCACAAAATCTATTTGATAGTTTGGGTCTTTGGTCAGAAAGACTTTGTATATGATGTAAGGAATTCTGTATTCATGCGTTTGTGTCAGGCCCAGTCCGACCAGGAGCGGTTTCTGAATGATCTGAGGAAGGATGTGCAAAAGCAGGTGGGCTTTGATGCAGTGATGAGAGTTCGCACAAGCACTGGTGAGTTGGGCAAAGAAATGAATTGTTCTTAAGGGCAAGAACATGGTGCAAAATTAGTTTAATCCTAATTGTTATCAAAACAATGCTTAAAATGAATTGTCAGTTTAATTTTATTCGATTATGAAAGCTTTCTAATTGAAAGGCTTTGTATTCAGTTCAATTTCAAATATTTTAGCGCTGCCCAAAAGTGGTGCTCTGAAAATGTTTGCATGTGGAAGTTTACAGAAGAATGCGTACCTAAAGTAAGAGAATGAGCTACCAAGTGCAAGAGCACTCCATACCAAGGATGGCATTCGCCCACATCTGTTTGGGCATGTGAACACAGACACGACAACAAAATCAAGCTCGTGCCTTTATGGCATGTACATAAATCTGGAGCTCCGTTATAACTGACTCTGTAAAGCAGTTGACTTTTTCAGAGCATTAAATACAAATGTAACTGACAATTAAGTGTTTGTGTTATTTGGATTTTTGGAGTAAAGCAATCCAGATTTTTTTCCCCCTGAATTGTGAGTTCTGACTTGTGGTTATCATTATTTTGAATTCTGCTTTTCAGATGGAACCTTTTCATTGTTGACTTTCGTTATTTTGATGCTGCTTGTTTCGATTTGTTAAATACAGTCACTATCCGAGTTACAACGAGTTACGTGAGTTACGACCATCCGTACTTATGACCACTTCTAGCAGATGCCTATTATGAGTTTAAAGTATATGTCTGGCAGTACAGCATCCCAGCATCTCACATTCACAGCATTCTACCACTACACTCAGCGACTAGATACCGTCACAGTAACATCTCTTTTACAGTACAATTTTATGCATTTACTGTACACCGTTACCATGGACCCCAAGAGGATTCATCAGATGGCAATTCTTACCAAGAAAGCAAGGAAGGCACTGTTGTTGGAGACGGAGATGAAAGTGAAAGTGAAATCTCCATCTCTCCCACTGCACACTGTCTACAATTTTGAAGGACAATGACCGCATAAAGGAAGCAGTGAAAGCTGCAGCCCCAATTAAGTCAACGATCATCACAAAACAGTGTGAAGGACCGATTGCAGAGATGGAAAAGTTGCTATACACGTGGTTGGAAGATAATAGGCAAAGAAATATGAAAGTGATGTTGTGAGCAGTGCAAAGGATACAAGTTTTTCACATGTTGAAAGAACGTGCAGGTGAAGAACACGCTTCACATAAATTCATAGCGAGTGCTGGGTGGTTTCGTTGTCTTAAATATCCGACTTACGACTGGTTGGTTGGAACTGATCTAGGTCGTAACTCGGATAGTGAGTGTATTTTATAAACCTACTTTATTATTTAGACCATGTTCACGCCTGGAATAAAGCTGCTATGATAAAACTCATTGCAGTTTATTCAGTTTTCCTTCCACTTTACACTTTTCAGCTGCTTTATTTCTCCATCATCTCACTCTGAGACACGTCCGATGGCTTAAAGTTTCACTGATCACCCCCCCACACACACACACACACGACCACTCATGGTACTCTCTCTTTCTCTGTGTAAACACAAACACGTACAGTGGTACCTTGACTTACGAGTGTCTTTTATAATGCATTTTCCATGATACAAGCTTCGATCCCACCAAAAATCTGCCCCATCCAAAGAGCAAAATTTTACTTTACGAGCTCTGCTGGGAAAATGGCGTTTTTGGGCTGATTAGCCTGGTAGTCTTCTGCGTGTATTCCTTCGCACGCCGAGAACGCCTTGTGCTTAGCTTCTCAATTATTTTCTGTGATGCCCCCTATAGGAAGAAAAAAAAAAAAAAATTCACCCCCCACAGGCGTGACCTATAAATAGTGTTTACTGCAATTCATATCATTTGCTCGGTGCTTTTTCCCTACATCATAGGGAACACAGTGAGGGCGCCACTGCCACCTACTGTAGAGGATGCACAATTACACTTAATTCTAGTACAGTACGGCTAAAGTGCAGGTTCCCAGGGACATACGTGCCCCCCTGGCATCACACCGCGCCCCGAAGCACTGGCCTTGTGGGAGCTCACCACGAGCCTTTCCTCGCTGGCATTTGTAGTGTGCACATGCACAAAATTGTTCTCCTCCTCTGTTATGCACCACCTCATGCCTGCCCACGTGACATCTTTGTGCCAACATAACATCTTTGCCGCAGTCGCTGATCGGAAGGGTTAGTTGACTTATTGTTTATTCTTGTATTATTAATTATTATTAATGTTAAAAAAAAGTACTTTAATTATTATTATGAAATATATTAAAGATAAACATGTAAAAACAATAAATATTAGGTCAGGGTAGTGGTGGGCTGGTGGTAAAGGGTGCTGGATCACTGATCCCAAGGTTGGGGGTTCGAGTCCCACTCTCCACAAGGTTGTCACTGTCCCCCCCCCACCCCAGTGCAGCTAACTGGGTGATCAAAGGCCAGCCATGTCTCTCACTGTCTATGGTGAGAGGTTCATGTAAAAGAACCGTTGCTGACTTTCATAAAGAGTAGCTGCAAAGCAGTCAGCGTGTTTCTGTCCCTTGCTAAAGGGTTGTCAGGAAGGGCATCCAACATAAAAACCTTTGCCAAATCAAACGTGTGAATCAGATGATTCGCTGTTGCGACCCCTGAAAAAGGGAAAAATCCAAAAGGAAAAGATGATCTTTAATATTTTAGGTCAAATGTACATGTTTGTGTCAGGTTATACGAGTTTGTGAGGGGGTTGGAACAAATTAATTGGTTTTCTATTATTTCCGGTTGGAATTTTTGTTTTATCTAACGAAATTTATGAGCCTGCCCTCGGAACGGATTAAATTCGTAAGTCAAGGTACCACTGTAAGTAGATGCCAGTAATTACACACCGGTGAAACCCCATGTGTTACCCACTGCTTCCACCAGACCCTTCTCATTGCAGAGGGTGCTCGATCATGCCCTCCCTTCCACACCCATGTATCCTGGGGTGACTGAATCAGAAGTGTTCAACCTGAAGTACAGAAGTGAAAAAGTGTAAATATGATCCAGTCACTCAAATGTATATTCACTGGTGGTCTGTGACATATGACATCATAAATGAAAGATAAACACAAGTGTGTGTTGTGTATCAGCAGTAAAAGCTGATCATCTGTATCCTTGCCTGAACATCAAAATATACAATAATCTTGAAATCAATCTCTGTGACGATAAACTAATGGATAAAGACAATAGTACAACAGCAACGGCGACGCTTTATCAGCAGTACACACAATTAATACATATCAACTAGTCCATGAGCTATGATTCAGCTGATACCTCTGACTGACTGAAAATAAATGCCGTGAAAGACTTGTATAATTAATATGCGTGACAGCCTATCAAGCAGTGGAAAAGATGCATGAAATCTGATCACAGGTAGTCAGTGGAAATGTATTCATAATCTCAGCCGTTGGTGTCATCACACTACCCAGGAGTCGATACACATTAATATTAATGCCAGTTTTTTTAATCTTGGTGTATCTGGTTTAGAGACAGTGGCCCTGGGGAAAAGACAGGAGTCAGAGTTGGAGGTAGCAGAGATGAAAATGTTGAGGTTCTCTTTGGGAGTAACGAGGATGGATAGGATCAGAAATGAGTACATCAGAGGGACAGCACATGTTAGATGTTTTGGAGACAAAGTCAGAGAGGCTAGATTGAGATGGTTTGGACATGTACAGAGGAGGGATAGTGAGTATATTGGTCGTAGGATGCTGAGGTTGGAACTACCAGGCAAAAGGCCCAGAGGAAGACCAAAGAGAAGATTTATGGATGCAGTGAAGGCGGACATGAAGGTCGTTGGAGTAAGAGTAGAAGATGCAGAGGATAGGGAGAGATGGAGGCAGATCATTTGCTGTGGCGACCCCTGAAGGGAACAGCCGAAAGGAAAAGAAGAAGAAGAAGAAGAAGGTGTATCTGTGTGCCAACATCTGCAATGATAATTTTTCAACACAAAAATTAAATTATCTGTTATGGATATGAGCTCGTGCTTTTTGTCATGTGTTACCAGGGTTCCGGGCTACAGACTTCTTCGGTTCATTTTACATGAGCAACACAACAGACGTAGAGCTAGCATGTCTGGACTGTGACAAAACCGTTACAGTGGAGTTCAAACATGATGACAAGCTCAATGAAGAGACTGGTGCACTCATCCAGGTGTGTGTCGGTGAAAAAGGCTTAACAATTTGTTACTACGTGTTCCATTACCTTTAGTAACTGTACTCTTTTTACAGTGTGCTGTGCTATACACCACCTGTGGTGGCCAACGGCGATTGCGGATCCACAACATGGCAGTGAACTGCTGTGCGCAGCTGGCTGACCTGTACAGGAACTGTGAAACAGACACAATCATCAACTTCTTGGCTAAATATGGTGAGGGAGACAATCATGTGACTCAAGGCAGTGCAAGAGTTTTGAGTGAGTGAGTGGGTGAGGTTGCAGTCTTGAAGTTTGTGTACTGAAATCTATGTTTTTCTCTTTTTTATAAAAACATGTTTGTAGCATACCGCAATGTACTGAGCAACCCGACTAAGAAAGTGCAGGACAGTCTGGTGACGCAGTGTGCTGAGATTCTGGCCTGCTATCGCAAGAACTGTGCTAGCCCATCTTCAGCTGGTCAGGTGAGTACAGCTACAGTCCTATTTAGTGCTAATGCCAGTGTTACTTCACAAATGCTGGCATAGTGTAACAGTATACACCACTATTAAGATGATTTCTAATTTTCTGATGGCGCTCTGTGTAGCTGATCCTTCCAGAGTGCATGAAGCTTCTTCCTGTGTATCTCAACTGTATACTGAAGAGTGATGTTCTGCACCCTGGAGCAGACATCTCCTTGGATGATCGTGCCTATCTGAGACAGCTGGTCAGCGCCATGGATGTGGCAGAGAGCCATGTGTTCTTTTACCCACGGTTGCTTCCAGTGGTGAGACAAACATGCAGACATGTGCAGACACACATTCACTATCGCTGGTGACAAAAATACACACAGATTAGGTAATGCAAGTGATTACATACTGAATAAACATTGGTGTATAATACACTAGAATAGCAAAATCTGATTGGTCTATTTTTCAAGATTAAAAATCACTTTTCGAAGCTAGTTCTTGAATTAAAATGTCAAACACTCTTGACTTGTTATAGTAACTTGGGGCTGATGGCATCGTTCTCACAGTTTAAATTGCAAAAATAAACCATGAAGTCATATGTTTGTTAGTTTGTTTTTCTTGTGTTTCTGTGGAGTGCATATGGATACACCTTCATGAGGTGCTAGGAATATCTACTAAAATCTGAATGAGTCAGCTAAGCAGATGTTAGCTACATATGCTTGGCTGAGCTTCTAGTGTAGAGCTCACTCGCCTCTGTAATGATTAATATATTTTAATATGAACTCAAAAAAGGTTCCTTTTAGTTTCTTTGTTTCCTTCTAGTATATACTAACACTACTTGATTCTGTACGTACATGGAGCATGCATGTGTATACAGGGATCCCTCGCTACTTTGTGCTTCAATTCATGCGGCTTCAGTGCGTCACAGTTAAAAAAAAAAATAAATAAATAAATATTCACTGAATTAAAAAAATAAGGAGATTGAGAAAGAAACGGGGGGGGGGGGGGGGGTGTTAAGGAAAATGCCACAAAAACAAGGCCAATTATGCAACAAAAAAACCCTAAACAAAAAATAAACCCAAAATCTCCCATCAAAACTACTTACATTGTTGCATCTGTGTGCACTTCTTCTTCTTTTCCTTTCGGCTTTTCCCTTCAGGGGTCGCCACAGCGAATCATCTGCCTCCATCTCACCCTATCCTTTGCATCTTCTTCTCTTACACCAACTACCTTCATTATGTATGTGTGTCGTCTTATGCTCATGCAATGCTATCTGTATGTGTGTGTATTTATATTTCATTTAAATCTTGTTATTTTTGAATGTTTAATTGTTATTATAAGCATTTATAGCATTGGATATGTATTTATTGGCATTATATACATATACATATACGTATACATCAGTTCGGGGGGGTGAGTCCCTACTTCACGGATTTCGATGGTCGTGTGAGGATCTGGGTCCCAATTATCTGCAGAAAGTGAGGGCTTCCTGTATTTTGATTTCAAAAATATAAGGATGTAAAGAATGAAAACTTTGCCTTTTTTCTTATGTTCCTGTGTCGTGGACAATGAAACAATTATTTAACTCGGGCTTGGTGCATGTTGATGAATCAAATTGCTACATCTCCGAGACTATTTACTGATATTAAACTTACCTTTGCTGCAAAGTGTTATTGTGATTTGAAACAAAGTTCTTTTCCCGTTTCAGATATTAAATGATGGAGGTAAAATTATAAACTTTGTCAGTGCAGGGTAGTGGTGGCCTGGTGGTAAAAGGTGCTGGATCATTGATACCAAGTTGGAAGTTCAAGTCCCACTCTCCACAAGGTTGTCACTGTCCCCCCCCCAGTGCAGCTAACTGGGTTATCAAAGGCGGGCCTTGTCTCTCACTGTCTGTGGTGAGAGGTTCATGTAAAAGAACCATTGCTGACTTTCATAAAGAGTGGCTGCCAAGCAGTCAGCCAGTTTCTGTCCCTTGCTAAAGGGTTGTGTCAGGAATTGCATCCGATGTAAAAACCTATGCCAAATTAAACATGCGAATAAGATGATTCGCTGTGGCAACCCCTGAAAAGAAAAAAGGGAAAAAGCTGAAAGGAAAAAATCAGTATGAAAACTACTAAAAATTATTGAAATGTCTTAGGCTTGTATCCTTTTTCTAAGCCACTTAATCCTAATTAGAGTCAATGGGGGTCTGGCACCCATCTCAGCCGACTCTGGATGACGGCTGGGTTTACACTCCAGACAGCCCACCAGACCATCACAGGGCCAGCACTCATACAACCATTCACACTCCTATCTAGAGGTGATTTCGAACAGCCAATTCGCCTACTTTTGCATGTTTTCAGACTGTGGGAGGAAATCCGAATACATATACAGAAACACCTAGGTCTTTTTACTGTGAGGCGGACGTGCAAACCGCTGTCACCATGCCGCCATGAAATGTATATAATTAATGTTAATATGTTAACTGCAAAAAGGTCAGGTCTAATTATTTTTTATTTTTAAAAATACAAAACTATAACTTTTGCTAATTTTAGTAGTTGTAAGTAACTTGCATGATTAAAGAGCCACAGTTGTTGATGTTTGTGCTTTATTTGTTTTTTCCATCTGCACAGCACAAGTTAGATGTGGAGAGTGATGCTCTGCCTGTGGCAGTCCGGGATTCTGAAGAGAGGCTGACGAAGGGAGGAATTTACCTGATGGAGACTGGCTTGAACCTTTTCCTTTGGGTGGGGATGAACACCCAGCAAGAACTTCTGCAGAATATCTTCGGCACCCCTACTTTCAGCCAGATCGACCCTAACCTGGTACGTCTCGTGATGACCTCATCAATAGCATTTGTATGTACTGTCCACGTAGCTCACATCAGACTTGTATTTTACTGTAGACGGCTTTGCCGATGTTGGATAATCCATACTCAAAAAGGCTGAGGGAGCTTATCGAGACTTTCCGCACACAGCGTTCTCGATACATGAAGGTAGATTATCGAAGAGACATCTGCTTTACCTTTTACTATTGACCTGCACTGCTTGTTTTCTTGTTTCTATTTAATTAACCATTGATGTGGCTGTTCCATCATCACATCTTTAATTTTTGCTTATTTCGTGTTTATCTGCCCTGTGACTGAAATTTTGTTTGTTTGTTTGTTTGTTTTTCTCTTTTGCAGCTGACAGTGGTGAAGCAGGAAGATAAACTTGAGCTCATCTTTAAGCATTTTCTGGTAGAGGACAAAAACAACAGTGGAGGACCTTCTTATGTGGACTTCTTGTGTCACATGCACAAGGAGATTCGGGCAAAATTGTCCTAGGAGTGCTCCCTCTGCCATTTTTATTTGACAAACTAGTTCTGTCCTCTGGTCATTTCCCTCCTCTAATATAATGTTCTATAAAGTGCAGGAGTAAAATCCATGTCTCTCTATGCTCAGTCACGTGCGTGTGTGTGTGCGTGTGTGTGTGCGTGCGTGTGTGCGTGCGTGTGTGCGTGCGTGTGTGCGTGCGTGTGTGCGTGCGTGTGCGTGTGTGCGTGCGTGAGTGCGTGCGTGTGTGTGTGTGTGTGTGTGTGCGACACCAAGAATGACGAGTAAATTAGAGAGGATGTTGGTGTGCATGAATTGGCATATGTATGAGATGCTATTGATCTCTCCCACCACTTCCTGATAGTGTGAGATTATTCAGCACATCTGCTGTAAGGATGACTTTATTCTGAACAAACATTTAAGTGCAGAATTAACAATGTGTTAATCAAATTGCAAGATAATAGACTTTAAAGGTATGTGGATTGGGAGTGCGGGAACACTGACACTGTACTGTGGGTGGTAGTAGGCAGCATTAATAATCGAACATGATTTTCTTTAAAAAAAAAAAAAAAAACATCTCGACAAATAGAAATGGAATATTTCCAAATAACTTATTGTTTCCTCCACTTTTTTTTTTTTTTTTTTTTTTTTCCCCCCCCGTTTCAATTTCAACCATGGCCTTAATGACCCTCGACCCTCTCTCCGTTTGTCCCCATTTTCTTTTGGTCTCCATATGGTGGCTTTTTTTTTTTTTTTTTTTTTTAAATCATTTCTTGTAGTTGGTTGTGTGTGTGTGTGTGTGTTTTTTGTTTTCCTTCCCATTTCTTCTTGACCCAAGTGTGCAGGAATCCCTTTGACTGATGGATTATATGTGAAACTGAGTGTTCAAATTTGCTGTTCTTTGTCCATTCATCTAACTCTTCAGATATAACACTCACTACAAAATTCTATGCATCAGAGTCGCTCTGGATGGCAGAATATGTAACCAATAAGCCTAATATCTGAATTAAGAGGGAACGGAACGCATGCCTAGTTAAGTGTGAGCACTGAGAATAGATGAAGAATTCTCCTATTGTGGAGAGGGTATGGGGCTTATCAGAAAGCACTCTGACCGGGCCGGATCATGTAGTTCAGATTAGCCAGCTGGACGAGAGTTTATGCAGTCGAGCTTTTCTTAATGAGGATGGAGACTGGAGTCCAGATGGCAGCCATCTTCAAAAAGAAGGCTTCAGTTCCTGGGCTTAAATTACAGGAACAGCTACACTTTGCTGTTGCTGGCGTTTCCATTCCATGTTTGTCTGTTTTTTGTTTCACTGTATGATTAAGTGCTTAATCTGTAACATGAATCATTATATACCATTTTTACAATCCAATAGTCATGTTTAAATGTTTTGAGAGTTATAATCCTGAAGCAGGCACAGTCAGGTGCAGACGTCAGCTTTGGGATCTTGTCTGCCCTCAATACAGTGAACGCGTCATAGGGGGATTTAGAACTGCCGATTTCTAACCGTTTCCAAGCATGTTCAGGATTGTGACCTGAAAAGCAATCAACACTGAATACCTTGTCATCACATGTATTTACATGTACAGAATTAAAAATCATCTTTTAAACACCATGCTCAGTTAGTGTGCTTTGTTGGATGCATTTAATAATGCAAAACTGCCTGCTATACCTACAGACTGAGAAAGGATGTGTTGGGTCATCACAGGCTTCTTTTTCTTAATATTTCCATTGCTTTTGTATGTGTTTAAAATTACATTTGTCCTAGTACTGCCCACAGAGGTTTCCCTTAGAGCGCGAATGAAGTGGGGGTCAGATGGTCTGATTGTTTATTCTCTTGTAATCATCTTACTTGTTTACATAAAGATCGGTCCTTATGAAATTTCTTCGAGAAAGGAGGGATCCAGCTTTCATTACTATTGTTTGGGTGGGGGGTGGGGGTTGTCCTTTTACTTTTATCTTGTTTTTCCTCCAATCATATTTTGCCATTACAATCAGTGTTTTAAATTTAGATTTCATGACTCCTGTCTTATCTTTGCCACGTAACTGCCAAATAAATATCTAAATTTGTCGATTTGATTCTTCAAAGTTGATTATTTTAAACACAACATCTAGAACCAGCCCTGGTGTAGGTACCTGCTCACGCGTCATTTGTTTCTGAGCCCACTTTAATTCACGGGTTTTTCATTCCTGTTCGGCAGGCCATGTTAGAAAATGAGGGGGGGGGGGGGGTGCAATGCAATGCAAAGTGTAATTCGGAAACCGGATTCACAGTGAGAGACATGGCCGGCCTTTGATAACCCAGTTAACTGCACTGGGGGGGACGACAGTGACAACCTTGTGGAGAATGGGACTCGAACCCCCAACCTTAGGATCAGCGATCCAGCGCCCTTTATCGCTAGGCCACCACTGGCCTTTTGCATACATGAATATATGATACCATAATTCTGAACTGATGTTCTGCACATTAATACCTTGTGTCAGGAGCAGGAATAAAATGTTCTCGACATGTTTGTTACTTCAAGCCAATCATTTTCGAATGTAGATTCGTGTCCCTCGGAAAGCAGTTACAAATTGCCCCTAGGCGTGATTGTGAACGATTGTGTGTATGTTGTCCCTGTGATGTTTTGGCATGCTGTTCAGGGTGTACCCCACCTTTGCCCAGTGTCGGCTGAGATAGTCTCCCTGCTTGTCCTAAACGAATTATGTGGTTCAGTGTGTCGGGCAGAATAGACACATGACCTCTTGTATCCTATACTGTACCTGGGACAATGTCTCTTTAAACATAGATCAGATGTGAACGGGCGGTTGTGGTGGTGTTCGTTTTCTTGACCGCTTAGTCCTAATTGGGGTCGGTGGTGTAGTGCTTCGGGTGCTGTGCTCATGGTCGTGAGGTTGTGTGTTCAAATCCCAGTTAGACTCCCACTGTGCTAAGACCCCTGGGCAAAGTCAGAACCACAAATGTGCCTCTGTTCACCCAGCAGTATAAATGGTTACCAGTAAAAATAGACTGGGAAGGAAACCTGCGATGAACTAGCGTCCCGTCCAAGAGGGATCGCGTCACGCTATGGAAACCGGGGATCTGCATCGGCCTGATGAGCCACTATGGCTCAGGTGTAAAAATCCCAGCGGACTTTACCTTAGCCCTAATTAGGGCATAGTGGGGCTGGCGGTGTAGTGGTTAGAGTGCTGGGCTCATGATCAGGAGGTTGTTAGTTCAAATCCCACTGAGACCCCCCCACTGTGCTGAGACCCCTGGGCAAGGTCTCAACCACAAATGTGCCTCTGTTCAGCCAGTACTATAAATGGTTACCAGTAAAAATATACTGGGAAGGTAACCTGCGATGGACTTGCGTCCCATCCAGGAGGGATCGCTTCACGCTATGGAAACCGGGGATATGCATCGGCCTGATGAGCCACTATGGCTCGGGTGTAAAAATCCCAACGGACTTTACCTTAGTCCTAATTAGGGCATAGTGGGGCCGGCGGTGTAGTGGTTAGAGTGCTGGGCTCATGATCAGGAGGTTGTGAGTTCAAATCCCACTGAGACCCCACTGTGTTAAGACCCCTGGGCAAGGTCTCAACCACAAGTGTGCCTCTGTTCGCCCAGCAGTATAAATGGGTACCAGTAAAATATACTGGGACAGTAACCTGCAATGGACGAGTGTCCCATCCAGGAGGATTTGAGCTCCTGGTTGCTTCACGCTACGGAAACCGGGGATAAGCACAGTAGGCTCGGGTGTAAGAACCCAACAGACTTACCTAATTAGGGCACGGGGAGTCTGGCACCTATCTCAGCCGACTCTGGGCGAAAGCAGAGTACATCCTGGACAGCTCGTCAGGCATCAAAGGGCAGAAACAGACTGCTGGCAGCCCATTGGCCTTCTCGTTATGAATTAGAGCAGTGGTTCTTTTCCATGCCTCTCACCACAGACAGTGAGAGACGTGGCTGGCATTTGATAACCCAGTTCGCTGCACTGCGGGACAACAGTTCTCTAACAGGGCTCTAAAAATTTCAATCTCAGGATAACACTATTTTAAAGTGATCATTTTCTCTCCTGCTGCCACTCTCATTTGTTTACAAGCGGATCACCGGCCTTCCCACGACATATTTGTTTCACTGAATGTATTTATTAGTTTTGTGCCGATTCCTGTGGTTAGAAACGGGTCACTGTTGGATTCGGGGGCAATTACCTCATGCTTTGCATTAACAAGAGCGATGTTTCAAATAAAGTCCCAGTAAGAAAACAGTATTAAAGCAATACCAGTGTGCATGGTACACTAACTCCCAGCACAACACCCAGGCCATGTCTCGTCTTCATTGCTCTACTGAGAATGACTCACCACCTCCAGTATATCTGATATCTAATACCGGTGATGGTTTGCTTCCACTGATGAACCGGAAAGTTGGATTCAAGTCTGTGGGCGGCGTTAGGTACTGTATGTCATTGTGTTGACATTTCAAAATAGGAACAGCTCAATGGGTGTGCCTTTTGGAACAATAAATAGGAATGTGGGTGAATCCATATCTGGAGGTCTATAAGTAAGAATAAGGAATTTGCGATCGAAGGTAGATGATTTTATCACTATTTTGGGTTATGGGGTAGCCATGACGTAATGGTTACAGAAGGGTGTTTGGGACCGAAAAGAAAGATTTTTTTTTTTTTTTTTGGGGGGGGAGTACCTTCCCTTTCTCCTCCCTTGTAGTTGAAGTGCCTTTCAGCAAGGCGTTTAAATGGTGCGAGGACATTTGCTCACAGGACAAATGCTCACAACCTTAATGAAAAAACTGACATTTGCTCACAATATCTTTTTTTTTCTTTGTTCTAATGAATGCATAATACAAAAAGATCACAATGTGTTTTAAAAATTCTTTATTCTTATAAATACATAATGCTAATTTAACTCATTATACATTAGGGTTAGGGTTTAGGGTTTAGGGTTATGGTTAGGGTTTAGGGTTAGGCTTAGGGTTAAAATTGAACAATTTTTTTTTATGTTGTGAGCAAATGTCTGGTTTTTCATTAAGGTTGTGAGTATTTGTTTTGTGAGCAAATGTCCTGGAACCAATACAAACCTCTGACTGCTCTCCGGGTGCCACAATTTGTGGCAACCTCCTGCTCCTTGTTTGTGCTCACTTTGGATGAGTGAAATGCACAGGCAAAATTTCCCTTGTAGGATTGGCATAGTATCTAAAAATAATACCAAAAAAAAAAAAAAAAAAATCAAAACTTTGTTTTTGGGATTTTGTTTTTGGTAAATATACAGCCTGGGAAAATTATCCAACCATCGAGTTGGATTACAGAATTAAATATAAGTGCTTGTGACCCATACTGCTTATGCTAGCTTGGTAAAGGTAGGTAAAGTCTGTTGGGCGTTTTTACACCCGAGCCCAGTGGCTCATCAGGCCGGTGCTTATCCCCAGTTTCTGTAGTGTGACGCGACCAGAAGCTCAACTCCTCCTGGATGGGCCGCTCATTCAACACAGGTTACCTTCCCAGTATATTTGTACTGGTAGCCATTTATACTGCTGGGTGAACAGAGGCACACTTGTGGTTAAAACCTTGCTCAGGGGTCTTAGCACAGTGGGTGGGGCCAGTGGCATCGTGGTTAGGGTACCTTTCTCATGATTGGGAGGTTGTGAGTTCAAATCCCACTGAGACCCTCACTGTGCTAAGACCCTTGGGCAAGATCTCAACCACAAGTGTGCCTCTGTTCACCCAGCAGTATAAATGGGTACCAGTAAAAATATACTGGGAAGGTAACCTGTGATGGACTAGCGTCCCATCCAGGGGGAGTTGAACTCCGAGTTGCTTCACGCTACAGAAACCGGGGACAAGCACCGGCCTGATGAGTTGCTACGGCTTGGGTGTAAAACGCCCACGGACTTAGTATAGTGTGTGTGTGTGGGGGGGTGTAACTGGGATTCGAACACACAACCTCCCGATCATGAGCCCAGCATCCGAACCACTACCCCACCAGCCCCACTATACTAGCTTGCCAGTTAACACATTCTAGCTCAATAACTTTGACATATGGACTCGAAGTCATTCTCAGAAGTCAGCAGTCTTGAGATATCATATCCAGGTCAGGTTATAGCCAGGAGCTCGATTCAGAGTATATAGTGATGCCATTCATGAAGGAGTTAACTGTCCGAATCAGCTCACAGTTCTGTAGAACTCGTTAAAAACGATAGATAAATAGATAGATATGAAATTCTCCCACTGAAACCATAACAGTAAAGTATACGCATGCCTCTGTAATGTGATTAATCACACGCAATGCAACTGCAGTCAGTTGAATCCAATTCATCTTTATGAACAGGTAAATTGCTTTGCACAGCATAACCATTCTGAGTTCTCTTTTGTGGGGACGTGAAGAATAGACCCACAGTAGGGTGCATCAAAGACATTATCAGGAAAACTACAAAAAAAAAAAAAACCAATATTAATTTTTAGTCTAAATGATGAAGACATTGTAAATACAGGAATATCAATTTCAGGATACTTGGATTACTAGGATGACCAACAGTGAGATGTTTTGGAGTAGAAAGAGCGACGGATCTGACTCGATGGAAAGGTTAGTAGTATTCAATGTGGTATGTGGTGCTTGGGCGGCACGGTGGCGTAGTGGTTAGCACGTCCGCCTCACAGCAAGAAGGCCTGGGTTCGATTCCCGGCCTGGGCGTTTCTGTGTGGAATTTGCATGTTCTCCCTGTGCTTGTGCGGGTTTCCTCCTGCAATCCAAAGACGTGCACTGTAGGTTAATTGGCTGTAGATTCTCTCCTGCAGCGGCACTGGAACCCAGCTGTATTGGCATTTGCCTTTCCATTGGATCCTTCTGGGGGGGGGACTTGCTGCTTGGGTAACAGCCTGTCCCTCATTACTCCCTACCCAGGCTCTGTGCACTGGGGGGTATCACCAGCTGGGATAGCAGCCATAGTCCTTCGGGACTGACGGAGGCCTACCATGTGGTGCTTGATGAAAATGAATAAAGTAAACACAACCCATTTATCAGTCACGCCTTGTACTTAAAAGATGAACTACCTCTGTGCAGCATTTAAAAAGCATGTCCAGCAGAGGCTGCTCTTCCTACTTTACATTTCTTGCTGAATGCTTAGTTTGTCCTCTTTACCTCCCTCATGGCCAGATCCCTTTACATTCATGCATAAAACTCTTAGGCTTGTCTCCTGTCTGGAGGCTTACTAATGAGTCCGCAGTCAGCCCTGAGAGAGGCGGCGGGTGTGTGTGTGTGTGTGTGTGTGTGTGTGTGTGTGTGAGGGGGCAAGCGTCTGCAGCCATCTGTATATGAGTGCACATTGCTGTGTGTGGACAGACAGCTCCACCCGCCCACCCGGATGACCACCTGCCTCTCCTTGCATCATTACCTGTCAGCTATGTGGGTCACTGCTGTGTGTGTGTGTGTGTGTGTGTGTGTGTGTGTTTGGCTGTCCTTAGCTACCTGCCTTGACTGCAAAATGCAGTCTAACGTTACTTCTGGTGATGCTGAAAACAGAAATGGTGCTGTAACATGATGCTCTGTTTTAATCTTTCATTTGTGGCACAGTAGATACTGCAGTATATTGCATTCAAACGCCACAGTTCTCAGAATCGCCCTATAAACACACACAAAGCTTCCCGCTGAAAAGTAGGCGAGTGTTCATGTTTTTGTCAAATGAGGTCAGAGGTTGACTATAGATAGTCTGAGACTGGGCTAACAACGAAATAGCAGAGCATGAGGAATGAAGAGGAAAAGGAAAGGATGCTGCACCCTTGCGCACTCCCCAAGCCCCCCAGCTCGTCCATCACTCTGTCTGGCACTTGCTGAGGACTTGAGAAGGAGAACTCAGCAGGATGAATCATGGGATTTTCACTGATCTGAGGTCACGTCTGGTGCTTTGTGTAAAAAAAAAAAAAAAAAAAAAAAAAATGCTTGTTAAAAACAAAATAAAACAAAACATGAAATTGACCTCACATCAGTTTTTAAATAGTGCTGGTGCCACTGGCCCACATCTTCAGTGGCTCATTTGCACTACGTACTGCGATAGAGCCTGACTTTGCCCTCAACAGTCCTTGTCAAAAGAGCTACACTGCTCATGGCTCATATTTTCATGCATCACAACACTGACCTACTAAATCAAACAGATCTTTCAACATGACAAGTTCAGTACTGTTGCGCAGACATAATTCAGTTTATGGTAAACAATCTGACGAAGACTAAAACACATCCGAAATGTAACTTGTTTCACGTGTACATTGTGCATTTTTAATCGGGGTGGTTTGTTTATTTTGTAAAAGCAGGCTCCTTTTGAAAGTAATGTTGTCTCTCCTTGAACCAGATGGTTGGTCAATAACCTGCAAGAACAGGACCAGCATCTACACCCAGCCCTGAATCTACCTGAGCCATCCATCTATACTACAGTCGTAATGTGTGTGTGTGTGTGTGTGTGTGTGTGTGTGTGTGGACAGATGTAGGATACTGGGAACTGGCACTAATTCCCCTGCTGTGTCCAGATCCACGGCCTGAGAGCTCTTCCAGAAAGGAAAAAAAACCCAGAAAGCATTTAATGCTGGACATTATTAATCTGTTTACCCATCTGTTTCTGTGCCTTCTGGTCTCCAACAATTATTGCCTATATTATGGGGGTCGACTAAAAAGTTCATAGTTCATAATAATCCATTTTACCATCAGGATGAGAGCTTCTATACCAAGGAGATTAAAGTACTGGAACACCGATGGAAGCTACACCGATGTAGAGAGACTGTGTTGACAAATAAACCACCTTTGAACAATTATGATCATTGCACCATGGTCAGCTGAAAAGCTTTCAGCCCATTCTGTATAGTACAGCGATCCCTCGCTACTTCAAGCTTCAGTTTCTGCGGCTTCAGTGCATCGCGGGTTTTTCAAAAATATCCTTCGAAAAATAAGGAAATGAAGGAAAAATAGGGGGAAAATTAAGAAAAATGCTGTAAAACAAGGCCAACTATGTAGACACACCCCAAACAAACAAACAAACAAAGAAAAACAACCCAAAACCTCCCAACAAAACTATTTACATTTTTATGTGAGGTGCGCATCCATGTATGTGTGTGTGTATTCATATTTTATTTACATCTTATGCATTATTTTTGAATATTTAATTGTTATTATAAGCATTTATAGCATTGAATATGTATTTATTGATATTATATACACATATATATGTACGTATACGTCAGTCAGGGGTTTGATCCTGCTTCGCGGAAAATGGCGGTCGCGCGAGGGGGGTATATTGGTGCCCATTAACCGCGGAAAGTGAAGGATCCCGGTACTGTATTTGCTATTTACTCATTGTTATAACTTATCTGCCTTATTTCTGCTTTCCCTCTTAAAAATCTAATTTAAATAAGGTAAAAAGGACGTGTACCATTTGAACGTCTTTCTACTCTGGAATATCTGCTTTATTTGAGATTAGTGTATTTTAATAGTTAGCATCCTTGGCACGGGTAAAGACTGGATTAAGATTAAATTAAGATATAATTAATTTATTCAAAAATATTCAGATTAGTTTAATTCAGTCTGTCTACAGCAAAGCATGTCCTTTCATTACCTCCGTTGCAGCACAGAGTGCATATTTTTAATGAATGCATGGTTGGCTGGCAGCCTCTACAACAACACAATAGTTGGCCAATGCGATTTTACGCCATATTATGCTTGTCTTGTCCTATCATTTGCAAGATGAAGCATGGAGAAGTAGGATGATGGAGGAATTGACGTAACACAAGCCGATTCTCAGTTTTCTACAACTGAATTATACATGAGTGTTTTATGTGGGATATTCCTAGTTAAAGGTAACACCCATTGGCCTGTCAATTATTATTATTATTTTTTTAATCTCTGTTTTATTCCATTAATGGCTCATCATAATAGGGCAGTGGTGGCCCGGTGGCAAGGTGCTGGATTACTGATTCTAAGGTTGATGGTTCAAGCTCTACTGTCAACGGTTGCTGTCCCCCCAGTGCAACGAACTGGATTATCAAAGGCCGGCCATGTCTCTCACTGTCTGTGGTGAGAGGCGTGTAAAAGAACCATTGCTGACCTTCCACAAGGGTAGCTGCATAGTCGAACAGTGTGTTTCTGGCCTGTGATAGCCATGGTGGGAAAAATTCCCTCTCCATGACCCTAATTAGAATTAAGTGGTTCAGAAAATGAATGAATTTCTTTCATTTCTGTCATTTCATTAGTAATAAAAAAAAATAATAACGTAATAATGGTGCACGAAAAAGGAAAATCAGTTCATATGTCTTTGTGTGGGCAGAAGCAAAGTGTTTTTGTTTCCAGTGTAGGCTTTTTTTTCTGAGGATGATGAGCCATATCGGACCATTTGCATCTTAAAACTGTGCCCACACTGCGTGAATGCATACATACTGTACATATTGTACATACATACATACACGCAATACCCAGTGTATACAGGGCAGGCTGTGTCATGCTAGACTGCTCCCACTGCTGGCACATAAGGAAATATTTACTGACATGCAAGCACACACACAAACAGACATACGGAGGAACACTGAGCTACTGTGCTGCACAGAACGGTAGTGATATCTGGTTGACTGCATATTCATTAATTATTCACATTCTCAGTCCTTCACTCAAGGCAACAAAGTAATTGTGGGCCATTCTGGGAATGTACATGCCCTATATAACTCGCACAACATGGCTATGGACTCTACGACCGCAAAAGCATAGTTTTATAATTATTCCTAATTTGGGTGGCTGGGAGGCTGGCACTCATCTCAGCCAACTCTGGGCAAGTGCACAGTACACCCTGGACAGTTTGCCATGCCATCTCAGGGCAGAACACGCTGGCAGCAAGGCAGCCTACGGTACTCTTTATGAAAGTCAGCAATGTTTTTTTATTTTTTTTCATGAACCTCGCGCCACAGACAGTGAGGGACTTGGTCGGCCTTTGATAACCCAGTTATCTGAACTGGGGGACAGCGGTGACAACCTGGTGATAGTGGGGCTTGAACCTCTAATCTTGGAATCAGTAATCCAGCACCTTACCACCATGCCATGTTTTTGATTTTCAAGTGATTGTGTGGGGCAGTGATGGCCTAGTGGTATAGGGTGCTGGATCACTGATCCTAAGGTTTGGGAGTTCGAATCCCACTCTCCACAAGGTTGTCATAGCTGAAGTGTGCAAAAAATGCTATAGAAATATATTGGGAGCGAAAAACTCATAATTTAAAAACAAATTTATGGAGGAAAAAAAAAAAAAATCACAGGTACAGATTACAGTCATAAAAATATTTTCTGGTAAGTTTTCCTGATTGACTTGCAGGGCCGACCACAGTTCTTCTGCAGACTCTGTCTGTTGTGGAGACAGTTGCGTGGTTAAAACTGGTCTCATATACTAGTAGGTTCTTTCACTTTCTTTACTGACATAAACATGTGTGTGTGTGTGTGTGTGTGTGTGTGTGTGTGTGTGTGTGTGTGTGTGTGTGTGTGCATTTATAGTTTGTATCCCCAACACACGTATACAGTACATGCATCAGGAATACATTCGAACTCTGTATGTGGTTGGCTGTTACTTGTTTGGAGTTTTGCTTGAGTTTGCTCCAATGTCAGTTGTTATTTGCTCTCTGAATCAGACACAAAGACATGAACTCCCAAAAGGACAGCCATCGATGTGTCATGTTTGCTGAGAGGAAGGAGAATCAGTGACATTGGAAGGCACCCCCCCCCTACACACACACACACACACACAAACAGAGAGCGAGAGAGAGAGAGACTGCACTTTATGTCTGGGAAATCTTATAATATAATCTATATTGCACATGCGCACAGATTCTGTCTGTCTGTCTTCCTTTCGGCTTTTTCCCTTTTACTCGGGAGTCGCCACAGCGAATCATCTGATTCGCACGTTTGATTTGGCAGAGGTTTTTACGTCGGATGCCCTTCCTGTCACAACCCTTTATAGCAAGGGACAGAAACACGTTGACGACTTTGCAGCTACTCTTTACGAAAGTCAGCAACGGTTCTTTTACATGCCTCTCACCATAGACAGTGAGAGACATGGCCCGCCTTTGATAACCCAGTTAGCTGCACTCGGGGGGGGGGGGGGGGGGGTCAGTGACAACCTTGTGGAGAGTGGGACTCGAACCCCCAACTTTTGGATCAGCAATCCAGCACTCTATACCACTAGACCTGCGCACAGATTATGACACAGTTAAACAAATGTCAGTATGGCACCTTCGTACGACCTGGAAAGAGTCGTAGCTAGTAAACCAGATCACACAGCCTAGAAGATTCTCGAGTACATTCTACGATCACCGCACCGTCAATAAGAGTGCTATGTTCTGTAAGTTCCATGACCTGCTGCTTGTAATTGCAGACAAACATGTACTGCTCAAGTGTCTAGGCTACAGTCATCCCCAGGCTGAAGCAAATTTCCAGCATTTCCAGCATAACATACGATCTGAACAGGAGTGCAGGGTTACGAGGACCTCAACAGAATGTGTACTGGAAAAAAAAAAAATCACGCAACATTCCGCAGTATTCGAAATCCATTCGCAGAAAAAACATCCTCCCTATTGGTCTCTCTCTCTCTCTCTCTCTCTCTCGCTCTCTCTGTGTATGTCTTTTTTAAATCTCCTTTTGGGTCTGTGCAAGATATCTCCACCCTGGAAGGCTATCTGGTAAATATCGTAAAAGGATGAGTTGTGCGTAGTAAAGCTACAGCACATCCAGTGTGACTACTGTGTATCATCTCGGCCCACTTAGGGAGGAGCACATCAGCTTAGAGAACAAGTCTAAAGGATCTATTATGCATAACTCAAATGAATGCACACACGCACACACACCATACCCAACTTGTTGAACTTCTTATACTTTATTCCATCTGCTGTCTTACTTTCATTTTCTGTTTTTTTTTTTTTTTTTTTTTTCACTCTTCCTTTCTCATCTCCGCTTTGCCTCTGCTGTGCTGAGGTGTGGTGTGGTGTATAAAACAGGTCAGTTGGGAACGTGTGGTGAGGGGGAAGATGCTAACACGAGCCGAAGTGTGATGCACTCTCTTACATAAACACTGTGGAATGGCTGTGGGCCACCCTCCCACTGGCCTCTGCTGTGTCTAATATAAAAGCTGATGTCATGTCCTTGTATTCTTCCAATTACTGCTATATATGTATACATATATATATATATATATATATATATATATATATATATATATGTATATATATATATAATTTTTTTTTTTTTTTTTTTATCAGAGCTATGCGTGTCTACATTTAAGGACATGTACAGTATGTGAATAAAGAGTAGACATCACGCAGGTTGTCAGTAGGCGTTTGAGCAATCTGATTTACACATTTCGGAAAGAAAAATGATTATTATCACATATTGTAAAGGAGAAAATAATACTGATTCTTTTTTAATACTGATTTGAGTCAACACAATTTTGGTAAATTTTGGCAGAAATGTTGCATAGTGTTGCCTACACTTCACCACCCACACCAGAAGCCCACACTTTTGAAACATCACTCAGCCTTTGACTAAGGCTGCTTTTCTCTAATGGGCTCTACAGTGTATTAAACATTTAGCATGATTCAAACCACAGTGCTGTTCGGGATGGTAGTTGATTGGGGTTTTACTGCAAAGATGACACAAGGCTTCCTGACAACTCAGGGTTGTCATCAGATCATTACACCCTCTAATACTGATGCACGGCTGACATTATATTATGGAGCTGAATGTGTTGTGTGAGAGCGCATGATTAAAAATTACAGTTACATCATCAGCTAGTAGTATTGTGAGCTTTAACACTGCACACACTCACTCTCGCATCTGTCAGACCGCTTAATCTTATTAAGATCATTGAGACAACATGCAAACGTCACAAAGAAATGTGTGACCACAGGACTCAAACCTGGGACCTTTTCTCTTTGAGGCAAAAATGGTAACTACTACACCCTGCAAAAAGAAACTGTATGTAAAAGTTTGTATGTTATGGGGAATATCTGTACTTTAATTATAAAAAGACAAAGTATCACATGCCCGACAATCATGATATTCCATGAATACCATTCATGTACACTGCAAAGCCAAAAATAAAGAAATAATTAAATAAAGAGCCTCTGAATAATTATCGCAGTGGTTCAGGACCCAAGAGGAACGGTGAGGTTATAGGGGGCAGAGATAAAGAAGGTGGTGGATTTTAAGTACTTAGGCTCAACAATCCAGAGCAATGGAGAGTGTGGAAAAGAGGTGAAGAAGCGTGTGCAGGCAGGTTGGAATGGTTGGAGAAAAGTGTCCGGTGTGACGTGTGATAGGAGAGTATCGGCAAGAATGAAAGGAAAAGTGTACAAGACGGTGATGAGGCCAGCGATGTTGTATGGTTTAGAAACAGTGGCCCTGGGGAAAAGACAGGAGGCAGAGCTGGAGGTAGCAGAGATGAAAATGTTGAGGTTCTCTTTGGGAGTAACGAGGATGGATAGGATCAGGAATGAGTACATCAGAGGGACAGCACATGTAAGAGGTTTTGGAGACAAATTCAGAGAGGCTAGATTGAGATGGTTTGGACATGTACAGAGGAGGGATAGTGAGTATATTGGTAGTAGGATGCTGAGGTTGGAACTACCAGACGGAAGGCCAAGATGAAGACCAGAGAGGAGATTTATGGATGTGGTGAAGGAGAACATGAAGGGAGTTGGTGTAAGAGAAGAAGATGTCGAGGATAGGGTGAGATGGAGGCAGGAGATTCGCTGTGGTGACCCCTGAAGGGAACAACCGGAAGGAGAAGAAGAAGTGGTTCATATGTTGGCAACCATTATTTTAACCAGAACTGATGAGTGAGTAGCTTCTGATTTTATAAACAAGCATGTTTGAAGACATATCCCTTGGTCATGGGAAAGACATTACTGCATTTCAATTATTTGTCAGTATCAAAGAAAAGAAATAAATACAATTCTTGGTGAAAGTATTGGAATTGGGTAAGAACTTTGGAGGCAGCTATGGCCAAATAGTTAGAAAGGCAGGTTTGGGTCCTAAAGAGGAAAAATGTTTGGTGCTGAGGAGAGTGAGTAGAACCTTCTCTTTCCTGGACCTTCATGACTGAAGTGACCTTTAAAAATAGACCTTACCGCCAACTGCTCTCTGTATGCTGCAATGTGTGGCAGCCCACTGCTCTGAGGGGCCGGTGGTTTAGTGGTTAGGGTGCTGCGTGCATGATCAGGAGGTTGTGAGTTCGAATCCCACTGAGACCCTCACTGTACAAAGACCCCTGGGCAAGGTCTCAACCACAAGTGTGCCTCTGTTCACCCAGCAGTATAAATGGGTACCAGTAAAAATATACTGGGAAGGTAACCTGCGATGGACTAGCGTCCCATCCAGGAGGAGTTGAACTCCTGGTTGCTTCATGCTACAGGAACTGGGGATAAGCACCAGCCTGATGAGCCATAAGGCTCGGGTGTAAAAACCCAACAGACTTTACCTTTTTATCTTACCACTGCTCTGAGGGTGTGTGTGCTCGTACTCACTCTGTAGGGGTTAAATACAGAGCCAAAAATGTTCCTTGTGGGTATCAACATCAAAATAATAATAATATAATAAAACTGTCTGATGTATTGTTAAAACTTGGAATGAAGGTTGTGAGGGAAAAATCTTGAGTGACTGTAATTGGGGATCAACTTGTTTAGTGTGGGGCCGGTGGCGTAGTGGTTAGGGTGCTGCGCTCATGCTTGGGAGGTTGTGTGTTCAAATCCCAGTTAGATCCCCTCTGTGCTAAGACCC
Organism: Plotosus lineatus; assembly: GCA_024760905.1. Lineage (NCBI taxonomy): Eukaryota > Metazoa > Chordata > Actinopteri > Siluriformes > Plotosidae > Plotosus > Plotosus lineatus. The sequence goes on along the minus strand of CM045730.1, from coordinate 50,047,731 downwards.
CTGGGCAAGGTCTTAACCACAAGTGTGCCTCTGTTCACCCAGCAGTATAAATGGGTACCAGTAAAAATATACTGGGAAGGTAACCAAACTGGACTAACATCCCATCCTGGAGGAGTTGTACTTCTTGTCGCTTCCCGCTATGGAAACCGGGGATAAGCACCGGTCTGATGAGCCACTATAGCTCGGGTGTAAAAAGCCCAATGGACCTTACCAACCTTACATGTTTAGTGAAATAGAATTGTGATGGTAAATGGACAATAGAGCTCATGACTATGTTTAATAGTGAGACTAAGAGCACCCCCATTCTCTTCAAACAGTACACACACATACAGAATGTGAAAACAACTCACATGATCTGGGATAAACAGCTGTGTAGCCATATGAAAACCACTTGTTAGTGACTGTAATCAGGATAAAAGGCTTCAGTGTGCATAGAAGCATAAAGATACTCTGGGTGTGTGTGTGTGTGTGTGTGTGGGGGGGGTGGGGGTGGGGGGAGAGTATCAAGTGATCTGAAAAGCCCTATTCCAGAGTGATGGGTATGTCGGTGTAAGAAAGGAGTCCTATGAAGCGATGGAGGCCACTGTATAATCCTCTGAAGGTAGTGATATGATCCGGGTTTGTCCCATTAATATATTTTTTTCTTCCCTGATGGCACAGATATAAAATTTGGACTCAAATAATGAAAGAGTGGTTCAGGAGGCATGAGGAATAATTTTCACACATGAATTGGCACCACAGTGTCCTGACCTTAACCTTACGGTATGTCTTTGGGAAGCGTACCAGAACACTTTGCAGACAAATTTCCATTGTCAGTGCAAGATCCCGAGAAAACTAATGCATCTATAAATTAAAATAAATGTTATAATGTTGCAGAAGGTTGCAAAAACAATGCCACAGAAAATGTATGCCATAATCAAAGCAAGATGCAGACCTGTTAAATAATAGTGTTCAACTTGGTCTTCTGGCTTGGTTACATAATGTTGTATTCAGCACAAGTCAGGTTTTTAATTTCCTGTAACTTGTATTCTATGATTTGACTTACAATTGATTTTATCAGTCTCTTTTTTGGACATTTTCTGACCCGCTACTAAGCTACAGAATGTCATTTTTGTCGTTAGCACAGTGCTACTACAGTTGGACCACTGCTTACCTTCTCAACCAATCACCTTGCTCAGATTTGATCTAAGTAACATTTTAGGAACTTGATTGACAAACTGATTTGGATTGACAGGTGGTGACTTAAGATTTAGCTATGATGAGGATAAGCATTAGAGGGTGAAAGAAGGTGCACAAAAGCGAGTCTCCAAAACTTTACTGGCTGTGTAAATACAATGGTACCTCACATTAAGAAAACGAAAAATCCAGGTTACGAAACGCATTTTCCTAAAAATTTTTGTCTCTGGATACGAAACAAGTTCACGTTACGAAAGCGCCATCTCAAAAATTCAAACAATGCGCGAGTTGCTCTCCCAGTGGCTATCTCCCAACATCCCACCCCATTGGGTATCTCCCAACATCCCGCCCTGCTGGCCTCCCATTGGCTATCTCCCAACATCCCGCCTTGCTGGCCTCCCATTGGCTAAAAGGGATGACACAGGTCCCTCCCATCAGCTATTATGGAGCTGCATCTCCATAATACCCATGATGCTTTTCATGTAAAGGACAGAGTTATTGTTGTTTTGTGAGTTTTTTGAGTGTGCTCATTGCAACTTTATTTTTTGGCTCAGGCTTTTAACCTTGCATAAACATTTGTAATATTATAACTCTGCTAAGAAGACATGGTCAACACACACGCACACACATACATGCATGTGATTCCCAGTGCGAATGAAAAGAAGAAGCGGGCTCGTGGCATGCAGTTGAGAGATATCGCAAAGGAATATGGCCAAACCCGTCTAACATCAGTACGATATTGAAGCAGAAGGAGGCCTTAAAAGGTATACTTTTATCATTTTTAAAGGGTTTAGGGGTAGTATTGGGGGCCTTGGAATGAATCACACTTTTTACATGTAAAATGCAGTTCAACTTACGAAAAATCCAGGTTACGAAACCACTTATGGAATGGGTTAATTTCATAAGGTGCGGTACCATCGTATAATGTTTTCAAAAGCTTCAGAATTACATCATATCCCAGACCATATCATATCATCACACTTATGATAAGATAACACTTGTGCAATACCTGTCGGTTGTAATAACTCACTCACTCATTCGCCAAACCACTTAACCCTACTTGGGTCATGCGTGGGTTCAAGCCTATGTCAGCTGACTCTAGTTGAAGGCAGATTACACCCCGAACAGCTTGGCCGACCATCACAGAACCAATACACACTGTCATTCACACCCACACCTAAGGCGAATTTAGAACAGCCGATTAGCCTAACGTGGGTGTACTTGGACTGTGGGCAGAAACCAGAATATCTGGAGGTAACTCACACAGGCAGAGGGAGAACATACCTACTCTACACAGAAGTGCCCTCTTCCAGGACTCAAACCTAGGACCTTATTGCTTATGAGACATACATGCTAAGGACTATGCCACCATGCCACCTAGTCTACTGTAAAATCATTTTCAAATATGCAGAAATTAAACTTGTGTTCAAAATACTAGCAGTCAGACATCACCAACCTGATGAATCACAGTTTTTGGTAGAAATGATATTTCTACACGGCAAAAAACTACTAGCAGGTGTAGTAGAGGAATAGAATCCAATAGACCCAACAGTACTGACATGCATGTTGATTGTGTGTACGATAATTGAATCACTAATTGAAAGGGGCGTGTTCAAAATAATAGCAATGTGGAGTTCAATTAGTGACGTCATTCATTATTTGAAAAGCTGCAAAGCCGTCAGCGTATTTCTGTCCCTTGCTAAAAGGGTTGTGACAGGAAGGGCATCCGACGTAAAAACCTCTGCCAAAACAAAACGTGCGAATCAGATGATTCTCTGTGGCGACTCCTGAGTAAAAGGGAAAAAGCCGAAAGGAAGACAGACATTCATTATTTGAAAAGCAAGTGCCAATTATTGTCCATATTTAAGGAGGGATGGCAGCAAATATTGTACATGGGGTTTATAGAACATTTCTCACTGAAATTCTGAGGAAAATGAGTTATTCCAGATATTGTTCAGAGTAACAAAGTACCTTGATTAAAAACTTGATTAGAGAGGAGGAAACATATAAATAAGTGCAGAGAACAATAGGCTGCTCAGCTAAAATGATCCCAAATGCCTTAAAATGGCAAGCAAAACCAGAAAGACATGGAAGAAAGCAAAAAGACTACCATTCTAATGGATTGAGGAATTGCCAAAATGTCAAGGACTCAGCCAACAATCAGCTCCAGGAAGATCAAAGAAGGTCTAAAGTTACCCGTGAGTCCTGTTACAATTAGAAGACGCCTATCTGAAGTCGAGCTATCGGCAAGAAGCCCCCATAAAATCTCACTGCTGAAAAAAAAAGACATGCTGAAGAGGTTACAATTTTCCAAAGAGCACATTGACTGGCCTAAAGAGAAACAGCGCAACATTTTGTGGACTGATCAAGTAATATTGTTCTTTTTGGGTCTACTGGGCTCCTAGATGACCCACAAACACTGAATTCAAGCCACAATGCACTGTGAAGACAGTGAAGCATGGTGGCGCAAGCATTATGATATGGGCATGTTTCTCATACTACGGTGTCGGGCCTATTTATCACATCCCAGGGATCATGGGTCAGTTTGAATAAATCAGAATATTTGAAGAGGTCGTGCTGCCTTATGCGGAAATGTGTGTTCCAACAAGACAATGACTCCAAACACACCAGTAAACGGGAAACATCTTGGTTCCAGACCAACAAGATTGACGTTATGGTTCGGTGGCACGAGCCCTGGATCTTAATCTAATAGAAAACTTGTTGGGTAACATAAAAAATGCAGTTTCTGAGGCAAAACCAAGAAATACAGAACTGTGGACTGTAGTTCAATCATCTTGGGCTGGAAAACCTATTCACAGGTGTCAGAAGTTGGTTGACTCCATGCAACACAGATGTGCAGAAGTTGTCAGAAACAATGTTTATACAAATAAATATTAGTTCAGTGATTCACAGGAAAGCACTTTTCTTGAAATTATTTAAAGGATTAACACAAATTTGATATATATTTTCCTTGTGTTTTAATGTGTAATAGAATGTGTAGTGATCCCAATGCATTTGTGTGTCTGGGAAAAAAAAACTATTACAGTACAGTATTTGGATTTTGAGCTTTATTCACTTTTTTAAACACACTGCTATTGTTTTTGAACACAACTGTATGATTAAACCAAAATATTTTATTTTTTAAAAATGACAGAAGCCACTTGTTCTACTGTTCCTGCTGTCTCACATTTTGAGAAATTCATCAAAAGATACTAATTACAAGAGTCTACTCAATAATATTATTATAGTATATCTAACTCATTACAACCAAATAAGGAAATAAAATCCATTGTGAAAGCAAAATTTTTATTTCAGTAAAAAAAAAAAAAAAGGTGTTGCATGCTCTGGCACTTGACCTGAGTGGAGTCATCTTTCCTGGATTTTGCTGCCAATGTTGATACATGAGGCACACAAAGAGTTTAAATAAATAAAGGCTAGAGATCATTGACATCGAATTGTCCATCAAATACAACTATAGCCTTTTTATTCATGATACTGTGCACCAATTCGAAATAAATCAGTATCAAGTATGGAATAAAACGCAGCAGGACATTCTTTTATAGGACAATAATCAGCAGGACTGTGCACTACAAAACCAAGGCCATCAACAGCTGGGAGCCAAGGAGAATTTTGGCAGTGCTCTATGGGTGATAGAGCTTGCATTCTCTCTATTCTTCCAGTCACATTGACACTAACCAACTGTGGATGCCTCTGAACTCATAAAAACAGAAGTGATCATAGGTGCTTTTCTATAACTTCTAATGTAGGCTGAATTCACATGTTCCTCACAATAAGCATGTGGTGGTCCTCACGTTCCTCTGTTGGTAGTCCTCACTTTCTTCTGTTAGAAGTTGCTGCATGACAGGAGAGTGGAGTAGTAGTTAAGACTTGGTAGGTGATTTGGAGGTGGTTAGAAGTATATAAAAGAACCATTGCTGTCATTTGAAAAAAATATGTTATTGGATTGCTGTCAGCTTGTTTCTGCCCTATGGCGGCCTGGTGAGCTATACAGGGTGTACTCTGCCCTCACCCAGAGTTGACTGAGATGGGTACTAGCCTCCCCTTGACCCTAATCATGACTCAGTGGTCCAGAAAATGAACAATAACACAACCTCCCTTTCACATCTGCTCTATGTTTAAAGAGAAACAGAAAATGAATGAATGACTGAGCAGACTTCTTAACCTTTTATAGCCGCATTTAATGTTGTGAAACATGTTGTGAAACATCTTAGAAAGAAGTTTTCCTGTAATACTTACATTGCTGTATAACTTTTATAAGCAGTCATTCTATCAGTTTCCACAATACCGTAAAAAAACAAAACAAAGATCCTCTGGGCAGTGGTGGCCTGGTGGTAGGGTGCTGGATTACTGATCCCCAGGTTGGGGGTGTTGAAACCCTACTTTTATCGGGTTGTCACTGCTGCCCTCCCAGTGCAGCAAACTGGGTTATGAATGTGTTTTAAGTTCCATCTCAGATTTCTTCTCTTCTGATAAGGTAGCCTTGGATTCTTAGCTGTTTCTGCAGTCTTATTGTGGTGCATAATCAGCAGTAGTTTCGGGCTTCCTTAAGGTTTGAATTGGCGGCAGAACCCAGAAAGTAGACAGTATATTGAAGGTATCCCCAGGTATCAACACAGAGCATTTATTAAAACAAGTTCTTCTAATAGGGGTAATTCAATAGTGTTCTTTCCTTGGTTGAAGTAGAACTATCAGGCCTAAGATCTCGAATATAAACCAGATTGCAGTGATGTGCCTTAAAATCCATGATCATACCAACAAGCCAGACAACATAGTCTCAGCAACCATACAGCACTTACCCTCCACTGTTATTGCAGTCTCAGACGAGGGTGGCTGGAAGACTCCGGAACTGACAATTGACTGTGAAAAAGGCTGATTTCATCTCTGCCTTTGCTTCTCAATACTCTCTTGACTTTCTTACACTAACTGAAACCTGGATTTCCTCACACAACTCTGCTAGACCAGCAGCTCTTTCCTCTGCTTATGCTTTCTCTCATACTCCATGAGCAACCTGGAGAGCTGGTGGTACAGGTCTACTCCTGTCTTGAACTTGGTGCTTCACAACACTTTCTCTGTCTCATCTAGCCATCTTCTCCTTTGAGCTTCATGCAGTAAAAGTCTTTCGTCCAATCAACCTACTCAAGATTGTTATCTACTGACCCCCTGGACCCCGAAGACACTTTCTAGAAGAAATGGACACACTCCTCAGCACTTTTCCACATTGACAACACAACTTTCATTCTTCTGGGAGACTTTAATTTTGCCCCTGACAAGCTACAGTTCTCTTTCCTTCTCCCTTTTCATTACTCTTTCTCTTTAACTTTTTACAACTGCTCTAACAAACACAAAAGAGGAAATCTCTTGGATCTTGTCATCCCTCTCTATTCACAGGCATTAGTTCCACTCCACTACACATCTCTGACCACCACTTGGTTTCCTTCACTATCAACTTACCTATTCTATATAACAATAGCACTCAGTTTTCAATCTCCAATCGACAAAGCCTCCATACTGTATCTCATTCATCTGTTGCTTCCTGTACTCTTATCTTCCTAACCCAGTCTCCTTTTCTTTGCTACCACTTGGATCTGCTACTGACACTTTCCTCTCTTCATTTTCTGCTTCTATGGATCTCCTCTGCCTTTTATCTACATAATTCAAGACTTCTTGTTCTGCTCCTTTGCTCTTGGAGGTGCTCTGAAGCAATCGTAGACAACTGCTGAGAGAAGTGGAAGAAATCTCAACTTGAATCAGATCTGGCTTCCTCCCATGCTCTCCTATGCACATTTTCATTTGATGTGACTTCTGCTAAGACAGCCTTTTACAAGAAAAAGTTGGACACTGCTGCACAAGACCTATGAAAACACCACATCTTTTCATCATTACTCAGTCCATCTGCTCCACCTGCCCCATCCTCCCGGACCACTGAAGACTTTGCTGACTTCTTTGACGGGAAGATTAAACAAATCTGTGAGACATTTACTCTCACCCCAGCTCTTACACTACACAGCGTAGATTCCACTTATCCTTCCCTTGACAGTTTTCCAATCTCACAAATGAAGACATCCAGCAAGTCATTTCAACATGCAATCCTACCACCTGCTCACTGGATCCAACTGCTTTCCACAACACTCGAGAGTATTTCTCAAGACCTTCTTCCATTTACATTCACTATCATCAATAACTCAATATCAACCGGTCTGTTAGTAACACCATTCAAAAGAGCCAGGGTTTTGCCCATCTTAAAGAAGCCCTCTCTGGATCCATCGGACATCAGCAACTATAGACTACTTCTTTCTTTACTTTCTAAAATTCTTGAACGCACTATTTATAATTAAATGTCTTGCTGTCTTTTGCAGAATAACCTCCTTGAAACTAATCAATCTGGCTTCAAAGCAGCACGTTCCACAGAGAGTGACTCCTAGCTGTTACAAAGAAGCTACACACTGCAAGATCAGCCAAGATGTCATCAGTCCTCATCCTGCTAAACCTTTCAGCAGCATTTGACACAGTCAACCTCAAAACTGTTTTGTCCATCCTCAGGAGTCTAGCAATTTGTGGTGCATCATGCCATTGATTTGCTTCCTACCTGGTCACTCATATGAGGTTACATGGAGGGGATCCACATCCTCTTTACAAAACTTTCTGCTGGTGTTCCCGCTCAGTTCTTGGTCCACTTCTGTTCTCTCTTTATACTAAGTTTCTTGGTGATGTCATATCCTCACATGGGTTCTCATACTCATTTCTGCCCAGATCTCTGTGTGTCTGGCAAGTATCTCATCATGGATGGCAGCTCACCAGCTGAAGCTTAATCGCAGCAAGACTGAATTGCTGTTCATCCCAGGTAACTCATCCCTACATCAAGATCTTGTAATCTCGTTGGACAATGCTGTGATCTCTCTTTCAGGCACTGCATGAAGCCTTGGCGTAACCATGGACAACCATGGACAATTGCCTGTCCTCCTCTTCTAATATCACTACTTTCTTCTCTTTAATATTCGAATTATTTGTCCATTTCTTTCCAGTAAGGCCAGTCAGATACTTGTTCTATCCCTTGTCATCTCAAGATTAAATTACTGCAACTCACTCCTGGCAAGTCTACTTTTGAGCACTATTCGACCTCTGCAAATGATCCAGAATGCAGCTGCACAGCTTGTTTTTGACCTTTCCAAATTTTCGTACACCACACCACTGCTACACTGCTATGATCTCTACACTGGATTCCTGTAGCTGCTCTCATTCGATTTAATTCACTAATTCTTGCCTACAAAGCCATAAATGAACCTGCAGCTTCCTACCTCAAAGCACTTATCACACCTCGCACTGAACCACGTTCTCTCAGATCCTCTAGCAATGCTAGACTGATCCCGCCCTCTACAAAGGGACAAGTGAAAAATGTATCTAACTCTTCTCTGTTCCGAAGTGATAGAATGAACTTCCTCTGGACATCCGGACAGCTGAGTCACTGGGTACCTTCATATGATGGCTGAAAACTCACCTTTTTCAGCAGTACTTAGATTAGCACTATGCTGTACACACACACACACATACTCACACACACACACACACACACACATACATACACACACACACACACACACACACACACACACACATACACACACACACACACACACACAAATCACATACATCTACTGACTGAGGTTGGCAGATGGTATACTTACTCTGTGTTCTAAGAAACCTGTATAAGAATATATTCACTGACAGTAACTTTAAAGCACCTCTGTAAGTCACGCTTGATAAGAGCGTCTGCTAAATGCTGTAAATGTTATCAAAGGCCAGCAATGTCTCTCACTGTCTATGGTGAGAGGCATGTAAAAGAACTATTGCTGATTTTCATCAAGAGTAGGCTACATAGCCGTCAGTGTGTTTCTGCAGTGTGATGGCCTGGTGAGCTGTCCAGGGTGTATGCTGCCCTCACTCAGAGTCAACTTAGGTGGGTGCCAGCCTTCACACGACCATGAATGAATGAATGAATGAATGGTCCTCTCTCCATACATTTTCTTATGGCAACAATAGTTTTACTTTATATTTGTTTCATTTGTTGGTACTGTACAGGTATTTGAGTTGTCCAACCACAAGATAACATTGATCAGTTAAACCGCTGTCTCATTTTCATTCAGTCATTCATTTTCTGAACCGCTTAATTCTAATTAGGGTCGTGGGGAAGCTGGTGCCCATCTCAACCAACTCTGGGCGAGGGCAGGGTATACCCTTTACAGATTTCTAGTTCATCGCAGGACCAACACTCACACAACCATTCATACTCACACTTACACCTAGGGGTGATTTGGAGCAGGCAATTAACCTACTGTGCATGTTTTTGGACTGTGGTTTGGGTGTCGTGATTAGCGCATCTGCCTGACAGCAAGAAGGTCCTAAGTTTTATTCCCAGGTTCTGGCATTTCTGTGTGCAGTTTACATGTTCTTTCTGCACTTGTGTGTGGTTTCCACTGGGTACTGAAGTTTCCTCTATTAGTCCAAAGACAGGCACATTAGGTTAATTGCCTGTTCCAAATTGCCCCTGTTTGTAATTGTCAGTGTGAATGGTTGTGTGTTTTGTATTGTGATAGTCTGGCGAACTGTTCAGGGTGTACCCTGCTTTCACCCGGTGACAGTCGGGATGGGCACCAGCCTCCTTGTGACCCTGATAGCATAAAGTGGTTCGGCAAATTAGTCATCAGTGAGTGTATATATTTAAATCTTCTAGATATAATTTGTTAATACAGTATTTAAGTATTGCTTTAAAACCTTAGCATATAAGTTTAAAATAATTCATATTACTTTTTAAAATTTATTGATACATGACTCTGCACCAGTTTCAGGGATTCACTGTGGAATTTAAAACATTCTCTGGGAATTTCTTAATAAATACCATGAAGGCAAACTAAGGAGCTACTCAGCAACTCAATAAAATCAGTGTTGGCAGTAAGCAAACCTTAAGCTTTGAAAGGCAACCTTTTAAATATTTGTTTTCAAACAGAAATTGAATCAAATGTTTAATTCTACAAAGAACAAACAGTCGGCCCTCTACTTACGAAACTAATCCGTTCCAGTGCCTTTTTCGTAACTTGGAGTTTTCGTCAGTTGAACCGTATTTTACATGTAAAATGCATGATTCGTTCCAAGGCTCCTAAGACTACCCCATAAACCCTTTAAAATTTATAAAAGCACACCAATTTTGTATGAAATTTGTGTTGAAAGTAAAAGAAAATCATTTACCTTATTATAAATCTCTCGAACCACCCATGCGACGCTTTAAAGTTCGGGGGTTGCTGGTCTGAAGAACCTTCAACCCCACCCTCCTTCACGAGGTCCTTAAATATGGCGGTTGCTTTTTTCGAAATAATCGCCTCCGTCACTGTATCTCTGCTTTTAATGCCCCCTTCTACTTCAATATCGTTCCGATTGTAGAGGGGTTTCGACCATACTCCTTTGCGATTTCGCTCAACCGCATCCCACTTTCGTATTTTTTTTTATTATCTTCTGCTTCACTTCGATTGATAACGGAGCCCGCTTCTTGTTTTCGGTGTCACCGGGAATCACTTTCTTGCGGTCCATGATGGATAACGAAATATAACACTCTCAAAAAACTCTCAAAAAACTCACGAGCCAACAGTCTTGTTCAACTCTCCTTCACGCATGTGACAAACAGGAAGTATGGGTACATGAATGGGTACAGTTCAGCTCCCTCCTGGCCAATGGGAGGCCAGTGAGGGGGGGTGTTGGGAGACAGCCAATGAGAGAGCAACTCGCGCATTGTTTGAATGTTTGAATGGCACATTTTAATGTTTGAATGGCACGTTTGAGTTTTTGAATGGCGTGTTTGGCGCTTTTCATAAGAAGAAGTTGTTTCGTATACAGAGGACGAAAATTTAGGAAAATGTTTATCATAACCTGGATTTTTCGTATTCGGAGGTTTTCGTAAGTAGAGGGTCGACTGTATATTCTTTGTAGAATTAAATAATATTTAATTCAATTCAGTTTTATTTATATAGCGCTTTTTACACTTAACATTGTCGAAGAAGCAGCTTTACACAGAACAAAAAAAAACAGTAACAGTATGGGCTTACGTAATATAAAAGAATTTAAACATTTCCTAAAACTCCGACACATCCCTTCTTCTTAGTTCCTTTAAAGCAGAACTCACCAACCTTTTGGAAACTGAGAGCTACTTCTTGAGTACCAATTAATGCGAAGGGCTACCAGGTTGATACACACTTCTGAAATAACTAATTTGCTCAATTTACCTTTCATTATATGTTATTATTAATAATTAAATGATATTAATCTATGTGAAGATATCGATTTGATTTTTAAAAAAATAGCAAAAAAAAAAGATGTAGCTCAATGGAGAGTGGCGCTATGGAGCTGCAGGATTGTTCTAAAAATAGAAGTGAACAGGCCTCTCATGTTGTCCTTGCGGGTGACCTGGTGCCCATGGGCACCATGTTGGTGACCCGTGCTTTAAAGGATATTAGAAGGATATTACATCTACGTTTCAGTTTGGAAAAGACTTTGTTGTAGGAGTGTACGCTTCTTCCAGCACAAGTTAATGTGGAGGGTTGTAGATCTGCCGTGAGTATTGGTGCACTATATTTCCCCTCAGTCTCACAGTATTCATCTAAAATTAAAGTGAATGGTCACAGATTATTCATAAGATACAAAAAAAAAGCAATATTATACTGTTTTTCTTTTCCACTATTATGATTCATTTTCTACAGGAAGGTGGTGTAGGGGTTAGCATGTCAGTCTCACTGCAAGAAGGTCCTGTGTTTGAGTCCCAGGCTTTGGTGTTCCCCTGTGTGGAGTTTGCATGAATCAGAATCCTTTATCCCCATCCCACCCCACTCCGTTTAATCACACATACCAAAGACATGCACTTTAAGCTAATTGGTTGTTCCATAATGCCCCTGAATGCAGATGTGACTTCGAATGGTGTGTGCTGCCCTTCGATGATCTGGCAAAACTGTTCAGGGTGTACCCTGTCTTCATCCAATGTCGACTGAGATCCCTAAATGCTGAAGGCTCAAACAGACGTATTTTGAAACAGTGACCCAGGCTGCTGGGTATCTCTATAGGCATGTTGTATTAATTCATGAATAAATACTTTGAGGTATCATCAAATGTAATAATAAGCATGACCAATTAAAAATCACAAAATTATATAATGCCTTGATTCTTATTGGAGGTGTTTCTATAGTAATAGATATGGCTTAGTAATGAAAATATCTCAAGGAGCATGAACTTTTTAAACCCAAGATCCCTATTTCCCTCTGTCAGTCTATCTAACTATAAGAACAAAACCCTGTGAATTAAACTTCATAGCCAGTAAAGGAGAGAACAAAGACTGTTTACCAGATGGGAATGGGGTCACTAACTATTCCCAGTGCTCTGCACTGAACACCATTTAAGGGAATCTACTGCCAGAATGGATAATGAACAGCCAATATAAACATTACCATTTTATTGAAATGCTCCTATATGAAAAAAGAGTGTTTGGAGATCTTGTTAAAATACTGACAATACTTTCACTTATACAAAATGCAGCCGTGTGTGTGGGTGGGGGGGTGGGGGGGCACAAGCCAGTGTCTTTCCCTCACGCCCGTCCCAAGCCCGGATAAATGCAGAGGGTTGCGTCAGGAAGGGCATCCGGCGTAAAACAAATGCCAAATAAAACATGCGAGTCACAACAAAGAAATTCATACTGGATCGGTCGAGGCCCGGGTTAACAACGACCGCCATCAGTGCTGTTAACCAACAGGGTGCTGGTGGAAATTGGACTACTGTTGGTCGAAGACGTCGAAGAAGGAGAGGCGGGAGGCGTGTCCATAGGCAGAGAGCATGGACGTGGTGAAGGAGGACATGAAGACAGTTGGTGTAAGAGAAGAAGATGCAGAGGACAGGGTCAGATGGAGGCAGATGATTCGCTGTGGCGACCCCTGAAGGGAAAAGCCGAAAGGAAAAGAAGAAGAAGAAGAAAATGTAGTTTACTAAGCATATTTATTTTACATGCTATCAAATGTGCAATGGCTCAAGCCATTTCAGGGTACACCTAATATTCATTGCTTTCGAGTGACGGTTCAGGGTCATGGTAGATCTGGAGCCTGTGGGACACCAGGAAACAATGTACCCTGAAGAGAACACACATTTTATTTACACCTAGTGGTGATGTATCACTTCTTCACTTCACTTATCCCTTAACATCCGGGGATGTCGTTTTGGCGCCTTCATGGCAAGATTTGGGCTGATTTTGGCCTGGCGGCGCCCATCCTATCTCCGTAGAAACACACTGACAGCTTTGCAGCCTCCTCTTTACAAAAATCAGCAATGGTTCATTTACATGCCTCTCGCCATAGACAGTGAGAGACATGGCCTGCCTTTGATAACCCAGTTAGCGGCACTGGGGGTGGTGATGTATATAAACATTTTAATGGCTGGCATGTTTTCGGCAGGCGGAGAAAGAAGGGAAACTTTTGCATTTATGCATTACAGCACCTGGTCAGCACACGATATGGCGCCCCTGAAGCAGAGAGAGTTGACAGTGACAACTTGTCCGGGGCTTGAACACCCAACCTTCTGATGAGTAACCTGGATCCTTTTCCACCGAGGGACCACTGAATGAATACTAAACAGAGAAAGTAAACCAAGCTCAGGATTGCACCACGGATCCTGGAGCTGTGAGACAGCAGTGATACAAGCTGCAACAATGTGGGGCTACTACAAATAATATGGTATGCGATTATTCAGCCCCCAAGGAAGGGTATTTGCATAAACACTGCTTTCAGTAGAAAAGTGATTTGTTACGTGCATAGACAAAGTCATAACTATGTTACAGAACCTGTCCAGGAGATCTTGTAAATTGAAAGATCAAATGGCTCGTCATTCCTAAAATAAATTTTCATCAAAAGGCTTACATTAAAAATAAACAATTTAGGATTTAAAACATACCTGCATCTATCTATCTATCTATCTATCTATCTATCTATCTATCTATCTATCTATCTATCTATCTATCTATGATCTTTTCCTTTCGGCTTTTTCCCTGTTTTCCAGGGGTTGCCACAGCGAATCATCTGATTCGCACGTTTCATTTGGCGTAGGTTTTTATGTCGGATGCCCTTCCTGATACAACCGTTTAGCAATGGACAGAAGCACACTGACGGCCTTGCAGCTACTCTTTTACGAAAGTCAGCAATGGTTCTTTTACATGAATTTCACACCATAGACAGCGAGAGACATGGCCGGCCTTTGATAACCCAGTCAGCTGCACTGGTGGTGGTGGTGGTGGTGGTGGTGGTGGTGTGTGTGGGGGTGATAACCTTGTGGAGAGTGGGCCTTGAATCCCTCACATATTTATTCTCAGGGTTGCACTGATTATTCAGGTCAAAGGTCACATCCATGCTTAGGGTTGATTACCTCTGGTTGATGTCATTAATTTGTTCAAGCTCATCATATATATTTTTTTTTGATAAATATACACTTGTGGTGGTCTAGTGGTATAGGGCGCTGGATCGCTGATCCAAAGGTTTGGGGTTCAAGTCCCACTCTCCACAAAGTTGTCACTGTACCACCCCCCCCCAGTGCAGTTAACTGGGTTATCAAAGGCGGGCCATGTCTCTCACTGTCTATGGTGAGAGGCATGTAAAAGTACCATTGCTGACTTTCGTAAAGAGTAGCTGCAAAGTCGTCAGCGTGTTTCTGTCCCTTGTTAAAGGGTTGTGACAGGAAGGACATCCGACGTAAAAACTTCTGCCAAATCAAATGTGCGAATCAGATGATTCACTGTGGCGACTCCCGAGTAAAAAAAGGGAAAAAGCCAAAAGGAAGACAGACAGACACTTGGGAAGTGGTGGCCTGGTGGTAAAAGATGCTGGATCACTGATTCTAAGGTTGTGGGTTCAAGCCCCACTTTCCATGGGTTGTCACTGTCCCCCCAGTGCAGTTAACTGGGTTATCAAAGGCTGGCGATGTCTCTCACTGTCTATGGTGTGAAGCATGTCAAAGAACCATTGCTGACTTTCAACACGAGTAGCTGCATAGTTGTCAGCATGTTTCCACCCTGCGATAGCCTGGTGAGCCGTTCCATGGTGTACTCTGCCCTTGCCCAGAGTTGGCTGAGATGGGTGGCAGCCTCCCCACGATCCTAATTAGGATTAAGTAGTAACAGAAAATGAATGAATAAATCTACACTTTATTACGTTTTTATTCTTAAGAACAAACAAGCAAACAAAAACCCGATACCGTATTATCTTATACCATCGCTGCTTGAGTGGCACAGTGGCGCCCTACACCGCCAGGCCACCACTGCACAACAAATCGGACAAAATAACAAAACTTCAGAAAGCACTACTGTTCACCCTTCTAAAGTGAATACTTTCTAGTGCCACCTTTTGCAGTAATTACAGCTGCGAGTCCCCTTCAATAAGTTTCTCTGAACTTACCGCTGGGATTTTTTCCTGTTCCTCAAGGCAAAACTGCTTCAGCTCCTTCACAGAAGGTTGGAAGGTTTCTGCTTGTGAACAGCAATCTCCAAGTCAAGACCTCAGATTCTCGATTGGATTGAGGTCTGGGCTCTGACTAGGCCATTCCAACACATTTAAAATGTTCCCCTTAAACAATCCAAAAGAGTGTTGCCTTAGCAGTATGATTTTGAGCATTGTCCTTCTGAAAGGTGAATCTCTGTCCAAGTTTCAAATTACAGGCAGACTGATACAGGTTTTGCTGAAGAATTTCCCTGTATTTAGCACTATCTATATTTCCCTTAACATGGGTCAGTTTCCCAGTTCCTGCTGTTGAAAAACATCCCTACAGCATGACCTACCACCACCACCATCATGTTTCACTGTGGGATGGTGTTCTTGTAATGATGGGATGTGTCTGGTTTGTGCCAGACATGGTATGGTAGGCCTATGGCTGTGCTCTGGCTAGTATCCCGACTGGTGATACTCCCCAGTGCGCAGAGCCCGGGTAGGGAGTAATGAGGGACAGGCTGTTACCCAAGCAGCAAGTCCCCCATCTCGGCGCCACCGGAAGGATCCAATGGAAGGGCAAGTGCCGATACGACTGGGTCCAGTGTCGCTGCAGGAGAGAATCTACAGCCAATTAACCTACAGTGCACGTCTTTGGATTGCGGGAGGAAACCAGAGCACCTGGAGGAAACCCGCACAAGCACGGGGAGAACATGCAAACTCCACACAGAAACGCCCAGGCTGGGAATTGAACCCAGGCCTTCTTGCTGTGAGGCGGACGTGCTAACCACTACGCCACCGTGCCGCCAGTGCCAGACATAGTGATAGCTTTAATGGCCAAAATCTTAGCAGACCTGAGCACCTTCTTCTACATATCTGGGTAAACGCCCACATGCCTATTGTGGGGCCAGTGGCATAGTGGTTAGGGTTCTGTGCTCATGCTTGGGAGATTGTGTGTTCAAATCCCAGTTAGACCCCCAGTGTGCTAAGACCCCTGGGCAAGGTCTCAACCACAAGTGTGCCTCTGTTCACCCAGCAGTATAAATGGGTACCAGTCAAATATACTGGGAAGGTAACCTGCGATGGACTAGCGTCCCATCCTGGAGGAGTTGAACTCCTGGTCACTCACGCTACAGAAACCGGGAATAAGCACTGGCCTGATGAGCCACTTGGCTTGGGAATAAAAAGCCCAACGGACTTTACTGTTTAGCTCATGCCTATTGGCAAACTCAAAATGTGCTTATTCACAATAAGGAGAGACAAACTCTTCGGTAAAGCCCAGCTCTATGAAGTGTACAGCTTGTTGTGGTCCCATGCACAGAAACACCAGTCTCTGTTGTGGAACTCTGCAGCTACTTCACGGTTACTTTTGGTCTCTCTGCTGCCTCTCTGATTAATGCCCTTTTTGCCCGGTCTGAGTTAGGCCACCCTCACTTGGCAGGTGTGTTGTGGTATCATGTCCTTTTCATTTGAAGATGACAGATTTGACTGTGCTATGTGTATCATCAGATTTAGAAATCTTTATAACCCAGTGCTGACTTATCCTTTTCAACAACTTTGCCCCTGACTTATTTGGGTCACACTCTTTTGTCTTCATGGTGTGCCACCTCTTGATTAATGGTGTTATAGCCTCGGGCGCCTTTCAGAAAAAGTGTGTTTATTCTCGCAGATCATGTGACACTTAGATTGAACTCAGGACGACTTAATTTCCCTAATTATGTGACTTCTGAAGGTAACTGGTTGCACCAGTACTTTGAAGGGACTTCACAGCAAAGGGGGTGAATATATATGCAGATATCAATTTTCAGATTTTTATTCAAAAAAAAAAATTTATATATTTTTTTCTCATTTTACTTCACCAACTTAGAATATTTTGTGCAGATCCAGTTAATCAGTCCATTTTCTGTAACCGCTTAATCCTAATTAGGGTCACAGGGAGGCTGGCGCCCATCCCAACTGACTTCAGGCAAGGACAGAGTACAACCCTGGACAGCTCACCAGGCCATCGCAGGGCGGAAACACGCTGACGGCTTTGCAGCTACTCTTGTTGAAAGTCAGCAGTGGATCATGAACCTCACACAATAGTCCGTGAGAGACATGGCGGGCCTTTGAAACCCAGTTAGCTGCACTGAGGGGGGAGACAGTGACAACCCTTGGTGAGTGGGACTTGAACTCCCAACCTTAGGATCAGTGATCCAGAACGTTTACCACTAGGGTTCCACTGCCTTGGTTTGTGCAGATTCATCACATAAAATTAAGATTAAAAAAAAACCTTCAATTACAAGTTGTAATGTAACAAAACAGTTAAAAAAACCGAGGGGCTGAATACTTTTTCTATATATAAATTAAGGGGTTAAAAAAAAAAAAAAAAAAAAAAAAAAAAAAAAATATATATATATATATATATATATATATATATATATATATATATATATATATATGTGTGTGTGTGTGTGTGTGTGTGTGTGTGTGTGTGTGTGTATACAGTGACATGCAATGAGGTTGACAGCTGGTGAGGCACTGATTCTTTTCGATTCAGATTTACAAATACAATTGAACTCCAGAGTACATTTATTCATCATTTGACTGACAACAGACATCAAATCAATACATAAGAGAGAAGCAATGACACGACTCTCCACACAGTTAGTATGAATTTTGACATGTGGTGTAATTCAATCCCAGATCATGTTTCCTTCTATTTCAATACCTTTTAAATTAAATTATTTTCAGATGATGTGTTGTTTTATATCTCATATCAGAATTCTTTACCCAAACATATGATACTATTTCATTTGAACTTAAAATTTATTCCAACTGTGTTTGTCTTTCTTTACTTATTACCTCTTGTTTTGATTAGAAGTCCAGATTTGCCAATATTTTCAGCTTGGAAAAGTAATCTCCCATTTTGATAAGTCAGACTGGAAAGGAAATATAAACAACTATAAACAACAAACGAAGATTTTAGGTTGCGCAATCTGTGGGCTCATAACCGCCCTCTGCCATGAGTCAGTGGTACTGTTTGCCTCACCGAGGAACTTTTTTTACTGGGTTTTTATAATTAATCTGCAGCCTAAACCTGCTACAGAAATACATTTTATACATTATCCACATTCTGAAAAGGCAGAGCATATAATCAGAGGGTTTGAAATAATTTCATCTGCGATATATCGAGGGACAGCAATATACTATTTGCATGGCGTACCAACGCAATTTGTGAAAGATTCGACCACACGAAATACAGCAAAGCCCCGCCTCACTGCTCAGCTCCTCCTGTATCTGAACTGGACATATGGAAGTTCTGCAATTCTTTACTGAAAAAGATCATTTTCATATCGAATTCAAACAGTAAAAGGGTTCATAATACAGACAAGCTGACAAAAATTGGCATATATTATAATATTATATCTGTTTAACTGTTTTTCTTCTCAAAATTGACACCAACCCTGAATGCAAGTCACTATATATATATATATATATATATATATATATATATATATATATGCACACACACACACACTCACACACACACACAGAGCTCCCTCACTTACCGCGGTTTATTGGGACCGAGATCCCCGCGCAACCATCGAAATCCGCGAAGGAGGATCAACCCCGCCTACCCCCCTGACTAATGTATACGTACATATATATATATATATATATATATGTATATATATATATATATATATATATATATATATATATATATATGTATGTATGTATGTAATGTCAATAAATACATATTCAATGCTATAAATGCTTATAATAACAATTAAACATTCAAAAATAATGCATAAGACGTAAATAAAATATAAATACACACGCATATTTTGGGTTGTTTTGTGTTGGTTTAGGGTTTTGTTTTTTTGCATAATTGGCCTTGTTTTACTAAAGCCGAATGAATTGAAGCACGACATAGCAAAGGTATATATTATATATGTGTATATTCATTTATTCAGTTGAAACGCTTAAGACTAATTAGGGTCCCGGGAGGGCTGGTGCCCATCTCAGCCGACTCTGGGCGAGAACAGAGCAGAAATATGCTAACGGTTATGCTGCTACTCTTGGTGAAAGTCAGCGTGGGTTCTTATACAGCCTGACATCACAGACATGGCCGACCTTTGATGACCCAGTTAACTGCACTGGGGGGAAAAGCAGTGACAACCGTTAACAGTGGGGCTTGATCCCCCCCCAAACTTGGGTTCAACAATATAGTACCTTACCACTGCTGCTTATATATATATATATATATATATATATATATATATATATATATATATATATATATATATATATATATATCATAAAGAGGGCCTTTGAAAAGTTTTCACCTTTGGATTATTGCCTATTTTGTTATATTACAACCTGTAATTTAAATGTATAAGTATGCAGAATAAAAGCTCATCTATAATTCAAGTTAATTTAAATAGTCTGTACACATCATCATGACTTTGCGGGCTTGGAAAAAGTCTCGTGAAATATCGCGTGATTTACCTTCCAGCTCACCCCGCCCCCACCCCTCGCCCTGGCCCCTCCCCCTCCCTCTCCCCCTCCCCCTCTCTGAACACATGAATTTCAGAGGCTTGCTGCCGAAACGCGAGCACAGCAGTGAGAGAAGCGCTCGGCGACTCCCCTCCCGCTCAACATGGCTACAATTGTCACCTCCACCAGGTTTACGGAAGATTACCAGCTTTACGAGGAGCTCGGGAAGTAAGTAGAGCTCGGCTACTTTCTGTGCCTTTCGGTGCAACTTAAGTCCCGGGTTCGGGCAGAGCCATTGTTTTCGCTCCAAGCCTGACAGCCGCGGAAACGAGTCGGAACTGCTCCTAAACCCACCGCGTTTCCTATCGGTTGAAAGCCCGCGTTGTGAGCTCGGTTCCGGGTTCGGGTGGTGATCAGATGGCGGGTTAAAGCGTTTCGCGTTACACTTATTTCGCTTTCCGACCCGGTAATGATCGTCAGGGCTGCGATCAAACCCCGTACCGGAGCCTCGGTGTGTCAGGAAGCTGTTCGGTTTGTTCGACAGCGGTGTACAGTAAAGCGCGCGAGCTCTCGCGGCAGTCTGGAGGTGTTCCGATCTGACGTCGTCACGATATGATCACGCCGTCCGAATATGGCAGTTTCTCCCGGTACAAATCGACCATTTCAAACGAGAAAAGCTGGTGATGACACCGAGATGGATTGGTGATCTCATACATGTCCGGTTGTATTTGCTGTAAATGCCACACTCCAGAAGGTCTTGGGTTCGATTCCCAGCTCGGGGCGTTTTCCTTGTGGAGTTTGCATGTTATCCGTGTTTGCTGTTTCCTCAGGGTTCACTGGTTTCCTCCCACGGTCCAAAAACATGCGCTGTAGGATAATTGGCTGTTGCAAGTCACCCCTAGGTGGGAGCGTGAATGGTTGTGTTGAGTGTTGGCCCTTCGAAGGCCTGGCCAGCTGTCCAGGGTGTGCCCAGAGTTGGCTGAGATGGGCGGCAGCTGCTCTGCGACCCTAATTAGGATTAAAGCGGTTCAGAAAATGAACGAACGAATGAATGAATGTTGCGCTCGTTTATTTGCATCTTGTATAGACCTGTGCACGGAACTCCATAAAATGCAAATATACAACAGTGCGGATTTGTGTTGCAACAGCATAATCTTGTACATTTCATTGCAGTCTATGAACTTTATAGAGGAATGGCAATACGAACCTAGCAGGACATGATTTGCATTATAATGCGAAAATGTAGCGTAAGGTCCCGTGATCGTATCGTGTTTCCGCTGCCGACATTGGTCTAATTTATGTATAAATGCATGCCGCTGTTTTTCTCTCGTAATGTATGCACAAGCACATGCTTTATTGTATCGTGAACAGAATCATGTATGAATTATAGACGTTTGTAGTTTATATCTGATTTCCTAGTTTGTAATATCTGTATAATGTTATTATTGCAGTGACACGGTGGTGCAGTGATTAGCACGCCTGCCTCATAGCAAGAAGGCTTGGATTCATAGCAAGATTCCCAGCTCGTGTGTTTCAGTGTAGCGTCTGTTATCCCCGTGCTTGCGTGGGTTTTCTCCGGGCACTCCGGTCTCCTCCCACAGTCCAAAAAAACGTACCCAGTAGGTTAATTGGGTGTTACGAATCATCTTTACGTGTGGGTGTGAATGTTTGTGCGAGTGTTTGCTGTGTGAAGGAATGGTGAGATGTCCAGGGTATACCCTGCTCTCTCCCTGAGTCAGCTGAGATAGGTGCCAGGCTCCCCCTATGAACGTATGTAGGATCGAGTGGCTCAGAAAATAAATAAATGAATATTATTTTTGCCGTCAAGTTGTCTTCTATGAATTGTGGGTTTTGTGCCCTGTTTTAGTGGAAATTTCTCTCTTGTGAGGGTGAGACGACAACAGTGGCCTGGTGGTAAAAGCTGCTGGATCACTGATCCTAAGGTTGGGGGGTTCGAGTCCCACTTTCCACAAGGTTGTCACTGTCCCTCCAGTGCAGCTAACTGGGTTATCAAAGGCCGACCATGTCTCTCACTGTCTATGGTGAGAGGTTCATGTAAAACAACCATTTCTGACTTTCGTAAAGTGTAGCTGCACAACCGTCAGCATGTTTCTGCCCCTTGCTAAGGGTTGTGTCAGGAAGGGCATCCGACGTAAAAACCTATGCCAAATTGAATGTGCGAATCAGATGATTCACTGTTGTGACCCCTAAAAAAAAAAGGTAAAAAGTCGAAAGGAGAAGATCTCTCTTGTAAGGGTGAACCAGCAGCTTATTGAAACTGGTAATGCAGGCTACTGGTTTTCAGTGTTTTTTTATTTATTTTTTTTTATTCAAAATAGTAATTAAAATATATGTTCATTACATTTTACATAACATGGTTTACGTTTAGATTTTGATCTAAGTATTAGAATGAAAAACCTGCAGAAATTAATTATTGTACGAGCCAGAATTGCACCGCAGTAATAAATACGTCATGATTCGTCCTGTTCTTGTTTTACTTGAGCTTTAAAGGCTGCAGTCGAACCATGTGTCTTGATTTCTGTCAAACTGAAATTGAACTGCGTGATAGATTGTACTTCATGTTTCAAAAGCTGAAGCAATTTACTGAAAAAAGCAGCTAAAGTAGGAAATGCATGAAACAAGCATGTTCTGACCTCTTCTGTCTGGTGAAAGCAGCTTGCAGTCGCTGCCATGGCGCGTTCCCCTTTTCACGAAATATCCTAAATTCAAAACACAGAAAGCGACTAGAATGCTCCTAAGTTTCAAAAACAATTCCACACATTTTATTTATATATATATATATATATATATATATATATATATATATATATATATATATATATATATATATATATATATATATAAATAAATACAGTAGGCCCTTGACATCCGCGGGGGTTCGTTCGGTTCCGAGCCCTCCCGCGAATCGAGATAATCCGTGAGTTCTATACCCAGATGTAAAACCCAATGTATCACGTCACATGCGCGAATGAGCAGCTGGAAATTAAATTCTATGTATCTATTACATGCGCTAAAATATGCTATTTAAATACATTCTATAGACAGTCTTACTCATTAATACAGTATTAATGTTGTAAAATGTAGTAATGATTAAGAAATTTTTACTCTTATTTTTATTGATGATAAAATATAAACATTATACAGCATATACTGTTGTAAAGCACTCGTTTTAAAGTCTTTTTCGATTATTATTCCAGTACAGTACCTAAATTAATTCTGAGAATGTTTGTGCGTGAGATTTTATGTTCTGTAGCATGTTTAACAAACGATACCAAAAGGATAAACTTTATTACAGTTCATGTCCTTTTACATTGAACTTGGAGTGACGTCTCCAAGATGGCGCTGCCGAGAGGGCGACGTCGCCGAGTTCTCAGAGTCAAATTGTATCTTTGTTCCTTTTAATTTGGTTTATTTGTTTGTTCATGTTCTGCACTATGCTCGTCTATGACCGGTCGACTCTACTACAGCTATGAGATTGGAGTCTTCTGAAGTTTAGCACCTTCCTATCCTGAGCTAATATGCTATGGTAGCTCAGTGCTAGCCTCACCCCGGCTAATAATTAGCCCAGGCGGGAAGGGGCCGAACGACGACTCCAGCGCTTGGGATCGCACGGGATGAAAGCCGGCTGGTGCAGTCGCCTCTGCGCCGCAATCTGAGCATGAAGCTCATCCACCTTTGTTCGGCCCCTCCCCGCCTGGGCTTAGTGTTAGCCGGAATGCGGCTAGCATGGAGCTACCATAGCATATTAGCTCAGAAGTTGAGCATGCTTAATTATATATGCCCGAAGACACTCAGATCTCATAGCTGTAGTAGGGTCGACCAGTCATAGATGAGAATAGTGCAAAACATTAACAAACCAAACAACAAATACAGAGATAAATAAAATAAAACAAAGACTCTGAAAACTCCGCCTGGGCTAATTGTTAGCCAGGGTGCGGCTAGCATTTAGCTACCATAGCATATTAGCTCAGGATAGGAAGGTGCTACCTTCAGAAGGCTCCGATCTCTTAGCTGTAGCAGAGTCAACCGGTCATAGACGAGCATAGTGCAAAACATGAACAAACAAAACAATAAATAAAACAAATTAAAAGGAACAAAGAAACAATTTGACTCTGAGAACTCCGCGACGTCGCCCTCTAGGCAGCGCCATTTTGGAGACGTCACTCCAAGTTCAATGTAAAACAACACGAAGCGTAATAAAGTTCATCCTTTTGGTATCGTTTGATAAACATGCTACAGAACATAACAGCTCACGCACAAACAGTAACTTAGATACTGTACTGGAATGAGATTTCCTTTCGGCTTTTTCCCTTTATCAGGGGTCGCCACAGCGAATAATTCACATGTTTGATTTGGCATAGATTTCTACGTCGGATGCCCTTCCTGACACAACCCTGTAGCAAGGGACAAACACGCTGATGGCTTCGCAGCATACTGATACTGTACTGGAATAATAATTGAAAAAGACTTTAATGCAACAGTTCAGAGGAAACTATCGTTTCTCAGGAGAACGTCTTATTTCTTCAGAAGAGACATCCAGCGTTTTGTATCGCTTAGCCAGAGCAGACGCGCAGCGTTTGAGTGGTATCATAGAGTTTAACTGGCAATTAAAACACACAAAAAAGAGGCTCATTGACAACTTGTGTGCGAATGAGGAAAAGGGGGCGTTACATCATCTCAACCAATCAGCAGGAAGGACTACAGCCATTGGCTGAATTTGAGTGATGTGTCAGTTGCTCGGCAGTTTGAGAACACTCAAACCGTGAGTGCAAAACCGCGAATAGTCAAGGGCCGTGTGTGTGTGTGTGTGAGAGAGAAAGAGAGAGAGAGATAGTGATGTATGGGCGGCACGGTGGTGTAGTGGTTAGCATGTCTGCCTCACCGCAAGAGGACCTGGGTTCGATTCCCGGCCTGGGTGTTTCTGTGTGGAGTTTGCATTGTTCTCCCCGTGCTTTCCATGGGTTTCCTCCGGGTGCTCCGGTTTCTTCCCACAATCCAAAGACATGCACAGTAGGTTAATTGGCTGTTCTAAATTGCCTGTAGGTTCACATCGTGCAGAAGGCAATGGCAAAGCACTGCACTCATCCTGCCAAGAAACTCTCCATGAAGATGATGACCAGGGCGTTATCCTTCATGGTGGGTCACCAATGGTCCTACGACTCAGGCACTATATATATATATATATATATATATATATATATATTAGTTTTACGTCGGAAAGTCAGCAATGGTTCTTTTACATGCCTCTCACAATAGACAGTGAGAGACATGGACCGCTTTTGATAACCCAGTTAGCTGCACTAACAGGGTATATATCCCTCAGTGCAGCTATCCCCATATATATATACTGTATGTGTGTGTATATTGTATAAATATATGTTTATACAATATACACACATACAGTGTGTGTGTATATATATATATATATATACATACACACACACACACACATACATACATACACACAGTAAAACCTCCGCTGACGAACACTTAAGCTCACGAACTTTTCGCCTCAAGAACATTAAATTTGCGAGCATATAGTCTCTGCTGACAAACTAGTTTTTGGCGGACGAATCAAACCACGCGGTCGAACAGCGCCACGGTGGCGGCCACGAGAAGCTGACGCACGCTCATGGCATCACAGTTCGTCACCCCCTTTCTTTGAATGCGGAAGTGTTTTGTGTTTGATAGACATTTTGGACCATATTGAGTGTACTTTTGCTATTATGGGACCGAAAAAGACCCCACCACAGGCGGAGATCATTGAAAACCACGAACGAGGTGTGCGTTTGTGTGACTCAGCGTCCCAGTACCAGTACGCTAAGTCTACCATTGCTCCCATCCTTAAGCACAAGGAAGCTATTAAGGGTGCGTGTGTGGCTAAGGGTGTTTCCAAACAGTAGGCGTTTCCAAACACTCCTTCCAAACAGTAAGTCCCTCCCTCCCTCCTCCTCCCACTCCATTCCATCAAGCCATCAACTACCATCACAAAGGTAAATAAAACCACTTTATTATACAGTACAGTTTATTTCTTTAATTACAATACAATAGCACATTTATTATACATAAAATAAGGTATATTTTTGTGTAGTTTTAAGGCTTATTTAGTAGAAAATTGTTTTATGGGGACCTGGGAACGGATTATTCTCATTTTAATGGTTTCTTATGGGAAATAAATGTTTGGAAGACGAACTTTTCGCCTTACACACACTTTCTGGGAACCAATTATGTTCGTGAGCTGAGGTATCACTATATATATATATATATATATATATATATATATATATATATATATATATAAAATAAACAAAAGCAGGAAAACCTCAATTTTACAATTTCAGTACGAAATTACAGCTACACTGGGATGGAAAAGGATTTTTACGAGGACTTCATCTCAGTTTAATTCTTTTTTTTTTTTTTTTTTTTAATGAAAACAGTGAACAGTTTTCAAAATACAGAGCTTGTGCAGCACATTCGATTCAAGTTCTTTATGGATGGAAACATTGTGATTGTCTGATGTGTGGTTCTGAAATGCACTCAAAGGTTTTTCTTTATTTTGATGTACATGTGTGCTGAAGGGATGTCGTTTAAAACCTTTTCTTACTGGGAAACTCTGATGGAGGCTTTAAATGAAGAGTCCGTCCAATTCGCTCAAGATATGGTCACACAGACCGATGTTAAGGGATCTTTATTTAACAAAATTTGTGTTGTGGGCTCCTGGCAGTTCTTTCAAAAATGAGAGGAAATGTTCAACTGGTCCATTATTTTATTAAATAAATCCCATACGGTGATCCCTCGCTACTTCGTGCTTCAGTTTCTGCGGCTTCAGTGCATTGCGGGTTTTTCAAAAATATTTATAGAAAAATAGGAAATTAAGGGAAAATAAAGAAAAGTTAAGGAAAATGCCGCAAAACCGGGCCAATTATGCAGGACCCTCCCCCAAAACAAACAAAAAACCCAACAAAACTACAGCGCTTACATTTTTATGTGAGGTGCGCATCTGTGTGCATGCGCGTCTGTATATGTGTGTGTGTATGTATATTTTATTTACATGTTATGCATTATTTTTAAATGTTTAATTGTTATTATAAGTATTTTTATCGTTGAATGTGTAGTTATTTGATATTATATGTACATGTATGCATATGTCAGATTGGGGGGGGTGGGCAGGGTCAATCCTACTTCGCCGAAATTGGTGGTCACAGGGGTCTCGGTCCCCATTAACCCTGGAAAGTGAGGGATGCCTGTATTTAGTTTTCTGTTTAATCACAATATGATTTATTTATATCGGTTATATTTTCCTTTTTGGAGCGTGTATCTCTTTGTGATATCCTGTATGTGATACTCGTACCCTCTGCACAATAATTGGTATAATAGTAGTAGAGTTCAGTTTCCTTCCGTCCAGTGTTTGTCATGGTCCTGCTGCTGATGCGTTCTGATCGACAGCCATTCTGGTTGTTGCATCAGTTCCTATGTGACATTATCCTGTCCTTTTTTCCCCCCTCCCCAGGGGTGCCTTTTCTGTAGTGCGCCGATGTGTGAAGAAGTCTACAGGCCAGGAATATGCTGCTAAAATAATCAACACCAAGAAGCTGACAGCTAGAGGTAAGGTTTGACTGTGGGCCTTCTCAGTGTAAACTCGAGTGACGTCATCTGGTTACGGATGCCAGTAAACCTCTTTACTCTTTTACTGCTGTGAGTGATGGGGGAGGTACAGGCAAGAGATCTGGCTGTTGATAATACGAGTGTGCTCTTTAGAAAAAGGTATTCTGGCTTCTTTGCTGCTCCGGGTGACAGGGAGGCGCAAGTTGCAGTTCCAGCCAGGTCATGGATTTCTGGCCAAATGAAATGCAGAGAGAAATAAACGAGTAGTGTGGTGACTGTGTTATTTGACTCCTGAATTTGTGATGTGTCTGAGAGTGAGCGTCACATGAAAATGTGCTGTGTGCTTTGTGTGCCTAAATGGTTCTAAATAGTGTGTGGAGTGGCGAAAGTTTCATTTCAGTAATAATCTGCTTTTGAGACTTTTTAATCTGTTTTTCCCAAGCACAGAAAAAGAGGTGAGAGAAAACGAGCATTTCCTTGATTTATGTTTGTTCCTGAGATGTAACTCGTGCTTATTAATAAATAAATAAGAAAAGTTTATTTCACGTCTTTGGCAAGTGTGCTGCAAGGATGTATTAGTTTTCTGTATCTTCTCGTACTGTTGCATTCATACACCGTTTATGCATGAGGATAATAAAAATACCTTACCAAGCACATTATAAAATCATTTATCAATTTGACAAGCTTTACTGGTGGAAGCGATTGGAGGAACTTTCTGGGTGACGTTAAGGTAAAATACATTATACAGGGATCCCTCGCTACTTCACGCTTCAATTCAGGCGGCTTCAGTCTTCTTCTTCTTCTTCTTCTTTTACTTTCGGCTGCTCCCTTCAGGGGTCGCCACAGCAAATCATCCGCCTCCACCTCACCCTGTCCTCCGCATCTTCTTTTCTGACTCCAACGACCTTCATGTCTTCCTTCACCACATCCATAAATCTCTTCTTCGGTCTTCCTCGAGGCCTTCTGCCTGGTAGTTCCAACCTCAGCATCCTACTGCCAATATACTCACTATCCCTCCTCTGTACATGTCCAAACCATCTCAATCTAGCCTCTCTGACTTTGTCTCCAAAACATCTTACATGGGCTGTCCCTCTGATATACTCATTTCTGATCCTATCCATCCTCGTTACAGTGCATCGCCTTTTTTTTTTTCTTTTTTTTAAATAAATATTCATCGAATTAAAAAATAAGGAAATTAAGGAAGAATAGGGGAAAAATTAAGGAAAATGGCACAAAAGAAGGCCAATTATGCAAAATAAACACAAAACAAAAACAACCCAAAACCTCCCATAAAAACTACTTACATTTTTGTGAGGTACGCATCTGTGTGTGTGCGCGTGCGCACGCGCGTCTGTATGTGTGTGTATTTATATTTTATTTACATCTTGTGCATTATTTTTAGAACATTTAATTGTTATTATAAGCATTTATAGGATTGAATATGTATTTATTGATATTATATACACACATACATGTATGTATACGTCAGTCAGGGGGAGTCGATCCTACTTTGCAGAATTCGGTAGTCACAGGGGGGATCTCGGTCCCAATTAACCGAGGAAAGTGAAGGATCCCCGTGTACGGATTAATGAAGTTTAATATTACCGTAATTTCTGGACGATAATCCGCTACATTTTTCACACCCTTTTGAACCCTGCGCCTTAAACAATGATGCAGCTTATCTATAGATTTTTATGGGCTAACGGCCTCCGGGGGTGCTCTAGCAGGAAGTGCAAGAGCGAGACGGACACCTGCGACTTGTAAAGAGGTGCGGCCAATATATGTACAATTTTGTTTTTTCTTTTTAAATTTGGCTGGTGTGGCTTATATTCAGGTGCGCTCAATAGTCCGGCAACTACAGTAATAATAATAATAAAAAAAAGCAGTGTTCATGAACAAATGATTTTTAAAATGAAAAGTATAGTTTTTGCACTGTGGTCTTAAGAACATTAGTGTTTTTGCTCCAGCACTTTTTTTTTTGGTGTCCATGTAAATATTTTGGAAGTAGGTAAAAAGTACAGACTATTTGAATAGCCTTTCACGCTTCTCAATTTTGAAAGCAAAAATTGTTCATTTTGTTAATGGGAAAAGTGCCATTCGGTATAGAGTGAAAGTACGTCATCTGGGACTCGGCTTCTGTCTTTGAGCTGCTTTTCTCCAGCAGTCAGACCAATTAAGGGTTACTACAGAGGACTTTACTGTAGCCGCCCCATTAACTGAGCAAGAGGGCGTGACCAAAAGCCCTGACTGGTGATGTGGGAAAATGGCATTTTAACAGGCACCACCATTTCAGAGCATTCCATTTGATTCAATTTGTCTAGTTTCTATATAACATGGTTTGGATGCCCTGTTTTCCTGCATATACACTTTCAACAATTTATACACCAATCAGCCATGACATTAAAACTATCTCGCTAGTCTGTGGTTAAACAGCCCCGTGCACAGCAAGCTGCAGTGCACCATGTGCTCTGACATTTTTCTGTCATAGCCAGCATTAACACTTTCAGCAGTTTGTGCTATAGAAGCTGTTCTGTGGGATCAGACCCGATATTCTAGCCTTCGCTCCTCACGTGCATGAGTGAAACTTCGGCTCCCATAACACTCTTGCTAGTTCACGGTTGTCTTTATTTGCACCACCTTTAGGGAGGTACTTAGCAATGCATATCAGGAACACTCCACAAGTCGAGGCCAAAATGCCTGCTTTTTTTTTTTTTTTTTTTTTTTTTTTTTAAATTCCTAACCACCAGAATGTGTCCTTTTGTCACTCTCTTATCCTATGTTTGCTCATTTTTCCTGCTGCCGCTACATCAACTTTGACACCTGAGTTCACATTTCCTTGAGTATGTTCCACTCCTAGGCAGGCGACACTGCATTTGGAATAATAAAACCATCAAAGGTGGAGGTGGAGACGGCTGAATAATCGTCAAGATGTAACACTGAAGAGGACGACTTAAATCAGTGACCTCCACATAGCCTGAGGTGTTTTAGTGTACGTTACAGGGGAACATAAAATGCAAACTCAATCAATATGATTTTGTTTTTCCATATTTTATCATTACAGTAACAGGTCAGGTGAGATCTGGGAGCAGAGCATAAGCACTGTGTAGCTAGCATTGTTGTTGTTGTTGTTGCTGTTTTAAATCTATTGAAAGATTTACTATATACTATATGAAAGCTGAAGAAAAAAAGAAAAGCAAATGAAAAATTTTGGCTTATTTTTCCATTTTTAAAGCCGTCGATGATGTAGTCTGCCACATGTGACCCTGGCATGTTAACGTCTCATTTTGATTCAAGTAGTATCCACTTTGCATAATGTCTTTTAATCCCCAGCTGGAAAACTAGTCACATGGTGCCATTCCTGTGTAGGGTATGTATTAAGTAATGTTATTCACTTCCTGTCAGCGGTCATAATGTATTATTAACGCTGTGAAGTATCGGTGTATGCAGTTAACGCTTATGTAAAGAGTGGATCAATGCTCTGAATAGTCTCTCATCCCAAAAAATAGTTATTTGTGCAATGCTCCCCTCCCCTTTCTACCCTCTTTTTTTTTTTTTTTTTTTTTTTTTTTCATCCTCAGAGATTGAAGGATTTAGCTGAAAGATGTAGTGTGGAAGTATAATGACCCAGTGATTGGATGGGTTGACCCAGAGCTTGTTGCAGTAGCTAGGCAACCATTTTCCTCGAACTGTTTTTGATTGGCTGGCATAGACGAGGAGGACAAGCTAGCTGAGCGGGGGATGGATAACTAAAGACCAGGAGAAATGGGGGGGGGGGGGGGGGGAAGAAGAGGTGTATTAGAGGTTTCCAGACCCATTTATCCATACTAAGTATGTAGGTGTGTGGTTAATACTGAGACGCATTTCCATTTGGTAGTGCTTCTATGCCTGGTAACAGTTGGCCTGAGTATCGGAAAGGCTTCCTGTGACTTGATTGTTTCATGCCCTTGTAATTGAACCATCTGTCTGTGCGTCCCACTCTGCCCTGTTCATTATCTTTTCTGGCACATGGGGGTAACTGGTTAGCTATAGGCTCCGTCTAAAGATTTCATATGTTTGCTGTTGTATAAATGAGCATCCGGCTGTCCTCACACTGTGTGTGTGTGTGTGTGTGTGTGTGTGTGTGTTTGAGAGAGAGAGAGAGAGAGAATAATATAAATAGTTGGCTAACTTGATTCTAGAAGTGCTGGATTCTTTTTTGTATTGCATTATTTCTTTGTCTTGTATAGGTCTGAAATACTGTTTTCTGGCTCCGTTGCTCTTTCATCTATGTCACCATCCCACCGTTGTTCTATTTGTGTTTGAGGGTTGCTGTGTATTGAGGTTAATCCACTTATTTAATTGTATCTGTCTCAGACTCTTGGGATCCTAAAGAACAGTACAGTATCTTGTTCGGCACTTGTTTTTTTGTTGTTCCTACAAATTGCTTGAATCATTATAAATGAGATGAAAGATGGAAGAGGGTTAACTGAGTTCTTGTGTAATGTAAAAAGACGCGCCCAGTCACATAAGAGGCCTCGTAGCATTATTGACCATTGCTTATCACGTTTCAGTCCGTCGTATCGTTTTACATCTACAGTTAGGCTGTGTTCACAGTTGACCCAAATCTAATCTATTACATTTACAGTATTTTGCAGATGCTCTTATCCAGAGTGACTTACAATTATCATTTTTTTTAATACAACTAAGCAATTGATGGTTAAGCAATTATTTATTCAAGGGCCCAACAATGGTGATGGTGATGGTAGGGATTGAACCGCGGATTGACGCTGATCAGTAACCCATTGCCTTAACCACTAAGCCACCCTGCCCTGTGTTTATTATAAATATACTGTCTGATCTGTGTACTGGGTTGAGATTGTGTAATTAACGGTTTTGCTTAACAGTTTGATTTTTACAGTTAAATTCAGCAACATTCACTGAATCTGAGGTCAACGATTGTTTTAGTAGATAATACACTGCATTTTTGTAGACCTGAAAAAAAGCAAGTTTTATCTTTCATATTTTTACAAAGGTGAACTCTGTGTGGCTCTCAGTGGAGATAACAACTTATTTATTTATTATTTTTTTAAAACTCCGTTTTAGTGTACAGTAAGCTCGTGCCCATTCACAGTTCAGCGCTCACGGCCCTGCATACTCGCGGATTAGTGGCAAACCCGGAAGTTACTGGCACGTGATTCAAATTTAGCCAATGGCTGAGAGCTTTTGTTTCTCCCTCCTGCTGATTGGTTGCCGATGATGTGTACACTTTTTTTTTTTTTTTTTTTTTTTTTTTCTCCCTCCTTCGCACACGTCATCAACATGATTGCTTGAATTGAAACTCAAACGCCCTGCATCGTCTCTAGCCTCTGGTAAGGAGCTTCAGTGCTTTATTTATTCATAAATATTATCACAGTACAAAATTTTAAAGTTTTTGCTTAATCATTACTGTATTATTACTGTATGTGTTTAAGAAGCATATTTTAGCGGCTGTAATATCATATATAAGGTTTTAAAACGGCATCAAAAATTACGGATTTTCAGGATCCGCCGGAAGGGGCGGAACGCAACCCTCGCGAATAACTGGAGGTTATTGTATATAGTGAGCGGGGGACAGATAAACCATTGTTTGCACCAGTGTATGCTGTTTTGATTCGATCATTAGCCACTCAAGATTTAAAAAAAAAAAAAAAATCCTAGTTAGCAGACCAATCTGATTGCTCAGTTTGAATTTTATTCAATGGTTTGTGTGTGTGTGGGTGGGGGGGGTGGGTGGGGGGGGGTGTTTGTCCACTGTGCTCTACACGCTTCCATCAGTTTTGCGTCTTGCTCAGCCTATGCTTTTCATCCCACTTTTGTATACTAATACACGCTGGTCATTATAGAGATAAAGTATACCTGGAACTTACATAAATAAACCAAAATGAAGGCAGGGTGTGAACTGGTTTAGCCTTTTAAATTTTTTTAAATATTTATTTCCCGAGTGGTTTTTGTAGAGCTGCATTACAAAGTTAGTACAACTTGCAAGAAAATATTGGAGACAGATTGGACTACTTGGTTCTGTTTTGCTTTGTGCAACTCGCATCACTAGTGTTACTTCGATCATTAAATCATCATCTGTCTCTGGTTGGTGCTGTTTCTTCTGGGCAATGAAAGGTTGCTTATACAGGTGAGTTAGCTATGAACGAAACCTAGGCTAATAAACAAGTAAAGGTGAATGGAGGGTTGTTTACAAATGCTGGATTATCACATGAAGTTTGGAAGATTTAAAATGCCTGTTATTTATTTATTTTTTTGCCCAATTATTTGTTTATTTTTCTGTGTTTTCTGTAAATGCTGACCTTTTGTCAAAATTTTGAAATACAACCAAGAAATTTTACTTTTTTTTTTTTTTTTTTTTTTAAATGTACATGAAGTAATTGATTTGAAAATTTTCAAATGATGTCATTGGTTCTGGTATGACTGTTAGAGTTCATATTGGAGGTGGACCCTGGAGGTGATCAGTGTTTGAGGATCGGGTTTATCATTGAGTACTAGTGAAGTATTGCATCATTGACGGTTTTAGTGATGCTGCAGGGAAGACTGAAGTGTCCTTCTATGGTCTGCCAACAATCTTTAGAAATCAAGAAGGATAAGCTGAAATGCATCATTATAAATGGAGAAGGTTGTGGCTTTCTGTATCAGCAGTTGACGGCGGTGTGCTTCGATGATTCTACGTTAGCTCTGGTAGTAAAATGAAAGTATTGCGTAAAAAAAAATCATTCTGGTAATGTTATTGCACATAATCATGTGTGGTGTTGTCTCTATAACTACTACAAATTGCATTTTCTTCTATGGTAAGTGGATGACTTTTTTTTTTTTTTTTTTGGGGGGGGGTGGTTTGGAAGCGATGGCATTGCTTAGGGTTTGAGGCAAAATCTGAGCGACTCGCTTAGCAACTACACCGGCTGTGAGAGGGAGCGATCAGCAACCGAAGCGAACTCGTTCCCAGTTATGAAGCAGTTGTCTCAAATACACTTATCAGCAAGCATCGTCAGCTGATACTGCAGTGTTTTGTAGAACATCAGTGTATTAGCCTGCTGCTGAACATGTAATAAAGATTACACCGTAGATTTGTGTGTGTGTTGGGGGGGGCAAATGCATAGCTCAGCCATGTGTAAGCAAACATTGTTATATTGATGAACTGTCACATTCCTCATCCAGCCACTTACACACCAGTTATAGGCATCTAATGACTTGTAAGGGCTCAGCTCATCGGGCAGGGTGTATAAGCACTGCTTAAATAGATAAAAAAAATTAGAATGGCCATGAAAGGCTCGCTTGCTCATCTTTTCAATGTCTGATCACTAGCTTTGTTCACAATCTGTATCCTCTTTTTCAATTAAACCACTTTTCATCATATCCCTGCTTTAAAATATCATCTAAAGACTACTTGCATGGTGTACAGGGATCCATCGCTACTTCACGCTTCAATTAATGCGGCTTCAGTGCATCATGGTTTAAAAAAAAAAAAAAAAAAAAATTTAAGTAAGAATGGGGGAAAAGTTATGGGAAATGTCACAAAAAAACAAGGCCAATTATGCAAAAAAAAAAAAAAAACTAAACAAACAACCCGAAATCTCCCATCAAAACTGGATACATTGTTACATCTGGCCCTGTGCGCACAAGTATGTTTGTATGTGTGTCATGCAATACCATCTGTATGTGTGTGTACAGACGCTCCCCAGCTTACGAACGAGTTAGGTTCTGGACGGCCGGGCGTTCTTTAGAGGGGAACTTGGGTTTAAACCTTGTATAAGTAACCTTTCCGAGTTTCTACTGTATACGATCTCTCTCTCTCTCTCCATAATCATCTGTACATTATCAGTATCATGTTTAAACTCCTGGTTCCTCTGAAGCACAGCACGGCGGATCAGATTTACAGAGAGTTTCACGCCTATCCAGTTCATTATAATACTGGAGTCAATTTGTTTCTTCTTTGAAAGTTTTGGCAGGAGTTCAGGAAAGTATGGCTCTGCTTCTCTTCTGGGACCTGTGTAAAGCACGTATCAGCCACGCCCCCCTCTGCTGGAGCCTAGTATTCAGTGTACCTCAGGATAATGTTTAATCATATTTCATACTTATATTTATGATCTATCTTTCTGTAGGTTTTATTACATTTCTATTGCTACTTGTTCTTCAATTTCATTTCACGTTTGTATCTCCGGATGTTTGCAAAACGAATGTTAGTAAGTTGAGGAGCATCTGTATTTATATTTTATTTACATCTTATGTTATTAATGTTTAATTGTTATTATAAGCATTTATACCATTGAAAAAAAAAAATATATATATATATTACACACATGTACGTATACGTCTGTGGGGTGTATGGGGGGAGTGATCCTACTTCACAGATTTCAATGGTTGCGTGGGGATCTTGGTCCCAAATAACCATGGAAAGTGAGGGATCCCTGTATTAATGCCACGATAAAATCCTACATAGAAATATTTTGCTGTCGACACTACATTAACGGCAACAAAAAAGTAAATAAATAAATAACCAGTCTCGGGGAAAACCCAACTGTGTGTGACAGTCTACATTTTTGAGAAGCATGGAGTTTGTTAAGGGTCTGTTCCAGATTTCAGCAGATTCTCAATACTCAGGAATTTGAAGATTTTAAAAGCTAAGGGCTAAAGCAGTGGTTTTCAAATAGTGGGGCACGCCCCCCCCCCCAGCAGGGGGGGGGGGCACCCCAGGGAGCATGCTTTTTGCCGTATTAGAATAAAGTGTAATTGTACATCCAGTACAGCAGGTGGCAGTGGCTTCCTCACTGTCAGAGTGTGCCCAGAGGTAAAATAAGAAGTGAAGTTAATAAACCCACCATGGAAATTTTTAACAGGGGTGGAGAGAGATGGAGATGGTGAGAGAAACTAAAGTCTCCCGGAAGCTAAGTTGAGGATGGTATGATGAAGCAGATGTAGCACTTGGCTTCACTGTGCTGCGGTGAGAAACGAGGAAAGACTGCTGTGTTTACTATGTCTGAAAACATTGGTAGCGGACAGCATGAACCCAAATAAATCCAGGTGTCACTTAAAGACATCACACCCCAATCATGCTGATGAGCCTCGTGAGTTTTTTCAGCGAAAAGTGTCGAATATTGCCAGCAACCATCCCACTTTGTGAATGCTATTCCAACAAACCAGCGAGCTCTGTTAGCATCAGATAAGGAGGAGTACCAAACTGCTCAGTGTAGAAAACCCCACAGCACAGCAGAGGAACCGATCCTACCTGCAGCAGACATGGTCTCTGTCATGCTGGATGACGTCACTGCTGTGAAAATAAGCCCAGGTCCGAGTTCAGCATCAAGAAGGAACTGAGAGTTCAATATCGTGCTTTAAACCCTGCTTGCTTTGTAAAGCTGTGCACTGCGAAACGTGCTCATTGTACCATTAATCTGGACTTAATCATTTCAACAACAAAAAAAACCCCATAAATAAATAAAAATAATACATTGTTTGTTGTAGGTTAAAGTGTTTTATATATTGTGCTCCTGAGTTAATATTGCTGATCAATTTGAATTTATTATTATTTATTGATTTTATTTAATTTTATTTTTCAGTATCAAATGGTTCAAATTGTTGGTCAAAAATGTTTACAGTTTAAATAAGGATACATTTTTTTAACTTCAGGCAAATTGATGCACTTTAAATCTTTTCGTTTAAAAGCAGGGGTCAGGAACCTTTTTGACCAAGAGAGCCAAAAAAAAAAAAATTATCTAATCCTGAGAGCCAAATATATCTTTTAATACTGAGACCAACAATTTTAGAGTATAATATGACTCTGAATTTATTTTAAACAACATTGTTATAATGAAGTTATTTATTAATAAGAAAAGTACTTCTTACTATTAATGTGACTTCTGGTGCTGCATGGTGTTGCTGATGGCTTTGTAGTCTGGTTGATATGTGCTGAAGTTCAGCTTCATGCTGGCATTTAGGCTTCCATCTATTACATGATCGCAGGTTGGTCTTGATGGTTTTCAGGTGTGAGAAGGACCGTTCGCGTCCGCATGTGGAACCAATGGTCAATACGACAGGACTCGCACACTGCAAAGTTTGTGACAGGAAGCGCGTCCCAAGGCAATCAGCTGTCTGCGGTTGAGGTTTTTTCTTCTGTCCATTTGTGTTTTGCTTGACAGCTCTGCTTGGCTTCGTGCACATGAGCTGATCAAAGCAAGGGAAATTTATCTCTTTACCCAAAAACAACTCATGCAGGCTATTGCATATAATCCAATAAAATTAGAGTTTCAAGGTATCGACCCCGCCCACACACTGGAGTACAGAAAGGATTGCCCTCCACTGCGTTCCACAGCGACAAGTGGCATTGAAAATAAATGTATAGATTGAAATGAGTGAGATTCATTTATGTTTTTGTTTTATTTGCTGGCTTTTTTCTGTATTTTTATTTAAAGGACAGCAAAATTATGTATTAGTTATTTTGTTAAGAAAGGCCACCTGATTTATCTGAGAGCCAGATGCAGTCGTCAAAAGAGCCACGTCTGGCTCACGAGCCATAGGTTCCCGACCTCTGGTTTAAAGACTAAAAAATTAAGTTATTCTTTGTTGGAAGTTGATCTATATTTCTTCCTGTTTTTACATTCCATAATGATAATAAGGAATTACTTATAAATAGTGTTATTTGTCTAAAAAAATTATGTTAGGTGGGGGCGTGAAATGTTTTCCTCTTCCTAGGGGGGTGCGACAGAAAATAATTGAGAAGCACTGGGGTAAACCCACAAGATGTCATTATTTGCCGTAACTAATAAACATGTCCTTATCTTCAACAAATAAACTCGGAAAACTGACCTTCAAAATTGTTCTGATATAGCGTCAGTCTCTGGAATGCAGGCTTGAATCTTGAAGGCTGGTGATATCAACCCAACAGGCTGGGAGGCAGTGGCCACTGACCACAGTAGCTGGAGGCATGCTGTCAAGGCAGGCATCCAAACCAGTGAGAACAAGAGAGAGGATCAGTGGGAGGGGAAAAGAGGGCGCAGACAGCAGAGGCGAGCATCAGCCCCCACATGGACAGGCGTGGAGTTCATTTATGACTACTGTACTGCAACAGGGTCTGTCACTCCCGAATCGGACTCTATAGCCACAGCAGGCACTGTCACCCAACCATGAACTGACCCATGGTATGAACTCCATTTTCTCTCAAGACAGAAGGAAGCCAACAAGTCTCTGGAATCTAAGCTGTATATACTACACTTCTTGTGTATCATTGCCTGGTGATGTTAGTGAATTAAAGCTGCATGTTCCTTACATGGTGATGATGCAAATGAACCAGGGTCTGCAAATGAAAATTTATGACCAGATGGCAAGAGGAGGTAAGAATAATCACATCACATTTAAATTTCACCAAAAAAACAGATTTGGTATGAAGGCATCCTGAATAACATGACAAACCACAGAAGATTGAACTGGAGGGTCAGTCATAGCATACATGTGGGGCAGCCATAGCTTAATGGTTAGAGAAGTGGCTTTGGTACTGAAAGATCTCTGGTTTGACTCCGGAATCAGCAGGAATGTGTGGTAGTGGGGGAGTGAGCTACACCTTCCCTTCCTCCACATAAATGACTGAAGTGCTCTTGAGCAAGGTGCCTAACCCCCAACTGCTCTCCGTGCACCCCAAATGTGGACGCAGTGGGCTACCTGTGTGTGTGTGTGTGTGTGTGTGTGTGTGTGTGTGTGTGTTCACTTTGGATGGGTTAAATGTCGAGGAAATTTCCCTTACGAGAGAATTAATACCGTATATCAAAATCAAACAAGTTCTTCAGTTCATTTTCTGTAACCGCTTAAGCCGACTCTGGGTGAGGGCACAGTACACCCTGGACAGCTTGCCAGGCCATCGCAGGGTGGAAACATGCTGATGGCTTTGCAGCTACTCTTGTTGAAAGTCAGCATGGGTTATTTTTATATCTAACACCATAGACTATGAGAGAGTGGATCCAACGCCCTATACCACTAGGCCACCACTCCCCAACAAAAATTAAACAAGTAAGTAAAGGTATTTCCACTAGGCGCAAATGGATTATGGCGATAAATGCATTGATTGACTTGAAAAATTTTGCTGAGACTGCACGTTTCAGTACAACTTGGCATAGTTATCATGAAATGTCTCCCTTCATGGTTGCCTAATAAACCCCCCCCCCCCATATTACAGTCATTGAGAGTGATTGTAGATACAAATGCATGTATAAAAAAGTGAGGGAGAGAGGAGGAATTC
Source organism: Plotosus lineatus (assembly GCA_024760905.1). Taxonomy (NCBI): domain Eukaryota; kingdom Metazoa; phylum Chordata; class Actinopteri; order Siluriformes; family Plotosidae; genus Plotosus; species Plotosus lineatus. Next base: position 50,007,690 of record CM045730.1, on the reverse strand, counting down.
CAAGAAGAAAACAAACTAACATTTATTATCACCGTTATTGTTATTATTAATATTATTGTTCAAAATATTATTTTACAGTGTTTAAGGATGGGCTGACTCTGCTGCTTGGCGGGGAATATCACAGAGTTTTTGACACGAACTTGTAGAAAGGTACAGTATACATACAAGTAGTAATACATGTAACAGACCCAACTTGCATCCAAATATGGTCTTAAGACCTGTTGGTCAGAACCAAATGCGGTCGGAATTTGGACACTACCTGTATATGCCTAAATTTTCCAAATGAAATCGGGTTTGGCTTATTTTTCTAACTACATTTCCTACATAAGCATACAAGGCGTTGAAGTCTGTGGGCAGTGGTTGCTTGGTGGTTAATGCGATGGGTTCCGAATTCGAAGGTCAGTGGTTGAATCCGCCTATCACCACTGCTGAGCCCCTGAGCAAGACCCTTAATTGCTCAATTGTATAAAAAAAAAGAAGAAATGATTATTGTAAGTCGCTGTGGATAAGAGCGTCTGCCAAATGCTGTAAATGTAAGTCGTGGATGGAAGGGCAAACCTGAGGAAAACGGAACCATGCAGTTATGGGAGGGGGGGTCAGCATACTCTGTCTGTGCGTTTGTGACAATCAGCTGCCTGTGTATATATAACACGTGGCATGTAACACATTAGTGTATATATAACACAAGGAATAATTTATTCATTCAGTGTCTTGGATAATTGTTTTTTATTCGCACAGAATACAATAACACAAAGTGAAGAACTTGAAGTAAAAATAAAAGAGCAATGGCACTATGTTGCGGTGTCCACACTGGTGACACACTGAGTGCAGAACATCCAAAAATTGCAACTATCTCTTACGTCCAACATATTTTCATCAGCAATCAAATTATTGCAGTGAATTGTTCCACACGTAGATGGGCTCCTATTGATCGTAATGACTGCGTAACCTGTATGCAGGCCTTGATGTTAAATGCACACGAAAGCATGCGCACCTAAAATCTGACCCAGGTGCACCAACAAAAGCAGACCTCCAACCAAACGTGTTTTGAATTTTGCACGCCTCGCAAATCAACTCCGAACATCACAGAAGATTGATCAGAACATTGCAGACAATGGAATAAGTATTTTGTATTCGTGCAAATCCACGAGCTGGGCATTACACCCAAAGACAAAAAATCTGGGGAAGGAGATGGTGACCCAGGTAAGTTTTCAATTGCTGAATTTCAGCGCAGTGATGATGGCGTTGTTAGAGGCATTTGCATCCATGCCCGTCCTCATGCATTTGATTAATAAAGCTGTTTTGTCAGTGCACTTTACGCTCGGCTGCCGGCCATCTGCAGGCTGATTTTGTTGCCAAATTTTTGTGGTACATGTTAACTATATCATGCCTTGCTCACTGCATGCTGTGATAATGTAAAAAAAAAAACCTTGGGCTTCATTGCTGGGTTCATTATTTATGCTTGCTGTCCATCAAGTAATCTACATCATGCATAATTTCATTGAGCTCACATTATGATTGGTTGGCTATGATGACATCACTGGTAGTTCTTGGATTTCCTTATGTTGTGCAGAAAAATTGATGGATGAAAAAGCGCCCTTAGAGATACACGTGAGTTGAGGAATCGTGAGGTCCTTTTTATTTATTTATTTATTTTTTTTTTTTTAAATTGAATTACTTTTTTTTTTTTTTTTTTCTTTTCACACCCAGGTTTTGTAGAGGAAAAGGCCTGTGTTTGCAATGATTTTGTAATGAATCTACATTTATTGCCAACATCAGTATCATTCGCTTAAATAATCCGTTTAATGGTACTCACTGCCAGTTCTTAGAACTTTTATCGATGTCTCTCAAAAGTAGGCCAGAAATAAATTATGAAAGCCATAAATTATAAATGTATTCCAAACAGTCTCGCAAAATTTGATGCGTTTCATTCAGACAAAAGGCAAATGTACTCCATTCTCAATCTGCTGTTTTGTCTTTGGCCTATGTATTTTTCTGTGGTTGTTTGAATAAGAAACTGTTTTGGATAAATTATCACAATCCGCTTTATTCGTCAAGTTTGGGAACATAAACAGGGAATTTGATCCGGTTTCTATCACTTGCTGTAGAGAGGAACATTTCTTAGTAATTTAAAAACATGTAATAAATAGGATTGGGGCCGGTGGCGTAGTGGTTAGGGTGCTGCACTCATGATCGGGAGGTTGTGTGTTCGAATCCCAGTTAGACCCCGACTGTGCTAAGACCCCTGGGCAAGGTCTCAACCACTAGTGTGCCTCTGTTCACCCAGCAGTATAAATAGGTACCAGTAAAAATATACTGGGAAGGTAACCTGCGATGGACTAGCGTCCCATCCAGGAGGAGTTGAACTCGTAGTTGCTTCACGCTATGGAAATCGGGGATAAGCACCGGCCTGATGAGCCGCTATGGCTCGGGTGTAAAAAGCCGAATGGACTTTACCTTTTTTTTTTTTTTTCGAAAAAAAATAAGATTAAAAATAAGTGAAGAAATAGGCTTTATCACTTTACATTTTTGCACACAATTTCTTACAGTATGAAAATAAATGTGTGGTATGTATAGTGCAGAAATGATCATTGTTACCGAGTGCAAAGCAGTATCATGTGTTCCTGAGGTAGAGCAGCGCTTCAAAACATCTGTACAGTGGATGATTTCACGGTGGTTTCCTGACACTTTATGACTCTGTACAGTTCAACAGAGCAACAGGCTGGGGAAAGAGACTGTCTCTGTGCCGGGTGGTCTTGGCATACGGTGTTCTGTAATTCTTTCCAGAGGAAAGGTGTTCAGTTTATTCTCGGGAATTATGGAATGATGTCAAAATTGTTTTAGTGACTCATGCCACAGGTGGATGGAATGTTAATGCTGATCCAACAATTCAGTGTCTCTATTGTCCTTTCTGTATGATTTTAAATAAAATTATATTTAAATAGAAATGTACAACTCTTCTATTGCATATGAACATATATATTGCAATAATTTATTCATTCATTCATTTCCTAAACTGCTTGGTCCAAATTTGGCTGGCACCCATCTCGGCCAACTCTGGACAAAGGTGGGGTATACCCTGGACAGCTCAACAGGCCATCACAGGGCCTGCACTCACATGTAGGGGCTGTTTGTAACAGCCAATTAATTTACTGTGCATGTTTTTTGGACTGTGGGAGGAAACTGGAGTTATTAGAAGAAGTTCACGCAAGAACAGGCAGAACATGCAAACTCCACACAGAAACGCCCAAGCTGGGAATCGAACCAAAGGCCTTCTTGCTGTGAGGTGTACATGCGAACCACTGTGCCACCTCTTATTTTCATTATCAGGTGGTTTTTACTTATTTTCGAATTTGCAATTCGCTAAAAGTTTTTGTCCGTAATGTAAGTAATCCTCCTTTCAATGAATCTGAGGATGTAGCCCGACAATAAGGTGAAAATCAAGGTGTTGTTGGTTAATCGCAGATTATAATTCAGTATTTGGTCCTGATTTAGTTTTAATAAAGTGTGGTGTACTGACTTGTTACTGAATGAATGTCTGACAAACCCATGTGCAATTTCAGCTCTGTTTACAGAACAAGTGAGCAGGAGTGTTGACGCAAGACGAACATTTTCATATCCAACAGTCATGCATACATTTTTTGTTGTATCGGTCTAGTTTAGGATACAAAGCAACTTCTGTGGAGCTCATAAGAGTAACTGATGACTCATCAGAACCCCAAGACTGACCTGAGGATGGGTCTGCATACATGTACATACATACGAATTCAGAGGTGCAAGCCCAGGCATACAGATGGGACTGAGAGTTCTGCTAAACACACTGTTGGGTTATGAGAGGCTACAGGTTTAGTTCCAGTATGAAAAAAAAAAAAAAAAATTACAGACGCTCCCCGACTTATGTTCATTCGCTTTACGTTGTTTTTTTATATTGTACGGTTTGTTTTTTTTTTTCCAAAAATATATAAGTTGAGTTCAGCATGCTCTCTGTACGAAGTACGAGACATACCTACCTAGTACGCTGACGTAATATGCTACTTACGCATGACGCTGCGTCCATTGTTTACAAACGACAGACTGAACGTGCCCTCCTTCTTCCCAGTTCACTGTGTGCGTGTTACCCTTATGTTAAGACGTCGTCTCTGTGATCTTCTTTGTGTTTACACTGTTTTGCGGACTTTTGTAGCCCTAAGCAAATATGGTTGGTCAGAAGCGTAAGCCTACTAGTGATAGTGATAATTAGACAAAGTGGCAAGCCGTCTCGTTAGAAATGAAGATGGCTGTTATCAAGAAAATCGATGCTGGTGAAAAACATGTGACTGTCGCACGATTCTTCCAAATGGCTCCGTTGACCATCGGAACCATTTACAAGCAGAAAGATCGCATCACAGAGAATGTTAAAGATTATATTTTATACTGTAGTTGATGAGTGACTTTGATTAAAATGTATCTATTTGAAATTAGTTTGCGTGAATTTAATTTATTTGAAATTAATGTTGATAGTATTTGACATTATTTCACAATGCTATGTTTATAATAATTGATTTAGGAGTGTTTTATGAGATATGGTAATTGTATTTATAGATGTATAGTACCGTATGAACGTCATACGTCACTGGAACATACAGTAACAACTTCCTTTTTTTTCCGGAACCGAACTAAAATGTAAGTTAGGGAGTGTCTGTATATTTAATAAAATAATTTAAGAGATAAAATAGTTATTTTGCATTTACAATGGCGAGGACCTTCTGACCGAACTTTTATGACTTTAGTGCAAGTGTGTGTTGTGTTTGACGCGACACACCCTCCCTCAACACTTCAGCATCTTCTATATAAATATTGGACCAGCCCTCTGTTGTTGTTTGACATTGGCCTTTATTGTGTGTGTGTGTGTGTGTGTGTGTGTGTGTGTGTGTATTGTCTACAGGGCTGAATAAATCACCCCAGGCTTCCAGTAACACTTAGTAAACACTTTGGCCCATCGCTCAACGCATGCTGGGCTCTGATGTTTATGAAATGTCAGCTAATACAGCGCTCTCCTGGTCCAGGAACAGCTTCATTCCCTTTTTCTCCTTTCTTTACTCTCCAGCCATTTCTCTTACCTTGCTGGTTTTTTACTTTCTTTCATTCTTCTATCTTTTTTCCTCTCTTACACCAAGTGTATTTTTAAAAAATTTTTTTGTCTCTCTTGTCCTTTTCTCGCTCCTTTTTTCTTTAATCTACATATTCATGTGCACGTTGTTGGATCGCTGAAGTGCGTTCTGCTCTGTATTTATGATGTGCTTGGTTGTTGCAGGGTGGAACGGTCAGGTTGATGCAGACTGGGCAGTATACTGCAGCTATGCGCTCACCTTAAACGCACTGCTTTAGAAATATGCAGGATTTTTCGATCCGTGATGGTGGACTGAACTATAAGATCACACAGGACTGGGTGATTCCAATGTGACTTTGCTTTGTTAAAAGTGACTCTCATGCTGCAGTTACACACTGTGTTTGCTGTGTCTTAAACACTGCAGGCAGGCTTCTTGCTCACAGTTCACCTCCCCGCAGAGCTGGGGAATAAGGCCAGTGTAATGTCTTCCATTTCTGTGGCTTCCCTCAGCATTAGAGTCCATGCTGCTGTCTGCACACCCAAACACATCAAAGTTCTTGGGAGAAAACTATGCTCGTTCTGTCTCTCTTAAGGCTGGGTTATATTACACAACTTTTACCATAATTACAGCCGTGATTCACAGTTGGAGCTGTCTGTGCAGGTCGGGTGTAGCTTGCAAAATTTTGGGGCTGATGTTTTTGGCCAAATTTTCTGATTTCCATCCATATCGAGGTTTAGAGTAGTCTGCGGCATCTGACTCATTCAACACCCACTCATTCATTCATTCATTTATTTACTCCTTGGGCCGCTCACTCATTCATTCATGCAGCAGTCATTTGTTCATGCTCTTTCACTCATCAAAGCCCCTTACATGACTTAACTTGCATTGTTTTGACTTATAACATGTGCATGTTTTCTTTCTTTCGGTCATTATTATTATTATCATTTTTTTTTGTCTGAATTAAGCGAAGCTACAACTATACAGAGTGGGGCCGGTGGTGTAGTGGTTAGTGTGCTGCGCTCATGATCGGGAGGTTGTGAGTTCGATATATATACTGGGACGGTAACTTGCGATGGACTAGCATCCCATCCAGGGGGAGTTGAACTCCTGGTTGCTTCACGCTACGGAAATCGGGGATAAGTGCCGGCCTGATGAGCCACGAGGCTAAGCCACTAGGCTCGGGTGTAAAAACCCAACAGACTTACCCTACAACTATACAGAATCAAATAGGTTTGGATGGGGTGAATTTGAAGTCTTGTGTAGTTGTGATCATATAAAATATGCATTGTACTGTAGATCGATCATGGGGGAGGTGGGTCAGGTCTCGTAAATAGTTGTCTTAATGTTTATATTAAAGTGATTTGTAAAACAAGAAAGATGTTTGTGTGATATTCGGTCGAATGCCAAGGGCAGTGGTGGCCTAGTGGTATAGGGCGCCGGATTGCTGATCCTAGGGTTGGGGGTTCGAGTTCCACTTTCCACAAGGCTGTCACTGCCCCCCCCCCTTCCCCAGTGCGGCTAACTGGGTTATCAAAGACCGGCCATGTTTCTCGCTGCCTATGGTGAAAGGCATGTAAAAGAACCATTGCTGACTTTCATAAAGAGTAGCCGCAAAGCCGTCAGCGTGTTTTTATCCCTTGCCAAAGGGTTGTATCAGGAAGGGCATCCGACTTAAAACCTACGCCAAATCAAACATGCGAATCAGATGATTCGCTGAAGTGACCCCTTAAAAGAGGAAAAAGCCGAAAGGAAAAGAAGATTCGGTTGAACGCCACTGTATGTATGTTACGTGACATACATAGGCTCAGACGAACGGTGTTAGTGTGTTTCCCTGAAAATAAGACCGAACCACAAAATAAGACCTAGCGAGATTTTACAAGATGATTTTAATATAGGCCCTCGCCTTAAAATAAGCCCTAGTTGAGAGTGGCAGCAATTCATTGGCCTGCTACTCGCTCAATCTACGGCTCTAGGTGAAAGTGCTGACTCATCTATTAGGCAGCTTTACCTAAGGTACGCTGTCAAAGCATCAATCCTTGCGCATTGAGGCTCAGTCGATGACATCCGCGACTGCTTTAAAACGAGGACATACACTTGCGTCTATAAAAATTGCTCGATTCGGTTCTGGTTAAAAAAAAAAAAAAGAAATATAACGAAATAAGAATATATAAAGACAAAGATATATTATAAGACATGTAATAGAGAAAAATGTAAAATACATCATCATCTAAAAATAAGCCCTAGTGTCATATTTCGGTATGAAAATTAATATAAGCCCTGTCTTATTTTCAGGGAAACACGGTATCGTAGTCATTATTATTCATTCAGATTCACTAAGTGCTTCATCTTACCAACTGTAACCGAGGAGCTGAAGCCAGGAATACAGAGCATAGAGTAGTGCCAGGATGAAACACCAATGGTGGGACACCATCGCAGGCATCATGCACATATTCACACACTTGTTCACCCCTAAAGCTAATTTGACATTGCACCATCCACCATATTTTGTGGAGGTGGGGCAAAAATGTTGAAACGCCATCTAAAACCCTGGAAACAGTAACACTACCTATTTTTCCATGCAGACTCTGGACAGTGACTGGTGTCATTCAAAGTGGCTGGTATATGTTTAACTGCATACATGTGTAAGGATAGAAATTATATACATTTCATAAGCTCAATTGAGCTATGTACCAAAGGTACATCTGTGATGCCTTGTGATCCAGATACATGGCAGGTAAAATGCCCATAATTCCAAGTTTGGTTTGGATTCATCACTTCATCTGGTAGAAGCCTGCAAAGTTTTGTGAGTCTCCAGTCAGTAATAACAGAGAAGTCAGACTATGAATTTTTGTTAATGGCCTTGAAGTCATAATTGTATATCCTGGTCAACAAGTGAAAACTCTGACCTCATAGATTTGTTGGTATCGTCACGTCGTATAATGTTACCAAATTTTGTTTGTCCACATGTTATGGTCCAAAAAAGATCCAAAATGGCAAGTTCCGTGTGCTTCTGATCGCTACTAATGGATTAGTAGGACTTTTAAAGCCAACTGTCCACAACAACAAGGTGACAGAGTTAGAAACTGGATACCTCCGGTCTAAAAATTATTGTGAAAGCTGTTGTGCAGTACAGTGGTGTAACGTTTCATCTTGTTATCTGGAGGTCATTGTTTCCAGCAATATGATAACCATCCTTCGCTGGAGGTCCCAACAGACATAATTGGCATTTTTCTGTCCAATTAAGAAGAATGGATTAAATTTTTTCCTTTATTGAATGGAGCTCTTGCATATCAGATGAAGTTCAGACATGTTCATCTACCCGATGATGCAAGTGCAGAAACACCAGATGCAGTGATGTGTGTTTAGAAGAAATAAAGTAGGGCAGTGGTGGCTTGGTGGTTCATTCAGTGGGTTCTTAATCTGAAGGTCAGTGGTTCAATCCCAACTATCACCACTGCTAGGCCCCTGAGCAAGGCCCTTAACCCTCAATTGCTCAATTGTATCGAAAAAAAAAATGTAATCGCTCTGGATAAGAGCGTCTGACAATTTCTGAAATGTAAAGTAGCTTTTGAGTGGAAATTTCCAGCTGAATGGAATTTTGTGAATATGTGGCAAAAATCAAACGGAGATTACAGTAGACTTTCTTAGTGTTTCACATGCTCCTGTGCAAGTAGCACATGTGAGCAGATAAAAAAAAAAAAAAAAAGCTTCAGTTCCTGCAGTCATGAACGTCGTGAGGTCCCAGTGCTTGGTTTGTCTTGTCATGTCTGCTAGTAAATTTTAACAAATTTGTTATAAAGGTCTACAAAGATGTGTCGAATAATCAATACAGACGCTCCCCAACTTATGTTTTAGTTCGGTTCCGGATGGCTGAATGTAAGGTAAAAAAAAAACAAAAACCCTAAGTTGTTACTGTATGTTCCAGTGACGTATGACATTCATACTGTACTATACATCCATTAATACCATTACTGTATCTCATAAAACACTCCTAAATCAATTATTATAAACATAACATTAATATATCAATTTATCAACATAAATTAAATTCAAGCTAAATATTTCAAATAGATAAATTTTAATCAAATTCACTCATCAAATATTAAATACATTATCAAATATAACCTTTAACATTCTCTATGATGCGATCTTTCTGCTTGGAAATGGTTCCGATGGTCACTTTACATGAAGCTGAGCCGAGTCACTTTACATGAAGCTTAAAATAACGAATCAATGCTTACCATATGTGAGGCGCTCCACCGAAATAGTTCACTTGCTTGTGCTTGGGACCAAGCACGGGTCATCCGGACTTCTGGTCTTTCAAGTGAGCAAGGGCGCTGTTGAATACTTGTTTAGTACTCAGCCTGCACTGATGTGAATCACCAGCAAAGCGGAGAGTTTTTTCTTTTCTGGATTCGGGTTTTCATTCATTTTACAACTCTCTTTACTTAACTGAGTATGCATGGTAGATTGCCCCGATCTGAGCAGATAGTTAATTCAGTCTTGGGAAAACCGGAAATTCCGACATATGCCGGAAAACTTGCACCCATGTAGGAAGCTTACGCTTCTGTCCAACCATATTTGCTTAGGGTTACAAAAGTCCGCAAAACAGTGTATACACAAAGATCACAGAGATGACGTCTTAACACAAGGGTAACACGCAGTGTACTGGGAAAAGCAGGGGCACGTTCAGTCTGTCGTTTGTAAATAATGGACAGTGTCATTACGTCATTGCATCATTACGTCAGCGTACTACGTAGGCACGTCTCATACTACAGAGAGCACGCTAAACTCAAAATTTGACAAAATTGTTTTTTTTTGGAAACCCCCCCCCCCCCCCCCCCAAAACGGATGAATGTAAGTCGGGGAGCTTCTGTATTCAAGTCTTTTTGTAGTCAGGACGGAGGTTTTTGAGTGTTTTCAAGAAAACACAGGACTCAAATAGAAAGCACAACTTGTGTAATTTTTTTTTCCTTTATGATGATGAGCATGTTCTGCGATGTATTTGCAGCGAAACCTAATGACGTTGAGTGCTCAATAACCGGGCCCTGGTTGATTGATAATTCAATGCTTTTATTGATCCCTTGTGAAGAACAGCTTAATGACTTCATCTGTCTAGTGGGGAAGCTGGAGGCTGGTGCTCCGTCCACAGCTGGAGGATGAAGCACACAACAGTTTTTGTACCTGTTTAGCTCCTTGCAGCTGTACGAGAAGTGATGAGGTTTTTATCTCTCCCTCAGAGGAAGAAGCTTCTCATTAACAGTTCATGCTGAAGGTTTCTCCAGCGATCTGCATTGCCTCTGCTGCAGTTTTAGTTTCCCTGGCTGAGGGTTGGAGTTTTTAAAGTAAGAGAGTAGGATCTTTTACTGCAGTGTTGGCATGGTTGAGCCCTGCTGCTGGTGACAGGCTTTGTTGAAGAGAATTTTGTCCTCTTTGGGTCTACTTGAAATGCTCCATAAGTGTATCTTCCTGGTTGCCTTGTTAATACTTGTAGTAGAATTGTGTGTGTCTCTTTCTCTCTCTCTCTCTCTCTCTCTCTCTCTCTCTCTCTCTGTTTGTCTGTCTGTCTGTCCTCACACAGCACATTTATGTGTCAGATTGTACTCCTTTGCTATGCATTTTAAGGAAATTGGAATTAATTACATTTTTTATTCATTAATTATGAATTAATTACATTTTAAGGAATTAAAAATGAATTAATCAATTAAGAAGACCAGACTACAGGGATCCCTCACTTTTCACGGTTAATTGAGACCAACACCCCCCCCACGACCGCCGAATTCCGCGAAGTAGGATAACCCCCCAACTGACATATACGTACATGTATATGTGTATATAATATCAATAAATACATATTCACCACTATAAATGATTATAAAACAATTAAACATTCAAAAATAATGCATAAGATGTAAATAAAATTATAAATAGACACAGACAGACACGTGCACACATACGGATGCTCACCTCACATAAAAATGTAAGTAGTTTTGATGGAGGGAGGTTTTTTTTTTTTTTTTTTTTTTGCATGATTGGCCTTGTTTTGTGGCATTTCCCCTAACGTTTTGCCATATTCTTCCTTAATTTCCTTTTTTTAATTCTATAAATATTAAAAAAAAAAAACTTGATGCACTTAAGCCACATGAATTGAAACGCAAAGTAGCGAGGGATTCCTGTGTATTAAAATTGTAGTTTTATTGCTTCCCTCTCATTGACAAGTTCTGTTAATTTGAATGGAAATAAATCAAACACACAGATGGGACAAGAGGCAGAGCAACTTCAGCTGACATGTTCTCTCGTGCAAGTAAGCAACCAAGGACTCCTTAACTTTTTTTTTTTTTTTTTTTTTAAAAACGTTACCAAAGATTTTGTTTTTATTCAGTGGAATTATTTTAATATGCCAATCTCCCATCTGTTTGGGGTGTTTGTTCTCTAGAGGCAAACATCTTTTATGCGGTGCTCCTGAGCGGAGGCTCATCGGCAAGGAACACGCATTGGATTGGTTGAAGTACTGTCAGAATAACTCGAAGACTGTCATGTTGGCAGACCTGTATTGATCCATGTTAGTCATTTTCAGAACTCCGCTAAGTAAAGAGTAGGCTGCACATAGTAAAGGTGTTGAGATTCTGGAATTCTCATATTACCTGAAGCTGTGTCATTATCAGTAGCACCTCAGCCACTTTGGTATTGCAAATGCAGAGGGATATTTAGATGCCTTTTTTATTCAAAAAAAAAAAAAAAAAAATTAAGGACCTATCTACTGGGGATGAAAAGGCAGCTTTTATTTTCAAAGATGTAGCTTTAATCCCAACCTTACCATTTAGGCTTGGGGGTTTGATGTTTATCCACAGAAGGGCAGATGTGGGTTCTAATTCCAGCCATGCAGGAGCTACACCTCTCACCTCTTTAAATCAATTGATCTCCACTTTCAGATTGGATGTGTTGGTGTGGCTCCAACTCTGTTGAAATACAAACCTGTGCATACACTGGCCACTTGTGCATGAGATTGGACACCCCCCTCCCCACCCGATTTAGACTATTAATCACCTTTCAGGATTTTTTCACCCCCACTTTTAATTTGTCCTTTTCCACCATTCATCATCTCATAAATAAACGATTAGATCATACTTCACACTCAAACGTTGTCCTCCCATACAGCACTCGGTGTTTAGAATTATACCGAACCAAATTATAAATGCACCACTTTGGATATTATAAAAAAATGAAAGCATGTTGCAATGATCCTCAGACTACAAGTTTATAGGTTAGAAAGGTTGGGTGGTGTTGCATATAGCCAAGCAATGTGTTTTGTGCCCACACATTGCAGTGTAACCTGTATTTTGTGAAAATTCTCAAATCAAGCACAGGCAGTAGGTATGGACACTGTCCGGACGGTACTGTATTAGCAATATTGAGCAGTACTTTGGGCTGGATCTACAAAAAAGAAAAAAAGCCCAAAACCCCCCCCAGATTTGACATCAAAATGCCACAGATGACGGAAGTCTTCAGAGAACATGCCGTCGGCATGCTGAGTGCCAGAATGACAATCAGAATGGAGACTGCTGATGGTGGCATGAATAACATTTCAATGCAGCTGCCAAAGACGTCATTTGCTGTGGCTTGTGATAGTGGACAATCAACCGCATGCCTGCAGACCACGTGAAACGACCTCGGCTCAAGACTGGTCTATTTGTCTGCAGCACCCACACGTTTGGCTAAGACCGGCAAGAAGAACGGTAGAAGAGACGATTGGTGTGTACGACAGAACATTCATCCCGGAGAGTATGTAATCCCCTCAGGGAAAGAGGTCTCCGCTCTTGTCGTCTGCCTCTCGGTCTGCACATGACTGCTGTTCGTTGTCGGGCCAGACTCAATTTGACAACCCTACATGCACGATGGAGGTCGTTTTCTCCAACGAATCTCGCTTTAACATGTGTCATGCGGATGGAACACTGCGCGTATTGCATCATACCAGTGAACGCCGTTATGATACCACTACTGCCTGAAGAGTGGGCTTATGGTATCGGAAGGAATATGGCATGGAGTTTGAAAACAGCTCCAGATCATCCATGACAAACGGAATGTGGTGAGATACAAGGATGAAATGCTGAGGCCTATAGTTGTTGTTGTATCCGTTCCAGCATGACAATGCTTGGCCATGCGTGGATAGACTTTGTATGGAGTTCACGGCACTCTAGTGGCTTGCCTATTCTCCAGACCCATCACTCGGAGCTCATTTGGGATGCTCTGGATTGTCGGATCAGCTGTTGTGTTCCTGCCAATGTCCAGGAATTCTACATAGCACTCGATGAAGAATTTAACAACATTCCCCAAGCCACAACATGCCACGATTTGGTGGCATCCATTAGGAGATGTGTATCCCTGCAAAATGAAAGACACACCAGGTACTAACTGTGTGACAGTGACCTCACCCAGTGCTGTTTTGAGTGTCTGCAGTCAATCCGAGAATTTTTTTTTTGCCACTTCCAAGAAATCTCTGGTTGAAGAATACCTTGAAATCTATGTACCATTTAATTTCTTTGCAGGATTGCAATAAAATTATATTGCGCATTTTATTACGTGGTGCGTTGTTAAGTTGGTTCAGTCTATGCTGGAGTGTTATGTTATGATGTAGATTTGCATTTCGCTTCAATTCAGCTAAATATTATAATGAAGCCTTTTTTTCTTGTGGTGTTAAATCATTATTCTTGATTTAATTTCCTGTCTAAACCCTGCACGCTCTAAATTTATCTGTACTCGGAGGGGGTGTATGTGCTTTACTACTGCAGTAATAGCTAATTAAGCATCGCAAATGATTTGATTTTCAAAATAATTTTAAAGTGTTTATGAGCAATGAAAATATAACTGCTCTAGCAGCACTTCTATACAGTAACTTTTTTTTTTCTGTGGTACGTCATAAGTTCGTAAGTGTTTGACATTCTACACAGCCACCACTCCTTGGTATTATTAGACTAAGAGCTGGATTAGTTAACACTTAACATGCTGGTTACTGTTTAACACAAATGGAAATTCATCACAGCTGCTGGGGAAAGCATGAAGGGCATCCCTCTCAACACCACCCCACAGTGTGTTTGTGACACCCTGGTTGCCCCTTCTCTCCAAATACATCCATACCAATTTCTGAGAGGACACACATCTTCCTTTGCTATTCTTAGGCTCACTCTGTTTTGAGTTTCGCAGTAGGGTCAGCCACTGTGAAAATATCCCATGCCTTTCTGGTCAAGGTTTATTAGCCTTTATATTGATTCACAGATGTCAGTTTTACACATGCATGGCCCCTTGATATACAGTGGTACCTCACCTTATGAAATTAATCCGTTCCAGAGCTTTTTTCGTAACTTCGTAGCTTTTTTTTTTTTTCTTAAGTTGAACCGCATTTTACATGTAAAATGTATGATTCGTTCCAAGGCTCCCAATACTACCCCCTGAACACTTTAAAAAATTATAAAAGCATTACCTCCTTCTGCTTCAAAATCGTACCGATGGTAGACGGGTTTGGCCATATTCCTTTGTGATAACACTTGAGCCCGTTTCTTCTTCTTCGTATGTGTGTGTGTGTGTGTGTGTGTGTGTGTGTGTGTGTGCTGACCATGTCTTCTTAGCAGAGTGATAAACTTACAAATGTTTATGGAAGGTTAAAAGCCTGAGCCAAGAAATAAAGCTTAAAACAACAGTACCTCTGTCCTTTACACGAAAAGCATCATGGTGGATTCAGCTCTATAATAGGCAATGGGAGGTAGCTGCATCATTCCTCCTAGGCAATGGGATCCCTGTCCAAGATAGTGTCAGGTGGACCTGCCCAAGATGGCGCTTGAGTGAAGGCGACATAAACGACAGCTCAGTTGTTCACCAGTGGGAGGCCAGCGGGGCGGGGTGTTTGAACGCCATTGATGGGCGAGCAGCTCGTGCATTGTTTGAATGGCGCATTTTAATGTTTGAATGACGCGTTTGAATTTTTAAGATTGCGCTTTTGTAACGTGAGCTTGTTTTGTATCCTGAGAAAAATTTTTTAGGAAAATGCTTTTTGTAACCTGAATTTTTCGTTTGGTGAGACTTTTGTAAAGTGAGCTGTACGCTGTACTCAGTACACTGTACTCAGAATGTACGTTGACTTTTTTCTTTTCAAAAGCTTCATCTCCTTTTCTAACTAGCTAAGTGGGGAAGGTACCATTTTAATTGATTTGAGTATGTATAACTGGAAGTCATAACAAACAGTAGGGAAATTTTTAAAGTTAGAAAAATTTGTATTATAAGAATAAGGGGATTAATGTTGACACTAGGTGGCCTTTGTTGTAGTGGTTAGCACATCCGCCTCATAGCAAGAAGGTCCCCTGGCTTAAGTTGCCCCTGTGTATGTGTCATGGCCCAGCAATGGAGTAGCATGCTGTACAGGATGTACTCTGAACCTATTACCCAGTGTCCGCTGAGATGTGCTTCAGCCTCCCTGTAGCTCTAATAGAACGTACTTCAGCACATGAATGAAGATTTTATTGTGTAAAGCTGCTTTGTGAGCGCTTGTAAAAAGCACTGCACGTGAAACTGAAAAGAAAACTACAATTTATGCCTTTTTGGGTTATCTAACGCGAATGAAATCATAGAAATGACTTCCAGTAATCTGTGAGCACTAATGTGTCCATTTGTACACTTGAGAAAATGTCTCTGCAAGTCAATTTATTCAGATTTGTAAACAATATTTGTGAGAGGCAGCCAAATGAGACAAGCACGTGCAGGTTTTCCCAAAAAATGCTGCCTACTTAAATAGCTGCTTCCTCCTGAGTGGAAAACAGAGAAGTTTCCATGATGTCTATTATATCAAGATAATTAAGACTACGTTATTGTTCTATACGTCATACATCATTATGTGTATTTTCCTGTCAAGCAGTTAAACACCAAGACAAATCTGTGTGAATGAGTTAGAAATCTTCCATAAAAGCCAGATAATTTTAACAAGCTGGAAATTTTAAGAGAACAAACTGTAAATGTCGGTTATCAAGCTGAATTTGCACCATGACGCCACTTTTTCCGCTCTTTGACGTCAGTTTAGTAATGAGAGAACCCGTTAAACAAGAATTCCAGAGTGAATGAAAGTACAAACCCCACAAGTGTACAGCTGAACAGGTAACACAAACACCGTCTCATGCTTTTTGTAATGCACTGAATATACATTAAATTGCAAAATCAAATTTGTACATGAAATGTTCACAGGCTAAGTCTGATGCATATTTTGAAATATTAGAGTCTCTCATGCTCGTTTTATGTGAAAGTCTTCATTAAATGATGGACTAGACTAGTAATTATACTGAACAGAAATGGAAAGTTTGGGTTATGTACTGCTGTTGGAAAAGAGACCAGCAACAGGGAAGGAGCTGAAGGTGAGAGACGGGATGCTGGGCAACATGAAATAAAGAAAGCAGCATTTGTGTTCAGTATTGCTGTTTAATTCCTGGAGGTGAGGGACACCGGTGCATCACAGACTCAACACTTGAATTTTTGTTTTTCTTCTGTTTTTCTTTGTCTTGTCCTGTTATGACAAACCCAGTGAGATCCTCATTTGATTTACAGTAGGCCCTTGACCATTCGTGGTTTTGCACTCGTGCCACCTGCATACTCGCGGATTGCCAACAAACCCGGAAGTAACTGGCATGGGATTTGTGAGATTTAGCCAATGGCTACGAGCTTTTGTTTCTCCCCCCTGCTGATTGGTTGAGATAATGTATGCCCCTTTTTTCTCATTTGTGCACAAGTTGTCAATGTGCATTTTTTTTGTGTGTGTTTTTAATTACCAGATAAGCTCTATGATGTCACCCAAATGCCATGCATCCTCTCAGGCTTCTGGTAAGGAGCCTAAGCACCAGAAAAAGGTCATGACGCTGCATGAAAAAGTAGAACTGCTTGATATGATACAGGAAGGAAAAAGTAATGCTGCAGTAGGGCACCATTATGCAGTGATTGATTGATTGATTGATTAATTGATATATTTATATATATATATATATATAGACAGACAGACTCTCCCCGACTTACGTTTTTAATTGGTTCTAGACGGCCGAACGTAAGTTGAAAGTGAATGTAAGTTGTAACAGTGACGTATGACCATTACCGTATCTCATAAAATACCCCTAAATCAATTATTATAAACATAACATGGTAAAATAATATCAACATTAATTTCAAATAAATTAAATTCAAGCGGAATAATTTCAAATAAATTTTAATCAAATTCACTCATCAGATATAACCATTAACATTCTCTATGATGCGATCTTTCTGCTTGTAAATGGTTCCGATGGTCGACGGATGGTCACTTTACATGAAGCTGAGCCGAGTCACATTATGTGAGGCGCCCAAAACCGAAAGTGGTGTACTTGCTGTGCTTAACGCAAAGCGCGGGTTATACGGACTTCCAATCTTTCAAGTGAGCAAGGGCGCCGTTGAACTCGTTTACTCAGCCTGCACTGATGTGAATCGCCAGCAGAGCAGAGAGTTCTTTTTCTTTTCTGGATTCGGGTTTTCATTCATTTTACAACTCTCTTTGCTTAACTGAGTATGTATGGTAGATTGCGCCGATCCGAGCAGATAGTTAATTCATCTGTCTGTATGAGACTTGAACCTATGCGAGTAGGCTTATGCTTCTGACCAACCATATTTGCTTAGAGTTACAAAAGTCTGCAAAACAGTATAAAGACAGATCTTAACACAAGAGTAACACGCTATATAACTGATATATATATATATATATAATACAACACACACACACACACACACACACACACACACACATTTCATTCTAGCCGATACTTTCCTATCACGCATCACACCGGACACTTTTCTCCAACCATTCCAACCAGCCTGCACACGCTTCTTCACCTCTTTTCCACACTCTCCATTGCTCTGGATTGTTGAGCCTAAGTACTTAAAATCCTTCACCTTCCTTATCTCTGCTCCATGTAACCCCACCGTTCCTCTTAGGTCCTTGTTGTTCACACACATGTATTCTGTCTTACTGAGGCTATCCTTCATTCCTCTCCTTTCCAGGGCATACCTCCACCTCTCTAGATTTTCCTGCACTTGGTCTCTGCTCTCACTACAGATCACAATGTCCTCTGCGAACATCATAGTCCATGGGGAATCTTGTCTCACCTTGTCTGTCAGCCTGTCCATCACCATAGCAAACAAGAAGGGGCTCAGAGCTGACCTTTTGATACAGTTCTACCTCCACCTTGAACACTTCTCTCACACCGACAGCACACCTCACCACTGTCTTACATCTCTCATACATGTCCTGCACCACTGTAACCTACTTCTCTGCCACTCCAGACTTCCTCATGCAATACCACAGTTCCTCTCTCAGTACCCTGTCCTATGCTTTCTCCAGATCCACAAAGGCACAATGCAGCTCCTTCTGACCTTCTCTGTACTTTTCTATTAACATCCTCAAAGGAAACACTGTATCTGTGGTGCTCTTCTTGGCATGAAACCAAACTATTGTTCACAAATACTGACCTTTGCCCTTAGTCTAGCTTCCACTATTCTTTCCCTATATATATATATATATATATATATATATATATATATATATATATATATATATATATATATATATATATATATATATATAAAATACATACATACATACATACACAGTAGGCCCTTGACTATTCCCGGTTTTGCACCCACGGTTTGAGTATTCGCTGACTGCCGAGCAATTGGCACGTGATTGAAATTCTGCCAATGGCTGTCCTCCCCCTTTTTCCTCATTCGCGCACAAGTTGTCAATGAGCCTCTTTTTTTGTGTGTTAATTACCAGTTAAGCTCTATGATACCACTCAAGCGCTATGCGTCTTCTCCGGCTAAGCGGTAGAAAATGTTGGATGTCTCTTCTGAAGAAATAAGACAGAGAAATGACAGTTTTCTCTGAACTGTTGTATTAAAATCTTTTTCAATTATTATTCCAGGACAGTACCTAAGTTCATGTTTATGCGTGGAGATTTTATGTTGTGTAGCATGTTTAACAAATGATACCAAAAGGATAAACTTTATAACGCTTCATGTCCTTTTACATTAAACTTGGAGTGACGTCTCCAAGATGGCGCTGCCCAGAGGGCGACGTCGCGGAATTCTCGGAGTCGGATTGTTTCTTTTTTTGTTTTAATTTGTTTTATTTGTTGTTTTGTTTGTTCATGTTTTATTTTTATTTTATTTGTTCATGTAATTTTAAATCGGTTGCTTGGCAGTCAGCGAATACTCAAACCATGGGTGCAAAACCGCGAATAGTCAAGGTCATTGTGTGTGTGTGTGAAATATACTGATTATTTTTTATAATCAATAAATATCACAAAACAAAATGTAAAAGTTTTTACTTAATCATTACTACACTTTACTACATTATTACTGTATTAATGAGTAAGACTGTAGAGTGTGTTTAAGAAGTATATTTTAGCGCATGTAATATCATACATAGGGTTTTACTTCTCCGTTAATAATTCATGCATGTAATATGATACGTAGGGTTTTACTTCCGGGTAAATAACGTGGAATTTCTTGGTTCGCGTGAAGGGCCGGAACCGAACCCCTCAAAAAACGGGGCCTACTGTAGTATATGCAGAATTTTGACAAAAAACAAACAACGAGCCTGGACTGAATAAAATTTTTAATCACAGTGAACTTTGTATTTTTAGTGTGTAAATACTTAGTTAATTACCTGCTTGGCTTTATTTAAATATTTCATCCAAAAAATTTGGACATGGTGAGCGAGGGGCATTACATTGAACATTACTCTTATAGTAAATCGCTCATCTCATCCTTGCACAAGTTCTGAATACCCCAGTCCTCAGTTAACTGCCGTATTCATCTACCAGACTGAAATACCTACACGGATTTTTCTAGGTCCTGAAAAAATTCCACAAGCATATGGTGTTCCACGTGCCACCATCTAAGGGAAGACCATATATACTATTTTGCTCTGGTGAGAGCGTACTACCGTCAATCAAGGCATGGTTTTATGTGTTCATCAGTTTTGCAACATTTAAGGCGTTCAATTTCTTTAATAATTAGTCTGTTGGACACCTTTTGTTGGAATAGAGTAAATGTTACGGTAGTACGGTTCTATCAGAAGTATATATTACTTTGGCTGGGAAGTGCAATACAAATTACAAAGGGTGAAACAACTATGAATGTGGATCAAATGTATATTTTCGAAAAGGTTTTTATATAAAATTTATATTAAAATAAAGTTACATTATCGAAACCCTCTCAAGGAGGACATAGTAAATTTACCTTTTAGAAAACAAATGTAAAAGTTGCAAAACACTAACGGACTCGGAGACAAATGTACATTTGTTGGTGGTGGGAAGTTTCAGCAACTTGTAGGAATTTTGATTATGCTAGTCGCTTGAACGCTGTGTTGTCCGCTTTGTGGAATCCACATCAGCAAAAAAAAAAAACCAAAACAAAAAAACCCCCGATTTTGCCATTCCTGTGGACAGTCTCTCTCGAACACAAAGAGGAAAATCACGTTTCACACTGTGTGATTTTGTGTTACACTTCATGCCGACTGTAAAGGAGGGGGATATGAGATTTTTGAGAAAAATGAGAATTCCAAGGTAGGTGTACGAATGCAATAACTGAGTTAACACATCTTATGATCTTAAGCACTGTTGTATTTCCTTGCATGTCAGCACACAGTAAATTCTCATCACACGTCTGCTTCACATAAATTAACAGATGCTCATAAAGAATCAACCCCGGGTGGAGAGAACACTGTTACTTCTGCTGCTGCTTCTGTTAGATTAGTATCAGATATTGACCAGAACTTTATCAGTACCGTTGTCTTGAACTCGAAATAAAAGCAATCATGCTTTTCTATTAATTAAGATTCAACAAAGAATGCAGAAATGCCTAACCCTGCTGTTACAAATCTACTACCCTGTGTAGTTGTGTTTTAAAACCAGGTCCAGCGAATAATTTGCGCAACAGCAAAGGATGGAGAAGTAAAAGCTGATATTACAGTCAGACACTTAAATAATAAGGGAAGTGGTGGTCTAGTGGTATAGGGCGCTGGATCGCTGATCCAAAGGTTGGGGGTTCAAGTCCCACTTTCCACAAGGTTGTCACTGTCTGACCCCCCCCAGAACGGCTAACTGGGTTATCAAAGGCGGGCCATGTCTCTCACTGTCTATGGTGTGAGGTATGTAAAAGAACCATTGCTGACTTTCGTAAAGAGTAGGCTGTAAAGTCGTCAGCGTGTTTCTGTCCCTTGCTAAAAAGGGTTGTGACAGGAAGGGCATCCGATGTAAAAACCTCTGCCAAATCAAACGTGTGAATCAGATGATCCGCTGTGGCGACTCCCAAGTAAAAGGGAAAAAGCCGAAAGGAAGGCAGACAGTCAGACACTTAAATACATACTTTTAAAGAGCATCGTACAGCATAATTTGTGCATATTGTAAGACCTTTCAGGGATACAGAGCTTATTTTAATGTAAATGGTCATAAAAGCACTATACCGGACGATTTTTTTTCCCTGTGGATTACTAGTGGCGGCGGAACAACCAATTTTTCTCTGGAGTGAGGTAAACTGATTTGGCCAGGCTGTCCAGCACAAGTAAATTAAAGCTTCTTATTTGGTCTGGTTCCTTTTCTCAAGGCGCTCCTCTTGACTGTTGTCTTTTTTATTTGACCTTTTCTGAAGGCATTTCATAGGAACAGCGTCTAGTTTTATATGTAAAAGGACTTTCATGCCAAGTGGTTCTGCGTGGAGGTCAAGCTGAAAGCAGGTCGGCTTGAAGTTGTCAATTGGTGGTCGTGGGGGTGGCTGCTGCTGCTGCTGCTGCTGCTGCTGTTACTTGGCAAGGGCAGATGTTGCCTTAATGTCATGTGTGATTGCATTAAAGAACGAGTGATATGAATTCACCACAGGTACCCTTTTAAGAGTGGAATTAAACTAGGTTCAGACTTCAAGACCTACTCCCGGTTGACGAGCAGGGATTAGTGCCACAAAAGCATTAATGATGAGAGGAGGATTGGGGCACCATCAATTTATCCGAAATGTGTTTGTTTTAAAAAAAAAAAAAAACGCAGGGGGTTAAGGTCAGCTACAAGAGTTCATCTACTGCAACATTGGCTACATTGAGCTTGTTTTGGGCACAGCCGCATTGTGGTGAAACAGGTCTGACTGTATTCTTTCGCATTACAATTTTCCTTTACTGGAACGAAGACAAATACATTCCGTACAACTTTGTAACAACAACAGACTGAGGAAGAACCACACGTGGCAATGTTTGCCAAAGGACTGTGGACCCTGACTATGTAATGTTCTGTTCATTTTCTGTAACCACTTAATCCTAATTAGGGTCGCGGGGAGGCTGGCGCCCATCCCAGCCAACTCCGGGCAAGGGCAGAGTACACCCTGGACAGCTCGCCAGGCCATCGCGGGGAGGAAACACGCTGACGGCTTTGCAGCTACTCTTGAAAGTCAACAATGGTTCTTTTTACATGAACCTCACACCATAGACAGTGAGAGACATGGCCAGCCTTTGATAACCCTGTTAGCTGCTCAGGGGGGGGAAGGGGTGGGGGTGGGAACAACAGCCTGTGGTGAGTGGAGCTTGAACCCCCAACCTTAGGATCAGGGATCAGCACCAATACCACTAGGCCAGCACTGCTCGCAATCTTCTTCTTCTTCTTTTACTTTCGGCTGCTCCCTTCAGGGGTCGCCACAGCAAATCATCCGCCTCCATCTCACCCTGTCCTTTGCATCTTCTTTTCTGACTCCAATGACCTTCATGTCTCCCTTCACCACATCCATAAATCTCTTCTTTGGTCTTCCTCTAGGCCTTCTGCCTGGTAGTTCCAACCTCAGCATCCTACTACCAATATACTCACTATCCCTCCTCTGTACATGTCCAAACCATCTCAATCGAGCCTCTCTGACTTTGTCTACAAAACATCTTACACGGGCTGTCCCTCTGATGTACTCATTTCTGATCCTATCCATACCACCACTGCTCGCAATGTAATGTATTTTGTGTTATTCAGGGCCTGCAGACCTGTCCTGTGAACCACCATATAAATGTTGCCCAAATTATATCTGTTGACTTTTTATTCAGACTGGCATTAAAATTTAAATCTGTGTCCTCTGTGAAGAAATGATCCAAGTTGGTTTCTTTTGCCTGCAGTATGAATGCAACCATAGACACCTTTGCAGTGGAAACAGTGCTATTGTTCAGACACATTGATCCAATTCTCTGCTCACCTGCATTGATTTGCATGAATAAGTCACTCAAGATCCTGCAGTCTGTCTGAAAAGTTCAGGGTTTTTTTTTTTTTTTGGAGGAGGGGGCACAGTTTCTGTTTATGGTGGACCTTTTGAATTCTCAAGCTCCTTAGATATAACCGAGACACATTTCTCGACGAATCAAATTAGGCATACTTGAACTGAACTAAAGTAATTGATATTTTATTATAATATATTATATTAAATCTGATATTAAATCATGTTTTAAACCTAACCATATTAGAACTGCTTAATCAAGCGTTTCGTGGTGATGGGCTTCATCATTATTGGCTTCGAATTCTATCTGCTTTCAGTTTGACACAACTTCATGGATGAATTCAACATCACATTCCCATCCAGAGTTGTGATTTTTTTTTTTTTTCTTTTTTTTTTCTTCCTGAGAGAATCGTTGTCGGTGGGAGGGTCAAAGTACTTGCTGGATAACTGAACCAAAACAGATCCCAAACACTTTCACTACAGAAAAGATCAAGACTCTGACCACCACTCTGAATGTTGGAGGATAACCTGGTCAATTCGGTACTGTACGTTCAGTTCGTCAACCGGCTTCATTTTCTTGCCAGAAAATGATGCTGAGCCTCAATCTGACCAAATGAAGCAACTGTAGATTCCTGGCACGGTCATCATAGGCTTCTGCAGTGACTGCTTATGCAGGGGGGGGTAATGTTGCTTCAAGTCCCCAATCTTTATGATCGTTAAAAAAAGCCTTTCATTCGAATTAACGTCACTGACTGATGTTTAGCTCTCACGCCCATTTAGTCCCAGTTCTTATTGCATTGCACATGCTCTTCCTTTCACTGTTCGATTCTACTGTCAATATTTTCTGTTTCGACTTCAGTCAAGATTTCTTTCCCACCACATTTCTTGGGTGATGTTAACAGTTTGGCACGTTTATTGTCCAACACGTTTTTTGTTGAACAGTTCTTGAAACAATTTCCTTCATGCAGGCAATCTGCTTAGTGGATTTTTTTCTTTAATTCATGTGGGTCAATAATTTGTTTCGTCTATAAGCCAGTTGTAGAAAAGATGACTCTCTCAATGTTTCAATCACTATGAGATAGATTTTCAAATGTAGCTGCTTCAGAAATGAAAAGCTACGGTGATCATCCAACCATCAAAGGAACTTTATTTGCTTATTTAAATACAAACTGATTTTAATTATTATTATTTTTTTTATTCTGGCCCAGCACAGAGATAAAGTAAGAGCGAATGAGAGGGAGGTGTCTTGATTAGTATGTGTGTGGAGTAAATGTGTTATATCTGAACCAGAGATGGGCATTAGAGTAACAGCAACATTAGGGAAAAGAGCAGAATTGCCATAAATGTTCGGGGGAGGCTTAACAGGGTGTGACGGATGGTGTAGGCTACAGATCAGTGCAACAGAGGAAAAGGGCAGACTGAAAGCTTTTTAATGACTCTACATTTACCCATTGCCCTAATAGGCTCACTGATAGCCTTGTTCTGATGAGCCATCGCCTTCAGACTGAATCCACTGTGTGTGTGTGTGTGTGTGTGTGTGTGTGTGTGTGTGTGTGTGTGTGTGTGTGTGTATATATGTGTGGGGCTTGCTGGATCTGTTTATGGGGTGCATTGTTTGCTTCTGTGTTCATGTTGACTTAGCTGCCAGCTTGTTTTCACCGGGGTGCTTTTATGTGCAGGATTTCATTACCCAGAATTCCCTTCACAGTGTTAAATACACCCGCTTGATTTTGCACAGCTAGACTGTACATAGTGAAAGCGCTCTTGTGCTTCTTGGTGAACATGTGCTCACACTTTCTTGTTTCAGCTTAGAAAATGAATCAACCTGCTGGTACTCTGAAAATGTTGCCAAGTTTGGCTATTTTTTTTTTTTTTTGGTTAAATTTGACAGTTGACCATCTCACTGCTGGTTTAATCACAACCACAACATTTTATGTGTCAATGGTAACCTTTGTCAGGATGTTTATAGACTAGATGTTGGTGCTGTTTGCTTAGTGTTTCATGCCACACCCTTGCAGAACAGAGATCCTCATTCATCTGATTAAAGCAATGGTCTCTTCAATGATTATGATGTAAGATGAACAATTCTTCTAATTAGTTTCTCTTACTTTACAAATATAAGACCTCGGGATGGGCAGTTGGGGAAAGCCCTTGTAGTTGGTCTCCATTTGTTTAGTACCAAGTGTACGCATACATAAAGAGAGCATGAGGTATTCTAGCAACCTTGAGTTCCATCAAGAGCTGAACAGAAAGGGTGCACTGGCAATCCCACCACCCCCCCCAGGAAAAAAAAGGGTCATTTTGCTGTCATTTCTTTTATGAATTGTAACATTCAGGTTATTTGATACAGGTAGTTTATCAAACATGCAAATAGTTCTTCAACCCTTTTTATTACGACATACCCCCATTTCACTGGAGTGCGGCAGACTTGCGGAAGCAAAAATGTTGCCATCCTCAAACGTTCCTCAGTTATTCCCTCATCTTCCGTGTCATTCCATATGATTCCGAATGTGTTCCTACACTTTCGGCAGACACAAATTTTCTGAGAGTGTTCCCTTTGGTTCCGCAGTCCTTCCGTAGACATTCAGTCATTTCCGCAAATGGTTCGTAATCTTTCCTTTTATACTGCAAGTGTTCCGCGAATGTTCCGCAAGTCTTCCATCCTCTTCCGTATGGACAAAAGCGGCCACGGAACAGTCGTGTTCATCTACGGATCCCCACGGAATACTTAGGGAAGGCATGGAATACATACGGAACAATAGCGAAACACTGCGAAACTTCTCTAGATAGTACACAGAACAAAGCAGAACAGAATACATACGGGATGTTTGTGGAATAGTTGCGGATAGCAGGGAAGACTTACGGAACACTCACGGAACTCACTTAGACTATAAATACAGGCGCGTAAGAAAAAGATCCATTCATTTCGTGAGACACCACAATGCTGAAAGCCAAGAGGAAGCCAACCACCAAGAGGCCATGGTCTCCAACGCTGGAAACCCCCAGTTGAAGAGCCTTCTCAAGAAGCCGAGGTCGACAAGAAGGCACGCGTCTACATCAAGCTCACCGACGATGAGGAGTAGGCCATGGTAGAGATCATCCATTTGAACGAGTGCCTTTACAACAAGAAACTCTGATCCTGGACGGACAAAGCACACAAGGCCAAGCTTTGGGCTGATCAGGGTTCACGCATGGGGAAGAGAGATGAGAAGCTGAAGCAGTGGTTTCATAGTGTGCGGACGAGGCTGGGAAAGCTTAGCTGTTGGAAGTCGGGGCAAGCTGACCAGAACATGTTTCAGAGGGACCAGTGGATATACGAAAGCTTTAGCTTCCTTTGTTTACACATTGTCGAGGTACAGCGGAGGAACGTTGTCTCTTTGAAGGCAAAGATTGCCACTGCAGCTGGCTCCGGTGGTTCCACGCTCACCACAACTGGAGAACCTCCACTACCATCAACGTTGGAGGGGTCACAGGACGGTGCAGCTATCAACCTCCAGCTGGCAAAAGAGGCAACACCTGTCACCCCCCTCAACGCAACGCCCGTCACCACAGCATCCAGGTCTACCTTGGCAAGGTCTGGAGCTGCAATGTCCAGCCTTGACGAAAGAGCCGACCAGATTCTCTCAGCAGCTGAACAGCTGGTGAGACAGAGAAGGGAGGTACGGACGGCTGATGAGTCAGAGAGGGCAAGTTTCACCAGTTGGGCGGCAGCTGTGCTGCAGAGTCTACCAAAACCTGTGTACAGGCATGCCAATGTTAAAAATTCAAGAACTGCTGAATGACTGCTTGGACAGAGCTGAAGCCTTGGAGATGCAGCCGCAGGAACAACCACCTCCTACGCAGCAGCAGTCGCAGCAGCTCCAGCCTTCTCAGCAGTATTCGCAGCAACACCACCAGCAGCTTTATCAGCAGCATCGACCACCACCTCTGCACCACCAGTGGCATCAGCAGCATTACTGGCCGCCCCCCACCGACGCAGTGGTCCACGCAAGTTGATCCGTGCCTGTTTGGGGACCTCAAGACGCGAAGTGGGCAACACCACCGTGCCCACAACAATCGACGTCGTCTGCACGAGAGCAGCAAGCACAACTCAGCAGACCAGTCAGTTGCACTCCGGTTACATGTACATCGACGCCTGCAACCAGCCCTGCGGATAGAGATACAAGTGGAAGTGAGCCCAGCCTGTTCAAGGAGTTCAATGCTCAGGAGTGTTGTGATGACTTGGAGGACTCAAACTCCACCAGTAATGCGTGAGACTTGTGTTTTTTTTTTTTTTTTTTTTTTCCAATTTATTGTTTTTTTTTTTGTATTGTATTTTTTTTTGTTGTTGTTTTCATGTTCATGTAATAAAGTTTTGAAGTTATAATCACTGTGGTTTTGACTTGTGTACATTTTTCGTTATCTCGAATGATTTATTGAAGGTGCAAAT
This sequence comes from Plotosus lineatus, assembly GCA_024760905.1. Lineage (NCBI taxonomy): Eukaryota > Metazoa > Chordata > Actinopteri > Siluriformes > Plotosidae > Plotosus > Plotosus lineatus. The sequence goes on along the minus strand of CM045730.1, from coordinate 49,979,883 downwards.
CAAAGGAACATATTGACATTATTGATATTAAACATATGGTAAATTATAAACATATTGACATTGATATTCAATTTTGAAAAAGATTTTAATACAATCAAGAGTCAATAACAACACAATTATATCAACAACAACAGAAACTAGCATATAATATGGTAGTTCAATTAAAGACTGAGCTTCATTGGTCGAATCTGTGAATTTATAGGCGGAATCAGGAGAAAATCCTTTGATCTTTACCAATTTTTCCGTGTTGAAACGTGGTTACGCCGGGTATTCCTCAGTCATTCTGTGTTGAATGTAAACTTTCCTCTTTCAATCCACGTGTTTCCGTAATCATTCGGAAGCCCTTCCTTCTAAAATGGAGTCGTGCCATAGTCATTCCTCGAGTGTTCTGTGCTTTCCGTGAACATTTCGTGAATTATCCGAAAATCTTCCTTTGAAATCCGTGGCTTTTCGCACTTGTTCCACAGTTAATCCGTGCGCTTTTCCGCATGTATTTCTAAATTGTACCGTGGTCTTTCTGTGTCTGTTCCGCACATGCCGTGAAAGTTCCGAAAGTGTTCCGAATGTACAATTTTTCGTAGGATTTTGACCCATTTTCCGTGTAAAAATGCCAAAGCTTCCCCGTAGACTGCGTTCCGCGCCTTTGCGCCATAATCATTGCATTCCACGCTCCAGTAAAATGGGGGCATAAAGGATATTTTATATGAGTGGAAATGACAGTTGAACTGTTTGAGAATTGCCTGAGATGATATGAGAGTACGACGAGAGAGGCAACAGGAGGACAGCAAGCAGGATAGCGAAGGGTACGTTTGCAGATGCTTGAAAGTCAGACCACGGATAACTGCAAAACCTGCACAGGACTGATTGTCCACCACAGATAAGGAGGAGCACTGAGAGTTGTTTTGTTTGTTTGAGTGGATACTTTGACATTTACACTGAAGTTTCTGTCTGGACCCCCTTTTTTAAAACGGGAAATGCTATCAGTAGCATCCATTTCTTTTTTTTTTTTCTTCTTCTTTATACATCAACACATCTCTATGTGCGTGTAAGTATGCACACACACACACACACACACACACACTCATACTCATTGTACTTGAATGTGGTTTGGTGAGTGTTGTGAGAGCTGGCACTGTGCACCGTGGGGATTTTGGTTTGCCTTTTTTTTTTTTTTTTTTTTTTTTTTTTTAATAAATATAAACATGAGGCTATATAACCTCACCCTTGGCCTCTGAGGTAAATCTCTCCCAGAATACTGAGTGAGAGATGGATGGATTGAGTGAGTGAGTGAGTCAAACAGCTTTTAATTAACTTGGGTCCGTTACAGTTCAGATAATCCCTCCAGTTTTGCACCAAAACTAAAATACAATCCCCACTCCCACTTCCGTAGTTGTGTAAATCTGTTGGGCTTTTTTACACCCGACCGAGTCGCTCATCAGAACCGGTGCTTACCCCTGGTTTCTGTAGCGTGAAGCAACTAGTTCAACTTCTCCTGGTCATCTTCCCAGTGTGTGTATATGCAGGTGTGCGTATGTGTGTATGCATGCATGCATCCCTCGCTACTTCGCACTTCAATTCATGCGGCTTCAGTGCATAGTGGTTTTTTAATTTATTTTTAATTTTTTTATTTTTATAATAATCATAAAATTAAATAGGAAGAATAGGGGGACAGGTTAAGGAAAACCAGGCCAATTATGCAAACATAATTTTTTTTTTTACTTACATTTTTGTGAGGTGCTCATCTGAGTTCATGCACATGCATCTGTATGTGTGCATTTATATTTTATTTACATCCTGTGCATTATTTTTGAATGTTTAATTGTTATTATAAGCATTTATAGCATTGAATATGTATTTATTGACATTATATACACACCACACATATACGTCAGTCGGGGGGGGTTGATCCTACTTTGCTGATTTCAAGGGCCGCGTGGGGATCTCAGTCCCAATCAACCGTGGAAGGAAAGGGATCCCTGTGTGTGTGTGTGTGTACACGCCCGAAGATACTCCGATCTTATAGCTGTAGTAGGGTCGACCGATCATAGATGAGCATAGTGCAAAACATGAACAAACAAATTAAAACAAACAAAGAAACAATTTGAGTCTTAGAATTCCGCGACGTTGCCCTCTAGGCAGAACCATCTTGGAGACGTCACTCCAAGTTCAATGTAAAAGGACATGAAGTGTAATAAAGTTTATCCTTATCATTTATTACTTATCATTATCGTATCATTTGTGAAACATGCTACAGAACATAAAATCTCACACACAAACATTCTAAGAATTAACTTGGGTACTGTACTAGAATAATAATTGAAAAAGACTTTAAAACGAGTGCTTTACAACAGTATATGCTGTATAATGTTTATATTTTATCATTAATAAAAATAAGAGTAAAAATTGAAAGGTTTTTCTAATCATTACTATATTTTACTACATTAATACTGTATTAATGAGTAAGACTGTCTATAGAATGTGTTTAAGAAGCATATTTTAGCGCATGTAATAGATACATAGTATTTTACTGCCGGCTGCTCATTCACGCATGTGACGTGATACATGGGATTTTACTTCCGGGTACAGAATTCGCGGATTATCTTGATTCACGGGAGGGCTCGGAACCGAACCCCCATGAATGTCGAGGGCCTACTGTATCTTCTTTCTTTCGTTTTTTCCCTTTTTCAGGGGTTGCCACAGCAAATCATCTGATTCACATGTTTGATTTGGCATAAGTTTTTATGTTGGATGCCCTTTCTGACACAACCCTTTAGCAAGGGACAAACACGCTGACGCATTTGCGGCTACTCTTTACAAAAGTTAGCAATGGTTATGTTACATGGCTCTGACCATAGACAGTAAGAGACATGGCCGGCCTTTGCTGTACTGGGGGAGACATTGACAACCTTGTGGAGAGTGGGACTCGAACCCCCAATCTTAGGATCAGCGATCCAGCACCCTATACCTCCAGGCACCAGATCATCTATATACATATAATTTGTGTGTGTATATATTATATTAGTGTGTGTATTCATTTATTTATTACTGGTACCTGTTTATACTGCTGGGTGAACAGAGGCACACTTGTGGTTAAGACCTTGCTCAGGGGTCTTAGCATGGTGGGGGTCTAACTGGGATTTGAACCCATGACCTCCTGATCATGAGCCCAGCACATTAACCATTACCTTGTACATCTCAGAAAGGTGTATAGTGACAATATCATGATATTTTCACCCTCGGGTTATATCAGTTAGCCGTGTGTGTAAGCTCATGCATTCTTCATATCCATTAAAGTAAGGTGAGAGTATATCTATGCATGCGCTTTGTACAGCATGCTCAGGCTATGTAACATTATACATTTAATTTGTTTGATCTTCAAAACGGGATTTTTTTTTTTAATGTGTAACTAAAGTAGCTGTGATCATGTAATGTTTTTTGATGTATTTGTAGGCCTTAAAGATTACCATGTTCAACCAGACAACATTCCAAGCTCATCCATTCGGTATAGTTTAGTGACCTGGAGAATCTTTTGAAGTGATAATATTGAAATGCATCCTTTTGGGACCACTGGGCCAATGCAGTGTCAGGTTGAGGGAGTATAATGGAACAAGATGTCAAAACTGATAGATTTATTTATTTATTTTTTTGGCTACTATATAGTAACAGCCTATAGTGTCTTGTTGTATGGATTAATTTTGAGGCAGAACTAGAATGCACCGAGAGCGAATGTGTTCAACTTGGTGGTGGCAGGATTGTTGATTTTCAGCAAAAGCACGAGTGCTTCACATTTTGTGTTCTAGGAATTCAAAACGAACTTCCCAAGCTTCAGCACAATCAGCTAACACAGTGGTCGTGCACCCATATGTACATGCGCGCACACACACACACACACACACACACAAACAGACATACACAGATGAAAAGATTAATGAAGTGGTATTGAAACGAGTATTTAAAATGTTATATTAGTCTGCATTAATTTTATATTGGCTCTCTATTTGGATTTGATTTTATTGGATTTTATAATGACTTATATTTGGATTGGATTCATAGCCACTCTCGATTGCTCAGATGTTTTGTTTCTTTAAAATACAAAATACATACAAACCTTTCTCATGGGTACCTACAAGGTCCCTTATAAGTCCGGATTCATAGATCCTTGTTGACACTTACATCCTTGTGCTCTCTGTTCAGCTGGTGGACCCCCCACCCTATCCCCCCGAACGACGGCATTATCTTGACAAGTCACGGTACATGAAGCAGCTGTAATTTCGGCTTTATCACAGTGTTTGTGGTTCTGTGAACGTCCTCATCAGCTCCACTGAAGACGGAACGTGTATCCAGGCTTTAATATTTATTATTCGGTGGTGAAAGAAGGAAAGAATGCAAAGTGTTAATGGCCTTTTAACTATTGTGGTGGTCCCTGCAAAGACCATGTGATGTTCCTTGAGAAGTCCTCCAAGCGATTCATTCAGGCAGTCTTCGATGTCAGTCCCCAGGTATGTCTTTTTGTGAGGGTCAAGGAGCATTTGGCAAAGCAAGACATCCTAGGCCACATTTTGTAGAGCTTTCACTACGCTTTATCAGCTTAAAGCTTTAGCACACTTGAACAGTCTCTTCTTGAGGACAGGTTGATCTAACCCTGTCGAGCTGTGAATCACAACACCCTGAAACATCCAGTAAATGCTTGGCGAGTTTAGTGTTTAATTTATTGGCTGGTGTAAAAGCTTTTACACTCCAAATATGATGGGATAATGCAAAAAGAAATCAATAAAGGAAAAAAATGTCCATATACAGTGGTACCCCACCTTACGAAATTAATCTGTTCCAGAAGAGGTTTGGTAAGCTGATTTTTTTTTTTTTTTTTCTTTGTAAGTTGAGTCGCATTTTACATGTAAAAGGCCTGATTCGTTCCAAGGCCCCCAATACTACCCCCTAAACCCTTTAAAAATGTTAAAAGTATACCTTTTAACACCGTTTAAATGTCTAGGGGAGGTAGCAGTAGATTTTCTGACAAGAATATTCAACAAGGTCTTACAAAGTGAGCAGATGCCCACTTGGGAGGAGGAATGGAGGAGTGTGCTGGTGCCCAGTTTTAAGAACAAAGGACATGTGCAGAGTTGTGGCAACTACAGAGGGATAAAGTTGATGAGCCATACGATGAAGTTATGGGAAAGAATAGTGGAAGCTAGACCGATGGCAGAGGTCAGCATTTGTGAACAACAGTTTGGTTTCATGCCAAGAAAGAGCACCACAGATGCAGTGTTTGCTTTGAGGATGTTAATAGAGAAGGCCAGAGGGAGCTACATTGTGCCTTTTGTAGATCTGGAGCAAGCATATGACAGGGTGCCGAGAGAAGAACTGTGGTATTGTATGAGGAAGTCTGGAGTGGCAGAGAAGTATGTTAGAGTGGTGCAGGACATGTATGAGAGATGTAAGACAGTGGTGAGGTGTGTTGTCGGTGTGACAGAAGAATTCAAGGTGGAGGTGGGACTGCATCAAGGGTCAGCTCTGAGCCTCTTCTTGTTTGCTATGGTGATGGACAGGCTGACAGACGGGGTTAGATAAGAATCTCCGTGGACTATGATGTTTGCAGATGACATTGTGATCTGTAGTGAGAGCAGAGAAAAATTGCAGGAAAATCTAGAGAGGTGGAGGTATACCCTGGAAAGGAGAGGAATGAAGGATAGTCTCAGTAAGTTAGAATACATGTGCGTGAACGAGAAGGACCCAAGAGGAATGGTGAGGTTACAGTGGGCAGAGATCAGGAAGGTGGAGGATTTTAAGTACTTAGGCTCAACAATCCAGAGCAATGGAGAGTGTGGAAAAGAGGTGAAGAAGCGTGTGCAGGCAGGTTGGATCGGATGGAGAAAAGTCACTTGGATTTTCCGTTAGTTGGGTCTTTCGTAAGGTGAGGTATGACTGTATACACGGTATGATTTTTATTTATTTATTTATTTCCCTGTGTCTTGATGATTTTACACTGTTTTCCATGACTGACTGATGCACAGATGTGCACGCCCAAGAACAGGGAAGCATACCTGTACGTAATTAACTTTTTAAAAGTGTGTTTGGCAGTTATGAGTAAAGAATAAATTAAATTCACAAATTTGGAAAAAAAAAAAATCTTGTGATGGTGCTGGTGGGAGCCTTCCTCCCTAATTTTCTCCCCAATTTTGTCATTGCCAATTTCGACACGTCCGCCATGCTTACCTGTGACTACAAAAATGTATAACTTAAATAGGCAGACAACTGAAAACATTGCTTCTTGATCTATAAACTGTTCATCTGTAAGCGCTTCATCCTAATTAGGGTTGCGGGGAGGCTGATGTCCATCCCAGCCGACTCCGGGCGAGGGCAGAGAACACCCTGGACTGCTCGCCAGGCCATCGTAGGGTAGAAACATGCTGACGGCTTTGTAGCTACTCTTGTCGAAAGTCAGCAACGGTTCTTTTACCATAGACAGTGAGAGACATGGCCAGCCTTTGATAACCCAGATAGCTGCACTGGGGGGGACAGTGACAACCTGTGGTGAGTGGGGCTTGAACTCCCAAACTTGGGATCAATGATCCAGCACCTATACCACTAGGCCACCACTGCCCTATCTATAAACTGCAATCTGTGAATTAAATTACAGTAAACGTTGGCTAATCTCTTCATTATTAAAGCAGACAGAGCTGTGTTCACATACACCAAAGATATACATACACAGTCGAAGAGAACTAGCCAGATACTGCTCATGGCCTTCCTTTTTAAAAAAGTCTTTGTGTGAGATGTAAAGGTGATGAGTGAATTGCTTTGCATGCTTTATACCAGGGGTCGGTGAGTCAAAATGTTCAAAGAGCCACATTGGACCAAAAAAAAAAAAAAACCTAAAAACAAATCTGTCTGGAGCTGCAAAAAAATAAAACCCTTACATAAGCTTTATATGAAGGCAACACAGGCTGTAAGTGTATATTAGCCTACTATCAAAATGACTAAGTAGGCTACAAATACATAATGAGCAATGAAGATTAAATGTTTATTTTCCCTGCAGCACATCCTGGAGAGAATAACACCACGTGACTACTCTGTTGTACGATATTCGGTGCTTTCAGTTTAACTTCCATTACTATATTAATGTATTGTGTTTTGTTGCATTGATGAAATTATAGAAATTCAATAAAGAAATCAGTGGCCCATCAGAGTTTACATACCAGCACAACAGCGCTGTCTGTTCAATGTCAATCACATCGCACGACTCATCACAGGTGATTGAGTATGACGGAGCTGAATTAATGTTGTTGATTTGCTGATTGGTGATGTTGCCTGCCATTTAATGGCCCTTTCCTTCACTATCTTTCCAGAGAGAGGCATGACTTTAATTTTCTGTATTATCTTTTTTGTTTTTGAAGTCTCAAATAGGTGCTCTTTTTTTTTCATTTGTGATCCATGGCCCATGACACACCCACTGGTTTGTTTACAACAGCAACCTGCCTGGTAAAGCGTTGCGCTGAAACATGTGTCGCAGGCTATGACGCAAATATTCCTTGACAGAAATGTTGAAATGTAGGACTAATATATATACTAATATATATTTTTTATACCAATTTTTAAAACCTTTGAAAACGCTAATGTTTGTCAGACTTGTCCTTCTACAGAAACCATATTAAAACAAACAAATTAAAAAAAACCTCCACAGCTTTTTCCATTTTCATACATTTTTGAAAAAGCTCCAGGGCGCCACTAGGGTGGCACTAAAGAGCTGCAGGTCGCCGACCCCTGCTTTATACCATTTCTAGCAAATTGGAAGGGAGGGGACACTTGTTCATCAGGATCATGAGGAACACAAGCCAATCCCATGTGACCTGATGTAAAAAGAAGGATATTTCTTGAACAGGTCGCCAATCTATCGCAAAGCTAACATGGGCACAAGCAGTTGTTCACACACATGGACAATTTGGAGTCGTCAGGTGATCTATACTGGATGTCTTTGGGGTGTCGGAAGAAAGTAGAGTAACTGGAGTAAACTGTAAGCTAGAAGGTTAAAACTCCATACAGAAATACCTGGCAGCCATTTGGCTCAAACCTAGCACCGGGTCACTCCAACTGAATAATACTTTTCATAAAAACTGACCAGAATAAACCATTTCACAAGTTTCACTGATGGTCTCTGACAACTTCGGTGCATAGAGACTACCTCTGTGCTTGAATAATGCACTCGAGCATTATCTAGACATTTTACATTTTCTCTGTGGGGGCGTATATCAAATGCCATGAGAGAGGCGTGGTCACTTGTCCAAGTACATTTCTGCACCACAGTTTTAAACAATAGCGACCAAGAACTGCTGACAAAGTCCAAATTAACACTATTATTAGAATGGCATTTCAGTGTGGGTGGTATTTCAGTTAACCAGAGCAATGTGGTCTGAAGATGCCTAAAAGCTGGATAGACTAGTTACTAGCTTTTATTAATCAGAGGGTGTCATCTGTATGTTGGCTCGATGACGAGTGCTTCTCACATTTGCTCTCTTTATTCTGGTAAGGTGCGATGATGTCCGCTCACTTCACATCAAATACTGATGTATGATACTTGCTTTTTGCGCACCGATAAAAATCCGCTCATTTAAGATGCAACAGATGACTGGATAAAAATCTTTGTCGTATACACCATGTAATAAACCTGTCTTATGCACTCGTTTGCCAAACCGCTTAGTCCTATTTTGGGTCTCCGCCAGACCTGAGTGAGGGTGGGGTACATCATGAACAGCTTGCCAGACCATTGCAGGGCAATACACAAAACCATTCACACTTGCATCCGAACCTAAGGGACATTTTCAAACAGCCATGTCAGCGTAATGTATATGTCTTTAGACTGTGGGATGAAACCAAGTAGCCAGATGAAACCCATACAAGCACAGGAGAACATGCAAACTCCACAGAGAAAAAAGTCCTGAAAAATCCTTATCCTCACTTCTGAAACACAGCGAATCGATGCTGACCACCTGTTTTAATTCTGATTGTTTAAAGCTATTCTGAACTTGAGTTCTACTCACTCTTTGCAGTAACTAATGACACTATTGGCATCACATACGGCATGCAGTGACCTGATCTAGTGGGTGGTAGGAAGTGCATTGAACACACGTGTTACATTAGTTCCATAATCACAGATTTGCGGGGAGGATGGTGTCCATCTCAGCTGACTTTGGGCAAGGGTAGAGTACACACGTTGATGGCTATGCAGACTACTCTTGACAAAAGTCAGCAATGGTTCTTATACATGCCTCACACCATAGACAATGAAAGACATGGCTGGCCTTTGATAACCCAGTTAGCTGCATTGGTGGGGAGACAGTGACAACCTGTTGAGAGTGGGACTTGAACCCCCAACCTTGGGATCAGTGATCCACCACCTTTACCACCGGGCCACCACTGCCCCACTCAATAAATAGTCAGTGCAGCTAACTGGGTTATCAAAGGCAGGCCATGTCTCTCACTGTCTATGGTGAGAGGCATGTAAAAGAACCATTGCTGACTGTCGTAAAGAGTAGGCTGCAAAGCCGTCAGCGTGTTTCTGTCCCTTGCTAAAAGGGTTGTGACAGGAAGGGCATCCGACGTAAAAACCTCTGCCAAATCAAATGTGCGAATCAGATGATTCACTGTGGTGACTCCCGAAAAAGGGAAAAAGCCGAAAGAAAAGAAGATTTAAATGGAGAGAACCTTTCCCCTCCGAAGATTATGAAACCACTGATGTGTTTTGGGAAAACTCCAGGTCAAAAAGTGAGACGGCGTACCTTTTTAAAGCTGTTTTATACTGAATCAGTTGTATGAGCTGCAGCTATCTAGTTGTTCTTGCTCAACAGGCTAATTCTTACCCAGTGAAGTGGCTCAGATTAATTATGTAATTATCTGCATTCACATTCTACAAACTATTTAAAGTCTCATCCTTGAATCCGTGAATAATCTCGCTTTGGAGATTTGTACCAAGAAACTGCAGCCGTAGGTTTGACCTAAATACAATGCACTGACTAAAGAATCACAGTATATTTTTCTCATATAATTCTGACTGTTCTCAATATAATATAAATATTTAGGCACCACAGCAAGCCTAAAAAAATTGCATGTATAAGAGAATAAGCTGCGAACAAATTGCAAGTGCACTCAGCACTAATGGGGTGTGTGTGTATGATATATATATATATATATATATATATATATATATATATATATATATATATATATATATATATATAATAAAATTTTTCCTGCCATTTTCTTTATTGGGAGGTTAGTGTGGACACAACAAAATTACAATGTTTGTATGGGCCACCAAAGCGGTGTTATTAAAATATGGTGATTTGGGTTTTTTTTTTTTTTCTATTTTCTTTCCCCCTCCAGTAAAACATCATCCATGTCGGCATATTATTCCCACTGTAGCCTGTCCTGTTAGATTTACCATACAGAGAATATAATAGAAAAAAAAAAAGAGAAACGCCACACTGGCTATCAATAAACTAATCACTGCTCGTTTCGGTAAATTGCTAGTATTGTGAGAGCGCTACCTGCCAGGCAATTTTTTTTTTTTTTTTTTTTTTTTGCAGCTTGCTAATTATAGGTGGGCAGACTTTGTCCTCATACTCTGTTTCAGGGAAACAGGACGGTTTGTTCCTCTTTGTGTCCTGTGAGGTCTGTGTGTTGAGGTGTAGTCCTGCTGAGTGGTTAAGATTGACGAATGGGAAGTGGCAGTATAAATCAGTAATGGCAGTGCAGATGTCCGATTGAAGAAAAGCTTTTTAGAGCAGGCATTAATGAGGAGAAGGTTCTGGCCCAGTTGGCATTAGTCATAAAGTAGGAATGAATGAACTGATGGTCACATGACTGAATTAATAATAGAAGGGCAGAGCACACACACACACACACACACGCTCACACAGAAGTAGGATTAAGACTCATTTGCCTCTTGCTCAGGAATGCAGTTGACGTTCCTTGAATAGTGGCCTTTTCTACTGCCTCAGTATTCATAATTACAGTGAGGTCAGCGCATCCTTCTATTCTGAAACAATACTGCATTGATTGTCACAATCAATATAAACAGACCTATAAATATATGAATGTCCTTCATGTGTGCAGTGTTTGCATTCCCAGTTGCACTACAGCTGTGTTCTGCTCATACCACTACCGATGAGCTGACATGCAGTGGAGATTAAAACATTTGTGCAGTGTTGTATAGCTGTGTGCCCAACTTTACGATTAGTTATTGTTCTTACACAGGTGAAAATCAGGTTGTATTAAGCTTCTCTTTTCATTTATTATTCCAATTTACCAGCATTAGGATTCCTGTCATTACATGGCTAGTCAGTTTTTTTTTTTTTTTTTTTTTTTTCTGCACTATCTGCGACACCATGTTTGAAACCACATGACTGAGTGTTCAGAGCACTTGATAGATAGCTTCTTGTGTTTTGTGGTCCGCACCCTGTCATCCCCCAGCCCTTCTTTCAGTTTTTCTTGATGTAGAATCAATGTCGGGGCCTGAAACATATCTCTTCTCCACACCCTCATTTAATTATGCATCACTTTTGGTGTGTGTCTGTGTGTGTCTCTGTGTCTGTGTGTGTCTGTGTGTGTGTCTGTGTGTGTGTCTGTGTGTGTGTCTGTGTGTGTGTTGGGGGCAGTAGTGGCCTGGTGGTAAGGTGCTGGATCACTGATCCAAGTTTGGAGGTTCAAGCCCCACTTTCAACAGCGCCCCGCCGCAGCTAACTAGTTTATTAAAGGCCAGCCTTGTCTCTCACTGTGTGGGGTGTGTGTGTTGGGGTGAGTTGGTGAGCATTGTGTGTGTGTGTGTGTGTGTGTGTGTTGGGGGCAGTAGTGGCCTGGTG